>OU696529.1:40436134-41636134 GCA_916048285.2 Bellardia pandia | reverse complement strand
AGTTGACCGCATAAAGTTCCTACAAGTACCAGCGAGTACTTTTCATTTTGTGCACATTCATATTTCGAATTGGAGACTGCAGATGGAGTTACAGTTGAAGAATTGGCGGAGAGCGAAAGAAAAATCATTAAATATCTTCAATGCGGAAGACATGTAACAAGAAATTAAAAACAACAGCAACAACTAAATCAACTACAATCACAACAGCAACCAACAACAATGTCGAAAGTCAGTGTAATTTAATTAAACCAAACACAAACACACACCACAATAACAATAACAATAACAATAAAGAAAAACAACACACCAACATCGTAATAAACAATTCATTAATTCTTTCGATACTATACTCGCCTGTAAACAAAATCCAACACACACAGCACAAGGCAAGAAAAAAGTGCAAAAAGAATGCGGCAATATGTAAATGATAAATAAAAATGTATCTAATGTTTGGCTGGCTTTACACAGACTTTTTCTGTAGGTTTCAATCTTTCACAAAACATACGAGTACTCGCATAAAAATAAATAAATAAAATAGCATGACATCAAAGAGTTTGCTTCTGCTGTATTCAACCATTCAAACAGTCATTCATTCATTCATTTATTTATTAATTAATTAATAAACTATAATCTTCATGTATGTGTGTATGCACCTATATGTGGTTTAAATATTTACATAATCATACTACAACTGCGTATGATACCATACAAAACAAAAAACAAACATAAATATGAATGAAACACCGAAAACCACCTTGAAATTTAACAAAAACATGAAAAGAAATCGAACAAAAATCAATAGTTTCTAATAGGATTTCTAATACTTAAAAAACCGTTTAGAATTTGCACCAAAAAAATCTTATGTAAAAATAAAACATAAAGTCATTAACAATAAATATAAAAAAAAACACAAAAGTGTGAAAAATATATATTAATTAAATTTTGTTTACTAACAAAGCATCACGTGCGTTAAGGTTCTTAGCTAATGATCACAGTCATGAAAATAGTTTTAGGTACAATAAACAAAAATATAGATTTATAGTAACCAAGGAGTGTCATCCTTGATTTTATCATAATATCTATTTCGTTTATTTCGGGGAAATGTATTTAATATAATATTTTAATTAATAGCTAGAATCTAGACTATATGATTCTAATTTATTAATTGATAAAAATTAAAACATTTTGAAAAAAATGGATCTCATAACACTATGCGACAGGCAAAATTGGGATGGGATGAAACCAACGGGAAATGTTATATCCGTAAAAAAAAGTAGTTATACGTGTCCCGGCGCGCCGCGGCGTTTCGCTGGGTCACGTCTAGGAATCAAACAAATTTAAAAAAATTATGTAATAACCTAATAATTACCTGTAATAATTTTTAATTTTATGTGTTATTAATTATAATAAATAACATATAATAAATGTTATTCAAATTCATTGAAACATAAAATCAATATTCTTGTCAAAATGAGATACCTTCACTTAATTGTGAATAAAAGCGAAACGCGTCCATCGATTATCACGATCTATGTCTCATTTTGTTTAAAGGTTATGTGACTTTACGTGAAAGTAATAGGAATTGATATTTTTTTCCGTTTTGGATTTTTTATGAATTTAAAAAATAAAAAAAAATTAATATTTTAGGCAAAAAATATTTTTTTTTTCTTCATACATTTATTTTTACCGGCAAAACTGTTGAGTATATAGAAAAAGCGGATTGAAGGAATTGTAATTTTTAATTTTTTTGAGCAATTTATTTGAGCAAAATCGGACTAGTGGTTCTCGAGTTATGTCAAAAAAAAAACGACCACCAATGGTGACAATTTCCCCTATATGATAGTTACTAACTTAAAATCGATATATCTCGATTTCTAGACGTGACCCAGCGAAACGCCGGGACACGTATAACTTCTTTTTTATCGATATAACTTTCCCCGGTAGTTTGAACCCTTCCCGATCACTGACTGCTACCATTTGTCTCACAGTGTATTTTAACTGCCGTACAAAATGTAGATTTGAATTTACACATTTTCATTTGATCGTTAAATATCTTTGAATACACAATTATTTTTCTAGGATGCCAATATCGGCTTTTTTTTGGCAAAAAATATACAAATGCAACATTTTCTCAAATTCAAAATAAACATTATGTGTAAAGAAAAGATTCCGCTGGTTGCTGGGACAGTCTCAGCAGAATCCGATGTCATTTTTATAAGTATAAAGATTTGAAATAAAAGACAGAGTTCTCATAAAACGTATAAGCTATATTAAATCTCTTTTACACAGAAACACAAAATTAGTAGCGTCAACTGATTGGCTGGTGGTCTCAGAGAACAAGTTAGTTAGTATGTCGTGAGAATATGTTATTTCCTTCACCGCTACTCTTGTGGACTAAAGGTTTAAACTCTACATACAATGGCTTTCCACCAGTAGACAATTATACTTAACAATACGGTAGATCTAAGCTCCCTAACAAGTTGTCCTTATAATTTACCAGCCGATTTACTTCAAACATCGCTGTTCATGTAAACTTTGTTACACTATTGTGGTGTAGGGTATAAAAATAAGGTGACATGACTTTTATATAAATGAAAGGGATTTATGGTCGTTACAGTGATTTTCGGAAGTGGGTATTACATGGGAGCTTTAATTATTAATTATTAATATTTTATTCTATCATCATCAATTAATTAATTATCGACCAATCTGCAACAAATTTTCAAATATGATTTATTTTTCTATAAAACTGCTTTTTCCTCATGAAATTTTAATATGAAATATGTGTGGTAAATATTTTTCAAACACATTTGTTATTACATACTTTGATGTTTTGTATTAAAGCATTCGTGAAAATCGTTTACACTTGACAAAAATTATTTATGAGTGTAAATATTATTGTGTAAACTTTCGTTTTCCGGATAACTTTAAACTCTTTACTTTCGAATGTGACATTATTCCCAACTGACCTTTGTGAGTACAAAAAAATCAGATCAGTTTCTAAAAGAAAAATAAATTAAGATGCATCCAAGCTCTGAACCAATAACATTTGACACAAGCACACTTACAAACGTAAATACATAAGTATGTATGTATGACATTGTAAACAGGCATTCAAGCTAGAGAATTTTCTTCTTAAATGGTTGTATCTTGTGCCAGTTTTTTTGCTCATATCGGTTCTAAACAGTATAGCCTACAACAACGTCAACAATAACTACAAACTATTTAAAGTGATTACAAAATGTTTGAAAATTTTGTGTTTTTAGATGTTGATGTGGTTGGTTGGTTGTTGGCTGTTAGCTGTTTAGAAAGAAGTATTTCATAATCAAAGCTTTGTGAGGTTAATTGTTTAAGGTTATGTGATATTAAAAGACATGAAACATTTGTAGTGCATGACTGACTGACAGTCTTGATTGTTTTCTTCATTTACGAGCAAGTATTCCAAACAAGACAAAAACTATTTGCTCTTGCTGTTCAGTTCTGTACTATTCTGTGTTGGGTGTGTTCTTTCCATAATCGAGTACGTTGGTATGAATGATTGTTTAGAATATATTTCTTGAGAAGGAAAAACAACAGAAAATAATAAAACAAAAAATAAGAAACCATACAGACTGCACAATTGAGCAAATACAGTTTATGGTCATAATGTTGAGAACTTTTGCAAAAAAAAATAATTTTAGAGATTTTTTCGAATCAACTACCAAACCAATACAGAAGACTTTGTACTATTTTTCACACAAATGTATTTGAAAAAAAAACACAGCAACAAAGCACCCTATGCAACCTTATTTTTAAACACTACAACTTTTGATTATATTGCACACTATCTGGCCTAATAATGTCCTTAAAATTTTGTTCAAGTACTGTTTGTAGTATTTTACTTTTATTACTTTTATATATGTATGTATGTATCTATGTATGTTTATAGTCATTTGTACTCGTATGCATTCTCTCTCGTGTTGTGTTTCTTTATTAAGAGGTCATTAAAATCCCATTTCATATGCTTGTCATTTACAAGCAAATTAACTTTTTCCTTCAAGTTTTTTTGCACATACTCGTATTATTTTGCAAAAATTACATACCTACATACTCGTGTTAGATAAAAAGGCAAAAACATTATTCTATTACCACAACACAAATTGAGTTTTTTATAGCATACTCGTACATATGTATGTATTTATAGTATATATGTACATATATAAAGTATTTAGTTTGGTTGATTTTAAATTTATATAAAAGCAGGTCACATCATTTGGGAATTAAGAAAGAAGCAAGCCTAAGTACATAATGAGAAACCATTTATCAAATAATAAAATGTTCAAAATTGTATTTTTTTTTAACAAATACAATTTTTTAATTTCTCGCTATATCTTAATAATTCTTTAGGAATAATAGATATTATCCTGTACAAAAACAAAGAATTGAACTTTTCATATCATAGATCACCATTGCCCACAATTTACAAGTTTTTCTTGAATTTAAAGTCTTATATTTGTGCGGAGTAGAAAACGGGTCGGATTAAATAGAGGAATTACAAAATGGACAAATTCGTAATTGTGGCTTATGAATATATTTTGAATAAAATTTATATGCGAATCCAGCTTTTCATGTTTAAAACTCAAATATAGAATTCGATTTATTTCTTAATGCATTAACAGATGCTTTAGAGAAAACAAAATTTGGCCTCGAGCACGAAAAAACTTTTTATTTTATCAAAAAAAAAAAAAGGTCGAAGAAATCAAAATTTAATTTAATGAAAACAAAAGTTTTTAAAACCTTATATTACTGATAAATTCTACCCAGAATTAGTCTTCCAACATCTATCAAAACAATACTATCCAATCACACATTGCATATAGAGTCTCTTGACCAAAAAAAATTACTGTCTGCGAAAAACTAATATTAATTTGATTGTAAGCAAACAGAGCACTGGGAACTCCGGAATTCGATAATAAGGCCTCAGTACATATGTACTCCATATATTACCATCCGATTATGAAAACTTGCAAAAACATTAAAAGTCACCCCTCATACCAAACTAGCAAAGCTTTGAAATCAGTCTATTTGAATAGAAATAATTAAAAAGTTGATATAACAAACATACTCTCTATTTGAAAATTGGCTGACGTTTAGCCAGATATTAAAAAAATATTACACAAGTGGTGTTTAACATAATATATTTTGTGATTTCTTATTTAAAAATTATGCATTTAAAATGTATGTATTTTGATATGTATTGTACAATAGACTATATAAACTTGAATCTTTATGTTTTCGTTTAAATACAAATTGAAAAACATTATTAGAAATAGTGACTTTTTATCTTTCCGTTTTTTTTTTGGCGATTTTTAAAATTCGAAATGACGATTTTTTTCTTATTTATCAGGATTTTGACGATTTTTTTCCGAAATTTATCTAGCAGCCTTTTTAACAACCTTAAACAATGAGGAAAATGTTAAAGCAATAATAAAAAATACTCGTGATAAGAAAGATAGAAAAACATTTACATAACAACAAGTGCATGAAAACCATACCGATGGGGAGATTTGATCACATTAAGTTCGGACAGAAACTTTCTGATTGGCTGAATTCAGAAGAATATGCTAGATAAACACTTGGCATTGCGCTAGAAACACTTTGCGTAGTCGCAAATAGATTGCAATTGAAGAGATAGGAATTTGATGAGTACCTAAGCTACGGTCCCATTTCTTAAGCGGTACTGTTTCAAATTCTCATGACAAAGGATAAGAAACTCATGGTGTTCTTCAGGATATCAAGTATTCTGCAAATGTGTATAGCTAATCCATTATTGATCGTATACTCTTTCTTGTCTACGATGGAGCTCTATACGGTGGTATTTATTTCTGGCTAAAATTAGATTAAACTAACAATTGTTCATCGGTTTCCCAAAAAGTTTGCTCCTAAATTGTAGGCTTATATCCAAACCAACGTTGTTGTTATCGAGAAAGCAAAGAAAAGAAGAAAAGAATCAAACAAATTTTGTCTAACAGTTTCAATATTGTCTAGTGATTAAAAGCAGCTATTTATACCCCAGTAAAAAATGTGCTCCAAAAGGAGCAGGTTTTATGTATGAATTCATACCTCAAATCGCTTCAAACCTGCTGATGGGATGCATGATTTTTGTACGAGGTGTTCCCGGTTTAAAGGACTACTTTCTGCTGACAATAAGCGCTTCTTTTAATCTAATCAAACATGCAAATAAAGCACTCTCCTAAAGTGTTTTACGTCACTTTGCGCACACCAATCAAAGAACAAATTCTATCTGAATGTTTTTGCTTAAGAAAAATTCATAGTAACTGAGAAGCGCGATATTCGTTTTGTGATTGCCCTTCGTTGTCATACGTAAATCTGTAGGCTATAATTTCATTTTTGTTTTTTCGCTTTAAAACCTTATTCGTTGTCAGCACTAAAAAAGCATCTTGTTTGTATATTTTATTCGTAGGCATTTACTGCTTCAAAAGTGCGCTTTTATTGAAGCGCTTGATTATGCGCTTTTTCTCTTAAGTGCTTCAAAAAACATGAATTTTTTTACTGGGTACCAACTGCATCAGAAGTTGTTAATTGGAAGTACGAAACGAGTCCACCTATTTGGTTACAATAGCAACTTACCGGACATTTCATTTTTACTGATGAAGGTTTTACAGAATCCTAGTGATTAATACACATTATAATAGTCATAATAAATATCATTGTATTAAAGCAATTAAAGCAAGATATAGTAAGTAGTTATAAATAATTATGATAATATTTCAAGCCTTTACTGTGTTATAAATGTTTTGCTTACTGACATATATCACAACATTTTAAATGCCTTTCGAATAACAGCCACATTAACAAATTCACAATACTATAACCTTTTAAATAACTAGCAAATATTGTTAAACATTATCTTAAGAAAACTATCACCCTCCATCAAAATATTCTGCCATTACAAACTAACATTCCTTGCACATCTTATGAATAAATCATATTTTCATTATCTTATAAAACACTTTAACACAACATTATCAGCAATATTAGAGGGGTGGTCTGTCTATTATGAATTCTATAAATTGTTGATGCAATTGCAGTACTGTACATATACTCGTATGACGAATCTTTGATTGTTTTATTTGTCGTGACAAATTGACATTAATACCAAACAATACATTTGGTTTAAGCCAACAAAAAATAAAACGTAATAATACCACTGCAATAACATACTCGTATGTAAGTTCTTCATGCATTGTTCTATGCCTGATTAAACATGTAAAATGTTTGTATGAATGCGAGTATTTTTATGCAAATGTCACCTGTGACATAAAATGGCAATTTTTGTTTTGGTTTCGTATTCATACATATAACATTCATACTGCATTCATTCATATGTAGTATGTGCATGAATGTCACACAATGTTGTTTATGTTGAGGTCATTTGAACAGAATACCTGCATTGCAACGCATTATGACTAAATTATGAATGTTTTGTGTTTATTTGCACTTGGATAATCGAGTATTTATTAAAATTTTATAACACAACACACTTTATTATTTGAAAGCTTTTTTGGAAGCTGGAAAACCAATACGGAGTAAGCTACTCTTTTTAATTTGAATTTTTAAATCCTTTTCAAGAATATGAAATTTTGCATATAGTATACTTAAATAATTATATTCATTGCTTTCCTATTAAGTATGTAGGTATTTCTGGAAACTTTGAAGTAGTCTACTCGATTTATACCATGTTCAGACGGGGACTGAAATTCGTGTTTCGCTCTCTCATTCGTGATTCGCACCCAATCATGATTGAATCAACCTGTTTCGCCATACAAAATTTTGAGAGCGAAACATATTGTTTCAGTTTGAAACTACTACCCAAACACGAATATTTTACTGTCTTCTCTAATTTGATAACAAATTATCGCTAGTTTATCTGAACAAGCTGTAAACAAAACTAAAAAGGTAAAAATAAGAATTGTGAAAAATAATAAAAGTGAAAATAAATAAATAAATATATATAAATAAATAATAAAAATGGAAAAAAGTACAGTAGAAAGGAGACTATTACTTACGTTTTCATGTACATAAAAAAGAACTGTCAAAATGAAACACGAATATGCCGTGTGAACGGGATGATTCACAATCGTAATTCAATAAACGAAACAAGTGTTTCATATTGCCGTCTGAGCATAGTATTAGTCATATCCGTCTGTTCATGTGTAGGCTGAAATTAGTTTCCTAATGTCCTCATATGCGGTATTAGTATACCAGTTATCGATAGTTTAGTAAACAAGCGTGATAAGTTCCTTTTTACACATTTTGCAAGAGACCCAAAAAGTCTAAAGTCAATACAGAAACATTATTAATATCAGTAGTCGAGATGATACACTTTTTCCTTCAAAAATGTATTTCTTAAAATAAATTTGACGATATTATATATTTCATAACTTAGGTATACTCAATTACCATTTACGGACTTAGCACATTTACTTAAAAAAAAGCTTAAATCTCCACATTTATTAGATTCTGTGACGAATGACAAAAATCTGTATCTCTAAAAATTCTGGTATATTGGTTTTGTGCTGATATTTGTAACACCCATAAATGTAAGTCCAACACCCTTAAAGTATACCTATCGGAGAGCCGATCTAACGATGTATGTCTGTCCGTCCGTCCGGCTGGTTGTTCATGTAAACTCTCGTTATTTTGAAGATACATATCTATTTTACAAACAATTTGGTACATAACATTTTTTTGGCACAAGAACGGTTGGTATTGAAATTGGTTGAAATCGGTTCATTATTTCACTTAGCCCCCATACAAATGTCATCCAGAAAAATATGACTCTATGTTTGATTTATAAATGTATCTAAACAAAATTTTGCCACAAATAAGTTTTACATAAAGCCCAATGGCATCTACAAATTTTGTGCAGACCGGTCCATAATTGACCATAGCTTTCAAGGCCCACTTCCGAAAATCACTTTTACGAGCAGTACAAATAAGTATCACATATGTATGTATACAGAAATAATACAACCTAATTTTATAACTTTGGGTCCATAATTAGTAGAAGCTACCATAGAAGGAAGGCTCCCTTCGAAAATCACTTTAACATGTATAAATTAAAAGTTTAAAAGTGTTTATATTTAACAAAACAAATGCACAGTCCTGCCACTAAATTTTTGGATGATCGGTCCATAATAGGTCATTGCATCCATATAGTGCCAATTTATAAAAATAAGTTTTTGTACGTATATATAAGAAGATATGAAAACAATTTCCAATGGGCATTGTTATCTTGACTTTAATCGGTTGTTTTTGTACCCTACACCACCATACTGGAGTATACCCTATATTGGATTTGTGCTGATGTTTATAACGCTTAAAAATATTAAAGTATGTATACCAATTGACACATAATCACTTCCAGAGTCGATGGCTGGTTAGCTGTCCTTGTAAACCTTGTGCGCAAAGTAAATTGTTTCAAATCGGTGCATTCTATAGCTCTTTATCGGTCATAAGTATCTGAAGTTCGTATATGAATATAATTGAATAGAAGTAAGTCTAATATACCTAACAGAAATCTGTCATTGTTACCATATAAGACCCACTTCAGAAAAATTTTGTTTAAGAAAATAATATTAGTCAATGTTTTTTCGGCCTACATGCACTATTTGCCTAATCTGACTTGTTGCACAGTCTTCATGTGTATATGTGTATATATGTATGTATAATGACATCAAAAGTCACAATAACATAGTAAGCTGAATTTTAACAGTTTTATTTCAAACAAAAAAAAATTGCAAAACTCTACAAACACCATAAGCAAAACACCAGCTCTTTTAATGCGACAAATATCTTCTTCACACAACTTAAATATTTAAATGAATTTGAGAAAAACATTTTTTATACCCTCATTCCTTTATTCAAATATTTGAAATTAATTTTTCCAAAACTCCACCTAAAACAATGAAAATCTACGAAAGCAAACAAAATCATGTCACAGATCATGTTAAAACAAACTACGAGTACATACAATGAATACCGCAAATAATTTGTTTATGAAACTGAACTGAACATAATCATGTAAATTTGAAATCAGTTCAAATGAGAGAAACAATTGAATTAAACTTTAAGTACAAGCATTAAATTAAAGCCGCAACAACAAACATAAACTTTAACTGAAACTTCTCAAAGAAAAAAGAAAAATAGCAAAAACAATAGAAACCAGCAGCGGTAGTCACTAAGAGAAAAATGGCAAATAGTTTAGGTACATGAAGTGTGGGTTAGCATTTATGTTTGTTTTAAAGTTAAACTGCAAAACATTACAGTTGAATTCAAGTTTTGATAATAACTAAAAGTTAGTAAAATATGCAACATCATCATCTTACTTATTTAATACAATCTACTCGTATTCAAATCATTTTTGTGGCACATACTCGTACATACATAAATATCTTGTTTATGGTTCAGTAGGGGGAACAACGAGTTACAAGTAGTAACAAGTAAGACTTATATTTTTCTGCAGTATTTTATACTGGGGCAATAATTTTTTATATACACACGTTTCCCGCATATAAAAAACTCACATTAAGTTTACAGGGTAAATTACAAATGGAGTTGGAAATTTTGCGTAAAATTTAGAAAAATTTTGACTTTTATTTAAAAACCAAACATCCAGTTCTATTTTAGATTAAAAAAAATACCTAAGTGAATCACCCTATACAAATGCTCAGATCAATTAAAAACAGCTCACCATTGTAAAAACAAATACAATTTTTAATAAAACTTGATATTAACAAGTAAGAAAGTATAGCCGGTCAAGCCCGGCCATATAATACCTTACACCCAGTATTTATGGGAGCTATGATCTATTATTGACCGATCATCCACAAATGGTGTGGCATGACTTTTGTCCATATAAATATTGTTTGTGATAAATTTCATATCGATTAAACATTTTGAAAAATTTTCCATGTTAAGGGGATTTTCAGAAGTGGATCTTCCATGGTAGCTTTGACTAATTATGGACCGAACGTTATAAAAGTAGCCGTCACGATTTCTGTGTCTATGTAACTTATTTGTGTTGAATTAAATTTGAATGTCAACATTTTTAAGAGATTTATGTTCGTTAAAGTGATTTTCAGAAGTGGGCCTTATATGAGAGGTAGGACTAATAATAGAGCAATTATTAGAAAATTGGGCCGAATGATGTGTGTGTTTAAGAAACATATTTGTGTTGAAAGTTGAAAGCTCTTTAAAGATATTTTCAGAAGTGAGCTTTATATGGGAGTTCTGGTCAATTATGGGCCGATCTGCACAAGATTTATAAATGTGATTACGCTTCATGGGCCAAAAAACATCATGTACCAATTTTATTGGAATATCTTGAAAACTGCGACCTGGGCACATGATTTACATGGACAGCCAGCCAGCCAACCAGCCAACCAGCCATCCAGACGGACATCGTTAAATTGACTCAGGAAGTAATTCTGAGACGATCAGTACAATTTTAGATGGTTGTTAGACTATTATTTTTGGATGTTAGAAACATCAGCACAAATCCAATATATCTTCCCCACTATGGTGGTGTAGGGTATAAAAATACTTATTTGTTCCTAAATTGTATTTTTAGACTTTCTCATGCATTATCTCCTATTTCAACACCCTTTACTCTATGTACAGCAAACAGGGGCCATGGTTAAAATAAGTTTATGTTTTAAATTTTTAGTACTACCTGTACCCTATTTGGTAGCCTTTATTATTACATGTCAGACAAAATAAAATATTTGCCGTCATACTAGTAACCGTTTAGAGTATATACTAGTACATATTGTAATCATGTTTGAGCGCGTATGCCTGTTCACTCACTTAGACATGGTATTAGAGATATAAGCTCTAAATAGAGGTTTCCTCCAACCAATGAGTGAAAGTTAAGTGATTTTTTGTTGATGACAATACAAAAAAAAACTGCAGAAAAACCATAAAAATTTCCATATCTTAACCAGCAGCAGCAAACTACATACATACACATGTATTCAACATACTTGCATGCGGCGTAAATAAGTTTGTATATGTATGCCACATACAACAAACAACACATCAAACATTGGTATTTTCCTGCCATACAAGTGGTACGTACGTAGTATATCTGTCCGTCGCTCGGTCCATTATTAAAATACATACAACAACCTTAAATTATACACGCTGTGAATTTTATTAAGTACTGACCACCATATTTAAACTTTCATGAAATGTGCAATAACTTTTTTCATTTTGTTTATCTTCAAGTTCACGTAGAGGGTTAATGAACATCAGAATCTAAAGGTATGGTCACACATGGCAAATATTTACTCAAAAAAGCGTAAAAGCGTAACCACTTGTTTTAGCACAAATTTGTTTGACGCTGTTTACTCTTACAAGAGTTTTGCAACAGATACAAATACAATAAAACTAAATATTTGTTGTGTGCTGTTCTAAATAAACAAAGTTTTCTTTTTTATATAAATAAACGAGTTCAATATATTTTATTTAGAGGTCATGTCTTTTTCGGCAAATATTTGCCAAGTGTGACCGTATCTTAAGCGTTAGCTACTCGTATGGAAATTGGCAATTGGCACATTTGTGTTTTATCATAACAAAAATAATGTTTTTGTTTTATATTTTGGTAGTAATTTGTGGAAATTTGCTCATAGATTGTTGTAAGGAGAAATTTTTTATGGATAAATGTTTGTTAGTAGGACAGCTCATTAAACGTAGATTTATACATACGAGTATGTATATAGTTGAAAATTACTAAACATATTACATTTCAATGACTTCTTTATACCATTATTTAAATGTTCTTAATTCAAATCTAATCGATTTATATATAAAAATATATTTTTAACTCCGTATTTGTAAGCGTTTGTGGCAAGTACTCGTACTTGGCTCAAATGACATCACCAGTTTAAAATAAATTTTCGAGTAAAATCTTCCGATGCCAAAATTCATATACTTTTTTCTATTCACAGGTAAGAAAGAAGGAGAAGATTTGCATCAAGAAAATTTAGACACATTTACTAATGATGATCATGAAAAATTTCGACAAAAGTGTATGTATGCATATAATAGCCATATTTATGATTCAAAATAAAAATCTAAAGTAAAATAAACTATTTTTTCTATTTAATTTAAATAGAAAATACATTTTACGACACTCTATATGATATCCACATCTTTTAATCATCTTTTACTTTACAACCGCCTGAAGTTTTAAAAATTAATAAAAAATATCATTCTATATAGAATAGAAAAGACACTAGATCAGTAGTTGGTAATCATGAATATCAGGGGCCGAACATGAAATAAAAATCTTTTATTTAGCTGTAAACCACATGATGTCACCAAAGTTCATAAAAAGTATCAGAAATTAATCAAAATCAACATAGAAAGAAAGTGTCTACACTCAAAATATTTCATGCATAAAAATACGAAATGGTTTTTCGTAAAATTATTTTCGTACATTTTACTAAAGTTTTGTACATAATACGATATTTTAGTAATTTTTTTATTTCGTAAATTTACAAAATTCATTAATTTACAAAATTTTGTTCGTAGAATTATTTTTGTATGTTGTACAAAAATTTCGTTTATAATACAAAACTTTCGTGTTTAGATCTTGTAGAAAATTTTGTAAATTTAGAAATTTTTTGAATTTTACAAATTAAATTTCGTTAATGTTTTTTTGTTTATTTTACAAAAAATTTCTCAAAAAATACGACACTTTCATATTAAATACAGAGACAAATTTCGTAAATTTAGAAATTTCGTTCATTTCACACATATAATTTCGTAAAATGAAATGTACCGTTTTAAATGCAACTTAAAAATAACAAAACAAGTCATGCTTTTACTGACAATTAAAGAGATAAGAGTTAGTCGTGCCTTGTTAAAAATAGATTGATTTATTAAAATAAATTTAAATAAGTGTAAGAAAATGAATTGTTATTTGTGTAAAATATATTTACCTAATGAAACATTCATATCTAAGAATTTTAGACTAATGCACAATAAAAAAGAAACTAGCAATGACTCAAAAGATATTTCCAGAAAACGAATCGAAATTTAAAGGTGAAGATGACAAAAAGCTTTGGGATTTTGTACAAAAAAATAATTGCATTGACTATAGTAAGTAGAAAGGTTTTATAAACAAATATAATCAAATTTTTAAATTTTATTTACTGATGGATAATGGTTATGCAATTTTTTTTTAACTTTTTAGATACCAAATTTATCATAGTCTTAACACTCTTACATTCCTTACTTCCACCATCAAGAATTAAATCAAAAGGTTCTAATAAAGGAAACAAGTTTTGTAGTACATATTATGGAATTAAAATGGTATTTTATAACATTTTCACCAACTGAAGAGTCATATAAAGAGAAGTTGGATATAAAAATTGTGGCAGAGGGTTCAGTTGCCCCTTACATTACTGTTATAGCGGACATATATAAGCCCCTATCATTTTTCTGTGACTTTGGCAACATTAAATACAAAGTTTTCAGTATCACTAAAGCTATAGACATATGCTTTAAAGCGTATCACGTATTTTCAATTAAATATTCTGAAGCTTCCAGCCATATGTGGGATTTTTTAAATATTCAGTTCTATAAAATAGATGGACACCATGATAATCCAATTACGCATACACAAGGTTAGTGTGTTTTATATAAACTAAGTTTAAAAGTTACTAATATATAAATTTTCTTTGTAGAAATCCAAAGCAATCGACAAAATCAAACTTAATTTAGTGCAGAAATGCTATTATTTTTTCCTTTACTATTATTTATAAAATAAACTTTTCGTTTAATAAAAAAAATATTTCTTGAGAAATTAACGAAACTTTTTCTAAAATAAACAAATTTTTTTTTTTTATTTTTACACAATTTTTAGTAACTTTACGAAATATTTTTAGAAAATTTTGTAAATTTACCAATTTTTAGCAGAAATTTACGAAACTTTTCTTATATTAACGAAACCTTTCGTGTATTTAGGAAATATTTTCGTGATTTTACAAAATTTTGTAAAATAAACGAAAAAAATATGAAATTTTTCTTATACCTACAAAATATTTTTCGTAAGTTTAGAAAATTTCGTATAACAGGAGGCAATATTTCTAAAATTAACAAAATAATTTTGTATTTTTACGAAATATATTTCTTATTATTTTTATTTAATTTTGTAAACCAGACCAAATTTAAAAGTTTAATTTACGAAAAATTTTCGTTAGATAACCATTTATTTTGTAATTTAACAAAATAATCTTGGTAAATACACAAATATTTCGTAAAATGCGGAAAATAAAAAGTCCCAACAAGAACGAAAAACATTTGTATATTACACGAAATATTTCGTTTCGTCAAAATAACGAAAAATTTTGTAAAATGAATCACGATTTTCGTTTATTTTACCTATGAAATATTTTGAGTGTAACAAGGTTAATCTAATTAATATTCATCTCTACAGAAACAATTTCGTAACTCCCAAGCCGGGTTTCATCCCCTGAATCAAATAATAAAAATTGCGCAAAGAATGTAAACAAAACTTCCTTTCTCTACGCATGATGTCACAGGTTATTTTTTTCCTATAATCAACATGTAAAAAATAACTTTTGTTAACAATAATTAAAAAAAAAAAAAAATTTTCCAAAATTTTTTAATTCAAAATAAAACATTTAATTATTTACTATTTTATACATATTACAATGTATCAGAAAAGTGAACTAAAATATACATACATATATTTGTATTATTAGTTTATTAATTTTGTTTGTTGCCGTTTGAGTGCCTTTGCCTCATCCGCTAGGAGTTGATTTAGTTTTTCTTACTCTCGGCGAAAAAAGTGTTTTTTAGTACTTGACGCATTTACATATACGTTTTTTTAAATACTCGTTACAAATAAAGAGATTATTATCATTCAAATATTTGAATACAGCTTCCAGATTTTTAATTTGGCACACAAATTCTTCAGTAGGCTTTGATAATCTAACATAAGGTATTATAAACGCAAAACATTTCAGTTACCTATTTTTAATTTCATATCTCTTTTTATATCATCTGCCTTGAATTGTTCAATACAAACTCTATGAGACACTTTTAATTATTTTTTATTAAGGTGGTATAATTGTGCCCATTGTATTTTCTTTTGGAAATCAAAAAAAAAATAAATTTACCTATGTTATTTTTTTAATATTTCAACAATTAAAAACGGCACACTTCATCTTAAAACTTTTATTTGCAATAAAATTTATATAGAAGTTAAACAAACATAAAAATATTTTTGACGTCACAAGAAGAAATTTTGCTCTCACAATTTTTGTAGAATATAACGGCTCAGAGCAATGCTTAATCTTTATTATTTGATTCAGTGTTTTATCCTTGTGATTCAAATTATGATTCCAAATTAGTACAATACGTAATTTGATTGAACAAACTATCTACATATGTGAATGTGTTGGTGGACTATGAAAAGCACTTTGATGATCTGCAAAGATAATTGATACACTCGATCAAGATTAAAAAGATCATAAACCTTCTCATTCATATTTGTAATGGATATTTTATTTGATATAGTGCACTCATTGTCTACTAGACATACTAATATCCAGTCTCTTATAATATCTTCAACATTATTAATATTAATGTAATGATATTACCACATCCTCGGTGAACACAATCGGTGAAGTGAAAAGCTTTAAACAACATTACTTGCTGTGCGAAGTCGTTTGAGGAAGACGATGGACACTTTTGTAATGCTAAATAATGTGTAAAAGACCAATAATATCTTCAAAATAAAAAACCTCACAAAGGATATAGCAGACACGTTGCAGACATTTTTCAACATATAAATATGTTCACTATATTTAAAGAATATGCAGGCCTCAAAGAATAAGATACGAAAATTTATTAATAAGACTAAGAAAACTAACATTGAAAGTAATTTAAAGAACCATGGTTGGCTAAGACATATTCTCCGAACAGAGATCCCACATGCAGTCCTTGAATTAAAAATAAATTAGTTTTATTCCAAGTTTTAAAAAATGATATTAATAAAGTTAAGTAATACAGAGTTTCTCACATTTTCTTTAAAACTTAGTTTTATTCCAAGTTTTAAAAAATGATATTAATAAAGTTAAGAAATACAGAGTTTCTCACATTTTCTTTAAAACCTATTTTCAAACTTAATTAATTGATTTAATGAGGTACGGATATTTATTCTAAACCAATTCATAAAGTTCCATTTTGATAGAAATTCAAAGTTTCCACACTCCTTGTTTATGAAACAGAAATATATGTCGTGAAAATGATTCTCTAAAAATCCTCACAATCCTTAAAAGAGACTACAATCGTTTATAGAACATTTAGATTCTTTTCTTCAGAGCCAATACATCATGAGACACTTATGTAGCTTCGTGAATGTATTTTCATTTTATTTTCCTGAATGTGATAGAATCCTTAATTTCACATGTACATTTTGTTTGACTTCTTGGAATATCCAATTATATATGTAGTTAATTTTGTTTCAGAGATTCCTCTGAAAAAGACACTTTGGTGGAGTCTTTGTTCACCAATACAATTCAATCCTGTGTCTAATTACTGCAATGTTAGTCATGATGAACATTTATTTAGTGATTTTTTAGTATAGTCGGGAATCGATTATCCGTGATGGTCGGAACCAGAAGCATTACGGATAATCGATTTTCATGGTAAATCGAATAACAATTTTGATTATATAGTTTTTTTTATATTTTTATTATTTTACAAGTGAACATACATATTGGCATAAAAAAATTAATTCAAGAAGTTTATTTACATTTCTTAATTAAATAAGTACATTTAATTTTCCACTGAAAACATGAGACCAAAAAAGGACATTAAGCAAAAAAAGAATACAATTTCTTAAAAGTCGTGTAATGTTGTTTGTCTAATATTTTTCAACTTATATTTTCCTTTTAAATTAACGTTTATTTCTCTTTTTACCACTGGTAACAAAATTAAACTAATCACTTGTAAATGTTTCTGACTCATCGTATGCAAACAAGCGAATTGCCCATTTTTATGTTTATTATATTTGAAGGATTATAGAGTTAATCACGGTTAATCGAAGCAAACAATTTGAAAACATTGCAGACAAAAAAACAACAGACTAATATTTGCCCATCACGGTTAATCGGGGCACGACTGTGAACCTATAGAGATAAATTCTGTAACTAAATATTTGAATAAGTCATCACTGTACCAAAATATTACCCACATCTGTATAGTGCCACATCATCACTGCCAACCCCAAAAGGGTTTTCCACAATTAGTAAATTATCATACAGTTGATCTCTCTCACTGTCCCCAATCATGATGATGACTCTACTATTTTGACAATTTTGAATTTTTCTTTTCTATTTTAAGGCATTTATGTCTTTCAACTAAATCAACTAACAGAACAACAACAACAACAAAAAGGAAAAACATTTCATTACAATAATGATTATTATGATGATGATTGCCGGTACTTAAGAGTCTAAACGATTAAAATTGGTTGCATTTGAATGACACATTTTTGTGTCTTTAAAAGTGTTTGTTTTGTTAAACCTGCGAACAGAAATACGTGAGTTAGTGTGACTTAATAAGGAGTGATAATAAATATTATTTGTATGTTTATATGGAAAAGGCCACTAAATCTATGACAATGTTGTTGTAGTTTTAAAAATTTTCCTATGGTTTTTCTTTTTTATTTTTCTGCTGTTGTTTTTGTTGTAATTCAAGTGTGTATTTGTTGATTGTATAATATTGTAACATTTAATTGCTGTTGTTGTTGTTGTTACTATTGCTAATGTTATTTTTGTTGCCGGTGTTTTCCACAATAAGCAGCTAAAATAACGAAGTCGTCGAATACTTTTATACGGAGTAATAAAAATTATTACATAATTATTGTTCCCCAGTAGTAATTTAGTAATATTTACAAAATTTAAAAAATACTTACAGTGTGACATATGTGCAAGTTGACAACATATAAGAAATAACACAGTCAAATTTGTCTGTACAAAATCATATACTAGATTGGCTTTGACCCTCCAGAGCATGAATATAAATATAAGTATGTGCATATAAGAAGTTTCCTTATTACCCACAAATTTTAAGCTTACTTGAAAAACATCTGTAGTCTAAAACACTTCCTAGCACCTGCCTGCTTTGTGTAGACACTAAAGATGGTGCCTTTCATCGCATGCAAAGACAATACGTGATTACAATATGGTTATGGCAACTATACTATGTTCTATGCACTTATATTATACTAATAATAATTATGCGTATACATTTAATATCGAAGAGTTTATTTTATTTTTAACGCAAAATCAAAATTTATTAGTTACATTTGTACAACAAAATTTAAATAAATTGGGAAATTTTAAGATTCCCAGCAACATCTTCAGAATTTGTTTTTAAAATAACTAGTTCTAGAACTAGAACGAGTGTAATGGCAATCACTTCAGATTATTTTATGTGAGTCTCGAAACTAGTAAGAATGTCGCAACTACTTCTGAAACCAGTTCTGTATGACACTATTGTGTTATAGCCCTTTTAAAGGCTTTTTAAGGAGTCAGTTTTTTAAAAACTCTTTAGAAATGAATTCAAATGTTTTTGGTATAAAAAATGAATCACCATGGCAATGGGAACTTGTACAGGAAATGTTGGAAATAATACAATATTCCGTTATTTGGCAATATGTTGGATATTAACCTTTTTCCAAAACCTGTTGAGCAACTTTTATGCAGGTTGAGCACTTAATCTTAGTTTGTTTCTTTGTCAAAACATTAACCATACCTAGTCATATTATATCATTATAGGATTCAACTAATTGGTAGTATAACTGTGCAGCTATCACAATATGATCTATTATGATTATATCACCTAATAAGCATAAATCATAAATCCGACCAAAATCAAACAATTTTAAAAGAGAAAAGAATGAAGAAGGCACCATTTTTCTATATATGCGTATAATAAATGTTATAAAGCATTATAATATAAATGATGACATCCTCAATTATCAAATTAATTCTATTACTAATTTAATATTGATTAAGAATTTTGAATTATGTAGATAAAAACAAAATATTCTGCAAACTCAATATCAATTAGTTAAATGATTTGTCAAAGAAAGTTTACAAGACATTAAAAACTTGTTTAAGTAAGTCACACATAAAATTTCCACATTTCCTCAATTTTCATAAATAAATCAAAATGACTATTATGTATTTATAAGTTTGTAACTCTGTAAATGGGTCACACTGTATGAAGCATAGCTTATACATAGATATGAATGCGTATTTAATTTGTATGTGCCTGTGGTTATCTACCATTTTTTGTATCACAAAAAATTAAAATTTTTTATAATGTTTAAAATTTTCTTTTCAACATTGTAGTTGTTTGATATAAGTTTTTTTTTTCATTATTATTATTATTTTTTGGAAAAGTGATTTTTTGTGTGAAATTGTGCGTGTGAAAAACCAGTTACATATGGCTGGCTGACTAGCTGATTACCTAAGTTTTGTATATGTCATTTAATATTTGTTTTTAGCCATATAGCGGCACAAACAGCAGCCAGGCAGCAGCAGCAGTGGCAATAAAATGTTTTGTAGGTTTCTAGGAAAACTCCAGCCACACACAACGTCACAGTCAGAAAAACAAAAACAGCCATCCATAACCGTAAGTAGGTTTTGTGGTCATTTTTCACTGTTTTTAAAAATTTTTTGTGGGTTTTCATAATCCAGTATCTATTTTCATTTAACAGCTATTTTGCTTATGTAAATCTTATGGCGACTTTACTTACGCCCAAAGTGATAAAGAGGGCGAGAGAGAGAGAGAGAGACAGACACACAGATAGATATATTTAGCTTCTTATGTGAATGATATTGTAGATCAGGGGCTTCCAAAAATTTTTTGCTAGTGTATTAGTGAGTACGAGAGAGTAATAAAATTGAGAGAATGTATTTATTTAAAGCCGCAGAAAAATGTTAGTAATATACATATTTTATAATTTGCTTTGTATGCATTTTTGACCGCACAATATTTTTTGAGTGTCATCATTTGTTAACCTGAAAAAAATAACATAGCATCCGCTAGACATGTGTACTTGTCGAAGTCACATCGACGACTGAATTGAAGAGCATAAAAATATGTCTTGGTAGTGGTAGCTCAATTGAGCTATGAAATGGAAGGCCCTGTTGTAGATAAAAGTAAACTTTCTTTGGATTCGCATAAAATAGTTTAACATATTAAAATGACAGGCAAATAACTCTTCTTTGGTGTGGTGGTTCGTTCGTTGGTCACAAATGAATACCTTATATTCCATGAATGACGCCACTTTTATGCCGTTTACTACGTCGTATTTTTATATGATTTTTATTTTAACTATAAACAAATACGAGTATTGCTTTAATTTATTTGCCAAAATTTGTGTTTTACTTTTTTCTTGCCATTTTATTTCTGTGCTAAGAAAACGTATACTATCTCCTATACGTATGTATGTATAAACCTTTATATTCTTAATTTATTTGCACCTTTTACGGTAAAAAAAAGCGTTTATGGTTTAGCATACTAAATGGCTATCTACACACCCTCGCATCAAACAATCACACAAATACTTATGTATGTATCTATGTATATTGTTGTAAATTGTAGAAACCGTTAAAGTATGTATTGCAAACATATATATTCATTCATTCGGTCTTTCATTAGTTCGCTCGTTCGCCTGATGATGATCAATTCCATTAGATAAACTGAAGCAAACTTATGATGACAATAGCTTGGGGCATGTTTTTCATGCCTCTTTCTCTCTCTTTACTCAAATGATTGACAGACCGACAAACTGCCAGGCTGGCAGAGTGATGTAAGTCAAAGAAAACGAAAAGCATAAAGCCAGAAAATATGCCAAAGACTGTTTAAAATCCACTCCATTAGATGGCAAACTTTGAATATTAAATTGCAGAGAAAAAAAACTATAGAATTTGTTAAAAGAACACGATTAGGTAATAAATTTTTACTGTTAAAATGTTAATAAACTTAAATGGAAATACATATTATGCATATATGTATGTATGTATATATTTTCGGAATTTTGCATATTTGCACAACATTTGTTTGTTAAAATAAAGTTACAAAATAGATTATTTCCAAGAAGCTTTTAACTGTACAATACAAAAAGATAGACATGCAACACTACTTGCAATGAACGCTATATTTCCATATTCATATTAAAAAAATAATAATAATTAGAATTTCAAAAATCAAAATTACTATTGAGAAAATAACAATTGTCATTCAGAATATCAAATTAATATTAAAAAAATAAAATTTAGCTTCATTTCATTATTCAAATGCTGCAAAGAATTGGTGTCTTAGAAATCATGTCGACTTAATAGGAAAATATAATATCATTTAATAGTAACAAAATTTGTTTGGGTACAATTGTAATTATACTCAAATGACATTTACTCTGTTATATTGTGACAACTCAAAGGAGGTGTTAAGCATTGATATGCCTCTTCAAAGACATTGTCATGTTACGTTATTGTAAGCTGCTGTTCACGTTCACTGACTTTCTCTTGCTACTATTAAGACCACTTATAATGAAAATGACAATGTTGATCACAATGTTGATGCCTTAAAATTGCGCTTAGTTTTACTAGCTAATAAGAATATTTGTATTTCAAATTACACATGTTTTACTTAGCTATTGCAAATTTTTAATAATAAATTACCGTACTTTTGTTTAGGCATTTTATACCTATGTTCTGTTGAATACACTTGTACAATAGCACAATTCACAATATTGTGCAAATGGTATTGCATCATTGCATTTGCAAAAAGGCTTAGCATATTTTTGCTCTTGCTATGTATTTTGTTAGTGTAGAGCAAAAATATGCTAAACCTTTTTGCAAAAGCAATAATGCAATACCATTTGCACAAGATTGTGCAATGCGCTAATATTTTTATAAAAGATATCATATCCACTACATAATCTAAAGCATTTTATTGCATGCGTCTAATAAACCCCACAAATGACACGAAATAATTTTACATAACATGTGTCATTTACGTTATTTAACTAGAAAATACTGAACTATGTACGAGTATTGTGTTTATTCTTCATACATGTATGATAGTGTCAGTGATATGTTGTGTTAGACATTGGTGTCTTTTATCACATTTTATTATCATCTTATTAAACAGTTAATACTTTCATATAAAGTAGTAAATTTGACAAAATTTTGAGATATATTTATTTACAAAAATGTAATTTAAAACAAGTAAGAAGGTCTAGTCGGTCAACCACGACCATACAATACCCTACAACCAGTATATTTATAAAACAGTTTTACAGATATGGGTGCTATATGGACCGATCATCCAAAATTTAGTGCCAAGACTTCTGTGAATGTAAATATTATGTATGTTATACTTTATCTCGATATAAATACTTTTAAAAGAAATATGGAGGTTAAAGTGAATTATGGAAAGGGTCTTATATTGGAGTTTCGACTAATTATTTGGTGTCTTCATTTCTCTATATACGAGTATGAAACTTATTTGTGTTGAACTTTATTTGGATACCAATATTTTTAAGAGATTTATGGTCGTTAAAGTGATTTTGCGGAAGTAAGCCTTATATGGGGGACCGATCTGCACAAAATTTGTAAATGTGATTTGGCTTCATTTACCACTCATAATCGTTAAACCCCTATTTCGTGAAGGCATTTTTAATGGGGACCAGGGGCCAAGTTACCGCATTCGTGATCGAATGAGCTATCGTATCGAAAAATGATTTCGATATCGAAATTATGATAAAATGTACTAAATGTCTTGCTCGATATCGAATGCCATAATCTGAAATTAGAAAATTTAGATCAATTTTACTCAATATCGAATGCGGTAATTTGGCCCCAGGTGAAATATTTGGACACTTTCAGAAGATTATTTACCACCACAGCAGCATTAGTCATGCTTTGAATATTATAATGCATTGGTATATCATTTAACATATTTGTTTAAAATGCATTAGTTAAATGATTTTGAATGGTTTGTGACAATTGGAATGTTTTCTTTTTATATGTCACAGGACTAATACGTTTAAAAAAACTGACACATTTTTCCGCTGGATAACTAGTTCAATAACAAATACTTTACAGTTGCTAATTGAGTTAAAAATATTCTTCTAGCACAGTAGTATTAAAAACCAATTCACCTTTTGGATATTTCATTTGAATCCATTCCATGCAAAATGCGGTCTGTGCTCAAATGTGTAGACACAAATATATTTTATTATACCCTACACCAGCATAGTGGGGAGGGTATATTGGATTTGTGCTGATGTTTGTAACGCCCAGAAATATTGGTCCAACACCCACCTTAAAGTATACCGATCGCCTCATAATCATTTTCTGAGTCGATTTAACGAAGTGCGTCCGTCCGTCTGGTTGGCTGGCTGTCCATGTAAAGCTTGTACGCAGAGAATAAGTCGCCATTTTGAAGATATTTCGATAAAATTTGGTACGTGATATTTTTTCGATCCAAGGATGGATGGAATTGAAACTGGTAAAAATCGGTCCATTATTTCAAACAAATGTCCTCCCGAAATTAGGGTTTACCGATCATAAATGTTTTAAATTTGTAAGTATCCAAACAACTTTCAGCACAAATAAGTGGAAGCCAAATCTACAAATTCTACAAATTTTGTGCGGATCGCTCTATAATTACTAGTAGCTCCCATATAAGGCCCACTTCCGAAATTCACTTTAACGATCATAAATTTCTTAAAAATGTTGGTATCCAAATAAAATTCGACACAAATAAGTTTCTTATATACAGAAATAATGGCACCTAATTTTGTAATGGTCGGTCCATAATTAGTCGAAACTCCAATATAAGACCCTGTCTGTAATTCACTTTGAGCTTTATAAATCTTTTAAAAGTATTTATATCCAGATAAAATTTAACATACACAATATTTATATTCACTGAAATCATGACACTAAATTTTTGGATGATCGGTCCACAATAGGTTATATCTCCCATATAACGCCCATTTCTGAAAAACTTGTTTATACATATACTCGGTGTAGGGTATTATATGGTTGGGCTTGACCGACTATATTTTCTTACTTGTTTTTATTATATTTTTTAAGTGAATCCAAACTATGGCTAGTTTAAATAACAAATATTGTCCCTCAAGCTTGATCAAAGAATACCCTACACCGAGTATATGAGCGAAAACAATTTTTCAGAAATGGAAGCTATGAACTCTTATCTGCAGTATGACTTTTCTGCACAAAAAAATGTTTGTATGTTACATTGTATCTCAATATATATACTTGTAAAAGTGTTAAGCATGTTAAAGAGATTGTCGAAAGTGGGTATTATAAGCAATGACCGATCGTTATAAAATTAGGTGACATGACTTGTGTGTAAACGACTTTATTTGGATTCCAACATTTCTATATATACGAGTATACATTGTTTCATTTCTGATTGTTAAAGTGATTTGCGGATCCGACTGATCATCTGTCCGACTTTTGGTTATAAGTTTAAAAAGGTTTCAAATTATACTTTGTTGAAGGGTATTTATGATTCGGCACAGTCTAATATAGCTCACTGACTAGTTTTAATTAATTTTTAAACATCAGGGGTTCGATGTTTGTTGAAATGAAAAAAATAACGCAAAAAGAAAGAAAAAATTGCAATTGCCATATTTAACAATTCAAGCAAGTTTATAATACAGTCAAGGCCATTCGTTAGAATACTAGCGGGCAAAAAAGAAACAAGAACTAAACCATAAAACTAGATTATGTAGATACAAAAATATATTTAACATCTTTTTCTGTATGTGTTTAACTGCATGAGTTTTACATACTTAGCAAGAACATAAATCTAAATTCATTTGGGTTAAAGCTTAATTAATGTTTAACGCTTAGAAAACAGAAATAAAAAAAAACACACTAAAGAAAAATGAGTGAAAAAAAGAAGACAGACATCATTATATTTTATGTATTTTCTACAAACTAAATAACTTATTTTACTCCGGACTAAGGCGATTAATTATTGACAGCAGTTACATGAATTTGTGGGTAACGATTTTTAATAGGTTCTCAAAAAACAAAATACTGGTTACCAGGTTATTTAACTTCCAAGAGATATTTACAACAAGTTTAATTACGCATTTTTATACCCTACAGCACCAAATATTAGTCTAACACCCATCATAACGTATACAATCAATTCAGAATCACTTTCTGATGGATATCCGTTAGTCCGTTCGTTCGTCTAACTGTCCTTGTGAGCTTTTGCGCAGAGGAAAGGACCATAGCTCCCATACTACTTACATTTTTAAAAATCACTTGAAAAAGCATAACTCTCTCATTTGGTCCACCATACGACCATAAATCACTTATAAATGTTGGCATCTAAATAAAATTCAATACAAATAAGTTTCATATATAAAGAAATCATGACACCTAATTTTATAACGGTTGGTCCATAATTATGCGAATTATTCGAACATGTTTAAATATTTTAAAAGTGTTTTTATCAAGACAATATTTAACTATGCAAATGCACAGTCATGCCACTACATATTTTGATGATCGATGCTACCATAAAGCGCCCATTTATAAAAAAAAATATAAACATATACTGGGTGTAGGGAATTCTATGATCGGACTTGGCAGACTAAACTTTCTTACTTCTTTGTTTTGTAGTTTTGTATACTCATCAAAGTAAGGCAAAATACAATTTTATTTGGAAATAAATCAGACATTTTGAAACGGTCATTCGGAATAAAACTTTACTTGGACATAGTCCAGCAGTATTAGAGTTTAAGTTTTTAAAATTGAGCTAACCATCTAGAAGAGACACAACTATATTATTTTTCTGGGTGTATTTTCAAATAGAAAACAGCGGCAAAGAAACCCCTGCTAGACTTTAGGTTTTTATTGCTTTACTTTTGTTTCCTACAAAATCATTATTTCTTAAAAATTGCCATAACTTTGACTTTATGACTCAATGACGATTATAAGCCATTTTAATGGCTGCTATTAGCCGGCAAAAATAATATTAAAGTTTAACGAAATAGAACCATAATATTTATGAACATGATAATTAGTGAAATTCGCTGAAGAATTCTCAGATACATGTTAATTAAATAACTGAAAGAGAAATAATAAAAAAAAAACAACCTTAAAGGAATGAATGTTACAAATATTTATGTAAGCTTTTAAAATGCCAGTCTGCAAATTTAAATGCTTTAAATAGAAAAGTTCTGAAAGTTGTTTTTAACAATAATAACTATAAATTTACTTGTTAAAAATGTGCTCGTGAATTAAGGTGTTTTTACATTTGCACATTTAGGTGAATGAATTATTAAATTAAAAACGAAACATATTAATATATAAAATAAATAGTTAATATTTGCTTAGATTAATCATTTATCTATCTACATTGTTACATATTTAGTTTAGCTTTATTAACATGTTACACTAAACTATTGGTATTAATTACTAGCAATATTTTGCAATATTTAATTTTGCTATGTAGAAAACAAAATGAGTTATTGTTTGCTAATTTGTTTTTACAAATAAAAGTAAATTATACAATTTGTTTGCACATATGTACATTATAAAACGTTGTTTTCTTTAATTTACTTGGAATATAAAACTATAAGGTGGCTTAAATTCAGTCGAGCGCAAATTATGTATACTCGTATGTATAAGAATACATAACTAATAAAATCCAGACCGGGCGAACATATTGTTTATAGTACCTACTGAAAATGTTTATAGCTTTATTTTTTTAAGTTTTTACATAATTTTGTTACTAATTTTACCTAATTTTTTTTTTATTTTAAAATATGGCATAAAACATAAAAGCTTTTTTACATGCTTGATACAATTTTGAAAACCACCTGTTAAATTTGAAAAGAAAAATTTAATGTGTTTTGGAAAATTATGTCATACATACATAGACTGTTTGAAGAAAACAAAATTTTGTTTTTTACAAATTGTTCACATAAAATCCGCTAGCATAAATGTTTTAATATTACTGTAATAAACAAAGCAAATTGATTGCATATTTTTGAACCGTAAATTGATATTAATTTATTAATATTTCATAAAGGCTAAAACAAGAAACTAGAATTCATTTTCTCTTATCAAAGACCATTATTTGCTGTTCTAAAACATTCAGATCCACCTGCACTGCATATTTCTTCCAATTCACTAACATTATTATACCATACACCACCATAGTGGAAATTCGTTTTTGGATTTGTAACGACCAAAAATCTTAGTCAAACATCAACTTTAAAGTATACCGATCGACTCGGAATCACTTCCTGAAACGATTTAACGATGTTCCTCCGTTTGGTTGGCTATCCATCTAAAGCTTGTGTGCAAAGTACTGTACGTATCCAAACAAATTTGGACACAAATAAGTTGGACATGAAGCCTTATTACATCTACAAATTTTTTGCAGATCGGTCCATAATTTAACGTGGCTCCTATATAAGGACCCTTCCAAACATCACTATAAACAGCATAACTCTATAAAAATAATTTGTATCCAAATAATATTCAAGACAAATATGTTTCATATATGTATACACAAATCATTCGTATGATGACCGGTCCATAATTATTCACGCCCACTTCCGAAAATCACTTTAACAGCCATACAATGTTAGTATCTAAATAAAATTTAACACAAATTAGTTTCACTTATTCAGATATCATGATATTTAAAGCTCCATATAGCATCCCCGTCGAAAATCTCTTTAGCTGTATAAATCTTTTGAAAGTGTTTATATCGAGATAAAATTTAACACGAACAATATTTGTATGCTCAGAAGTTATGATACAAAATGTTTGGATAATCGGTCCATAACAGCTCATGGCTTCCATATAGTATCGATTTCTGGAAAACTGTTTTTTGCAAATCTACTGGGTGTTGGGTATTTTATTTTTTACTTGTTTTTATTGTCAAGAGCTGCAATATCACTCCGCTTTAACTACTCTTTGACAATAGCTTCATATTGTTAAATTGGCCGAAGGAGCGTTTATTTTCTATTACGTCGTCCTAAATTCTTCAATACCAGTTCATTGTAACTGTTAAATAATGACAGGGAGTAGGATCAGCCCAAAACTTAATTAAAAAATTATGGTGGCAAACGAAATTCTAGTTGAAGATGTGACAAAAGTGCTGCTCTTCAACCCACAACTGGAAGTTGCTTGCAAAACCATTACCTATTTACTTAATTTATTCAGTTGCGCTACGATTTGTATATTTAATTACATGATTGGCAGTAATTACAGTGGTGTAGTATTTTTTGTGGGCGATCATTGCCGGAAATCCGAATTTTCACTCAGAGTTCGCTTTCATTGTAACTTTCAATAACATTTATGCTTTTTTTATTAACTGTAACAGCTTAAGATTTATTTATATTATTTACAGTTTTTTGATAGCTTGAGCGTTGAGTGTTCAAGGAATTAGTACATTATTTTGATTTCCCATTTCACACTACTCATACAAATATATTACTACTTATTAAACCTTGTGCAGAATGCTTGAAACCTTTTTGATGTGCATTTCAAAATGTGTAGTTTTTTACTGGGCAAAGGTTCCAATTAGTTAATTTCTAATCTAATTAAATTCTATGTTAACCATTATATTAAAGTATTCTTCACGAATTAATTCATAGGCTTAATTTTATAATGAATTCATGAGCTTAACTCCTTAGTAACTCAAACGTATTGAATTCATTCCTTTGAAAATGCATTCTTTATATAATTACTATCTAATTGGATCATTCAAGTTTGCTTTAATTCAAATCCCTTACAAAATAACTTTATAGCATTTATTAAATAATTATAATTAAAGAGGCTTTTGAAAATATTTTTTAATAAATTTGGGTTAGTTTTGAATTATAAAAAATTAAATATGTATGTGCATTAATTCAACATAAACACAAAATTAATTCAAATAGAAGGGATTGCTTTTATGGTATGAATTGTTGACATGTTTAAATTCTGAATTAAAATTTTCGTAGATTGGGGTTAAATTTAATTAATTAACTCGAAGTTCTTTAGCTGTGAAACAAAATAAATGTGTATATTGCCATATTCTAATGGTTTTGATTAAAATCTCAATTTTCTTAAAAATCAACTTAATACATTTGATCACTAATCCAATGTTGTATGATTCTATAATAAAAAATTACAATGTAAAGAAAATTAGAGGCAATATTTTAAAAAATCTATATCTTCAACAACTCTTATACACAACTCCTAAATAAACTAAAACAGCAGCTAGTATTCTTTATGACTCAGCACACATAATTATAATTGCAATGACATAATATGACATAACATAATAACTTGGAATGCAAATGAGTCGTAAAGACATAGGAGTATAAAATTTTTTCATACACCATGAATCAACATAGAATTCTACACTAATTGTCAATATTATCGGTGCAGGTTGAAGCTGCACTAAATTCACGACCTTTATCTACTATAAGTCAACCTTTAGAGGAAATATATGTTCTGACACCTGGCTGGGCACTTTCTAATTGGTCCACCGCTAGTGGGAAGTCCAGAAGTAATAGACGACTCACGCATTGGTTCTTTCAATAGATGGAAAGTATAATACAAATGCGCAACGAGTTTAGTTATTTATTTCGTAAATAATAAATACTAATATTTTCAAATAATAGAAAATATCAAATTTATCAAATCTGATGAACCAAATAAATGTTTGTATAAAAAATGCACAAAACTCGTTCCCTGTAATATGTTGGGTATACATACATATAAGATATAAAACACTCTGAAAGCCGATAGCTTTAGTTGCTCGTACTCTAGTTCTTCAGATTTATTGTAATTTTAATTATAGTAAATAAAAATAAATAAATAATAATAATAAATAAAATACTCTTACTTGTTCTCACTTAATTAATTATAGAATATGATACATATGTATGTACGAGTATAATTTAGAATTTCATTCCACTCAAAATGTATCTTGCTATTATTAGTTAATCAAAATCACTCCTATTGTTTGTTTGCCGTTCGTGTCTGCTACAATTGATACTTTTAGTTCTCATATTTGTCAATGCTATAATTTAGTTGCTATAATGCTATAATTTAGTTCCAGTAAAATGTAACAGTCATATTATAAACTATGCTATACGAGTATATGTAGTATTTATATATCATTATTTTAATTTATATTTATTTAGCAATATCTTCAAGATACATACATACATTCTCGTATTTACATATTTATTCTAATAAATGAATACTATGTATTGCAACAAATACATAGTTATCAGCACACTCAATTTAACATTCTTTTGTAATTGCAACAATTACATAATTTAGTTAGTTGTTTCGTTATTGCTGTTGTTGTCGTTTTTATCATTGTTTAGTTTAAACATTTAACCAAGTTTGTCTAAACCAGTTATAATTCCATTGCAAATAGTTGCTGCTCAAACAACAACAAAAAAATAAATAAAGAAATAAAGCAACAGTCAAAGTTACTACAACAAGAAATAGTTGTTATTCAAACGTAAAACTATTTATTATATTGTATTTTATTTAAATACACGGTTTTTACAAGTATGTATCTATGAAATATATATATTTGTGTATCTAAAGAATAGTTACTCGTACAGACAATGGTACTGTAAACCTTGACTACATATGAAACGGATACAAGTGACGTTTTTGTGCTAAAGAATTATTGTTGTTCTTTTTTTTAAATTTTATTTTTTGTTGCAGTTGTTTGGTTTTGATTTGTTAGTAATTTTTGTTAAAATATTTTAAATTTAATTAGAAATGGGGGGCAGAGAGAGTACATAGTTTCTATTTGTAGCGTGACATGGGATTGTAAGTGATGAATGATTTGCAATCATGTTGCAAATAGTTTATAGTTCTGCCATGGAGTTGGTTTCGCAATTCAATTAAATGTTTTAAAACATGTTAATATGTATTTGTTTGAAAGCAAAATCGGGTTTCTTATTAAATTGTTCACACATGCTTTGTTAGCAATTCAGTTATTAAACTATTTAAAATATAGTCGCAATTAAAATATTGTCAAGGTATCAAAATCTCAATAATTAACTTGTTCTAATTTATTAATGTAAAAGGAGATACGTTTAAATAATCTACTAAAGGCTTAACCACTAAATAACATATATTTAAACTTGTTTGATTATTAAAAAAAAAACCTTTCTTATTTAGGCGAAAGCACAAGAAATGTTTAATTTTAGAATTTAGAATAGTAAACAACGTCAAACTAATTTGTGCTAAAACAAGTGTTTACGCTTTTTTGAGTAAATATTTGCCAAATGTGACCGTACCTTAAGTCTTTTACTACATTTCGTAAAGCTGTTGAGTTAAAAAACCAACGCGAAATGTTTCCTAAACGATGAACTTGATTGAACTAGTGAGAATCAGTCTACAATTTTTATTAGATTACAAATTATTAAGGAATGTTCTTTGAATTTGTATCAAATCTAAAGTATTCTAAAAATTACTACAAATCTTGCCATCGAGTTAATTATATACGCATTAACACTAAATTTTGTTGAAATATTAAAGACCTGCAAATGTTGAATTGTCAAGTCAGGCTATGCTCTTACAAACGTAACGTCAAATAAAACTCAAATTTATTATAAAATCGTTATACATGAACGAAAAAATATAATTTGTTCCGTAGCTGACCATAGTCTAGCTAAATGACACGTGTGACATATGTTTAATAGGATAATTTGTATTGCAAAAAGAAAATTTAGAGCATATGACTGAACATAAAATTTATAGCTTTTGAAATGGTTTTTTAAATCTAAAATAATTTATTATCTTAATAATTGTTCAAGCTTAAGATTTTTTTTAATAAAATTAATTTATTTTTATTTTCGATATTTCGCTACTTCGTTGTGTAGTATCTTCAGGAAAATTTTTTTATAAATTTTAAATTATTTGTCATTAAAAAGTATATGGAAATTTTTAAAATAAAAAGAATAAAATCAAATATAACAATAATTAATAAAGAGGTTAAATAAACTATAACAATAAAATAATGTAAACTTGTAATCATATTATAAGTTGAATTAAAGTTTTATATATTTGCCTTTTTTGTACCTTTGGGTTATACAAGTTTTCCATGAAGAATTTCTTAAAAAAATCTGATTAAAACCAATTTTTTGAAATTTCAAAATTTTTAATTGAAATTTCTAACTATATACTTTTAAACCGCCTTTAAAATGTTTTTCATAAGTTTTTCCAATAAGGACGAGACTTGTTGGCTTGTCTATGACGGCCTTGTTATTTACGCGGCGTCTATTAAATCTGTTGCTTATATTTCAGTGACTGATTCTACAGTACTGATCAATGCTAACCAATTTCATTTGTTCGAAATTGAAAGATACGTACACTCATAGAAGTACAGCGCCAGCTGCCACTCTTCGAAGGAAGCAAGGGACATTCAGCATGAATGATTTGAAGGTTAGTCATACCTTCTTTCACACAAGTGACATGCGATTGGAACTCGCTGGCCTATATCAATTGAATTCATTCCGTTAATGTATACCCCGAGACCATGTTTGGCTGAACAATTTGTAGCAATTTTTTATATGCATGTTTATTTTAACGATTCAAACAACCAATAAGGTTCAAATGTGTTTGATCAGACTGATTGTGTCCTACACATTCATAAACAAGTAAGTTTGTTTATAAGATAAACAATTAACCCTTGATTGAAATTGGTTCGATTTTCGGGCATTGGTTTTGAAGAAATGAAATCAGAAATTGCTGTCATTATTCTTTATAACACAATAGAACAATTTGGCAGCGTTGCAATTACATAACCTGACATTGTGATTGTGTTGCCAAAAACATGCACGGCACCTCTTTTCAGTTGTCACAAAATTGTAGAGCATGAATTATTGGAGTATAGAATTATTGTACAACATGTTGTCTTATGCAGACCTTAAGCCATTACATATTTACAAAAATGTATATGTACCTCCTAAATTATGCAACAATTTTAATATGTTTCGCAATTTTCTTGGATTTTTTGTGAAATTTTCAAAAACCATTAAAATAAAATATTTGTTACTGATAAATTAAATTGTTTATTAAATGCTAATTTTCGTTTAGAATACTAAACACCGCACTTTGAACAGAAACACAATTAAATTATCTACGAAACAGGTTAAAAAAGCATTTCAAGAGACTCATGAGGTACATAGAAAATACAACAGTACCACGAGTACATGAGTTATTATTAGTTGTTATGTTTTTGTATAATTCGAAAACGACGTGATTTAAATAAAAACCGCTCCTTTAAAAGATATATAAACATTAAAATAAAAATAAAATGTTTGTAAACTAAAAAAAACACTAAAACACAAGTAATAATAGAAAATAATGGTTTGTTTGAATACAACTTCAAAGCAACATTCTATATAGTCAAACCGCAATGAACCAAACAATTTACCACCTTCCACTCTTGACATTTCTAGATTTGGTAGTAAATGGTGTGTTTGTTTGGTAGTTAGTCTTTTTTGTTTTAATTTAAAACAGGTTCTTTATTAACGTAATATTTACAAGTCAACATATAATATTTCTTATATTTCTTAGTTACAAATTGGAAAAAAAAACACAATGAATGCAAGGTAAATCCAAAAAAAAATCTTAATATTTATTTATAAATACATATAAGATCTTATAGGTATGTTTTAGTTTTTATTCATTAGATACATTTTGTAAATAAATAAAAAGTGAAAGGTTAAAAACTAGTTTCTTAGATCATACAGGACGGTTGCTGCTGCTGTTAACAACATAAATAAGTTTTTGTTATAAGAAACATGTCTGTCTGTCCGACTGTCTGTCTTAGTATATGATTTTACAAAACAACTAACTGCATAATTAATATATTTTCTAGTTGTTGGTTGCTCTTTTACTGTTTGCTGTTGGAGCAAAAGATTAGTTAGAAGATTAAACAAATGGTAAATTAAATATTTTATTAACTTTCTTTTAACAAGTCATGACTTTTCTCCAGACTGTTATTCTTATAAATATACAATTTATGAAATGGACAAACAGCAAACACACAAAAACTTTAACACTTGACCACCTTTTATGGCCAAAAAAGCAGTCAAAATAAACAACAACTTCAGCAAAACTTATGATCCAGCCAAAATTAATAGCAACAACATTGATACGTACTTGAATTACTACTGCTGCTGCTGCTAAAAGTACTAATTAAATAACAAAAGCATGATGAGATCATGCACTCTACCTTTTTTCACTTTTGTGAATTTATCACCATGAAATAAATATTCAGTGAGTGAGAAAAGATCACTTGCATTATTTGTTTTTTATGTTATTTTTCGTCAGTATTGTTTTATAAGACTTTTACTTTTGTTTTTTTTTTATTTTTTTTTTTTTTGGTATTTTAAACCTGCCGTACCAATGACATTTCAGCATTTTTACTATGATTTGCAAAGTAACAAAAAAGTCAAATTTATAAAGAAAATTTATGTCAGAATGGTATGGAACGACTGACAGATGCTCTATGTGAGATTAAAAGTTACCAGAACATTTTCATAAATAAACAATTTAGAACTTTAATTTTTTAAAGTGCTTTTATAAAAATGTACTTTTTTAAAAAGTATGTACATACCTTTTTCGAAAACAGTCTTTCGTGGAGGTACTGCTTCTAATTTCAAATAGAAATGCAGATTAGATTTTCTAAATTATAAATGGAAAATTCTGAAATGCACTTTATATATCGTGAGCGTCGATTTACATAGTGCTGATGCAAAAGTCTGAGAACTGAACCAGGTATGTCAAATTGATCATCCTAATTAGACTTTTGTGAAATTTTAATTTAAAATTCGATTTATTTTTTAAATAATGAAATTTATTTTTTATAAAAGTACTATTATAGAAAGTACTTTTGAAAAAGAACTTTTATAAAAAGTTATATTTAAAAAGTACTATTCTAATTTTTATATAGAATGAATTTTTTTTTGCAATATGTATACTCTTTAGGAAGTTCTTTAAGAGAAAATTATTTTATAATATTTTTATAGGAGGTATTTTTAGTACTTTCAGAAAAAAGACAATTACATGAATGTCTTTTATCAAGAGGCGACTTTTAAAACAGTACCTCCACGCAAGACTACTTTCGAAAAAGGTACATTTTTATAAAAGCACTTTAAAAATTTAAAGTTTTAAATTGTTCATTTATGAAAATGTTCTGGTAACTTTTAATCTCACATAGAGCATCTATCAGTCGTTCCACACCATTCTGACATAAATTTTCTCCATAAATTTGACTTTTTTGTTACTTGCCAAATCATAATAAAAATGCTAAAATGTCATTAGATTTTCTAAATTAAAAATGGAAAATTCTGAAATACAATTGAGACTTTCTAAAATACAATTAGGAAGCTTTTAAATACAATTAAAATGTTTAGAAATTCCATTTGAAAGTTCTGAAACTTGTGTCCAAAAAGACTTTTAAATATTTTGCATTTTGTTGTAATAAGGCAAAATAAAACAACAATAGACTTAAAGTAAAATGAAAACAAAAATGTTGAACAGAATAAAGAACTAGTGAGTCTGCGCTGATTACTTTGAATACGTAAAATAAGCAAATGTATTCGGTTTACATTACAAAAATATATAAGGGTAAAATTGCCTACAAATTGAAGACCAGCCACTTAACTAGATATTATTAAAACGGCGTAATTGATTTCAAGTAGACAATTCCCGTAACTTATAACTTGAACCGATTCTTACCGCCGAAGAACAGTGACAGTTTCTAAAACATAAGGCATTTATTAAAACGTTTGATGGTTATAAACGCCACCTAATATAGGGTACTACCATCGAACACACTCGTACAAACATTTAAATTACCATGCTTAAAAAAACCACACAATTTCGTTGATAATTTGTTTAATCCGCAACAACAAGATTAAACCCACGAAAATCAAAATGTCAAAATCATAAATATAATTTTGGAAAAAAGGAAACATTATAAAAGCAACATTAAATAGCGAACGGTTAAAGTTCAACCATAAAAAATAATTTATTTATAAAATATTTGATACAGGTTTAATTAAACAATTAATTCAACTTGTATCAAAACCAAAGAAATATTTAAATATATAAAAGATTTTTAGAGTCCTTAAAATTATGCATTTACTTACCATTTCTTTACGCAAAGTTGCTATTTGTGTATCCAATTTACTACCCGGTATCGCTGGTGGTATTTCCGATATTGTTTCATTGCCATTTATTTCTTTTAATGGCGTCGTTAGTGCCGCTGTTGCATCTGATGTGTTTGCTGTTGTCGTTGTCGATGATGCGGTCGATGTTGTTGTCAGAGACGCATTGTTAAATTTATCACTTGCATCTTTAAGTGCATTATTATTATTAATGTTGTTGTTGTTATTATTATTATTATTATTTATATTTAAATTATTATTATTTTCTTTTTGGTTTTCATATTGTTTTATTAATTCATTGTTTTTAGTATTTTTGATATCGGTATCGACATCACTGACAAGACCCGAATCGGAGGCCAACATTTTATTTATACCGCTGAGACTTTTTGGTAACGGTGGCAAATCATTGATTGACATTATTCTGAAAAGTCAAATAGAAGAAAGACAAAAATCATTTGAGAATAGAGTAACAAATAATTTAATAGTTAAAATGTTTTATTTAAAAAAACTAATAGGCATTGGGCAATGACTTGGAAATAGTCATTAGAAAATACATTTTTTTTTATAATAATTTTTGGGAAATTGTTTTTTCTTTTTGAATTTATAATAGAAAACTTTTCTTTGGACTACCATACATTTTCTTTAATACAATCCAGTTACTTCATATTCAGCAGCCTGTATCTTTTGCAATTTTTAACCGATTGCAGAATTTTAAAACAGAAATGGAAGCTAGACATCTGGGATATAAAAAAGTCCATGACAATAGTGGTTTTTTTAATTAAGGAACTTTTTTCGAGCAATTTATAAAAAAATTCTAAACGTTAGTATTTTTTTATTATTTTAAAAGTAAGCGATGATTTTTTGTAGAGAACGTTTTACGAGTCAAAATGGCAAAACAAAAAATTTTAAATCAATCGGTAAAAACTAAAATCGATGTTTACCGTTCTGAAGGATATTCTAACCGCGAAGAAGTTAAAAAAAATTGGACGAAGCCCAACAGTTGTCGAAAATTACATTAAGGGGCACGGAAAAAATTTTAAAAGCAGGGTGTCATTGTCTTTATCTACGTATGAGAAAAGAAAAATCATCAGAATTGCTTCTAATTCTGCCTTATCCTTGGCAGCAATGAGGTCATGTAAATAACTGAATAACCGTTGCTTTTACTGATGAGAAGAAGTTTAATTTGGATGAGCCTGATGGTTACAACTATTATTTGTAAGATGTGCGCAAAGAAAATCGATTTCTGAACCAACATCACAGCCGAGAGGGCGGCGTTATGGTGTGGGGTACTATGGTATCATTGGTAATAATTTTCAAAGTGCAAAAATTACTGATGCAACCTATAAAACTTTATTAGACTCGTCTTTTCCGAAGTTTAGTGAACTATTTGGTCCCATATCTTGGAGATTGCAACAGAACACAACGCCAGAGTAGTAAAGGAGTTCATTGCAAGCCAAAATGTTAATATTCTTGACTCTATTCGGCAGATCTAAACATTATTGAAAATGTCTGGGGTTGATTATCTCATAAGGTCTGTGAAGGAGGTAGACAATTTGATGACAATCAGTCACTAATTCAGGCCATTAAGAATGCTTGGAATCAAATTTCGTTGGATTACATAAATTCTCTTTATCTGCAAATGAAAACCTGACCATTTGAAGTTATTAAAAACAAAGGGTTTGTACCCATTACTAATAGTTCTTAAATAAAGTAATAATAATGTAAAATAAATTAAAATTATTTAAATGTGCCTTCATGCAAGTGAACCAAAAAAAATTGCACATTTTTAGACTTTTTTTATAAATTGCTCAAAAAAAGTTCCTTAGTTAAAAATCTACTATTGTCATGATCTATTTTATATCTTAAGATGTCTAGCTTCCATTTTTATTTTAAAATTCTGCAATCTGTTAAAAATTGGAAAAGATACAGGCATAAACATATTTTGTTTTAGAAAACATGTTTGGAATTTGAAAGTTTTTTTTATATGTTTATTGTTTATTAAGGTAAGAAATATAAATTAAAATTCCAAATTAAGAACAAATATTGGCAGTTAAATATCTAGAAAAAACTTCTCAAAACTTCTGCTTAATTACAAAAGCATTTTACAAGTCATTGTTATGGTGGATTCACCCATTTGTTGCGAACAAAAATTTTATCACTGGCAGTTTTTTGCAGCACGATTTACCCATTTCAAACGATTTTTCTGGAAAATGAAAGCTGCCATATGTAAACAAATCTATTAGTTTTACAAGTGGTAATACTGCTGCCATTGATTTATTTTGGTTTGATTTTTAAGTGTCAAAAAACATATTTATTATTAAATTAAATTATTTTAAAATATTGTGTATATTTTTTAAAAATAATTTATAAAATTTTTAATAAATAAATTAAATAAATAATTTAATTTCACAAACACAACAGATTTGACAACTTAGTTCATTTTGGTCTAGACAAAATATAAAATTAAACCAAGCTGAGAGTTGTTCGTTAAAAATATGTTCTCTTTCCTAAAAAGAGAGGCGTCAAACTTCATAAGAAAAAAATTTTGTCCTAACAAATATTTTGTTCAAAACGAATGGCTGAATCCACCTTTAGTAAAAATGTATCATGGTTTAATAATTTCCAACCAGGAATATTTAAATTGAAATTATAAACACTTTTACTTAAAATGAATGTTAATTAATATTAATCATACGCTTGAGTATTTAAAATTTTAGAGACTTTCTTAAAACTTTGCCCTGACCAAATCAGAAATCGTATTCCATATTTACAAATGTTGTTTTAAAGCTAAAGACGTCTAGTTTCCTCAGAAGTTCAGGAAAAACTCAATTTGTTGTAATGTTCAAAAAAATCTTTAGTTAACTTAGTAACTTGTTTAGCAAAGTCCAAAATTCTTTACGAATATTTTTTAAAGTTCTACGAATAATAGTGATGGCGATCTACTTGTCTTTTACAAGTTTAAATTTCCAACTTTTTAGAAAACTTAAATTAATTGTTCACTGAATTATACCAATAAATACTTGAATGAAATGCAGTAAATTTCTTTAAGAAATATATGTATATTGTGTCATCTGTTAATAAATTAACTCTGTGTGATTAAAAGAATACAACAATTAACAAAATCGACCCAGATGTTTTACTTCACTACTCTTACTTTATGTGTGTCTTCATCACAATTTGCTTTACTTAATTACAAAATGCTTCATCAGCTAGAATTTCAATAAATTCTGCCGTCAAATAAACGTAAATAATATTTGACTGATTTATTCTAAGCTGACTTGACTGGCTGCTTGGCCTGTGCAAATGCACACAAGTTGCTTTACTTGACTTTATTCCAAATAAATTTATTAGTTATATAAAAGAAACAACAACAAGAGAAATAAAAAAATATAAAAACAATCGTGTAAAGTTTCTATTGTTTAAAACAAAACTAAGAAAATTCTTTGCTCTGCAATCGAGAGCAGAAAAAAAATGTCATAAATTGTAATCAATATCATGCTAGTTGAACGTGATTTCTGGGTCATAATGTACGACGTGTATTAGAGAATAAAACTAATATCAAAACCAAACCGAAAAAAAAACATCGATCCAATGAACCAACCAACAATCCAACCATACAACTTGAAAAAGGTATGACAATGTTAACACACACTCACTCGCGTACTTGCACATACATACTCGTACTCTTGAAGCAACTCTAATTTATGTTGCAATGTTAAAATGTCGTGACGCTAATAATCAACAACATTAGTAGCAGCAGCAACAGCAGCAGTCAGCAAAAGCAACCAATAACAAAATAACAAATAGATTGGTTAATACATTAGACTATTTTACAACTATTACTATAACGAACGAACCAACGAACAAACGTACAGAAGGTCTAACAAATAAATAAACTAGATTTTAGTACCCTCTACTAAAATATTAAAGGTTATACTAATATCTTCAAACCATTAGTCACAGATTGATTGTCGTTTTATATTTTTATCCCCTTATTTAATAATCGTTTTTGAATAAGGAGGTTTTTTCATTAAATCAAAAAAAAAGGTGAAAATTTAAGTTAAGTTCATTTTTAGAGGCTTTATCTAATAAAAATTTGTTCTTAGTTAACTGCTAATAATAAGACAAAGTAAAATTAATAAGATATAGAATTTATAATTTTATAATTCAAGCTAAGATACATGTGAAGAGCAGTTTAAATCACGTTTTTATTTCTGCAAACTGAAATAGTAGCTAGTATTCTTTGTGACACAGACGCAACGTGACAGTGTTTGAACTCGTTTGAGTCGAAATAACACAACAGTGCCTATAATATTTGAGTATGTATAGATTCTGAAGTAAATTGTGGCATAGGGTCAAGTCTTTCTGTTGTAGGCAAAGTATTGCATGCAGAGTTATTAGTATTTAGGGAGGCATGTAAAGTGACATGTGTCAGAAATATTTGCGGTGGCACTTCCATTGATCAATAATTGTACTAATGATTCTGGCCATTATCATCTGTTAGAGACTAATATGCTTATAAGCAGACAGATAATCTAGCAAAGCATGCCACTGAAATCCTCAGACAAGGAACTGAAAATAAATAACGCAAATTGGATTCTTTAAGTCACGAACATAAACCAGCATCTTACATAAAAAACAAATGTTTTCGGATTGAAATATATAAATATAAAGCAGTTTTCTTATTAGTTGGTTCTGCTTTTCACGCGCGAAATTAGAGGACTGAACATTTCTCGGACACTACACTGAAAATCCAATATTATAGTCAAGGGCATTTTTAGTAACTCAGATATTTCCTGTACAGCTAAATATTTTACGCTTTTCCTAGTAAAATCCGCACGGGTTAGTTAGCATTATATGATTTGTTTGAAAATTTATATCTAGAGTCACGCATTTGGAATTCTCGAGAAATAATTTCACATACAAACACCCAACCCAGCGGATACTTGAGAAGCTGCATTTAATCACAATATATATGAGAACTGAATTATTGAATATTGATGAGTTCTATAAGGTCTCAAAGTTCAGATTGGCCACATAAATATTTATCGTACGGTATGATGTTATTCTCAAACGATTTAAAGTTGTATATTTTTAAGAAATATTCGAAAATTACTGGCATACTGGCACTTATTTATATAACCATAGATTTAAAACATCTGCAGGGTATTTTTAATTCGTTATCATCATAAACAATAGTCTGTCAGTACTTTTTGTGGCACTTCTTATAAATCAGATTCAAAATAAATTTATATCGCTGTCTTACTTGTCTGCGCTTTAAATAATAAAATATTGTACTTTAAATTTAGTAAATGTTAGTTGTTTTAAATGTTAGTACTGCTACCACAAATACTGTCATAATTCTGATTAATTTTTTAACTTCATACACTTGCAAAAATTGAAACATGTTTTGTATTAACAAACAAAAATACAAGTTTTTTGCTGGAAAACAGAAAAATAAATTAACAAATTAATTTTCAATACAAATTCCTATACTAATTGAATTTACTCGAATGTATTTCTAAAATGACTTTGAAGCTGCATTTGAAAGCTATAAAAATTTTAAAACAAATTTTAATACCAAGCAATTGGAATAGTATTTAAAATACTTTAAGCACATAAATTTTTCCATGCGGCAGATCATCAGTACATGTATAATCACTCTCCCACATTATTAGCATTAATATAGAGAAAACAGATCGTTATTTTAGTCAGCTATTGCCGTTGAACTGACCTTGTTTTATGTAAAAAGAATTTGGTTTATTTCCAGCAGACAAATCTATATTAATTATTGAGATGTTTCTGTAAAATCTTTATAGTTTAAAAAAGTTTTTTTTCCTAAAACAAATTAGTTCAAGTTTGCATATAAACATTTTCTCTAGTATAAAATAAATATTTTGTTAGGCTGTGTTATCTTTAGGTGAATAAAATAAATAAACCCAAGAAATATTTCTATCAAATACAATATATACTCGTACATATTTTTAGTTGCAGGAACTAAAAATAAACACTAACTACATATGTACATATATACTCGTATGTGCAATTAAACATAGATCCACAAATTTTTCTTTAAACAAAAGAAAAAACACTTAACACTTATTTTAAAAAGGAAATAAAAAATTCTAGTAACATAATTGTCGCCATATGTAATTTATCCACAACAACAACACAGTTTATAGTTTTATTTTCTGGTGAACATTAATAACAATTTAATTATTAACTCACTTTTTTACAATTTATATAAACTGTTTAGTTTGGATATACACTAATTTCATTAGAAATATCTTTTTTTTTATCAATTTTCAGTATATTAAGATATTGTTTAACACGTACACGCCGAACAAAATCACTGAGAACAGACAGTGAAAAAACTTCTTTCTACATGTCGAATGTTAACTATAAACTGAGATATAAAACAATAAATATTTGACAAAAAATTATATTTTCTTCCGATATACGAAAAAAAAAATAAATAAATTAAAAATTTTTGGGTTATTATAGTGTGTAGGTAATACAGGGTGTTGAAATACAGAGAAAAACAAATGCAAGGGAATTTAACTGAACGAAAATTCTATACACAAAAGAAATATATCTCTTATTTAACAAGTTTAGCATTGATCAAAAATGTTTAAAATATTTTACAGACAATAACCACTAAAAGGGGTCTTGTAAAACCAGAGTTATGATTCAAAATCTGAGGCAACCTCCAAAAAAAAAAATTGATTTTTGCACATGTTCTTTTTTAATTAGCTTAAATATTTTGTAGATAGAGCCAAGTTATATTTATAATAAAAGGGCAAAATATGATGAAAATTGTAAGAATCGGTGATTTCTCATAGCCGCCATATCTTTCAAGTTAGAGCTGTTCAATATATCAAAAGTTTAATTTCAGTCTGCGTTATTTTGGAAAGACCAACCAACTACTATGACAAATAGTCGGTATTATAGTATTTTTCTTCAACAATTCAGCTGACAGATATGCAATTTCCTGTCTGTCTTTTGATTCAGTCGTGATTGTGACTAGTTCAAATTTCAATAAAATAAATTGGAAGTTACAAATTTAATTTTCAATAAAAATTACTTTTCCAAATATGTATATCTGTTAATACAAACAACTGAATCTGAACAACTTTTAACAAACAATCTATGTCTTGACCAGTCATCTTTTTACCCACATAAGAACAAAAGGTCGGTACAATTATGGCATCAGATTTCGTTATGGTCTTCTATGTGAACACATCTTGGCGCTGTTCAAGTGCATACTTTTCTTTAATATTATTTAATGGCAGATATAGTTGTATGTATGAACAAATATTCTGATAACGTTGTTTGAATGAAAACATTGCATGGTCAAAAGCTGTCTACACAAGACAAATTCATGGGCGGACAAGAAATTATTCACTGAATAAACAAATTGATGGCTTGGCAAAATGGGGCAAATCAATATTAATTCTAAGATCTTGAAAGGACAGATAAGGAGAGGGAAATATATTGAAACAACTATAAAGAAGTTTTGAAATATTCTATTAAAGTGAAATAGGCCGTTATAATTAAATAAAATAATTATGAATGCATATATAAATAAATTTCATATCTAAACTATAATTTGTATGAAATGTTTTAATACTTATATGTTTGTTTGTAATGAAACCCAAAATGTGTCTGTTTAACACTGCTAAATACTATAAACTCAAATACATTTTTCAACAAAATATCTATGAAGATAATTTATTTTCTCTGGGTCACCGGCTTAAATATATGTACAAGTATGTATGTATAAGCCCTTTGGAAAAGCTTTTCTAATATCAAAAGAAAAACAATAAAATTTAAATTTTGTACCTCCCACCTGAACACCCTGTATGATAGGTATTTTTTCAAAATAAATACACGTTTTATTTCGTTTCGTTTATTTATATTAAGCACATGCTGACTGAAATTATGAACAAACAGCAAAAGCACAAAAAAACAGTCAAATAATCATGTTTTGAGAATACCGAACCATTTTCTTTAGACTTTTGCACATGACAAAGAAATTTTCATAATAAATAAAGACACGAAATAAAATATTATACTTCTCTCTTTGAGAAGTACGATTATGTATAATAGGGACGCCCAGTGTGTATTGAGCTAAGAGGATCAAAAAGACACAAGAAAACGCTGTTTTGAAATTGTTTAGTTATTTTCGCATTTATTGTTTCAAATGTATTAAACAATATCTGTATTAAACAATATCTTTTTAAGAAAATTTATTACGAGTATTAAATAAATTAAACTTAAATTTTAATTGGTCAACTGGCAACAATTTCAGTCATGCCCTAATGTAATTTTTTATTGTTCCTACTTAGAGGCGACTTCCTCAAACAGAAAACGCAGAAATCTTTTAAATAAACACAAAATAAACAAAACTTATACCTATGTCAAAAAACAAATAAAATAAACAAACGAAACAGTGGTGCGGCCAAAAATAAATAAAAAAAAATCATTTAAAATAAGAAATTTTGACAAATTCTTAGTGGGAGAACAAAATGACAAACACTTTTTATGGGGTTGTAAAAAATGTTTACCTTACGCTCTCAAGAAATTTGTTTAGCGTTGTAAATTTTGAAAGGCAACATAAACACTTGATGATAAATAATATACACACATACTTACATATACATACATATACAAACAGCAAGATTATACGTTAAATTGTTGATCTTAGCAAATATCAATGTTTTGTGACAGCTGTCAAATTTGGTATTATTATTTATTATTTAAATTACTTTAGCTTCCATACAGCTAATAACTTTGTTCCTGACTGAAGGTTGTCTGAATAGTTGTCGGTCAACCAGCTGGCATCAGTGATACTGATATCACAAAAATAATGAAATTTTTAAAAGTAACAAGTAAGAATCTATAGTGGGTCAAGAACGAATATACATATGTATAAAACAAGGTGTATGTGATCAAAAATAGTTTTTCAATAATTGAGGACCGATCTTTATTAATTTAGGTTATCTAAATTTTATATATAACATATGAAATTTATTTGTGTTGAATTTTATTTGATTGCCAAAATTTGTAAGAGATTTATGGTAGTGATTTTCGTAAGTTGGTCTTATATGGGAGCTATGGTCAATTATTGACCGTTCTACGTGTCATTCCCACTGTGGCGGAATAGAATATAAACATTTCCATTAACAAGTGTTATGCATATTTATAATAAGTGATAATTTTGTTCAACATGAAAGAATGATGCCAAACAACATTATTGTGATGTACGAGGGCGGTTCGGAAACTTCTTAGCCTAGCACAGAAAGAGTTTAGTTTTTCAAAAACATTTTTATTTTTCAATATAATCTTCTGAAAATTTAATACACTTAGGCCAACACTTATCTAGCAATTCTATCCCTTGATTAAAATATTTTTACTCAAGACTCTCAAAATAGTGGTTTACAACTGTAATTGCATCTTCATGCAGTTTGCCAGCTAGGAATTTTTTTAGATTTGGAAACAGGTAAAAGTCACTGGGAGCTAAATCAGATGAATAAGGTGGGTGGTCAAGCAACTTGTAAAACACTCTTATGCGCTGGTGCATTGCCTTGATGAAAAATTATTTTTCGAATTCTTACAATTAATTGATAGAAAAAAATATTGCAAAAGTATTCTTTTATCAATATTGTTTTATCAATAAAATAAATTTAAAGCCCCAAAAAACCGTTGCCATAACCTTACCATTTTTTGATTTTATTTTTGCCTTCTTTGAGGCCCTTCCTCCAGCTTCCATTGCTTGGACAGTTATGAAACGATGATAAAATCCATTTTATTTTTCTTAAAACGATCCAAACAAGTTTGAGAAATTTTCATTCTTATACGTTTTGGTCGACTGTTAACAAATGCGGCATCCATCCATCTTGTAGAAAGCTTTTTCATCTGTAGTTCTTCATGCAAAATTAAATGGACTCGATCATTTGAGAAGCCCATGATATTAACTATTTCATGCACTTTTATTCGTCGATCATTTATTATTATCATGCACTTTAGGTACAATATCTGTTGTTGTTGCTGTTTCTGGACGTCTAATACGTGGTTCATCCTCAATGCTTGTACGACCACGTTTAAATTCAGCAATCCAATTTTTTTCTATTGTATATGAAGGAGCACTTTCACACATTCATCATATCATTATGAAGTTCTTGTTCCGATAAATTTTTTTTTATTTAAATATTTAATGAGACCAAAACACTTGACTTTTTGCTGTTTATACCGTGATTTCTGTTCTAGGCTAAAAGTTTCCGAACCGCCCTCGTAGCTAATTTTATAACAAAATATATTAAATGTTTGAAATAAGTTATCCAAAAGATGACGTCACACAGTGTACTATTTTTAAAGGTTAATGCACATTTTTATTTCAAACTAGTTTGTTTTTAGTAGATCTTATTTGGCTCATTGTCAATATTTATAACACAAAACATGTTTAAGACATGACCCAAACTTGCTTTAACTTTAAGTAAACTAAAACAGTTTTTGTTATTTTATTACATTTTGAAAAAACTTTTTTTTCACCCTTTACTGCATAAAATCAAAAACAGTTTATTGCACTTACGAATATTAAATGAAGTAAGTTTACATCACTTTTAATGCACAAAAAAACAACTCAAATTTGTTTTGATTTCACACAAAAAAAAACTACAACATTTTTTACCATAATTCGAAATAATAATAAAAACGAAGCTAAACACAAAAATGATCTTTAACTTTAAATAAAATTTAAACACTAAAAATTGAATAACAATACAATTTAAGTGATCGTTAAAATCTTCACTTTTGTCTGTTCGTTCTTCGTACAGGTTCATTTAACAATGAATGAATAAAAACCATTTTCCAAAAATAAATCAAACAAAGTGTTGTGTGGTTATTGTTTTATTTTATTTTATTAATATTAATATGAAATACACTTATTTGGACGCCCACGTTAAACCTCATTTGGGGTGTGTTGTATATGAAAGGAAATATTATTTTACAATTGTTGGGCGACTTAAAAAGTGGGGGCATTTAAAGCATTTAAAGCATTGTGCACATAAAATTCAGTAGCAAAAATATTTGTAAATTTATTTGAAATATTTATTCTCAGTTATTAATATTCAAGAAAAGCTAAAATAAGAAACTGACATGAATTTCCTCTTATAAAAATTGGGCCGACAAAATATCACGTACCAAATTCTATTGAAATATCTTCAAAATTGCGACCTGTACTCTGCGCACAAGGTTTGCATGGACGCTAGCCAGCCAGCCAGACGAACAGACGGACATCGTTAAATCGACTCAGGAAGTTATCGGTATATATATATGTATTAAGGTGGATGTTGGACCAATATATCTGGGCATTACAAACATCAGCACAAATCCAATATACTCTCTCCACTATTGTGGTGTAGGATATAACAAAATGTTAACGGTTGTTCGAGGTTCTTGTCAGTTCAAATGCGGCAAATTTTGTTTATTATCCTCTACATCTAATTTTATTGTTATTGAATATTTTTATCCTTGAATATTCAATGCGCAATTTTCGTAATTTGCAGAACTGTCAAAATTGTATGGTAATATGAACAACTTATGTTGTATTTAAATGGACGTAGTCAGTGATTTAAGTTATATTTAAATATGATTTATAAAAACGAATTTGGTATTTAAACAGAACTTTAGTTTAAAACCCCTTTGATTTTTAAGTTAAAAACTGGCCATAGGAGTACAAAAAAGAGTAAAGAAACGAAAAAACAATAATTAAAGCTGACGCTTTTAATAATAGAATCATTACAAATATCGACAAAACGGGGTCAGTACAAACAGCTTTGGTTTTTGTTTAAGTAAAGCTACAATTGTAGAGTCAGTCAGTCGTTGGTCTTGAAAGTTTGTGCTGAATTTTAAACACCCTGCCTGCATAAAGTTTCACTTTACTTTATAGCAGCGATTCTTTATGAGCCAGCCGTGACTTTTTAGCAGGCTATTAAATATTTTAATAAAAAAGGCTAAATGTTTACTTTATAAATAACAAATAATTTTAAGACAATAAAACTTAAATAGAATTTAAAAAAGTTTAAGATTACTCACAAATAGTAAAGAATTTAAAATTTCTTTTTTATTTTACTATTTTAAATTTTCCAGTTTAGATTTGTTTAAATTGATTGCTGTAACAAATCTTATTATAGCCCATAATTCTATACCTATTTAAATAAAGAACACCAATAGAAAACAATGTTATTATAACCACTTTAAACCGCTTGTTGACATTCGTATTTTATTTAAAAAAAAAAAAAGAGCTCCAAGTATAGCTGCCAGATTGGACGATTTATCGTCATTTTGACGATTTTTTGTTTTAAAAATAGCAAAGTGACGATTTGATATTTTTTCATTGAAAGTGAAGATTTTTTGAATTATTAAAATTTTCTATCATTTGTTTGTTTTATTAATGTTTTCGTTACCAAATTCTCTCTTTTTTTGAGACAACTATTTTTCTAATTTAATATCATATTTCAAAAACAAAACTAAATGATAGTAAAATTTTCTTAATTATTGACAATTGTTAAGTTTAAGTATAATAATTCCAAATAATAGTAGAAATTACTTATTTATCTGTAAACATTAAAAGCAATTTTAAATGCTGAATTCCATGAACTAAAATTTTTAAAAGAAACAATTTCGGAATTTTAACAACACGTCGAAAGAATATTCAGCCAAATAAATTTAAATGACAAAACGGATTTCTTTGAAAATAAGTACCTGTATACGATGGATGAATTGAATTCGTTATTCAAAATATTATTTAAAATTTAATGAACTAAATTGTTTAACCTGAATTAATAAAATATGCTAAATTCAGATATTTATTTATAAAATACTGTAAGTCTTGTTTCATACTCTTCAGTTTTAGCTGACCAGTTTACATACGTCAATTCAATTTTCGTACTTTTTAATGCAAATCAACATGCATGAAAGAAAAAAACAAAAGGAAATAACAAAATTGAGTCAAGTCAAGTTTGTACCCCTTTTGTTCTCTTTTCCCTTCTCATCCAAAAATACTTGCCTTGACGAGTCAGAATTGAAGAGAGTGAAAGCGGACTAAGATATTATAAAAATGTAACACAAGTTGTATTTAACATTATATTTTTTGTGTTTTCTTATTTACAATATTAAAATTTATGTATTTTGATATGTATTTAAAAGAGAATTTTTATGTTTTCGTTTAAATAAAAATTTCAAAATACTATTAGCAATAGTGACTTTATTTTGACGATTTTTTACTTTTTTATCGGGATTTTGACGATTTTTTCCGGAATTCATCTGACAGCCCTGGCTCCAAGTAATATTTTAGATTTTTTATTACAAGTTTTTATCGATACTAAATATAGGTAAACATCATTATTAAGACAAAAACATGTTTATTTTCATAAATAAACAATTTTTGAACAAAAACAACAGTTTACAAAATGTAAAAAATCGTTAAAATAAACAAAATGAAATACTTGTAGTTAAGTTAATATTCATTTATTTATTTATGACAGAAATTCCGAATTGAAATTTGAAAAATATTCAAATGTAATTAACTTTAGTTAATGATGCGTGTTATTGCTGAAGGTCATATTGAAAATAAAAATTTAAAAATGTTTATAAAAGTATATTTACATACTCAAACGTATATAAACAAAATGTTCAAATAATACTCGTGATTATTCAGAAAAATTTCTAAATGTATTCTATGTAAAACATTGTTCACATAAAATTCGTCTACACTGTAGGAGGAGATTTTTTAAAAACGTTTTTGTATTTTCGTATTTTTTTTTAATGTAATCAGTAGAAATATAATTGTTGCTCAGCACTTTTTAGCACATTACTGTAAGTACCATAAGAGGAACACGTCTGGATGCATATCTTGTAATAATATTGCCAAATAGTTTTGCTATTAAACGGTCACGGGACCAACACTTTATGTTGCAACGAAACAAGGGTACAATAACCGAAAATATAATTATAAACAAGTAAGTAAGAGTAGTTGGCCATGTCCGACCAATTAATACCCTTCACCGAGTATATGTGCAAAAACTAATTTTCAGATGTTGGCGCTATATGGAAGTTATGACCTTTTATAGACCGATTATCATACAAGTTAGTAGCATGACTTCTGTGTATGTTCTTGATTACAGTAAGGGGGTAACTTTTAATAGCAATATAAAGACAAAATACATGTTCTTATTTAAAGTAGAATGGTACTTTGTTTATATCTTCTGATGGTACTTTTTAATTCAACAATGGCATTGAACATAATGTTCCAGAATAAAATATAAAGGGGCATTTAATGATCACTTTTTATTTTTTCTAAACCCATATATATATATATATATATATAATAGAATAATAGAAACCCGACAAAGCGTACATTTGAATTTAATATTAGTAGTTTATTTTTGGCGAAAGGTGATTTTGATTTTTTTTAATTAACAAACCTAGCAAAACAATTATTAAATTGTACAAGTATGCATCAAGTTATTAGTTACCTATAATAATAGGTGAATACTTATAAAGAGCTTTCGAATTTGATTTTAAAAATACATAAAATTTTTAGAAATGTATGAAATCTGTATTTGAGGCGATAGTACGATCCATAAAATTTCAATGTTTAAAGCTCATTTCATGTAAATGTTGACCGTGGCTACCCCTCAAATGGTTCATATGCAGGGTCCAATTTTGGCATACTTTCTCCAACAGATCGGCCGGTATCTCATGAACAAATTCATCAATATTAGCGTCCAGTGTGTCAGCAGTTGTGGTCTTGTCCCTATAGATATGAGCCTTAACATAACCCCATAAAAAATAGTCTAAAGACGTTAATACGCACAAACTAGGTGGCCAATTGACAGGCCCCAAATCTAAAATAAACTGTTCACCGAACTCGCCTTTCAGTGGAGTCATTTTTTGGCCTGCTTTGTGGCATTTGGCACCGTGTTGTTGAAACCACTTGTCAGCCAAGTCCAGCTCTTCAATCATCGCACGATATCACTCGCCATTCACAGTAACGTTACTGCCTTCTTCTTCTTTGAAAAATTACAGTCCAATGATCAAATAGTACATTTTCCAGGATGCATTGGCAGTTCTTGCAATGCTTCTAGCTGCTCTTCACACCAAATACGACAATTTTGCTTCTTTGCGTATACATTCAACCAGAAATGAGCTTCTGACCATAAAATAGAAGAAGTGCACGATGCACTTTCTTAACCGAGCATAAATTTTGACAATAAGATTCAATAAGCTGTAAGCGTTGTTCGTTTGTAAGTCGATTTATGGTTAAATGTTTAACAGTAATATGTTACACGAATACAGCTGATCTGCCAAAAACAGTCTTTCGAGGAAGAAAGTTGCTAAAAAATCACCCTTTATAATAAGATAACACTTATAGACAAGTGTTTCATATTTTCTACAAACTCTACAACAATTATTAGCAGCTGTGACAAACAAATTTCTTTTAAACATTAAATTTTAAAAAACTTTATATTATTAATTAATTTTAAAGCAATTCCGAATTATAAATACCCGAACATGTTCGTTTTGTTACCTGTCGCAAAGTCTCGTAACGTTACGTTCTCTAGTTCTCTATAGGAAGTTCCTTTTATATAAAGTGTTATAAATACACAGGGAAAACACATACGGTTTGAAGTTTTTCCAAATAATTGAATATTTTCGTTGTGACTGCAAAATTTTAGATGTTGTGAACAAAATTTGTTTGTCTCAATCGTAATTCATATTTACAACTGACATGCGGAGACTTAAACCAAAAATATCAGTCCAATCATGAATAAAAATTCCGCGGGAGTTTTTTCCCTTTTTATTTTTTTAACATTGAATTTGAATAGGAAAAATGGGAAAAGGGAAAAAACTCCCTCGGAATTTTTATACATGATTGGGCTGTATATATTCATGTAACCGAATAAATTTACAGTTCTTTTCTCTTTCTAGAACTTTTTCTTACCCCTAAAATGCAGTTACATAACTAGTTTTGTGTCAGTTGCCTTCCTCCTAGGAATTCATATAAGAAAATGTTTTCGCGGTGTTTACAAATTCTATTGTTTAGAAATTCTATTGTTTATATAATACCGGTCATGTAGATAAATTATGCTACACCTGGCAAAAGTAATGAAACATTTCGCACCTTTTTTACGAGTATTTCTTTGTCAATTCCAATTCATTTGTATGCAAAAAGGGGTTTTCGAGCCATAAATTCGCAAATGACTTCTATATGCTAAAGATTTGTTATTAAGGTTTTCTTAATTTGTTTATCTAAAGTAAAGTTCTCTCTCTCTTTGACATACAAAACAAAAAATATATTTAAATTAACATTTCTCTTTGTTATTAATTATTTATTTATTTATTCTCTTATAATGATAAATAAATAGTGTTGTTGCTGTGGTATTTATTTATTTACGTTTTTTTTTTTGCCAAGAAGTTGTTTTCTTTTGTAGCTTGTGTCAGTCAGACCAACAAACTCTATTAAAATCCCACTATAGACCCACTGTCTTCTTTCTTTCTTGTGTCAGTCAGACCAACAAACTCTATTAAAATCCCACTATAGACCCACTGTCTTCTTTCTTTCTTGTGGTATTATTTATGTAAATTTACAAGTTTTATATGGGTGATTGAGCGAACGAGTGAGTGAGTGAGTGTTTCAAAGAAAAGGGAAACTGCTTTCTTTTCAAAGTCAAGTGGCTTAAGCCACTCTCTGACACACGCACAGTTTGCAAAGCGTGATAGTGTGTGTGTGCTTGTGGTCTATCTATATATGTGAACGTGCAAGTGTTTAGTATCAGAACTTAAATGAATGTTATGGTTTTGAATACTTAATTGATTACAATGTTCAATATGTCGGCTGTATATCAGGTTCATCAGTATGTATAAATGTGTAGGAATGTTTGGTATAAAATTTATTTGAATTTAATTTCTTATTGGATGAAATAAACAAAGAAAAAAACATACAAAATATCAACTTAATTTCTTTCTATTTTAAAAAGCGAAAGTTTGTTTTAAATGATGGTAAAAGTTTTATATTAAATATTAATGAAAACAACAAACCTCAACCTTTGGATAAGAAATTTCTTTTTCTACGATTATCTGAGGTCAAGATATTTTTCGTGTATTGATTTTTAAAATTCGTTTCGTAGAGTAAATACTCAACAGTAGCGGTTTATTCTTACTTGTTATTAATATTTTTGTAATTAAGTAGAAAAATGTTTAAAATCCTAATTTATATACATTTTATACAAATTATGTTGATTCGATAAGCTAGAGAAGACAGCAATGAGCCATCATAGTTTGGAATACATTAAACAAAAGAAAGTCAATTAAGGTAGACAATGAGAAAAACTAATAACTAAAATATTAAACTAAATTTTGTACCTACATACGAGTATGTGCTTAAAAAGAAATTCATACATTTATTTTAAAATATGTTAATTGATAAATAGAGGCTCTAGATAAAAACGTTAATATATGTATGTATTTACTACCATTTTTATACCTAAAAAAATGTGTGCGTTTTTTTTAGGGCAAAAAAAAATTATTTTTAAATTTTGACTATAGAGTTATGTCCAGTGGTAGAGCTGGTTGAGGGATTCATTACACTATTTTGGGAATTTAAAAAATACCCTCTAAATTTAGATTTAAAGTTAAATACTGATTTTGTGTGACTTTTAGTTCGCACTTAAATTACGTTTATCAAGCTAACCTAAAATATCCCAGATAACACAATTGTAACAATGAGTTAATTATAATTTTTAAAGAATTTTAAGATTTTAAAATATATTTAAGACAGAATCGCCCGCACAGTGGCTGAAAATCGTTTTTCATTGGCCAAAATTCTGTAACTTTTGAACCGATCAAAATATTGAACTAATTTTTTTTTAATGGATAGATATTTAGTTCAGCTTGGCTCAGTTGTAATTACATTAAAATTGATTGATGACTTTTTAAGGACTTCTAGGTCAAAGTTGAACTTTTGATTTTTTTTTAACTTTTGGAGTGAAATATGGGTTTATTTTTTTATTTACATATTAAAAAATTTAATATTTGGAACTTAATAATAATTATAATTATTTTTTGTGATAATGGAATTTTTTTAATGTTACACTCAAAAAAATTTTTACACTCAAAAAAATGTTTACACTAAAAAAAATAGTAAAATTCACTGGAGATTTTGCTGTTACTACAGAAAAATTTATTCTTTTTTGCTGTCAGATTTGATAATTTTAAAAAACATTTTAAAAATCAAAACTGCAATAGATTTTATTAGCATTTGTAACAATAGTAGGTTCTATTTATTATTATTTTTAACCGACTTCAAAAAGGAGAAGGTTATCAATTGGAATGGTATGTTGCTTTTTTATGTTTGTTCCACGATAACCATTTCTGAACCAATTTTAAAAATTCTTTTTTTGTTTGAAAGGGTTTGCTTGCAGGTGGGTCCCATTTAATTTTTATGAAGATCGGACGGACATACGGTTTTTTATTTACCGTTATCTATATTTTTTCTGTGCTTCTCTTATAAATTGTTGAATAACTTCGTGATTTATGAATCAATTTTAAAAATAATTTTTTTATTTGGAAGATATGGCTTGCAGAAAAATATATTTAAGGTAAAAAAAATGAAAATTTCAGAAATTGATTGAGATATATCGGGGATATATAGCACAAACCGATTTTTAAGAATATATCGAATATGGGTGTCAAAATTTAGCTCTGTTAATGGGAAAACTTTATAGATTTAGCATAAACCGATTTTTTAGAAGATTAACAAGATTTTCAAAATTCTTGTTTACTGTAGAACCTATTGTGATATTTGTATGACTTATTTTTTTGCTAATCAAAACAAAGCCATAAAACCCTTTCGCAGGTATTATATTTAATTATTTTAGTTTTACATAGTCTAAAGTAAAAAAACATAAACCTTTAGGCGAAAAAGTGGAAATTTAATACACCATTGTATACGAGTAACTATAGGGCTGTTTAAATTATCGTAATTTGAATTTTTTTAGAGTAATTTCATTAAAATTAAAAAAGTGTTCTACCGGCGGGTCGTGGCGGGTGCAAAAGTATATTTAGGATTAAAGAAGACACTTTCACCTTTCTTCGGGTGGTATACGTTTCTTGTTCCCTTTTGTTCCCTAGAAGTTCTATTCCACTAAAGTTTAAATTTCAGAAAAATATAGTAGTTTCATAAATATTTCAGAACGCCCCTAATATTAAACGCTAGAGCGGTAACCACTTACAACAACTAAAGACTATAATCCTACCAACATTATAAAAAAGACCGCAGGCCATTATCGATGATAGCTTGCGAGTAGTAACCATTTATTTTTGACAAAAAACAAATAAAAAACACCTTTTTCTGAAATTAAAAAAACAGTTGAGTTTGACAGCATGCCACGCCCACAATTATTAATAGTTTAACCTAATTTTTTGGCCACCTTAATATGGATATATTAGCTCCAAAAAGGTGTAAAAATTTTAAAAATCGGTGACAAAAAAAATCGACTTTTGGCCAATGAAAAACGATTTTCAGCCACTGTGCGCCGTATCTATTAAAGAAATAATATTGCGAAACCCTTTGTAGAACAATACTCATTGGGAATCATGAGCATGGAAGTGTACTACTCGTATTATTAAAGAAAATTAAAAATCGTCATTTACTATAGTTTACATTTTATATTCCTTTTTTCACGTTTACAGTAATTGCAATAGGTACTATAAGTAATTTGGAAAACCTTATTCATTAATAACGTGTGACCATGTAATACACATTTGGCGGTATTATTCCGTTTAGGCTTATCCCGATTAAATTAAATTTATGCCGCTTTTTACTGTTACAATTCTGTGACTTTATTTTGTATAGTTTTGAAGAAAATATAAAAACTTACAACTTTTACACTTTATCTTTCTTACTTCCTTCCTTACCTTTATTATTCGTTCTTTTGTGATTAAGGAATTATTGAATTTTGAAAAATAATACAATAATACTCCTTGGCTGTCACTAAATATTTTTAAATTCTAATTGGTTTTATGTCAAACATACAGTGAGGATCAAAAATGTATAATTGTTTGCACCTTGTGCACTTTTTATTGTTTAGAAATAAAACTAATAAAGAAAATTTAATTTCTTTTATTATTCATGTTAGGTTTAATGCCAAATAAAATAAATCACAATACAGAATGGAAAATAGTAATTTTCGGCAAATCAACAAATAATTTGCATGTACTCAATTTTTGAAATATTTGCACAAAAATATCAAAGTGTATCGTTAGATTTGTATGTTTTTGCTTTGTTTATGAGTTAAAATCAACATTAGTTTGATATTAATTTAATTGCATGTGGTAAACACTTTTTGAAAATTATCCAACACAAATCAAATTATAATAAATAATGAAGAAACAGTTAAGGACCATTGAGGACAATATTCCAGCAATGACAACACGTAGCTAAACAGATTAAAGTAAGTCAATCAACGATTAGAAGAGTCCAAAATGGCGTTCCAATGTTCACAAACCACAAATCAGAGTTTGCAAAAAGCTATTAACGAATGTTCAAGAACGTGTTATGCTAACACAAATGAAAAGATACTAGTTTTTAATACCAAATAATGCTTCTATTCCAATAGACAAACCAGCTAGTCGATGGAAAACAGGGCGAGCCTTTCGCGATATTACCGCATCTCAGCAGCATGACAAATAAAAATCTCCATTGTAGATAAAAAAAAAATGTTAAAGCACATTTAAAGTTCGCCAGAGAGCACAAAAATTGAACAGTAGATGACTGGAAATCTGGTCAGATGAATCCAAATTTAATCGTTTGCAATCCGAATGTAAACAATATTGCTGACGTCGCTCTGGGAGGAGAATTCAAAGACAACAGTGCAGCAGGGTGGAGGGACCGTCATTTTATGGGGTTGCTTTACATGGTGGCACCTTGTACCAAATAATTGAAAAAATAATGAGGAAAGAGGACTCATCTTCCCAATTTTGTAGATAAGAGCGCGCATCATCTGAATGAAGTTATTTTTCAACAGAATAGAGACGCAAAAACACATCCAAAATCGTGATAGAATAACTTAACGAGCAACATTTTATTTCGATGCAGTGGCTAGCACAAAGTTCCAAGCTCAATCCGATTGAGAATTTGTGTCTGCAGATTCACCGCAAAATAAAAAGTACTGCAAATGAATAATTTGAAAAATTGAGAATATGTCAAAAAGTGTTTTACAAAATAAAGGGCTTTGGACTAAATATTAAAAATAATACTATTGTTTACATGCGAGTTGCTTTACTTTTAGTTTTGTTTGTTTTTTTTTCTTAGAATTTAATTTAATTTAAAAATTATTTTGTCCATATCAAACATAAAATAAATTACGAAAAATATCTTTTAATTTGTTTTTATTATTTTGATTTTTACGCAATAACGAGTGCACAAAATACAAACATGTACTCATTTGTGCGCACCACTGTGATAATGAATAATCTAAAAGTATAGATAATAAATAATTCCATATCAATTTATGTATAAGTTTGAGTTATCTTACATTTATTTGGATTTTTCCAACATAGGCCTAATATAATCCTTAATAACCATAAATGTTACCTTATCTTACTTATCATCATTAAAAGTCATTAACAAAATTAATTTTTTAACTTAACTGACAATTGAAATTATGCTCCATGCAAACATTACAGATGACAGTAATAATTTCATTTACATGGACATAAAATAACACTTAAATGCATTTAAACAGACATGCCAGTACAATCAAACCAGCCGACACTCAGGCAAACAGACACATAACAAATGTATGATTGTCTGCCTGTCTGTTTGTAATTAATTATTTCGTTATTTATTTTTTTATGATGCTTTTTAGAGCAATAACAACACCAATAACAACAAAAACTAGTAAAGTGTGATAATTACAATATTATTTATAAAATAAAACAACAACAAAAAAACAACTGAAAAACGTTTTCGCAACACCCAACAATTAGTATACGAGTATACTGGCAAACTGTTGGTTGGATCACATGTGAGCGCCGGGCAGTCAGGCAATTGTTTCCTTGATATAGATTTTGTCGCAAGTGCATTGCTACATCTGTCTGTATGTGAGTGTTTGGTTGCTTTGCACCTAGATCTCTTCGAACAGCACAAATTGTTTGGTTGAGTTTTGTTTGAGTGTGTGTGTGTATTGTTTATGTTTATGTTTTTCTTTCGAATACAACATTTAATGACTTTTTTATTTTTAAAATATTGTAAAAATAATTTTCAATCAAGAGCATGACTGAAGGAAAAACCAAAAAAGAATTGTTCAATAAATTTTGAATTGTTTTACTTCCGGTGCACTTTTGTTTTTATTATATCTTTTTTGTTTTTTTTTTTGTTTTGAAAAATGTATGTTGACCGTAGAGTGGCACATATATTTACTTGCAACTTCAAATTGTTAACAATTTGCCTTGTTCAGTATTATACTATATCTATATGTGTATATACATTAAATATTTGTTTTGTTGTAGGTTGTTTAAGGAAGAAAATCATAACAACAGGTATTATTTCTATTTAACATAAATAAAAAGTTGTTTTATTATTTAACGTTGTTTATTTATTTTTTGAAAAATGATTCAATGATTTTGTAAATTTTTTCTTTTACATTTTGCTTAAATTTTTTTTTATCTGACACTGTATCAAGTAGGTTGAAATACGCCTTCATAGATGTTTAAGGATAATAACATATGGGGTGTTTTATTTACATTAACCCTTTTATATATAATAATACTTTTATTTTCTTTTCCTGGTTAATTTTAGTTGCATTAATTTTATGTATTTAGTTTTGCACATACCACAGATGCTTCTTTTATACAATTTAAACGAGTGCCAGAAACTTACCTAAAATGTAAACAAAATTAAATTAATAATTTTACTTAGATAAAAATAAATAATTATTTATGTCTTAAAAGTTTAACAGAATTATGAAAAAAATCTTATTTAAGGATTAAAGTTAACGTTGTGTCTGTTAAACTTTAAGGCTAACACATCTACATACATACATATGTATGTATGTTAAAAATCATATGCAAAAACAGTGCGTTAACTATTACATGCATCAATTAATTTTACATGCTGATACTGGCAACCAGCGTTGTCAACTTTCAAAACGCACCAAAATGGAGAATAAAACGCGCCATTAAAAAACGCACCAAATTTAGAATTTCTTTTTTAATTTTTGATAATTTTTAGTTAGGCTTGAGTTCATTAAATTTAATTTTCATTAAATTATTATTTTTACTGAAGGTAGGAATTGTTTTTACAACATGAAATCTTATTAAAAATTTATTGAAAATTTTTCTTGGCTGAGCTGGGGATTGAACCTGGGTTGAATTTACATGTTTCAAGAATCACCACATTCTCTCAAAGAATTCTGATGAGAGAATGTGATGATTCTTGAAGACCCTTGTCTGTTACTTTAACCGAAGTTAAAATAGCAACTATTTGTTTAAGTTAAACAAATTCTTCATCTCTTGGGGTTTTAATGCTTCTTTGCATAATGGTGGAAATTTCCATCATAACATTGAATGCATACTTTTATTTCTGTTTAGTATTAAGCTAATGATCTAACATTGCATAATGGTGGAAATTTCCATAATATTGTTTTGTGCTAAATTTACACTATAAATATATATTAAGATTTTTTAACCATTTTTCCTTTAATTTTGAACATGAATTATGTATATCACCTTGATTTATTTCACCAATAAAGAAAAAATCATGAAAAGAAGGGTTAAATCAATTAAAGCTTTTTATATAGGAACTTTCAAGTTCCAAAAACTGTAGACAAATGCGTTCGAGTTTAGAAATCTGAAATTAATTTTCAACTTTTCACCTTTATTTCTTCGACAAACATTTTAAAATTTAAATTTCTGTTGATGACTTTGTAGCTTTGATTTACAAGTTCTGAATATTTTTCTTTAAATTATAATTTTCAAAATTTAGTATACACACATACATACATACATGCACAAACAGATTTCATACTTTTAATATAAATGTCATACATAAGCGGTGTTTAATATGTTAAATACAGGATTTAACATATACTCGTATATACCTGTGGTATACCGAATACCGGCTTCTCATAGTATAGATTTGCTGTATTTGTTATGGTGAAATGTAATAGTCTTTCTTTAATATCTCCTGATCTATACTACCTACACAGTCATATTATTCCTTGAATTGAAGCTTAGTTTCTTGACTTTTAAATTGTAATTTATGTATATTCTTTTTCCGAAATTTTTAGATTAATAAATTTTCTGAAATTGACCTCTAGATGGTTCATATAAGTAGGTCATTTTATATATAGTTAAGTCTTTAAAATACCTATAATTTGATATATCGTCTAAGAAAGAAATACAGTTTTCAAGACATAGCTAAACATATTACAAACTTTGGAGGACCGTCCACTCGTTTTTTTATTTTACTCAAAATTTGAAAAATGTCACTAAAACCGACTTTAGAATTTTTATGCAAAAAGTCACACAATTAAAATTATTTTTATTAAATGCTTTCACAAAATTTTAATTTTCACATTAAAAAATATATCCATGTACCAACTTTTTATGTAAATCCACTGTAAATATATTAAAAGTTTTTACATATTATAATAATAATAGTAATTTGCAATAGCTGGAATGATTTATTGATGATTTGGTGAGTTCCCACTTCGAAGCAAGTTTGTGTTTTAATCATAGCTATTATTTTAAATTGATTGTTTATTACCTTCCACTACTGCTTCTAAAGGTACGGTCACACTTGGCAAATATTTGCCGAAAAAGACGTAACTACTAAATATAATATTTTTGAACTCGTTTATTTATTGAAAAAACTTCCTTTAATAAGGACAAGACACAACACTTATTTTGATCTTGCAAAACTCTTGTAAGAGTAAACAATGTTAAACAAATTTGTACTAAAACAAGTGGTTACGCTTTTTTGAGTAAATATTTGCTATGTATGACTATACCTTAGGGTGGCCCGACAGATTAGGCAATAGTGTGCCAGACTATCAGTCAGAGGGTTGCGGGTTCGAATCCCGCCAAAGACTCTGGGCATTTTCTGCAAATAAGCCAAAAGCTTCTCAGTTTGTGTTTGTTAATTATATTTTATAAAAAAAAAGTATATTGAAGTACAGCGAAAAGAAAATAATTTTTTGTAATATCCGAAATGTTTGTTTTGGTGGGTTGGTATAAAATACCAAATCGCTTAAGTTTTGTTTTGAAGCCTTAAACTGTAATTTTTAAAATAATGTGACATAATCAAATCCAATAATTACTCAAATTTAAAATTATTTTAATACCAATATTTCAAGCGGTATAAAAAATTTAATAACAATTTAAACCAACATACTTATAGTACTTTGACCATTTAGTTAATAACAAAAAAAAACATAAAAACATTAGTTTTCAAAATTATTTTCAATTTTTCTTTACTTAAGCCTAAAGGTGTCACGCCCCTGGCTATTCAACAATAAAAACCTGTAAAATTGTACTATTTTTTTTAGTTTGGTCAAGTATTTCTCAAATATAGATTTTTTTTATCAAACATTTAAATTCGAACTCAAACATTACTATTAAATAAACACAACTTTCTAACAAACTATGTATAGTAAATATATCTATGTTTGTATATTTACTATAAGTGTCAATATAAAGTAAACATCTAATGTTATTTATCGTCACAGCTTAATCTCTTTTAATGATAAATTACAAAAATTATGAAACCTGCACTTATTTTGAACGGCACTTCATCGTTATACTTTTAAATAAATAAAAATTAAATGAATTGTCACTTTTGAAATAAAAGGGTTTTTTGCATAATTATGATGACACTCTTTACTTTATTTTGAAGCGTAAAAATTGGTATATTTTTTTTACAATAGATCAATTCAACTTATTTCTACTTTAATAACTGCATAGCTATGTATATAAAAATGCAATATAATTTTCTAATATAATATTATTTAAATTAATATAATATAACAATATGTTGTGTTGACTTTATTTTGACGCTCACAGTATGTATATTTCCTTTAATATGCAATATCTGCAACATGAACAGGTGTATAAACAAATTGTTAAGAGTCATCTTTAGTAGTCAGTTTTTTTCAATTTTAAAAAAATAATAATTTAGAAAAAGATATCAAAGTGTAGTGTAGTACACTTTAGTATACTAATGGTAAACGACAATAAAAACCGTTGTTCTATTCCGTTTTTTATTTCTTTCACTTGTTTATTTTCCACTCTTTGAATTGAATTGTTGTTATAAATATTGTTGTTGTAGTTTATAACCTTAAGCGCGTAAAACCGTTAACAAACTATAAGATACAATGAAATAAGAAAATGAAAAATAATAAAAAAAAAGTTGAATGTAGTAGCATTTAAGCGCCCTCAAAGCTGTAATCATACAAAACAATAATGATAATGCAAGAATCAACTACGAAATCTGTGTTTAAGAAAATAAGTGATGTCAATTAGTTTAAAAAAGCTCTAAAAATGTAATTTTTCTGTTAAATTTTTTAATAAATTAAGACCCCTCAAAAAGTATCTTTTTATAAAATATATGAAAATAATCTTTAATATATTAAATTATATTTATTTTTTAATTATTTATTTAATAATCAATGATTTTTTTATATTTTTTTTTAAAACACAAAGTTCTCGTTAAAAAACTTTGTATAATAAGCTAAATTTAGAATAAATTGTATACTTTAAGTTGGCATAAATGGAAGCACTTTTATATACATTACACTTAAAAAAAACGCTAAAATCGCCTTTTACTCATCCAACATCTGATCCATTCAAAAAAAACTATTTTTACACAGGTACTATAAAACATGAAAACAACAATGAATAACCATTCTTTTCAACTTTTCACAACTGATGTTCAAAATAACAAACAAACAACTAGACAATAGACAGAAAAATAATAATAATAATAAAAATTATTAACGTACTGCTGCCAACCACCATACAGTACAAATATAAACAAGAACAAGCCTGAGAATCAAATACATGGGAATTCTCGCAATCGCAGTCGTAACAGACAAAAAGCTTGAGACACAGTTGTACGAATAACACTCTAAATGGTTACAACATTAAATAAGTAAATATGAAATATGTGATGACTACTATTCGCTGAAGTCATTTAACTCAGATATAATTTAATTACAGCAATACACTGCTTAAGAGCATGAGTACAACAATAATAACAATGGCACTTTAACGGTTACTTACTGGAAGATGTCTTGATGTTCGCTGGAACTTGCAACCATTAAAGGGTCAACAACTTTAGATATTGGACACTGGGGCGATTTTAATGGGCTGGGAAGAAATGTAACAATAAATGGTGCAATATTTTCTTGGAAGCTTCATTTTTTTAAAATTTTTTGAGGTGTTAGGAAGTTATTTATTTTTTTTTTTAATTTCATCAAGGGAATAGAAAGGAGAAACTGGGAATTAACGCCAGCCCTTATGTACACAGTACATTGCTGGTATTAGGAAACAATATTATTGGGTGGATGATAGAGGGTGTAGTGTTTAAGAACGTTAGATTTCAAGTTATATTGATTTTTCGGAATATTTTTCAAGGTAATAGAAAAATAAAAATTGGAATTAACACTCAGGGGTGGCCTTTGTTCACACAGTACATTGTGCCGGTATTAGGAACTAATGTACTGGAAAGACTAATAGAGGGAGTAGTGTTTAAGAACATTAGATTTGTATTTTTTAGCTTGAAATTTACTTCTCATATAAACAGAACAGCTGTAATATGAATTATTTCTTAGAGTGTGTTGGGATATTCTTAATGTCTATAGGGAAAAATGTTCTAGTATCGGCAAGTCATTTTTATGCCACTTTGAAATATGTATGAAAATTTTATTTAAATATAATTTTAAGTAAATGTTTATACAACCGTAGTTTTTTGATACTATTTCATATCAAAAATATTGTAGTACTCCCGTAACTGATTTGACACACTCGATCTATTTTCAGTATTTTATTTAAAAAGAGAAATGTTCACATTCCTGTGAATAAATATAAGCATGTTCGTTCATGTCGCGTTAATTTTCTTTTAATTTCGCTATATCGAAAAAAATAAAAGTCTTGCAGACCTAAAGCTCAGTGCAAAGAAACTGAAGTCATTTGAGTGTTCCAACAACGCAATGGCGTGATAATCCAGTTTATTTTGTGATTGGACTTCCATAAACTTTCTATAGAACAGATTTTTCTATAGGAAATTGTATGCAGAACAGATTTACCTATGGAATATTGCTTGTATCATAGTTTTATCTAACGACAAGTTTGCTTATAATAGATTGCCAAGAACGGATGGCTTAATATTTAAATATTTTATATTTAATATTCAACAAATTCAGATTCTCTCAAAACTATTAACTTAATTAATGCAAAAGTCGTCTATAAAAGAATTGAAATGGTTGGAAATTTCTCATTGACAAAATAAAGTTTATAAATAGAGTAGGGTGCGTTATCCCTGATAACGCATTGGTTACCCCTTCTACAATAACTCGTGCATTGAGATTTCAATATAAATCGAAATAATTTGTTGAAGTTACTGAAGATTCTGTCACATTTATGTTCGCAAAAATGATGATGAATGGAACGATACTATCTTTCTTACAGAAAGACCCAGTAGTTCGCCCCCTAATAAAGTCGTATAGATTGGTCCCTTTGTAATGACGGCACTTACCGATGAAAGTACCAGAAGTATCGATCGATTTAAGTGATCTTATGGCGCCTACAAGATTATATACTGGATATTGTAGTCATAGAATCCAACTATCAATGCATGAAGGAAAGATTGAAGATATTTACGTAATTGCGATTGGGTCTAGGGGAATTGGAAATTAGAAACATTTCTTTTGAGTCTAAAGGTATGGTCACTCGGCAAATATTTTCCGAAAAAGACGTAACCACTAAATAAAATATATTACAAGTTCATTTATTTAGAAAAACTTTGTTTATTTAGGACAAGACACAACAAATATTTAGTGTTATTTTATTTGATACTGTTTCATCTTGCAAAACTCTTGTAAGAGAAAACAACGTCAAACAAATTTGTGCCAAAATAAATAAATATTTGCCAAGTGTGACCGTACCTTAATACATATATTTTATATTGCAAGAAGCTCAATGATAACTCTGAGCATGTGTCATGTGATTGTTCTGCCTTAAGGTTTTGTAATGAGAGGTGTCTTATTAGGTCTTCAGTGGAATCGTAATAGGAGAATAAATGCAAAAATGTACTAGATCCATTTTTGTTTTGTTAAAAATGAAAAAAATAATAAAAGTTGCAACAATGAAAGGTCTTATTAAAAGTTGTCTAAAATCTTTGTATTTTGTTATTTGACTTCAAAAAAAAAATCAACACATTTAGAATTTTTTAAAACCACTAAACTTTAAACCACAAATAATTAATATTATGCAGCTTTTTCTAAAACTTATTGTTCACTTAACTTCATACAATTTAAATAACCACCATCTCCTACAAATATTAACGTTGATATTTTGTTAAATACCATAACAAATGATTTTATCTATTACCCTCCATTCAAATTTCCTGCCACTTTCAAACATCCTCTGCAATAGAATTCAGTGCAATTGCAAACATACATATGTAAATACTTATGTATGTATGAACCACATGAAAAGACAACTAGATTAATTACAGCATACAACATTAGCAAGTGGTCACTACCAAATGTGCAATAAAAATATTCAATAATTTCTGCGATGGAAATACAAAACAGAAAAAACAACATATGAGTACAAAAACTTTTTATATAAAAATCACAAACCAAAAAAAAAAAAAGTATGATAAAAATAAAAGAAAACTGCCAACAACTTTCCAATTATGACAAAAAATAAAACAAAGCAACATTTATATTAACGATCAATGATCTTTCAATAATCAACTTTGACTACCACTAAAACCAACTGCCAACAAACTGGAATTTATAGAAAATTATAATGAAAACCGAAAAAAAACAAATTCAAAACTAAACTACGACGATCAAAAAAGACAAAGGAACTCCTCTTTGTAATTCCTAGAAATTAAAATCAACATAAAACAAAATTATAACTCTGGCTTTAACAAAAAATTTGAATTAATAACAACCATTTTTTGTTTTAATATAAATACTAGTTAGTATAAATTAGTTTGAGTTAGTATGTAGTCATCTGAAGTCCATACATAAATTGTTATTGTTGCATGTTTTTATGCCACAATTTGTTTTTTACGTTGTGTTAAATTTCGTTTTTTGTTTGCACATGTTCAGTAGTTTAATATAGTTAAATAAAATATGAACAAAAGCAAAACAAAAAGAATTGCTAATATTGCTCAACACAATTGTGAAATTATTTAAAATGAAAGGGACAAAAAATTAAAAGTTGTTTCATTAATAAGCGAAAGAAGTTTAGTTATAATAAATTCAACCATAAAATTCAGTTCTATTAAACAATAAACAAGAGCACAAGAAAATATCGGTAATAATTTAAATGCCGCAACAGGCACAGTACAAAATGTTCCCGTGCCAGTGAGACAAAGAAGTGCCCGTAATGTCGAGAATATTGCTGCCGCTGAGGCTTCAGTTGAAAAAAGCTCTAATGTGCCTCTCACACGTCGTTCTCAAACGTTGGGGATCTGTGTGACGTCGTTGTAGCGAATTTTTCGAAAAGATCTTGGCCTACAACCTTACAAGATCAAATTGACGCAAGAACTGAAGCCGCTTGACCATCAGACGCATCGTATGTTGGTGAATTGGGCTGAGCAACAACTTGAAAATGATTCGGATTTGCATCGAGAAATCATCTTCAGCGATGAGGCTCATTTCTGGCTGAATGGCTTCGTCGATAAGCAAAATATGCGTTATTAGTCAGACAGCAATCCATACGTTCTCCATGAGTCATAATTGCATCCTGAAAAAATTACGGTTTGGTGCGGTTTATGGGCCGGCGGCGTCATTGGGCCGTACTTCTTCCGTGATGATCAAGACCGGCACCTTACTGTGAATGGGAATCGCTACCGTTCAATGATCACAGAAAATGTTTGGCCCCAATTGGATGATATGGACTTGTAGGACATGTGGTTCCAAAAGGACGGCACCACAAACCAAACAGCGAATGTCACAATAAATTTATTGTAAACCAAGTTTGCAGAACGTGTTATCTCGGTCGTGCGATTTGACACCGTTAGACTATTTCCTGTGCGGCTACGTCAAGTCTATGGTCTATGCCAACAAGCCAGCGACGATTGATGAACTTCGTACGAATACCGAACGTGAAATTGCAGCAGTATCGGCCGATTTATGCTTGAAAGCCGTCGAAAATTGGGTTCAGCGTCTGGACTTCTGCAAGCGTGCCCGTGGTGGCCATGCAAAAGAAATTGAGTTCCATACATAATGGCATCGAACGTACTTTCACAGGAATAAAGAATTTCATTGATATCCAAAACCGTTTTTGTTTTACATATTTAAAAAAAAACTGAAAACCCCGATACATACACTAACTTATTCGTGCACACTTCTCATGTTATGATTTTTTACACATTTCTCCCGCAATATTTCTACAAGTGTATTCATTTACTTGCCGTTATGCTAACATTTGCACAATTACTAGATAAATAAAATTATAAGCAAACATAACACTAATTAACAAACGTTGTAGATATCTTTTGATATTAACTTGAGTTTGTCTACTAAATTTATTAATTCATTAATCAATCATATTTGATGTGTAAAAACAATTTGATTTGATTTGAAGTGTTGCAAATGTGCTTTTTTCTCCAACTCTGTCTACATGCATACATATGTTCATACATACATATGTATATACATATGTAATCAAAAGTAAATATTGTTTGCGTGTTCAGTGCAGCATTTATTAGGAAGTTGTCAAAATGGAAATTTAATCAAATGTGATCTGTTACATATTTCGATAATTAACGTAATTAACGTAAAAGGTGTCTTTGATATGTACAAGATCTAAAAGTGTTAGTTGTAAATGTGTGGTGAAAACGATTTACCCTGCCTTTACACATGCAAGTACTTGCATGCGAGTCAGTGATGGAAAATGCGTTTTTGTTTTTCGTACCAAATATATAAATAAAATGTACTTTTTAGACCTCCATGGTGCCATTTTTATTATTTGTTAAATAATCATAAAACTTTACCACAAATTTACTTTATCGAAAATTCGATATATCTTATAGCAACATTATTGTGTTAATTATCTAAACATATTCTTATTTATGAAGTATCAAGTCATATTTCCAAAATAACTAGAATTATTATTGCAAGAATAAAAGAAATAGAAGAGTTAACTTCTAACGATTTTGAACTAAAATGTAGTTTTAAGCTTTAGTTTTTGAATTTAGCGTTAAAATCATTTAATGTAAATGAATATGTCAAAGACTCATATTGTTCGATAATTCAACCAAAAATTTATTGTAATAATCATCTTATAGATGCATATTTAAAGATCAAATTGATATCAGTTCCAAAATGTTCATGAAATTTAATATAGAAAAAGCAAAACGAAAAATTTGTTCGGAATGAAACCAATTGTTGGTTTTACTTTTTCTTTAGAAACAAAATACGAAAATAATTCCACTTCCGAACGGAATTAAATTCTGTGACATGGCTTTTATCTGTTTCATCTGAAATAACAAATTTTTATTCAACAGTATTTTGAAATTGTACCATATTACTCGTGGTAATACCACGGTAGCAACTGTGTTTAAAATGTATCAAAAAAAGTACAATTGTACCATGTTTGCCAGCAGTGATGCGAGTGCTTTGTACGTATTATATACGAAAACTTATTCGAAAAACTCGAATCATTTGCAAGTAGCATTACTGTTTACACAGGACAGTGAGAGTTCATCTTCAAAATGATGTCAAAGCATAAACTTCTACCGGCAGCTCCATTTGATTTGCAATTGCTTTGAAGGACTTGCTTTTCAAAACGTTCCTCCTATATGCTTTATCACTCATATCCCACAGAAGAGTATGGGAACGATATAAATTAATTAATTTTATTATATTTTTTAAATTTAATTTTACTTCCATTTTTGTTTTGATTGAAAAATAGAGTTGCCGAGTTGATCACATAATAATTTTTTATGAGGGAAAATTTTCATTAACAATAATTATTATGATTTTAATGATATTAAATCTCCAAAATTAAAACATTTTGTTTATCAATATTATTTTAAAGAAATTTGTTTACAATTACTCATAAAACAAACTAAAATTTGAATTATAAATATTATATGGTCCGCTTTCTATTCATTGGAAAATACATGGCAACAATATTATTTTTATTTTACGTTTACTGGCATAAGAGTGTCAAACATTCACTAGTGAGTGTATTAGTAAAAAAAAATGTGAGTGGATTGAGTTTTTCGAACTGTTACTAGCACGTGTAAACGCTAGGTTAATAGAGTTGAGTTAGGTTGAGCCTTTCATACCTACAACAAATGGCTTTGTACAAAATTCCTTTCAAAAGATTAAGTTCAAAATGCTCTTGCTCAGTCCATATAGTGTTCGATGTAGAAGAAACCAATTTAAGTCTATTAGTAACTGATTTTCATTCACAAAGGTGGCAAAAATGTGGTAATAAACATATATTTTCTAAACTACTGATCCGATTGCTAAATAACATACGAACAAATTGTAAGCTTTCAGAAAATGATAATAAGTTAGAACATAAGCCGAGATGAATCGACTTATTCTAATTGGACAAAACTTTGTACAAATTTTATTACACATTTTCTTTAATTTTTAATTTTATTGTTTTATCTCTTTACTGGAGTTCAAAGTCTAATTTTTTTGCAATAATTTTTTTGCAAAAATATAATATTTTAACATAAAGGTCCGCATGTTTCAAAAGCGACTTTGTTGACGCAGAACCACTTCAGATTCGTAATTAACATATTTTAAAATAATAATCATGTTGCAATGACTTCAGCATCTTTTTCTGTAAAACAATAATGAGAAGCTAAATTATCTCTAAAGAATATACCTATATACATATATAGGTATGATGGATTTGTAATATATCAATCAAACATATCATTTGAACAAGATTTCATGATGATTCCTTTACTTCCTCTACTGCTTTTAAAAACTTATTCGAAACGTAATAATAGTGAAAGTATCAAATTCAAGTCAAAATCATTGAATAAGGAACTATTCAAAAAGCATTCCGTCATTGGTTCCATAAATCTTCTATAAAAATGTTACCAAAATAACAAGTTCGCATACGTTTTAAAACTATAGTTTTGTATTTCGAAGAGTTTTTTATTTACTATTTATTGCATTTTTTATCTTGTCAAATTCTGTGTAAAATTGTAACTTATCAAGTCTTAAATTATTCTAGTTAAGTAGCATAATTTAATTTAGCTACCTGTATTTATTGATATAAACATATACATTAGGGTGGGGCGTTTGTGTATGGGAAAAAATTAATAAAGTTCTAATAGTAATATTTTGCTGTCTTAGACTTAAAGAGGTAATACTTGAAAAAAAATATTCAATTAAGTGACATCTTTAGCCAGCGCATGCGTATTAAAATTGTTGGAATTTTCATAAAAACACTTTTCATTTAAACTTCAATATTTTAAGTTGTTACATTTAAAATATTTCAATAAAATTTTAAAGACTTCTATTTGAACTAGTAACACAACAAAATTTTGCTATTAGAAGACGATCTAAGACAAAACAAAATTGCACCCCACCCTAATATACATATATCTCCTATTGCTTCCTGTAGAAATTCTGGTGCTACTGATGACCATGCCAACATCCCTTACCGCAATTCAATCACAACTTTCCATTTATATACCAAATCGTTCGGATTAGACATCATTGTTTTTCAGCGCCCTATTTATGTTTGCCATTACGCAAAGATCGAAAAAAGTGATAATAAATCTATGTATATCTGCTAAACAACTTGTGCTATTTAAAAATGATATACAAACAATTTGTACAGTAAGATATAGGCTTTCAGAAAATAAATAACCACCCTGTTAGAACAAAAGCTGAGATACAGGGTCCCAATTTAATTTGACTAAGATTAGAAATTTTGCAATTATGAAAAAATTCACTCAGGCCTTGTGCATACCACAATATGGAGATTTGCATTGCACAGTAGTTAATAGTAAACGTTTTTTGAGTATATATGTATGTACATATGTAGTCCATTCTTACTTATTCTAACGTTTTTGTTCAAAAAATAAAATTTTCTTATAAAAACCAATAAATTTTAAACAAAATTATAGTTTCCCCTTCTCCTTATTTACGCTCCTGACACACTTGCATCCATAAATTTTCTATATTTTTCAAATCAAACTCGTACTCATTTAATGTCTGGATGTTTAACGTGCAGTTAATTACAATAAACTCATGTTAACTTGAGACGGACATACGGATGAGAGCGCACTGTTCACATTTATTAACAACAAATTAGTCATGTACAAATGTACAGCTATTTGCAATAACAATAATAATATGAAAACAACAACTATAACTAAATACACAACTACAACTGTAATAGGCATCATACATATACGAGTAAATAAATTGCAATTGGATCATCATCATTAATCCAAAAGATTTATGAGTTTGCAATTGTAGTCCCATATGAAAACACAAACACTTATGTAAATAGATAGATACATACGTACATATACCTATGCATCTTTGTTGCAAATAAAATTATTAAAATTGCGTGTATGTTTGTGTGTGTAATTAATATTGCAAAGATTGACATAAACCATAATCCAATTTATAATTCGTACGATTATTAAAGAAGAATAATGGTAGCACAATAAACCACAGAAAAATTAACACACCAACAAACAAACAAACAAAAACTACATAACAAATAAAGCACATCAACTGCAACAATGCAATACATTACGTATAGTACAACACAATAAATATAAACCCAATTACATATTTATGTAAAGTGTAAAGTTGAGTTGTTGAGATTGTTTGTTTTTTTTTTCTTTTTTATACCCACCACTAAAAAGATGGGAAATATATTAAGTTTGTCATTTCGTTTGTTACGATTCGAAATACTGAACCAAAATATCAAACCAAAAAGTCTATATATTCAGGGTCCTTATAAGATCTGTTGAAGACTCGATAGAGCATCGAAAAAAAGACATTGAACAATGAAATTTTTACCAAATATTCTTTGATCCACCCAAAATTTGAATTGAGTTGATGAATTATTGAAAATGGGCGAAATCGGTCCAGTTGGATCCGAGTTATAGACAAAAGTTTCAGATAACCTCGATATTTTTGAGACTTTTTTTGCTATTTTCTTCAATCCATACAATCCATACAAAATTCTGCAATAATAAGTTTCAAGCAAAGAGAAATCTCAAAGCGATATTTTGTTTGTATCCGTCCAAATTTTGGCATAGCCTCCATATAAAGTTCACTCCCAAAAATCACTTAAATGCGCATAAATGTGTTGTAAAAATTACTATCTATTAAGTTGGCATTCAAGAGAATAACAGAGTTAAGAATTTTAACGTTTCAAAAAACTAAAATCAGTATCCTAAGGCTTTTTTGTACCTAATATATTGTGTGTTTATGTTACACGCTCAAAAAATTAAACAAATATAAAAAAATTGATTATAACTGGAATATGCATAAAATTCTTGTAAATATCGTTATTTAGATGAAATTCAGGCAAAATAAAACTAAAATAAATATAAATTATAGTAAAATATTTTGTCACGTTCGCCCTATAATATGTAATTTGGTGTAGGGTAGATAAAATTCGGCACAGCTGAATATAAACTCATACTTGTTCCTTTTATTGTTGTTCGACTCGTATACGTGCATATATGCATGTATATAAATAGATACATACATATGTATGTATTAGGCCGGGCTAATTTGTATGGAGCCGAAAAAATCGATTAGAGCCGCCCCCTAGGATGATTCTATGGACAATTCTAAGCAACTTTGGTGAAGGAACCATGGGCCTATCTCGATTTTCGAGTCTCCCACTTTCAAAAAATGATTTTTTCCCTATAACATCATTTTGATTCGAAATTCGATTTTTTATTCATCGTTATATTATCTTTTTTATGTGTATATGGGGGGTTTTTGGGGTTGAGAAATTCATTTTTGATCTTTATTTTTACCTATGAACACCACCAGAGGGCGTTTCATGCATATTTGTAATATTTTTCGTCTATTTTCCGAGAAAAATTTTTCGGTAATTTCAGTTATTTTTTAATTCTTTTAGTAAAAGTGTACAATGGATCCAAATGCATTGCCGTCTACATCGCAAACCGCAACAACATCAACGAGTACCGAAAGTCATTTGAAGCATTTGTCTTCGCACGATGTTGCATTTTTTGAAAAGTGGGAGACTCAAAAATCGAGATAGACCCATAGTTCCTTCACCAAAGTTGCTTAGAATTGTCCATAGAATCATCCTAGGGGGCGGCTCTAATCGACAAAAAATTTGGCCCGCCCTAGTATGTATATATGTTGGTTAATGTTTTTATGTAAATATGTATGTATTTCTACAACAATGTATTGTACGTATTCTTCAATTACCATCGCATTGTGTTAATAGTACATGTACAAGTATCCCCATGTATTTTATGGATGGTACTTAAATATGATTTCATAAAACAAATGGTGACAATTCACACATTTGACTATATTTCACTTGCAATTTAGAAAGAGATCTTAAATTTGTTAGAAAATAAAATATAAGTTTTTAAGTAAACTTTGTTGTTAATCATTTAAGACAAAGTAACAATGGCAATATCATTAAAATAACGTCATCGAGTTAAGCCAAAATACCGTTACCGGTGAAATAGCGATACCGAAATAATTCAATTTGGCTTAAATCATTTTGAATTAATGGCCAACTTTGCTTTATTTATTTCTTTTTTGAACCAAATTTTTTACCAGTAAACAAACCTGTTTCAACGTACGAAATCGTGCGATTTGCAAAATATTAATTTCAAGATTATTGTTAAAAAGAACTGTCGTTTTTGAAATCACTCTATTCTCCATTAAATTTAAAATAATTAAATCTTAACGAATTCATAGGAATTTATATTTAAAACTTTCTTTACAAGAACTACCAAGAACTGATATCGTTGCTAACTTCTTCCGATTTATATCTAGTTTCCTTAGAAGTCGCACTATATGGGTTGTTATAGATGTGATCTCATCAGTCGAGTTTAAATTTAATTCAGGGATACCGTTAAATCACTTCTTTCTCCTACTTTATTTCTTATCTTTATGAATGACCTCCTCCAATTTTCTGTATCTTCTAAATCATGCAATGTAGAACTTCTTTATTATTATTTTAAGAAGCTACAAATATTTTTAGGATAAGTTTTGCAAGTAACGTGTTGGAATCTCAGTTTATTAGAAATAAATTTATTGAAATGTATTTAAAGTTTATTGCTTGCGATCCCTCCATCTGTTTTTTAATGAATTCTGATTGGATTTCAATTGTATATTTGTTCCATACATAGCAACATTTAAAGGAAAACTTAATATTGTTTTTAATGTTGGTATATAGTTACATTTATAGAAAACATAAACTCTCACCAGGAATTCAAACAGAAAAAAACTTGTTCTTTATTTTGCTCTCTACTTAATAAAAATTAGAACTTGTCTTTTAAAAGCCCATTTTATATGCCGAACACAAAAAAATGATCTGGTTTAATTAAATAAACAACCTTGATATATTTTTTAATTTCTTGGCTGTTATATTGGCAAGAAAAACAATAAAAAAAACTAAATTAATTGTTAAAACAACAATAAACAACATAGAAAAATATGTATTTTTACCTTGATTTCATAGGAAAAGTTAGTAAAACTGCTATTTTTTACAATAAAAACCAAAAGGAAATAGAATAAAAGTGTTACTAATGCCTTAACTAATTGTTGATAGTTCTTTTTTTTTAAATAATAATTATTAAATTTTTTCTTATTTATGTTTTGAAACGAATGATTCCAATATTATCGACTTGAAAAAAAAAACTGTTTTATTATATGAACAATTTATATGCACGTTTAGAGCTCAGAAACGTAGTCGTACTTACGGACTGACATGTTCATGAATCGGTGTCTAAACTCAACTTCAATATCAAAACTTATAATCAATTTCCGCTACAGATTACGGAATATCATTTGCTTTTTTTAATTTCTTATTATTATTATTATTATTTCATTTTATTATTATATTTTAGAGCAGTTTGTTTATGTCTTGTATCTATTGTAGTGGCAATTTCTTGTCTTTGATCGGCTATTGTATGCAAAAAGATCTATTCATATTTTTTGTTATAGTTTGTTATTGTTGCTTTTTATTGCAGTTTTAGTGCGTGTTTGTCGAATTTTCTTCAATGTTGTTTTTTGAGTGTTTTAGAGAAACATGGAATACTACGAAATGGACACAACACCTTTGTTGATTTAATAACAGGGTGTTCAAATGCTGTTTGATCGTTAAGTAAATATATTGATATGAAACGAACTTAAATTAAATTAGCCAAATTGATATGATCAAAGCACAGTAGTTTAGATCGCCAAATAAATGCTATCTCTGAGGGCGCGATATGGGAGATATGACCTATTATGGACCGATCATCCAAAAATTTAGTGCATTAAATATTATTGTGTTAAACTTTATCTCGATATAAATAGTTTTAAAAGAAAGTTAAAGTAAAGTGAAAGGGGATCTTATATAGGAGTTTATACTAGCTATCATCATTTCTGTATAATGAAACTTATTTGTGTCAAATTCTATTTAGATACCAAAATTTTTAAGAGATTTATGGTCGTGATTTTGTGATTTTTGAAAGTGGGCCTTATATGGGAGCTATGATCAATTACGGACCGATCTGCACAAAATTTGTAGATATGAATTGCCTTTACTTACCACTCATTTGTGGTGAAATTTGTTTGGATACTTGCTTAATTCAAACATTTACCGGTAAAAACCTATTTCGGGAGGACATTTGTATTGGCGGCTAGGTGTAATAATGGATCGATTTTAACCAATTTCAATCTCAACCGTCCTTGGGTGAAAAATATATTATTTACTAAATTTTATCGAACTATCTTCAAAATTGATATCTGTACTTTGCGTACAAACTTTACATGGACAGCCAGACAGACATCGTTAAATTGATTAAGTCGATCGGTATACTTTAAGGTGGGTGTTGGGCTAATATACCCTCCCCACAATGGTGGTGTAGGGTGTAACAAGTTTTGAAAGTTATATGTGTATGGGTGCAAGGGAAAATCGTCAACCGATTTTTACTATTTGCAACGGGACTTCTCCTGCTATAATAAAAATAAGATGTGCAAAATTTTATGATATTATATTGAAGAAAATGTCAAAAAAATGTCTGAAAAACATAAAGGTTGTTAGGAATTTTCGTTATTAACTCTGATCATTACTGTAAAACCGATGGACATGGTTAGACCGTCATAGAATTTCATAAGGACCTTGAATATATAGACTTTTTGGTTCCACGAGCAATATTTCTATGTATTATAAACGGCATGATAAATTTAATATACCCCCATCTTTTTGTTGGTCGGTATAAGAATCAAAAATATGTTTAAAAACACCAAGAAAGAAGAAAAATACGTGTGGATGGTGGTTATCAAACATATCGTTTAATTAAATATTCAAATCGTAGTAAAAAATAGAATAATGTTGCTATAAAAAGGGCACGAATTATTTACGAATAAGTTTTAAGAACTGCCTTATTATACGATAGATATGTAAAAATGAACCTCCTTAAACAGCTACCGGGCGCAAAATTTAATGTTGCAAGTTGTATAAAAAGGCAATGGTTTGACCGCTTATACTACGTTTCCACGGTACATGCTCCGCTCTCTATTCATGCTTCACACCCTAATCTTTAGTGAAATAACTTGCTTCACCATACAAAATTTTAAGAGCGAATCAAGTAGATTCATATTGAATCAACTTGCGAAGCACGAAAAATTGCACTCTTCTCTAATTTTTATCGCAAGTTTATCTGCACTAGCTGTAAAAATTTAATATTATTGTAAACAAAGCAAATTATTTTCTTGTTGCTGGAAGTAAAGAAAGTAAATACGTACGAATGTATGCTTTTTTTCATATAAGCTAACTAATTTTCACTCAGTTTTTTTGTCCATTAAAAAAAATATTTTCCACAAATTGTAAATTCTGTTTTTTTATTCTGTTTGTTTATTAAAAACAACTGTCAAATCGAATCAAGTTTTTTGGTCATGTAAACAGCATGATTCATAAACATGATTCAGAGAGCGAAGCAGGTGATTCAAGTCGTCGTGGAAACATAGTATTAGACTCTAACTAACAATATGCCTGCAGAAACGTTTGCTGCCTCTTATTAGACGCCACAAGTCTTCAGTAACATTTAGGTTAGATTTAGCTGCCAGACATTATTCAAATGAAAAATAAATGAACCCCATAATTGTCCCAGATTCGACCAATTAAACAATATTGGGCTATTGTCAAAGAAAAGTTAAAGCGCTATGGTACTGTAGTTCTTGGCAACAAATACCGATTTTTATAAAATGAAATTAATTTGTTGTTTTTTAATATCCAAAGTATCTATTCATTATTTCGTTACGTAAATATTAAAATTCTTGCGATTCTACTTAGCTTTTAACTAAAAAGGAACTTAACCATTTTGAAACAGTTTCCAATCTTAAATTTAAACTCAATTTTTTTCAATTAAAAATATGTATTTTCATAAAATAAAAACATTTATAGAATACTAGCTGAACCCGGTGTGCTTCGCTACCCCATTTGAGATAAAACCGATAATAAACATTGTAAAAAGTAGGTGCAGAAGCGTGCATGAATTAAAGCTGTACGCTGTGAAAATTTAAATTTAATTTAACAGATCCAGCCTCCAATATATCGTAAACAATGGGGCGTGCTCCTCCCACTTTTCTTTTGGTACGTATTTCTATTCATGTCATTACCATATATAGCAAATACTGACGCTGTTGGTCAAAAAATGACCAACATATGACGATTTGAAATTTTGGGTTATATGGGCGAGACCACGTCCCGTTATCCACTCACAACTATGTACCAAATATCATCGACGTAGGTCAAACAAATCCCCAAAATATGGCGACTTAATGTTTTTTGTTATATGGACGGTGACGCGCCCACAACTTTATATAGTCAAGAATTTATTATTTCGTAAGAATATCCTATTGTGAAAATTTAACAACGATCTATCCAGTAGTTAAGACTATATTTCGATTTTTAATTTCCCTAAAAAGGGGCGTGGTCCCACCCACTTTTCTCCTGGTACGTATTACTAATTATGACAATACCATATGTACCAAATATCATCGACATATGTAGGTCAAAAAATTCCCAAAATATGGCGATTTAAATTTTTGGGTTATATGGCCGGAGCCACTTCCGTTTGTCCAATCAAAACTTTATATAGCCTACAATTCCTTTCGACACAGTAACCTGCTGGAATATCAGTCCAAGGGTTTGGCCTCCTATTAAGCACAAACATACAGACATACATTCATTTTTATATACAATATATAGAAGTGTGACTGTAGTTTAAAAGTACCGGTATTCTTAATAAAACACAGTTACAGAAAATTTCTTCAAATTATTTACAAAAATCCCAACAGTTTTTACCTTGAATTATTACATACTGACATTTATCTTAAAAAACGTGTTTTGAATGTCATAGTTTCCTAATTTAACTACAGCTTATCATTACAACATAATTTACTTATTTTTGTAATATAATGTACCTACATATACATACATATATATATATACATATCTACCTACACATATTCAACACATTAACACTGTTTTATAAATTTTCACATTTATTATATTTTTAATTATAATTGATATTTGCAACCTTTCAATATCTTATGTACTTCGCATTTGTATAATTTATTAATAATAATTTATTTATTTTCATTTGAATGTCATTTTGTATTTATTCTCACATTAGCTATTTGTTTATTTGTTTTTCGCTAAAAATCTTAATTAAGAACTAGTTATATTAGCGCCTTGTTTGATTTTACGTAAAAATCAAAACAAATTAACAAACGAAAAACTGTTTATTTATACATTAAGTATTAATTAAGCTTCAGCAACAATTACAATTTAATTCTAAAATAATTTATAAATGTTTAACCGCTACTTAATCATCGGATATTTCTACATACATATTTTTATGATATAAAAATATTATGGCTTCATTTAGTAGTACTTAGTGGCCAAGCTGAGGCATACATTAAATTAATCAAGTAAAATTGAATCTACGTTTAGAAAACAGATAAAGTCTAGAGTAAATTTCTTATCTAAAGTATGTAGTGTAATTGTCATTAATTGATTTATGCAAATTTTGAAAATTTCCCTTTTCTATATTTACAAAGTTTGCACAACTCTGCTTTTATTATTAACAAACAAAAAATTACACCATAATTATTATTAATACTAAGTTAAAACCCAAGTAGAGCCTCAACAAATAATTATTTTTCTATGAGACACCAAAACAATTTTTAACTCAATTATAATATACGACTACTGTCTGTCAGTATCTGTGCAAAAAAAATGATGAAAGATACTGTAGTTAGTACATACAATGATATAAAATCTGCGATATGAAAAAAAAACTATATGAAGAAAATGTCATATAAGCATTGACACAATACGAATGTGCAAATGAAATAATGAATAATAAGCACGAAAATAAAATTACAAATATGTATAATTAAATAAATTGAAAAAAGTAAATAATTCTACTTATATTTTACTTCAGAAAGAGTGTATCGCAAAGGGATAAGTAATATTAAGTTGCTAATAAAAAATATGATTTTTCCAAATATATAAAGAAAATATTGGGAACGAATTCCAAAATTAAGACATACACTGGCGTGCAAAACCGGGTGCATGTTCAATATGATTTTACTTAAATGGTCATAAAATGACAAGTACCTAACGAAAGATGTTTTGTCAAATTTTTACTATTTACTCTTTATTGTATTACAAAAAAATATATAATATTGGCAGTAATGATAACGTAACAAAAACAAAAAAAATCAATATAAAACATAAAGCAACTCAATAACTCAGTTTTGCCCGTTTTCCAGAATCCATTAAGAAGAGTTTTTCTTAGTATGGTATCCATAATCCCTTGTTTTATATAATTAAATTCACTTGGAATATATTCCTATTCGACTTTAATACGGTTCCAAACCTCCTCTATACTGTTTGGCGCTCGATTGTGTTGTCCCAATCGTCTCTTCAATACAGACAACAAATTATCTATAGGGTTGAGATCTAGACTTTGCGCGCAGGCTATTTAATCAGCTGAAATTTTTGACCAATTTTCGTCGTATGCTTGAAGTCTCCGTCTTATTGGAAAATGACTTTGTTTTCAGGATATGCGCTGCGGCCCACAAAATCCGTCAAATGAATTTGGTTAATATGGAGGTAGTCTTTCTTCATAATTCCATAATTTATTCTAACAAACGGTCCTAAATTCCACCTAATGAAACAACCCCAAATCATCAAACTACCTCCGTCATGTTTGACTGTTTGTTTCACATAATGTGTTTAAATAGTTTCCTAAGGTCTGCTCCAAAAATATTCCTTTCCATCAAATTGGAATCGGTTAATTGTACTCTCGTCCGACCAAATGACTCGTTTCCAATCTTCTACAGTCCAATGCTCATGCTTTTTGCAATACTCAAGACGCGCATTTATATTTTTTCCCGATAGAACTGGCTTTTTTCTTTTTAACTGCTGCCACATATTTTATTCTTTGAAGGCCTCTTCTTGCTCTCCATTTACTTACGGTTTTATTTACAACATAAGCAGCTTGTTTAGGTGTTTTCGAACCATTTTTTTTATCTCGCGTATCATTAATCGAGCATCTCAGTCTTTTAATAGTCTGGAACGACCTCCAGCCTTAGGCACAGAAGCTACATTTCGTAATTTTTTTTCATTCGGAGCCGTATTATATGGGGACTACTGTAAAATATGGACCGATCGTCATAAAATTGGGTACGAATATTGCCACGTTGTATGTACTAGTATGGACTATTTTTTATCGAATTTAAACTTGCTGCTGATATGAGATTTATGAGCATTTAAGTGATTTTCGTAAGTGCATTTGGATATGGGCCGATGCAAACAAAATATAGTTTTAAGAATTCACTTACCTTGAAACTTATTTTTGCAGAATTTTGTATGGATACTTAATGGATATTTGAAGAAAATAGCAAAAAATATCGTGGTTGTCTTAAACTTTGGTCTATAACTGGAAACCCAAATAGATACCAATGTTTGAAAAACTCTGTTTAAAGCTAACATTACACTAAGTTTTATTTTTATTGACTAAAATCTCATACTGTGTAATTGTTTATCAACTAATTGAGAACATCCCAGATCTAGTAACGATAACTCTTAATCAGTGGCCATCCACTATACAGATATCCTATACACAACATGTATCTTAACCGAAAATCAATAAAATTAAAGAAATCGGAGCAATTTGTATATTGCACGTCAATTTGAACATTCTAACCAGAATGTAAAAATAATTTTCTTAAGTTATCATGGTGTAACTATACAAACTGACTGGCTTTGTTTACAATTTACTTATGTCAAAACCAATACTTTTTCAAGTGTTTTTGACAGTAGTGCATTTTTTACACAACCCAAATGCCTGTTGTTTGTGTATTGTGTTGTATTTGTTGCCGTTTTGCGCGCACCTTGTATAGTTACACCATGTAAGTTATCATATCATAAATATGTATATGCAACAATGTTTCAGCTCTTTTTGAATCACTCTTTATTGATATAAACAAATAATTAATCCACCAAACTAAACACATGAGTCACAATAAAACAAATTGAGAAAAAAACAAAGTTTTATTGAATCTCAATACAACTTATTGTTTGTTGTTTTTCCATAATTGATAAAATAACAGTCAAAAGATCGTTTCTAATTTTATCATTAAACTAAACTTTTGCAAATTTCTCAATACTTACTAACTAGTACATATAGGTTATTTTATTTTATTGAACATGAAACATATTTAAATATGTATTAATTCTTTAAATTTTTTTTTTTTAATTTAATAATACACTTAGTGTTGTATTTTATGTATTATACAAACAAAAACTTTTTCTTAATTTTATTTATTTAATAGCCATTGAAATATTTATGTCATATTCCCAAGAAACTTTTAATGCAACTAATTTTTAAGTACCGAGAAAAATGTAAATATTTGATATGTATCTTGTGTTGTATTTTTGTCTTACTTTTTTATTTAAAAATAATAATAATAATAATAATATTCTCTATTATTCATATGCAATAATTTGCATATAATATTTCTTTGCTGTTGACTTTTTTCCACTTCGTATGCAATTAAAACCCCAACTGCAAATTACAAATAAACCGCGAATTTATTTCTTTCTTCTTTTCAAACAAAAAATTTCAAACAAAAAAATACTCGTACACCATAAAAAGTAGCTATTATTTCTGTGCCCGTAAATGTGTTGCTCACTAGTGTGGCAAAAGAGAATTTAAAATTATAAATAAATACCGGTTACTTAAGGGTAAGGTTTAGAGGTATCTACTAGGGATGCCAAACGGGACTGGTTTTTCAAATTCCGGGATTCGGGATTTTCGGATGATATATATATTATCTAAGAAAACTTGAGAAATTTGAGTGTTATTGTCGAGAAAATTGTGTTATTGCTCGACAATAATACACAAATTTCTCAAATTTTCTTTCGAAACATCTCAGTTTCTTCTTTCCAAATCTAGAAAGAAATTGAAAATCGGATCCTTATCAACAAAATTACAGGCTTATAAGTGCGCAAAGGTACAAAAACCGGTTTTTTAACCGTAAAACCGGATTTTGGAGGTGTCCGGCATATTTCACTATTGAAATCTTCTTTTATTCGACAAGCCTAACAAGAAAAATAATATCGGGTCCCAGGTTTTTCTATTTCATTCAATTTTGTATCACTGTGTTATTTAATTTTTTAATGATTGAAATATTAGAATCATCATTTGTTTTCTCAATCATTGATAAATCCGAATCAGAATCATTTGAAGGTGAGCCACAGATCTCATTTCCTTTAAAATGAGCAATCAACGTTTCTAACTCATTTCTAATAACAAACATTTCTACGTTGTTATCAAATTCTGATTTCAATTTTGGGTTTTTCAAACAATTTAAGAGTTTTGAGTAAATCGTTCTTCTTTCTTGGATTCTTTTAAGGAGAGCTTTCACCAGTTCATCACTTAATTTGCAATCATTTGTTGATATCTCTTTTAGCATAAATGAAAGTGCAGCATCGGCTTTACAGAGATTCATAACACTGCGACAAAGGGCTTCAAATGTTACTTTAATCGAATTTAAAATTACAACTATTTGTTTAAGTAAAGCAAATTCATCATCTGTCATATGTTGAGTTTTTCAGCCATACCTAAATACCGACGGAAGACGGAACGTTTTTTACGCTGAGCATTAGCGCTGATACTCCATCCCTAAACAAAAGCGGCAACGTTATGTCAAAACGATAAAAACAGGGTTATCAAACAAATAAATAAAACCACCCTGTTTATTATAACAGCTGAACATTGTTGTTTTATTTTTCTTTTTTCTGTTTTGTTTTCTTTTGCAGCTAACTTCACTGTGAAACGCCTTGTCAAAATTGGATTTTCCAATAGCGCGGCGGTTGTTTCGGTATGCTCCATACAAAATGTATGGGCATGAGAAATTTTGACATTTAAAAAACGCCTTTCGTCGGTATTTAGGTATGGCAGTTTAAATCAATTAAGACTTTTTTTATTAGAATTTCCAGTTCCAAAAACCGTTGACACATATCAAATAGTGTGTTCCAGCGGGTTTGGCAATCCAAAATTAATTTTTTTTAAACAAATCCCGGGATCGGGATTGGCATCCCTAGTATCTACTAATGTAAATGTATAGAAGTAGATGCTATAATACTATGGAGCTATACACGTACATAGGAACATCGATGTATCAGAGATCCTTTTTTTTAAATGAATTTCTTCATAACTATGTAAATTCGTATAGGTATGACTTACTATATATACAGTGGGCGATTTGTTTGAGATTATATTTTACAATGCAGTTTATAACCTATGGGTAACACGTAGGGTTTGGGATTTTCCGAAAAATTTTTTTTTTACGGGACGCGATTAAATCCCTCACTCACTACTACATAATTAATATTCGGTTACTTAATTTTCTAGCACTTATTATTTTATTTGCATCGTTCATAATCTTTCAGATATTTCTTTTAATGTGCTTGCTAATTTTCTACAATCTAAAACATCAAACATTTAAAGCCTCACACACAAATATGTAATCATTTAAATTTAATAGAATTCTTTGACTAACGAGTACTTATTATTCAAAATTTCAAATAGACTCCAAATAACAACATATTATACATACAAACTTACACAATTCTTTTCATTAATTGCTCAAAACTAAAACTCAAAATTACACTTGTGCTCGGAGCACACAATTTTGACAAACTACCTCCAAAGCAAATTGTAACTACAATAATTATCCATACTTGGAATGCGAAGCATGTCAACTTTTTTATTTTCATTATATGGGTTTTTTGTTTTTGTTTTCAAAGTTTAATAATCGTGTGTATATGGTTAGATGAAATGAAACGATGTATGAGAGTTTTACATCATTTTTTAGACTTCAATAACAAAGTGTTGGCTTGGAAAAGTGATATTTTAACAATATTTTGTTTTAAAAACCATTTATAATCTACTTATGATTATTACATAAATAAAGGGTGTTTTTTAGATGTATAGAACTTTGAAATAGAATAAAACAAATATGATTTTTTTTAAAATTTACATGAAATTTGCTTTATACGATGTGACTTTTGGCATATAAACGCCACGGTTGGTTTGGGCGTAGTCTAACCTAAAGGTAAAATTTTCGATGTTGTCCTCCAAATGGTCAATCGTTTCGGGCTTATCGGCGTAGACTAGCGACTTCACATATGTCCACAGAAAATAGTCAAGCTGCGTTAAATCGCACGATCTTGAAGACTAATTTTAGGGTCCGCAACGTGAAACTATGCGGTTACCAAACGTTTCCTTCAATAAATCAACTGTAGCACGAGCTGTGTGACATGTTGCGCCATTTTGTTGAAACCACAACTACTGCACATCATGATTGTTCAATTGATGTACGAAAAAGTCAGCCATCATGCCTCTATAGCGTTCACTCTTGACTGGCCAAATTCGTTTTTAAAGAAGCTCTACAGCAGCAATGACTTCTGCTGTACGATGTCTCTCTGGATGCGTGTTATCATTTAGAGTATACATGGTGCGAAAACGTTTCATAGTTAATTGAATTATTTGCTCTGATAGACGAATATGTTGATCGTAAAATGGACGTAGTGCGCGATACGTATGTATTTCGAACAGAACCATGCTTTTGAAAATAAATTTGCACAATTTGGAAGCGTTGTTCAGGCGTCAGTCAGTTCACATTGAAATGCCAAACCAAACTAAATATAAATCACTTGACAGCTAACAAAATGGCCGTCAATTAAAAAGGTGTTGCCAACTTAAAGTTCTATACATCTAAAAAACACCCTTTAGTTACTTCAAAAAGAACAATATTGACAAACTACAGTAGGTCAGTCCAAAAAAGTCATTCGTCCATGAAAATCGGGTTCATACAAAGGCAGAAAGGCTCCAAATAAAATTTTCAATGATCATGATGAGCGATACTTATTAAGAAAAATAAAGGCAAATTCAAGGCTATCAGCTTCACAACTGGCCTTTGAAGTTGGAGCTGATCTGTATGTCAGCTGCTGGTACTGTGAATTTCAGTTTAAGTACCTTCAGATTTTGAAGGACAACTTATTGGAAAGCACAGAGAACCTGGTTATAAGATCAGATTTTGGATTTTGCCAGTATAACGATTCAAAGCACAAATCGGGTACTGTGCAAACGTGGCTAATATAGAAATTAGCATAAGGAAACACAAAATTTCTAACAGAAACGATTTTAAAAAAAAGCGCAACAGACCAAAAAACTGGTCGCATTTATGCCAAATCGCCTTGTAACTGTTGTAGATAATAAATATTAAATTGTTATCCCAAAGAATAATTTAGGTGTGTTATCTTATAAAAATGTTAACCATGAGCTTCGGTGTGAATAGGAACATACATATCGATTGCTTTAAAGCAGTGCCATCACCGCAGGGGCCTAACACCATCGACCGTTCAGATGCCCACACACAAAATTTGTGCGAAAATCATTCAAAATTATGAAAAGAATATTAAAAACATATTAAAGATTGTGAAACAAAAACACAATTCCGGCAAAAATTTGGTTATATTTTGCAATTACTCAATAAGTTTCCTTTTGAAGTCTAATCCACTCTACTTAGAAGTAGTTTGGTAATGGCTAATTTAATTGTATATGTTTATGACTGGTCACGTTCTAGTAATTTGAACAAATTGTGTTTTTATTGATAATGGCTTCTGAAAGATCTAACTAACAATAGGTCATTACTTGTAACTAGTTATAGTGATATTAAAGTAATGACATATTTATAAGTAATTGTACAAGTACTTGGCGCCAATAACATCTCCGTGTTAAAATGCTATTACGTAAGTAGTTAGTAAAGTGCCAGAATTTAGTTTTTACTAAGGTGACAATTTCTGTTTTGGCTGCCACTTATTTCTCAAATTTCTTGACTGTTGTAATAATATTCCGCATTTTAGTCCATTACACTTTTCTGTATATTCCGAAAACTTTTTTTCAATAAGGTAATTTTGATTTTCAGCCAACCATATGTAAGTAGTGCCAATGAAATACTATTCACTTTCATACTATTTATGTACGAATAACTATTACAATATTTTCTATCAACTGCAACTAATGTGCTGCCACCACATATCGCATCTAACTTCAAATCAGATGTTTTTTTTTTGTTATTTTTTCTACTTCTAAGTTCCTTTGTTTTGTTTGGATTGTATTTTCTAGCAATTGCGTTTTTTTTAATTACTGGTGCAATTGCAATTTTCTTTTTTGTTGACAGTCAAATGACAATATTTCCAACTTGATTTTTTACATTAAACAAAAAACTTATCGCTCGCCCACATTACACTCGCAAAGAGAATTTATTGTAATCTGAAATATTTTAATTGCATACTCGTATGAATGTCATGTGAAAAATAAGAAATATATGTACATAAATACACACATGCCTTCCCTGGCCTATTGTGTGCTAGTATTTTTAATGAGTATTTAAGTTTGATTTGGAATATCGTTTGGTAAAAATCGTTTATAATCCTCTAATGCTTAACCATGTCCCAAGGCACTCATCACAAAAGTGACAATGCTGACAAATGCATTTTTATTCCAAAAGCTTATTTAACAGTTGCTAATAAATGTACTAAAATATTTTCAAAGACTTTGAAAGCTCAATTCTTTATATGTATTTTCAAAGCGCTTGAGATACCAGAATTTCGGGAAGCCACTGCTGCTAGACTAGTTTCATACCAACAAAAACAGTCAGTAGGTCGCCCAAGCGTTAGATCCTTAGTAAATTCACCACAACCGAATCATTTAAAAATAGGCAGCAAAACTATTCACCCAGTTGCGGATATCCGCTATGATAGCAATATTTTTGTTAGAAATTCAAATTCACTTATGCTGCTCAAACAAAAAAAAATTGTTTTTTTTTTATTTCATAATCACAATTAATTTATTTTTTTTCATTTATTTGCAACTAATGTAAAGTATTTGCAATACAAATCAACAAATTATACCTCCTTAGAAATAACTACATTTTAATCAATAAAAGCCAAAAAGTGTCTTGAGGCACACATTAGCCATTTCCCACCTACCTAGTAGACCATTAATTATACTAACTTGAAAAACGTCTTTTTGAAAACAGATGCCTATATTTATTAAAAAAAATTATTTAAAAAGTGATTTCCTCAGGGACACCTTAAAAGGCTTCAAATTATAAATGTCGAAACAGTTTGGTTCTGTTTCGTCCCAGGTTTAAACTTCCAGTATTAAGTTTCTTGAGAAAAATTTTTTAATTCTAACAATTTTTTTTATTGATTTATTTAAAAACACTTGATTGTGTGCTTCGAACTAAAACCTGCAACTTTTACTAGCACCGGAACAAAATAATTATTTTGTTATTCAAAAACAAATAATAAATTGTCATATTTTTAAAATCAGTAAATCTAGAATAAATCTGTTTTAAATTCATTCGTGATATTTTACTTTAATTCAGCATTAAACTTAATAGCGAGAAATAAAATATCTTCCCAAACATTAACGTTCCGAAAATTCAATCTCAATTATGTTTTTTATTGTATACAAATCTTTCCTGCAACACATGCGAAAATTTCTGAAATATAAATACAAATTTATACAGTTACGGACTTAAGTATAGACACAAGCCTAATTTTAAAAGAAACTGCTAATTACTAATAATTAATTAATATCAGCTCACTTTGTTTAGGACACATTTTAAAAAGATTACAAAGTTAGAATTTTCTAAACTTTTGAATGAATAAAAGATTAATCGAAAATGGTAGGTCTATGCCAAACAATTTGAAGATAGCCAATGCGATTTCTTCGATTGGTAATGTTTACGAAAGTAAATTTCATATTTTCTGATCTGATGGACACGCTAGGGTTTGGCGAATGAGTAACATTTTACCAACAGTAAAGTATGGAGGGGTTTTGGTATGGGGTGTCTGTATGTCTTCTGTGGGTGTGGGGGAGCGCGTATTTATTGAAGGGATAATGGACAAGACAGTTTATCTTAACATTTTAAAGGAAAATATCAAAAAGTGTGCAGAAAAGCTAAACTTACCTAAGTCGTTTACATTCCAGCAAGACAACGAGCCGAAACACACAGCCCATGACGTAAAAATGTGGCTTGCATATAATACGGCTCATGTTTTGCCACACCCCCCACAGTCCCCAGACTGAATCCCATTGAGCATTTGTGGGATAAATTGGAGCGAAGAATCCGAAAACGCGCAATTTTAAATAGAACTGAGCTAAAAGCAGTTTTAGTGTAAGAATGGCATAACATAGGCCGTTATTAAGCAAAAGGGACTGCCAACTAAATATTAGATAAATGTTCTACGTAGTTTTAATTTATGTTGAGATGCCTATACTTTTTTCCAGTAAAATAATGAGTTTTTAATGTTTTTTTAAATAACTTTTTTTGCAAAAAATATAATTAATTTTATTGGTTATTATTTCAATGTATAAGTTTTATATCTGCAATTAATTGTTTCCTTATATAAATAAATTAGGAGTTTCTTTTAAAATTACGCTTGTGCCTATACTTAAGTCCGTAACTGTATGTATTAGAAATTCTGAAATTCATTTGGAAATTTTGAAAGAAATATGTTTATTTCCCGAAATCTATTTATCGATAATAGTGAGTAAAATAGATGATGTTTATAAGTAGATCTTGCTCAAAAATCATTAGTGATGACGCCTTTGGCAGGGTAGAAATTGCATTCAAATGTGCCAATTTTCTAAAAATGTTACTTTGAAATGGTATTCTTTGAATCATTAATAGAAACTGAACTTAAGCCAAATAAAATTTCTCTAATAAATCGAAATTCTGTAGCTCCTTACATTTTCATATAAATCCCTTAAAATACATTGATTTTAATCCTAGTTAAAAAAAAAAATCTCTGGCACTTACCTCTTCACGTTGCGGCTTCTCTTAACCTGCTGCTGTTGTTGCATTTGCTGCTGTTGCTGCGCAGCCTCCTTTACACTATCCCACGAATCACCCACACCCGACGAAGACATTTCATCCATACGTTCTTCATCCTCCAGACCTGAATCCTCCAAACTAATATGACAACTCGTGAGCGTTACCTGCTTGCCATTGTCACCCACCTCAATCCAATCGGAGGTGCGAATGCGTGCAGAACGTTCAGTGCCATAGGGCGAGGAATCGGAAGAACAGCCCGAGGGCGTACGTTTGCGTGGTGAATTTTGGCCGGTTATAACTTTAAGAGATTTCTTAAGATCTTCATCAACATCACCATCACCATCGGCATCTTCAATATTATCGGCATCAATGTCATCATCAGCAGCAGGGTGATTATGATGATGTTTGTTTCGTTGTTGTGGTGAACGTTGATGCTGTTGTTGATGTTGTTGCTGCTGGTCTTGTTGTTTATTGTTGTTGGCTTTCAATTGATTCTCCAGAGTTTTGAATTGTTTGTAATTTTGAAATTGTTTGTCAATTGTTGTTGAGTCTTTTACCGATAGTGGCGACATTGGCTGTAACAATTGTTTGTTTGTTTGCAAATTTTCCATAGAACATGATCTCGTGCGCATGGCAGCCAGTTCAGAAATTAGCATTTCATGAAAAGCAGCCGATTTTTTCTCTGGTGAATTGAATGCCGATACTACTTGTCTGGTATTGGTAGTTGCTGCAGACAACTTGTTGGTATTTTGATTATTCGCTGCTGCTGTGTTGATGATATTTATGCGCGTACAATTATTATTGTCATTGTTAAGCGCATAATCCTTGGAGGTCGTTACCACTGTTACATTATTGGAATTATTTGCATTGTTCAGCTTCATGGGTTCCGCCTGATGCTGTATGGCTCTTTCATGTTTCGTTATAATGGTATTGGTGGCTACATTCGATTCCAAAGCATTTTGTTTCTGCTGATTCACCATTATTTCCGAGAACAAACGTTCGGCGGCATTTTTAAGATTGTTTTTTATTTCTACCGTCTTGCCCGACAAATAGCTGCCCGTGGTACTGGTATTCACAGTGGTGATGTTCGAACGTGAGGTAAAATTTTCTATTGAAGTTTTCGAGCGCTTAAAGAGATTCACATGAAGAGTATTCGAGGAAGAGGTGGAGGCTGTTGTGGCCAAAGAACTCCTATCCTCCACATCTAAAGTAGCAACCGGAACTTTAACGATTTTTCGCGGTTTCGGCAAGGGTTGAGTAGTAGGCTGCAATTGTTGGAGCTGTATTTTACCGCCAACTCTTTCAAAATCAGCCTTGCCCAAGCTGAGACGTGTGTCTTTGGCCAGAGCTGAGGGTTTGTTTTGAGGCGAACCAGCACCCATGGAGTGATGGCGATTTAATGTAACAATACCCTGAGCTGATTGCACAATTACAATATTGTTGTCATTGTTGCTGTTATTTTTGTTGTTGTTGTTGTTGTTACTGTTTAATTTTGTTTCGGTTTGTTTAACTTCCGGTTGTGGAGTCGTTATGCGTGGTTTGAAATTTGTGGGCACATCGGGAGCTTTTCTTAACTTTAACGGTGGTTTAGGTGCCTGCGTGCCACTTGCCAATTTAGCTCTAGTTGCTGCAGCAGTTGTTGCTGCCGCTGCCGAAGTTGTTCTTGTAATGGCTGTTGTTGCTGTCTGAGTGCTGGCTTCGTTACGATTCTCACGTTCTTCTTGCCGTTTTTGCAAATTCAATGATGGTGATTTGTAGATAACCGTGCGACCGCCACTTGTCGTAACTGAAGTAGAGGCTGATGATGTTGCCGGTGTCGTGTTGCTGTTGCTGGCATTTGTTGTTATGGGTTTTTTAAGAATCTGTGATTGTTCTAGACCTACTTTGCCCATTAAACGTTGCGATGCTGCTGTCGCTGATGAAGATGATGATACATCACGTTGTTGTGTTTTTAATAAACTTGATTGTTGTGGTCTAGGAGGTACGGGTGGTCCCGGTTTTTTGGGTTGAGGGGTAGGTATCATAGTTGTAAATGTTGTTGTTGCCATTTTACGTTGTTGGTTTGTTTACCACAATATATTGACAGCACCGTTGTCGTTTCTGGCTGCTGGAATAAAGCCTGGCTGACTGGTTTTTTTTTTCTTTTGTTGTTATTGTTGTCGGTTTTCTCAAGTTGTTGTTGTCTGTCTCAACTGGGTCTAGCAAAGTGGTTCTTTGCTTTAGTCTGTGCTGTAGCAAATGCGAAGTAAAATCATAAACCTGTCTTTGTAGGTCACTTCTACTTTGTACACTTGTTGTCTCCTCTCCTCACCTTTATGTTTGCTACTATTGCTGCCACTTTTGTTATCGTTGTTATTGTTATTGTTGTTGTTGTTGTTGTTAATATTAGTATTATTATTGTGGTTGTTTATCTCTGACTCCAACTCACTCTCTGACTCGTTCACTGGCTGTCTTATTGTCTGTTTGGCTGGCTTGTTTGGTTTGAAAACAAACTTGTGTTTTTGTTTTAATTTACGTTTAGCATACTATACGTTGAAAACAACAATAACAGCAACGAATTTACAAAAACAACAAAATCTGGTTTCATCTTAGCTGATTTTACTACAAGCTTAATATTTTGTTTGGTTTTTTTTTTTTTTTTGGACCACAGTACTCAACTATCTACACACACCAAAGCAACGTTGCTTTCCAAAGCAACGTTTTTTTTTTTCTTTAATGGTTTATCTTTGAATTTGCTGCTTAATTTTTAATAGTGACAAAAAAAAATCTCATTCAGAATCTTGGCATTTTCTTTCGTCCAGTGCAGTGTTTTTGCTTTTCTTAAATAAATGAGGTAGGTGTTCTTTACAAATGAAATATGTTCTATCTAAGGCTTTTATACAGTTGGCGATTTTCGTAGTTAGTTTTATTTTCTGCATTCAATACAGGTTCATAATGTATCTTACTTTTTGGTTTAAGAATGGCCTACAAACGATTATTGCACTTAACTCGTTTTCATTGATCTACAAATAAAGCAGAAATGAAAAATTTTAAATTAAATTGTAATAAATTAAATGACACTTTAGTAGGAAAGAAAACAAAAATAATAAAAATTATTTCAAGGACATGAAGTAAAAAAATTCCACAATTTTTATGTTTGTTTGTAAATATTTATTAGCTGACGGCTTTTTATTATTAAACATGTATATATGTAGATATGAATGGAATCGATAATAATCATCGGTTTTAGCTGCTATATCAAAGAATACAGCAAGTTTTAATCTACGCAACAAAATTCACAGAGTTAGTTGAATTTGTTATTTATTTTTGTTTTCTTTAAGTCTGTAAATATTTATGATTATACATATTTATATATCAAAGTATTGTATACTTAAAGCATTTCACAGAATTTTACTACGTAAAGTTCCCAATAATTACATTATTTAATGAAATATTGGTAAATCTTATAGCGTAGACAGACGGCACAGTTAATTTGCATTAACAGTCTTAATTCAAATTAACTCGTGAATTATCCTATCTTAATGCGCATTAAGTTAGACGTAAATACACAAAATCAAACTGAATTTATACTGCATTTAGCTATTTCAATATGGCAACATCGTCGAAAATCAATAATATGTTTGTTTACTATTCTAAAAGAAGAAGAAGAAGAAGACAATTGTAAAATTAAAATAATAAAAATAGATTTCCACAATTGCCTTTCTCTTATTTCAGAGTGTCCCACTGCGGTCCCCACATGTAGCAACACGTTCAGGTTAATGGACGTTTTGAAGCAGCTGGCTTGTTAATTATGAGTTAATTGTTAAAATTTTGTTTTAAACTACACTTCAACAAATTAAAATAAATAATTTTTATCTTTCCAAATAATGTTTTTATTATTCTTTTGATTATAAATGTGTCAAAAATTGACAGCTGTTAACATGTCAGATATATGTATATATGTATATGTATATAGATTAGAGCAGTGCTCGCCAAAGTGGTGGTCCGTGGACCGGTGCCGGTCCGTCAGCCATAAGTCGCCGGTCCGCAAAGGGCATCTCGCGAAATGGACAACGATTTTTTAAACGATTATATATACATATACGACTATATGTATACTCCACACTTCTAAACATTGTACAATTATCTACATGGTAGTAGCACTAGCAATTTCACGTCCGAGATGTCAAAATATGAAGTCAACACACAAGCGAACGAACAAAGCAAAGTAACCTAGTTTGACATCTCCAACACAAAATCAGCTGTTCAAATTAACGATCAGTTGTTCATTTGCTATCACCTCTATTAAGACGCCTTGCTTCTAACTAACAACACTGGCACATACAAAAAGTAACGACAAAAAAACTTAAATTTGTTAAACATTCATAAATAATCGCTAATTTCTGCTATCATGAAATGGTAATAGGTCATATATAGACACCCGGCTAATAAAGAAATGCATTTAAACAAATTTTAATACATACTTGAGATGATCGTAAACGAAAAATTATCAATAAAAAAGGTACCGGTCCCCGACGTAATAGAAAAATTGCAGCCGGTCCGTCACACTCAAAAGTTTGACGAGCACTGGATTAGAGCACAGTTTAATATGCAAACTAAATATGTATATTGCTTGAAATCAATTAAACCAAACCACAAACAATACTAATACGTTTTTTTTTGTATTCATTATACAAATATTTGCATTACATGGTTTACATTACCGAAATGTCAAAAAAAACTGTGATGATTGTCATTTTGACAGTTTTAAAACAACATGAAATTTAAAACCAGTAAAAGATTTATGGGTACATATTTTCGAAAATGTCTGTCTTAAATGCAGTAGTGAATCAAATGTAAGCAAGAACAAAAAAAAGCCTGATTCTAAATGGGAAATTACTATAATAAAATCATTTACTACATCACTAGATACCAACGTGTGCATTTCAATATACACTGGGAATACATGTTGTGTATTTTGTACTTTTTATTGCATAAAAATAAAAAATAAAATTGAAAAAACGTATTTGTCAACATAAACAAACGCCGCGATACGGGTCTTCTAATATAACCTCTATTTTCAACCCTCACTCTCAGAATCAACCTAACTTTTGCTAACCTGAATTTGTTCCACAGTGTAAAAGTATATTTTGAAGAATTTTGAATCGCTTAAGAATCTACTGCGATAAGTCGAAAAACTTAGCATGGGGTTAAAGCCAATTTTCTTGACCTGTTTTTTATTGTAAAAAAAAAGTATTAAACTTCTTTAACAATAATATTTACCAACTGAATTATCTAAAAGTTTTATAAAAGAAAAATGATCTTATCTGCAGGGATCAACACTAACGATCATCAACGAATCTGCAGAAGATGAGAACTTCTTCGCACCTGTCATATTTATATACAAATAAAAAGCCCAAAAAAAGTATTTCCACATTTTAGTCCGTTTTCACACTCTTCAATTCTGACTCGTCAAGGCAAGTATTTTTGGGTGAAACGGGAAAAGAAGATAAAAACTTGGCGGTATTAGTTAATTTTCTTAATTCCTTTTGTTTTTTTCTTCCATGCATGTTGAGTTTCATTAATAAGTACGACAATTGAATTGACTTATGTGAATGAAATGGCAAGTTTAAAAGAGAATTGAACACAAACTGGTCAGCTGAAACTGAAGAGTGTGAAACAGGACTTAGTAAAGCAATGAAAAGCCCAATAACATACTAAATTTTAAAACAAAAATATGTTTTTATTGTTTTAAAGTAAGGGACTAGCACTCACAAAATTGAAAAAGAAACATTAACTATATTGAACAATAGGTTTGTTAACTTATTTGAAACTCGTTTGCTGTTTATTCAAGATTCAAATACGTAATTGAAATTTTCTATTAACTAATTAAAATCAGTTGTTCAATTTTTTTGTTTCAATAACTTTTATTGCACTTTTCAAATTGTTAACAATTGTTAATGAATTTCGATGTTATTAATTTTACATTACACCCATACAATTAACAAAGTTATTTTTTTCAATGTGTTGTTTTTCGCTTCGTTTTCTTTGTTTAACTTTATTTTATTTAAATAATGAATTTGTTTATTAAGTAGATTTTTAGTGAAAGGTTTTTTCTATCTCTATGAGTATGAAACGTATGTAAATGTGATATTTATTTTTTGTACCTATATATTGGTGTTTTAGATTTTTTTTTAGTTCGTTTTATTGTTGTTGTTTTTCATTTATGTGTAATTTATCGCTCTATAAGTTGTAGTTGTATATGATGTTTTTCACTTCAGCTCAAATAATAAAACCAGATAAGTAGGTGCTTCTCTAAATTTCTTTCGGTAGATTGTTTTTGTAAAGTGTATATTTTCAGCTGGTTGTTGTTGTAATTTGGAAAGTGTTTCGTTTTTTGTTACTGTTGTAGTTTTCGAATTAGTCGTTTATCAATATTACAATATACATACATACATACATACTCGTACTTACATACAAAAATATCTATCCACATCTACATAGTATCTACCAATAGATATCATATGCATACACCGATACAAAACATAGATAGATAGATGTTCATATTTATACCGATTTACAGATGTACATATACACGAATACCTCATTTTGCGTCGGGGTTACGTTCCAAAACAACACGACGCAAAGTGAATTAAGATTTTCTACAGCAAACCATGTGAAGATCGAAAATAGGTTCTAGGGTTACGAAAACAACAAATCGTCGGCTTTCTTTCACAAAAATTTGGTGCAATATTTGTTGAACAGATTTTTTCCAACGCAAAATAAATTTCTTGTAGCAATTGTCTGTATTACTAGCACTAGCATTATCGTTGTATAATTCTTTACTTTTTATGTCATCAAATAAGCTTTTGTCTGAATTGCCATTTCTCTTAATTTTATTCTCTTAATTTTATTCGAAACTTGATTTTCAATCCAAATAGAAAGCAAGGATTTCAATTCGATCATCAAAGCACCTCTTGTACGGGTCATCGTTTTAGCGTCTAATTATGTTGCAGATTTTGCAAAAATGTCAAAAAAAAAATTAAACACTCGAACCCAAAACAATGCAAATCGAAAATCTAACGACGCACAGTGAAAATTAGTACTAATTAAGCAGAGACGAAACTTTGAAAAAAAACGCAAAGCGAAACGACGCAAAGCGAGGTATCGGTGTACATACATATATGTATGTATGTTGTATTTGTATACATATGTTTGCAGTTGGCTGATTTGCTTGTTTAACAATTTGTTTGTTACATTTTTTTCGCTCCATGTTTAAACTCTCTAACACTGAGTTTTTGATGACTCCTGTTGTTTGCTTTTCAGATTATGTATTCAAATTCAAACAAAACTATATGTATGTATTTCTATTGTAGGAGGTCAATCATTCGCTTTCTAAGCGTACTTGTTTTCTACTGCTGCTGCTTATTTTTTGGTGTTGTGTGTGTGTTTTTTTTAAGGAAGAAAGACGACAGCTCTGGCAGCCACTTTAATATCATTGTTTCCTTAAACCATTTTGTTTGAACATTTCAAGTGGCAGACATTTCAATTTAATCGTACGGACATCCTTTTTTATTTACGTTTGTGTTTTTCTTTTCGGACTGACAATTGCAATTTCCTGATTTTGTTTTAATAATTAAATTTTCGATTAAAAGCAAATAATGGCAGTTTTACACGCAAGACAAAAACAATTTACAACTAAAAATGAGAAAAATTAACAGTGATTTATAGTAATTTTAGGAATTTCTTAGTGTGTGATAAAACTATAATTAAGTGTAAATTCAACAATGAACTTTTATACTATAACTAAAAGGCGTCCCAAAATTTAGTTTTGTTCTCTATTAAAGTATGTACACGGGAAAGGGTTATGTACAGAATAGGAATGGTCTCCATAATTTTGCTGGCACATTCTCAGGTTTTTTGTGCAATTTTCTACAAATGTGACTGATAGATGCAGCATTAAATATGAATTGAATTTTCATCTCCTTCAATCCGATAGTTCTGGGGTCGTGGGCTTTAACATCTGACTACAATAACTCCATAAAAATATATCTAATGGTGTTAAATGGTATTCGTTACAAAGAAATTTTGAGATCTCAGGATGGTGATAAGATTGAGTACTCATTCCTTGAAATTCTCGGTGGTGACACTAAATTGTTGTTAGGTTGCACATACCGGCCAAATTCTCAAATACCTTTTGACTCATTTATGTGTATTTTAGAGTCACTAACTTCGCAGTAGAATGACATAATAATAGCGAGTGACTTTAATTGCAATCTGCTGTCTAGTAATAGCTCACAATTATCTGACCGGCTTACATCTATCGGATTGCATATTGTTAATACAATGCAACCAACGCACTTCACCAATAATAGTAATACTTTACTGGATATATTCATATTAGGTAATATGACCAATTTATTAATATTCGATCAAATTAGTGCACCAACTTTTTCAAAACATGATCTTATTTACATTTCATATAATTTTAATTTACATAAAGTTGAATCTACAACCAGCTTCCGAGATTTCCGTCACATTAATTATCATTTGCTGGAAGAACGCTACAACTTAATAGACTGGAATAGCATTTACAATATGCCATCTGCTGATGAGCAGCTCTACTTCCTCAATTGTAATCTACTCAGCCTTTACGATATTTCGATACCCTTACGTACATACCGTGGAAATAACTCAAATAAAAGCTGGTTCAGTTCAGCTATAAAACTAAAAATTAAAACTCGTGATCAAACTTATAGACGTTGGAAGAGATTTAGGACACCTGAGCTATTCGAAGATTATCGTCAAGCCCGCAGACTCGTCAATAAAACCATTTATGAAGCTAAGTCTGCATATTATGAAAACCGTTTTAGTTCAGCTGTAGACTCTAGGAAAAAATGGCAAACCATTCGAGAAATCGGCATTGGAAACAAAGCTGAACAACATTGCAATATTGATGTAAATGAACTGAATGAATCATTTATAAATGTTCCATCTAGTTTGCCCATGAATGTGGTGCAATTGGCTGCTGTTTCTGAACCGTTACAAATACCCTCAGTATCCCCCTCCCTGCGTCGCTTTGAATTCACATGTGTTTTTGAAGATGAAGTTATCTCATGCTGTAAATCAGTGACATCAAATGCTGTTGGTTTTGATCAAATTCACCCCAAATTTATCAGACTTATACTACCTACAATGATACGTTATATAACACACATATTAAACACTGTGATAACCACCAGCCATTTTCCTAACTGCTGGAAATATGCAAAGGTCATACCTGTTGCTAAATCCTCAAATGATTATCGTCCTATATCAATACTACCATTTTTGTCTAAAGTATTTGAACGACTGTTACACAACCAAATGAGCAAATACCTAAATAACAATCACCTCCTGTTTAGTAAACAATCTGGATTTAGAGCAGGCCATAGCTGTGTTTCTTCATTGATAAGTGTGACAGAAGATATTAGATGCAACATTGATAGTGGTGGTGTCACACTATTGGTTCTTTTGGATCATTCCAAAGCATTTGATTCAGTAAATCATGAAATGCTCTGTAGTAAGCTGTACAACAACTTTAATTTTTCGTCAACTGCCACGTCGTTACTTAGAACGTACCTCGCTGATCGTTATCAGTCTGTTTCTGCTGGCGAAAGTGTATCTACTCCTTTACTTGTGTCTAAAGGAGTACCACAAGGTTCCATTCTCGGACCACTACTTTTCACTTTATACATAAATGATTTACCATATTGTCTTTTATATAGTGATATCCATATTTACGCTGATGATGTGCAATTGTATATACATTGTAAAAAGGACTTTATAGATGATGGTATTGCAAAACTCAATCAAGATCTGAACAAAGTATATTGCTGGGCGTCGTCAAATGATCTATACCTGAACCCCAAAAAATCAAAATGTCTGATTGTATCCCAACGGAATCAAAGTATTATTGCTGATACTCCTATAACCTTAGGAAATCAAAATATATTGGTTCTAGAATCAACTAAGAACCTTGGCATAATTTTCAACAATTCCCTTCAATGGAACACTCATATAAACTCTGTTTCCGGAATAATATTCTCAATGCTTAGAACGCTATATCCACTGCAACATATCACACCTCTTCATATTCGTGTGCTTCTTGCAAAAACTTTTTTAATGCCTAAGATTTTGTATGGCTGCGAAATTTTTGCATATTGCGACTCAACCAGTAAAACCAGACTAACAGTAGCGTATAATGCTATTCTTCGATACGCCTACGGCATAAGAAGATATGATGGTACCTCTCTCTATTCTAAATCATTATACGGAGTTGAAATTATGGACTTACTGAAAATCAGGGCATTAATCTTTTTGCACAAAATTATTTACACACAAGAACCTGCTTACTTATTTAATCGCATTCAATTTGCAAGATCTAACAGAGGAAAACAAATTATTCAACTTAGATATCGGACTTTAATATCTGAGTGGCAGTTCTTTACCAATACGATACGACTGTGGAACTCGTTACCAAACCCATTACAAAACATTAGCAACGCTTTACAATTTAAAAAAATGTTATTTTCAAACTATTAATTTTAAAGATATTTCATGTTACATCTTTGTTTTTATTTTTTTTTATTCTCTTTTTTATTATTATTATATTTTAATTTTAATTTAATTATTTAATTACTATTTTACTGTGCACATCTATATTGTAATCGTTATAAAATCACATGCTGTAACTTAAAAGATTAATTTCTTGTTGCATGTGATATTCAATAAAATAAATAAATAAATAAATAAATAAAATAAATAAATCACACGATATAGAAAGCCATATCCATAGAAGGATTTGTCTCATGCATCGACTTGTTGAAACCACATCCCGAAAATTAGTATTTGTATAAAAGATTCAGGGAAGTGGAATAGTTTTTATCAGCTTTTCTTGATATACACAAATAAAAAAAAACAACTACACATAACATAAATCAATACTTCTTTAGAAGTTTTAATAAGGGAAAATAAAGGAAAGTATAATATTAAATCAGTAAAAGAAAAGGTCAGAAAAATTTACAAAGTCATCAACAAAAATATAAATTTTAAAAAAGTACGTCGAAGAAATATTGTTTAATTAATTAAAATTAATTTTCGATTGCCAAACTCGAACGCACTATTTGATGTGTCTACGGTTTTTGGAATTAGAAATTTCTATAAAAATGCTTTAACTGACTTTAAAGCTCGACAGATGACACATGAAGACTTTGTTTTACTTAAACAAATATTATCATGATAAATGCGATTGAAGTAATAGATGAAGCCCTTTGTTGCAGTGATATTGATATTGCACTTTTATTTATGCTCAAAGAGATATCAAAAACTGATTGAACATTAAGCGATGAACAGTTGAAATCTATTTCTTAAGGAAACCAAGGAAGAAGGATTGATTTAACACTTTAAAATTTGTTTAAAAAACCCAAAATTTAAGATGGAATTTCATAATGAGAAGAAATGTTTCTTAATAGAAATCAACTAAAAAGGTTGATTGTGAAACGAAAATAATTGAAAAATGTAAAAGCCCCACACAATACCTGATACTGTCTGTAATGATATAGAATCAAATATTGAATAAGAAAATTATTTGTTTCGGAGGGTCAGAACGGATCAATATTCTTTACTTGAGATTCCTTATTATTTTTAAGAAGCTTTATTGAGATCGAACGATAATATTTTATTGCTTTTAAATGAATATATTGCAGAAACTAAAAGCGAAATGACATACTATTTTTTGTCAATCTAATATTTCAATGTAATGTTATTATGTTTTTGAATTATTAATGGTTTATAAAATTTGTTTACAAAATACAAAACTTGGTTTATAAACTTTTAATAAATTTTAAAATTACAGCTATGAGTTTGTTTTCAAACATATACTATATTTATATATGTATTTACTACATGGTGTAACTATACAAGGTGAGTGCAGTAGCACAGCGAAGAAATAAAAACATTCTGCTCCAAATATGTACGAAAACTGGCAATGCATCCAAATCCTCTTGCACAGGATATACTGTATTATAATGGGCATACTCGCCTAAAGAGGTTAGACACATTAGCTTTCGCCGCACTGCAAGATAGATGAACACTTTCCGCAACCAGAAATGGAGTTTCTATTGCAATGGCAATAGGTCCAGAAATAATTAATTAATTTTAAGATTTTAATACTTATTGTAAATTTCTTTTGTAAAGAAAGATCCAATAAATAAATTAAACGTATAAAAAAAGTAATACTTTTCAAGTGTTTTTGACAGTAGTAGTACATTATTTTACACAAACAAAATGTCTGTTGTTTCTGTATTGTGTTGTATTTGTTGCCGATTTGCACTCACCTTGTATAATTACACCATGATTTAGTATAAGTTACTTTTTTTGCATAGTTTTTATTATTAATAAACAAATTTGTTTTAATATGAAACAAAAATCCCAAAAACTCATTTATAAAATCCCGAATACTGGGATTTGCCAAACAAGTCTCGTTTAGCATCCTTAATAGGGAATCAGTAACACTTGATCGGAATAATTTTTGAAGAAGTATGAGCCAATAATGCCTCCGGCACAAAATCCGTTCGGGACGGTAACACTTTTTTTTTTCTGAAGGGCTTGTTTTTGGACAAACAGTGTGTTCATCACCAATAGATGCAATTACTCTCTGCACAGCTGATAACGCTAAATCACCAAAAAACAATTTTAGGTACATTAATTCTATTGTTTCATCCCAACATTTTATAAGATAGAAAGGCTAAATGAACCCCTAACAACCAGCATACTGAAGCCATGACTTTTAGATATCGAATTTCCTTTTGAAAACTTGCTTCCTCGTATAGGATAAGAATAAGTTCAATAATTCTTTAATTTGTTCGCTTACAACCTGATTCTCTGTAAGATTTTCATTTATTTTTAATTACATTAAGACAGAAATCATTTCAATGGTGTACGTTTATTTAGCTTCTTGGTAAGGTTTCATAGTAATGGAATACAGGAGCAGTTAGATCACATTTTAGCTTCCTAAAATCAAAATCTTTTTATACTGGAATACGTTAAAATTTTTATAAAATTCTAAGACGATCTAGCTAGCATGTATCTAGTATGTCTATTGAAAAAACAATATGGCCTATACTAAAGACGTAGGCGGAAACAATGTTCCCCAAATATTATTTCTTGATCTAAAGTGTTTGGTATTGAAAATGGACCAAATCTGTCCATTTTGAAAACATAATATAGCTTGTAGGGAAATACCTAGGCTAATAACATTTGCTCCAAATATTCTGTCTTGATCGGTAAACTAAAAAAATGTGGAACAAAATCTCCGTGTGAAATTTAGCGCCAATTATTTTTTCCAATCGCTAACTTATGCAACCAAAAATTAGCAAAATTAGTTTGGATCAAAATTCACTAAAAACTTAAACTACTCCCAAATAAGATTCAAATAAATAAATCTAGCAATATGAAATTTAGTTCTGAAATTTTCTAGATACCAGATAAAATGCACAAACAACGATCGTGGGTACGAAAGATTCGGCATCGACGAATTTTTGAAAATTATTTCTTTGAATTTCAGTTAATCAAATTTGCCACAGAAGCAGAAGTTTGTAATAAAAACACTCCTAGCACCAATTATCTCACAGAAGTTATTATCAGCATTCATAAATATTTTCATTACATATAGGTACTACTCATGATTTATTTTCTAAAACAACAGGTTACTTAACCTTGTCTTCTTTGTTTAAGTTTATGGCGCAGTTTGTGAAAAAATGCCACAAATTCTGTCACACTCGTATTTAGCCAGACTTCAATTTATGTATAAAAAATCAAATATGTATAAAATCATGCTCTCTGGCTGTCTATTGTTATATTTTATAATAATTTTATTTCTTTATTTGTATACCCTACACCACCATAGTGGGGAAGGTATATTGGATTTGTGCTGATGTTTATAACGCCCAGAAATATTGGTCCAACACCCACCTTAAAGTATACCGATCGACTCAGAAATATTTTCTGAGTCGATTTAACGATGTCCGTCCGTCTGGCTGGCTGGCTGTCCATATAAAGCTTGTACGCAGAGTACAGGTCGCAATTTTGAAGATATTTCGCTAAAATTTTGTACGTGATATTTTCTCGGTCCAAGTATGGATGGTATTGATACTGGTAGAAATCGGTCCATTATTTCACCTGGTGCCCATACAAATGTCCTCCCGAAATTAGGGTTTACCGATCATAAATGTTTGAATTATGCAAGTATCCAAACAAATTACATCACAAATCAGTGGTAAATGAAGCCAAATCACATCTACAAATTTTGTGCAGATCGGTCCACAATAACTCGTAGCTCCCATATAAGGCCCACTTCCGAAAACCACTTTAAAGAGCATAACTCTCTCAAAAATGTTGGTATCCAAATAATATTGATAGCAAATATATTTCATATGTACATATATAAATATTACGGTACAATTTTATTATGATTGGTCCATAATTAGTCGAAACTCCCATATAACACCCTCTCCGTAATTCACTTTAAGCTCCATAAATCATTTAAAAGTATTTATATCGAGATAAAGTTTAACACATATAATACATATATTCACAGACATCATGACACTAAATTTTTGGATGATCGGTCCACAATAGGTTATATCTCCCATATAACGGCCATTTCTGAAATACTGTTTTATACATATACTGGGTGTAGGGTATTAAATGGTCGGGCTTGACCGAGTATAGTTTCTCACTTGTTAATACATAATTTATTAATACTTTTCTAGCCAGCCTAACGTTAAAATATTTAAATTTAATTCAGTTCTAGCTAGGCACAGCTCAAGTAATCAATGATATTTTAATTAAAATTTATCGAAATTATACAAATAATCTTTCAACATGATCTTTCAACACTAACTTGTTTTTATATAAATTATTTTTTATCACTATATATATTATCATTTGTAATTAAAACCCCATCTTAAAAATTACCCACCAACATCTGGAGTGAAAAATTGTAATTTCATTTAGGGGAACTAAGCACACACACAAGCGTGTGGTACCAGCAACAAATTGAATACATATGTGTGTATATCCGTATATTTTTTGTTCTACATGATTGGTAACGTTTCACACGTTAAGTGGGTTAATTAAAAATTGATCATTAATGAAATTATTTCGATTACAAAATAAATATGAGCATTTATGCCGCTTGACTGCACAGCACTGCCGCAGTGCAGTGTTGAGCGAGTACGAGCACAATTAAATTCAAAATGCAGTTATTATTATTTTTTTTTTAATAAAATAAATGTTCATATCTGTTAGATTGCAGCCGTATCGAAATGTTAGTATGCCAAAAGAAAAAGAACAAACTGAAGATTACTACAATATAACAAAAACAACTAAGAGTTATTATTCGTCTGTGCCGACTCTTACATGCCCACCACCAATATATAGTACAAGTAAGGGAGAGGGGGGCACGTTTACACCCGGGGCACCTTTGAACAATGTTGATAAAATCTCAGTTTAACATTTTTTCCGACCCTTAACCGAGTTTTTCACATGGCAACCTTGTTTTCTAGCAACGTTAACAACTTTTTCTAGTTTTTTCAGTCGTCGACCGAATGCAGTTGGGTGAACAAGTTTTCGCAGTGCCATTGTAAATTTTTTTATTTTTTATTTGTAAGAGTGTAAGAAGTATTCAGCGATCGTTTTATTTCGTGAATGAAATTTATTGCAGTCCAAAATTCATTTCAAACAAAATTAAGTTAAGTTATTTGATATTTATGTAAAAAAAAATATTTATTATAAATTTCCGTGAAATGGCATGCCAGCAGCGTTGCCGTTTTGGTTACTTTTAACCAAAATTGGTTACTTTTTTTTCCAATGTGTACTTGTGTACTTTTTTTCCGTTTTGGTTACTTTTTTTTAACACAAAAGTAACCATTTTTTACATTGTTTTTACTTTGACTTAATTTTTACCACTAATTTTGGTGATAAACTAAACTACCACATTTTAAGTGTTTTAAAAATAAAACACTAAACACAAGATTACAAAAAAATACATGCCTGTCTCCAAACATAACAAACACAATCATTGTATTGTTGAACGAGTAAAAGGTTCTTCACAAAAACCATCTAAAAACATGCTACTAAATGCATTTTCATATTGATGTTTGACATCGGAGCAAGTTAATTATTCTTTTGTTTTAGATATGAACGGACCTTAATAAACATTCATAAATTATGTTTTTTATCAGAAAACCAAAAAAAGCTTTTTACAAATTAGCGTGCTATTTAATTTTTAATTAATAAAGTGTTTTTTAAATAGTTAAGATTGGGTTTCTTTCGTAAAAAATGGATAAGTTTGTATGTACTTCGAATTAAAAAATAATAATATTGGTTTTAAGCACAATTTTTATTTTTGTTAGATTTTTATTTAAAAAGGCTGCTCAAAGTAAAACTAATAATGTCGAGTTATCTTCTGGAAGTGATGATGAGAAGAGGCATATTTGCATTCAATTTCAATAACTTTTTTTAAATAATATTTTGTTGTTTAGTGATATTAAAAACAGCACGAAAAGAAAATTCCGTGTATTGTGGTTGGATGAGTTTCCGTGGCTAAGAAACAAAGATCGATGTTGTTTCTGCGCTGCCTGTGAAAAAAAATTCCAAATCACGTAAGTTATTTACGAAAGCACACAAAAAAAGTGTCATAAGCAAAATGTGGAAAATAAAAACAACATTTGCAAGTTCTCAAAAAGAAACTCTTAATAAGCAAGTGCACCAAACAGAGCTAACATTAGTAATGTTTCTTATTACCCACAATTTGCCTTTTTTTATTAATGGACTATCTACCAGGCTTATTAGAGGAGCGCTGTCCCGACTCTCAAAATTGCGAAACACATTAAATGTGGCAGGTAAAGCAACTCAATTAACAGAAATGTTAGGAAAGTTTTCGTTAATAGTAGACGAAACAACATACGTATCCACAAAGAAATCACTAGTTCTAGTCGTTCGCTATATGGATAAATCATCTAAGAACATTCAAGACAGATTTTTAGCCTCATCTACTTAAACTTTATCTACTAGTGTTTTGTAACAAATCTAATGAAATTAATTACATTTGGTTTTTATTAATATTGTTATTGCTGAATTATTTTTTTCTTTCAATTGTACCTAATTATAAGACTAAACTAGAAACTGAAATGCAATGGTTAATTTATATTTTACATATATATTTTTTAGCTGAAGTATAAATAAAATAAAATTTTAAATATATAAAAATTTTGGTTACTTTTTTTTGCTTTTGGTTACTTTTTTTTTACATTTTGGTTACAAAATTTTTTTGGTCGTGGCAACGCTGCATGCCAGTTCAGGTATGAACAAAGAAAAAGGGGGCACCTTTGAACATATTAATTTATCAACCGAAGTACCAAACATTGTTGATTCTCTCTTATTTTCTGAAAATGACGAATCCAATGCTGATCATGATGCTTTAAAGGAAAATGTAATGTCACCTGAAATCGCAAGGCCTTTTCCGTCTTAATAATATAAAACTCATTTTTGATCTGAATTTTTTTTATTTTTTAATTGTTAATGTTTTTCTTAATAAATAAATCGAATTTAATATAAGTATATATAAAAAATATAACTGTTTATGTTATTTTTGGACTACAAGAAAAAATTGCTCCGTAGGGGGGCACATTTGAACACAATGACTTCATCCATTAAAAAAACAAAAAAAATATAAATCGAACTAAAAATAAGTTACTTGTAGACTTAAGCTAAAGTTTATTTGCAATTAAATTAGGTAAAAAGTCAATAATTCAAAAATATAAATTTTTATGTGGCTTGAAAGCAAAAACTGTTCTAAGGTGCCCCCCTCTTCCCTACATAATGTGATTTGTTTCTATTTGAAACTAAAATGTGTTGATTTTTGTATCGATAACGATATTTATACAAGTTACGAGTATTTTATTTATCCAATCCCGCACATGGGAGCTATTACATATTATGGAAGCGATCGCCATTAAATTTTGTGTAATGCAAAAAAAATATTGTTTTATGATTACCCTTATCATGAAACTTATTTTTGCTGAATTTTGTATGGATACTACTTTTCTCTAAGCATTTACGAAACATAGAGCCAAATTCCGGGAAGACATTTGTATGGGGTTTATGATAAATCGTGGATCGATTCCTACGATTTTCAACAGGACTTTTTCTTCTATAAATTGTGACAAAATTCCATGATATTATCTGCAGTATATTTGAAGAAAATAATTATCTGAAAAATATTGACCATTAAATTGTTCTAATTTTATTTTAGAAAAAAATTACAAAAAAAATCTTACCCGAATTTACTTCTCTTAGACTTTGATCTTTAAAATTCTGTCATATTTATTTTTAACAGTTTCTTTACATTATTTTATTATTTTTTTTTTTTTTTCTAAACTTAGAAGAACACACAAATCTATGAATAATACTCGTAAATGCCTACAAAAATATTGCTTTTACTACGGCTCATATGTACGTACGAGTATGTACATGAGTCATGGATTTTTTTGTTTTAGCAAGAAAAGTAAAAATGAATTCCTAAACTTAAATATTGTTGTCATACAAAATCATTGTCCGTATTATTTGCAGATACAATGCGATAAAGGAAACAAAAATGGCAACGTTGAAAATGCACAAAACAAATCATAGATGGTAAATTTATTTTAAAATCCAAACAACTGCATCTAATCAATTAAAAAAGTTTAACTGAAACGTGTTATAAATAAAAAATACCAAATATACATATGAACATTTAAAAGAGAAATAAATAATGCGAATAGTTGAGTAAATACTTGATATATCATAAAGTGTTTCTAGGGGCTGTCACAGTTTGTTGATCATATTCAAATTTAAAACAATTATTAAAAATAAAAGCTTAGGTTATTAAAATTCGGTTAAAATACAAAAGCGTTTTTAAGGCATGTTAGCAACACTTTCATTTTTCCGGTTAATTTAATCGGTCGGAATATATTTGCAAGAAAGCTGAGCAATGAAAAATCAAAATAGAAAGAAAATCGTGCCGAATGTTTTTGAAAATACGACATTGTCGGTTTCAATATTTACAAAAACGCTAAAGATTCAAAAATACTGTAAATTATGTTATGAAGCGATATTAAAAGAAATCAGGAACTTACAAAGAAAATACTGCGTTAAATATAGCAAAATCCTGGTCTCACCAACCATGACTGTGCAAAAATATAATAGTCAACAGCCTCAAGAATGCGTGTGGATGCTGGTTTTCAAACCTATCTTGCAATTAAATATATAGAACGTAGTGAAATGCAGAATGGCGTTATTATGAATAATGCAAAAATTGTATGCAACATAAAAATAAAAATATACAAAAATTACAAAGATTTTATAAGCAATTTGAAGTTGTGATCTACAGACCCAGAGTACTCCTTATGTCACCTCTTCAACTATTACTTCCGATAATTATATAAAATAATGCCTGCCTCTAATTAGATATCACCACTCCCTTAAAGTTTTGACCAAGTTTAGATTTATATCATTATTAAAAAGCTATTGGTACTAACATTTTATATTGCAACAAAAGAAGGAGATGCCGAACCAAATATGAATATACAAAAATTTATAAATTTGGTAAAAAGGCTAAGATTTGATAAGCAAATTGAAGTTCTAGACTAGGGACCAAGAGCAATCCTTTTGTCACCTCTTCAACTATGACTTCCGATATTTATAAATAATAAATAATGCCTAAAAGAAACGTTTGCTGCCTCTATTCTTGTCCCAATTTAGCTACCTGTCATTATTAAAACGCTTTCATGGATTAAGTCGTCGTAATAGATAAATATATAAACCCCCGAAATTGTCACTAGCTTCGGCCCATTCAGCAATGTTGAGATATTTTTAAAGAAAAGTTAAAGCGGATTGGTATTGTAGTTCTTGAAAATAAACAGATGTTAGTAATTTGAATAAGTATACAGCGCAGATGGAAAGAAATGTTGTTTAGGCCCAATATAGCTCCCTGTCATTATTTAAATGCTGCAATGAATTGATATCAGGTCGTCGTATATGAACGCCTCTAATTGAAAAATTCAAACTTTGCATTTTTCAGTTTCAGAACCGATGTGGCAGGTATTAAAGATGTGTGAGCATGTTTTTACAGTAAAAACAAGTAAGAAAGTCTAATCGGTCAAGCCCAAACATATATTACCGTACGTAAAACAGTTTTTCAGAAATATGTGCTATATGGGATCATCCTCTTATGGACCGATCATTCAAAAATTTTGTTACATGAATTGTATTAATAAATTTTATATCTTTTAAAAATGTTAACACTTTTAAAAGACTTGTACATTTTAAAGTGATTTTCGAAGGTGGTCTTATTTGGGAGTTTTGAAACATATTTGTGTTCATTTTTATTTGGAAGTGGTCCGTATATGGGAGCTATGGTGAATTATGAACCGACCTGCACAAAATTTGTAGGTGTGATTAGTCTTTGTGTACAACAGAAAGTGAATCTAATTCGATCGATATACTTAAAGGTGGGTGTTAGACTAAACATGAGCACAAATCCAATATACCCTTCCCACTATGGTGATGTAGGGTATAATAAGCATCCATTCCGATGGAAATTGCAGTCGAAATGAACAAATTTTAGTTTTTATATAGTTATGTATGTTTTTTTTTCATTGTAGCATGGAATAGTAATCTTAGAATTAGTTTATTTTATATAATGCACTAAATGTTATTTAAAATTTATAGTTATGATTTATATATTACTTAGGTTTTGCTTATTACTTATTGTTTTAAAGTCAGTAAATTTATGCAGAAAATCATATACATATGTATGTATGTACGAGTATGTATTCAGTAATTAATGCATTTTCTTTTTGGTTTTTCAAATGTATGTATGTTAATATTAAACTGTGAATACACCTAATAATGCTTTGTAACATTAATTGCTTAAGTAATTTCTTTGCTTTGTTATTGTATTGTAAAAGTATCATTTTTGTTGTATTTACACAAATTTGGGTTAAGTTTATTTTATTGGCTTTTTATTATTATTTATATACATATGTAGGTACAATGTACATGTATATTTTTATAAATTTTGCAAACACTTTGCTGTTTTGTACAATAACTTATTGATGATGATTATTTATTTACGTGCAGCAACAACTAAAGAAATAACTCTTTGGTTGGTTGGTGTTTTTTTATTTTCAATAATAAATTTTTAAGTATAAATTTTGTTGGTTTTCTTGAAAAATATTTTATTTAATCTTACATTTTAAAACTCCAAAAAGTAAAAATAACTCTGTTGATGTTGTTGTTATGATTTTATGGATATTTTCACTATTTCTGTTTTTTTTTTTTTTGGTATTTTGTATATTTATACTTTTAATTCGATGAGATTCGTGTAAACACACACACACCCACGCAACGAAAAATAGAAACAAATTTGTGTTGTTTTTTGAAACTCGTTCTCGTTTGAATGCACAAAAACACACTTGCTAAAACTCACACATTCACTCACTCACTGACGGACTAACTGGCTATCTGTCTGTCTGACTGACGCTGGCGCTGCTGCATAAAACTTTCAAACTATTTGATATGCACGCACTACGTATTTTAAAGATACATTATTTAGTTGTTGTTTTTCTTCTATTTTATGTTGTTTTTGTGTTATTTTATCTTAAGCACACGGTTTCTTAAAGATATTGTATTAAATGATTATCTTTTTATCTTTTACACATGAACTTTTCATTAGATTTCTTTGATTTTGGCCAATTTATTTCTTATTCTTTTTTTAAATTTTTCCATTAATTTCATAGAATAACAACACTTTATTTTCAACAATAAAAGTATAATATCCGTATGTGAACGTACTATGTCGCGTATCTTGTATCTCAACGTCTGCTTGTATTTTTAAAAATTTTCAGTTCGGTTTATCGATTTTATCTACGCTACCAATCCGCACGAAAGCCCAATACTAACTGACTCACTAACAAACTGAGCCCACCTTAACCGAATGCAGCAGTGGCTTGTTTGTTTATTTCTTTCATTCGCCCATTCACTCAGTCTGTCTTTCGTTCATTCGTTCATTTCTGGTTGCTGTTCATTTTTAGTTTTTTTATTTTAATGGGAGATTAAACAATAGAAATGAACTTATTTATTTTTGTAGTATCTCTTGTTTTGCTAAAGAGCCTTAAAAATGTAAACATTAAACATTTAAGAGAACATCCATTCATTCATTCATTCATTAATTCATTTAACATGCCGGCTAAATTCATTTGTTCTCTTTAAACAATAATTTATTGAATTGTTAAAGTTGTAAATTGTTGTAAAAATTACTGTTTGTTTTGTCGCATCATGCTGCTAATTCTTTTCAAATGCTTTTATTCATTTCCCTTTTTGTTATTGATTATTTTTAAATCATTGTTTTTTGGTTGTTTTTCTACATTTAAAGTTAAGATTTTCTTTCCTCAATGTTTAAATGTTTGTGGTAAGAGTTTTTAAAAATGTTGGAATATTTTTATTTAATTCATTTTTGTTGTTGTTTAGAGGACAGTTTGGGCTCTTATGCTTTCAGCAGATCTAAAAGTTGTCAGTCGCTTCGAAATTTCTTTATATAGAAAATTTACTAAAAATTATGTTTAATTCAACTAAATTCAAATAAGTATTTTCCTTTTTTTTTTTTTTTTTTTTTTTAACAAACACAAATTGGCTTGTCTGCAGAAAACACCTAGAGTCTTTGGCGGGAATCGAACCCGCAACCCTCTGACTGATAATCCGCCACACTATCGCCTAGTCTATCGGGAAACCCTCTTACAGATAATATCTGTAGGAGTATATCTTTCACTTTTCTGTGCCAAAGCCCTCAATATCACATACTCGAAACAATTGTTTTGGCTCACATTCTATGCAGAATGTAGAGGAATTGAAGGGAATATATAATAAATCTAAGATTTATTCAATGTCACAGACTAAGGCGCTGTGATATTTCCATGAGGTATCTCTGTATCAACAATATGTTGAGGTTGAAATCAAGTCGATGAGATTTTTAATTCAATTGTGCCTGTTCATAAACAGTCACATGGACATATTGCATATTATCCGGTTATAAACGGTAAAGTCTATGCAGTATCAAAAAGTGTGCTCCTCGACGATGACTTCAGCAGCACTAGAAAGATTATTATTTTCGGCGAAAGAATACCATTCGTCAGATACGATTACTTAAATACTCCATTATACCTCTGTCTGTCAAACATTATTTCTTTACCTTGTCTGTCTTGTTTTGTGTATAAATTTATTTAATTATTTGAGAGGATCACGCAGATACTATTTTAATTTCACAGTTTTTTAATTCTATGCTAGAGAATTAACTGATGAATATTTTCTTGCTATAATTTGTATGTCATTTGTATTTATTGTCATTTTATAATGATAAAGCGGGTCACTAGCTATGTTCTTAGTAGGAATTTAGTAAAGTTCGCCCAAAATCTGTGGTTTTCCAAAACACATCAGCTTGTTACATACATATATAATATTGGAAAATATTGTTACGTTTTTACCTTTTTAAAACGGTGGTTTATTTCCTTTAAATAAACCGGATTACTTTTAATTGCAAAATAAAAGCGTCAAGTAGTTTGAAGAAAATATAACGGGTCCTTATTTATGTAAATGTACACAAAAAAAATTAAAAACAAGTAAGAATGTATAGTCGCTCAAGCCCGACCATATAATACCCTACACCCAGTATATGTATGTATAAAACAGTTTTTCAGAAATAGGCGTTATATGGGGAATATACAGGCATGTTCTGAAATCACGATGATTTTAAATTAGGAACGATTTTAAAATCACGGGAGGAATATTTTGGTGTTCTAAAATTCACGAGATTTTTAATTTTTAGTAGTGATTTTGATTGTTCTAAATCACGAACTAACAGCTTTTCTTTGTGTTAACTACTAAAAAGTGAAAGTAAATCACGACATATGTAAACAAATCTAAAAAAATGGTCCGCAAAAAATACAACGTCTTACTAAATTTGTAAATTTTAAGTTTTTTCTGTGTAAAATAGTTTTAATTTAAAAACAAATAAATGTGATAATGTATGTATGTGATAATTTTATTACAAGAGTTGAATGAAAAATGCCTAAAAAACTCTAAGTTATTTGAAATCATTAGGCTGTTAAATGACCGGTTTTAAATCACGAGATTTCAATATGACTTTCGTGAATACAAATATTATATGTGTTATTCTTTATCTCGATATAAATACTTTTAAAATATTTATGGAGGTTAAAGTGAATTCCGTAGAGGGTCATATATGGGAGTTTCGACTAATTATGGACCGACCATTATAAAATTAAGTGTCATCATTTCAGTATAACTTATTTGTGCTGAATTTTATTTGGATACCAAAATTTTTCAGAGATTTATGGTCGTTAAAGTGATTTTCGGAAGTGGGCCTTATATGTTAGCTGTGATCAATTATGGACCGATGTGTACAAAATTTATAGATGTGATTTGGCTTCATTTATCACTCATTTGTGATGAAATTTGTTTGGATACTTGCATAATTCAAACATTGATGATCGTTAACCCCCTATTTCGGGAGAACATTTGTATGGGTGCCAGTGAAATAATGGACCGATTTCCACCAGTTTCAATCCCATTCGTCCTTGGGTCGAAAAAATATCATGTACTAAATTTTATCGAAATATCTTTATTCCTGTACTCTGCGCACAAGCTTTACATGGTCAGCCAGCCAGCCAGACGGACGGACCGACTGACAGGACTCAGGAAGTGATACAGAGTCGATCGGTATACTTTAAGGTGTATGTTGGACCAATATATCTGGGCGTTACAAACATCAGCACAAATCCAATATACCCTCCCACTTACAAGTATGTTACGTTTAAGAACACACTTGAAGTTTTAGAACACTTGATGTTTACACAACAATGACTCACAATAAACTGATTCAGTTGATTGGCTCTGTTAGTCTATTTATACACGAATCATAATTTCTGGAAGGTTCGAAACTAGAATGTTCGTGTCTAGAATATTCAGACAAAGCCATCAAAACTTAATGTTGCCATATTGCTCAGCTATGTTTATAACAGGGTGTTCTCAATAATGTTTATAAATTAAAACTTCTACAAATGTCAATAAACATTCCATCTGTTGATAAAGATGTTGTATATTGATAAACATGCTGTATGTTGATACGATCGTTAAATTTTAATTGAAATACAATTTCGTAACAATATATAGAAGACGGTATCTTAATTGCTCATACAAATCGATATTTTCGTGTTGAGTTCAATCCAAATTAACTACATATTTGAATAACTTCACATTAAACTCCCTATCGAAATTTTGTTCATATACGATTCATTAGCAATCTTACAGAATTAGATTAAAGAATCAGCAATAATCGGGAAGATAATTTATATATATAAAGATGAACTTATATCAAATACATACATTTGTAAATAAACAAATAAATGTTTGTACATATTATACATACATACATAGTAGTAGTGCTATTTGGAAAACGTGCTTAAATTCATGCTGCATGCTACAAATACGTCTGTTTATCTCTGCAAAGGGTGTAACTACATTTTACTATATGTATGTATATACATATACATATACATATATGTACAATGTACATTGGATGGCTACCTGCAAAAGAAGTGTCTTTATTCATTCAGAAATTTCCTGCAGGAACCTACAATAATTGTTTGCAGCTAAAAAATGTTTAAAGAGAAATCTAAGAGAACATTTTTAATGCTTTTTACATTCAAGCCTTTATTTTGATTGTATCTTCAAAAAAAATCTTACTCTGCTGGCACAAGGCCAGCATTGTTATTTTACTTTTTTTGTTAGTAGCTCCTGAAGTATCGACTTAACATCATTGTCGAAGCACATTGCTGTGGAATTCTTAGGATTTTAGCAGCAGATGGGTATAATTCGGACAAGACAACCAACACCCCATTACACAACTAACTGAATGTGTGTTGCAAGAAGTTTTTCAGGAAACTCTAAGACTTCCTGGCCACAAATTTTTAGCACATGAATTTTGCCAATAAATTCATTAAGTTGTCTGCTTTGTTGCGCTACAGAACGAATTGGTCGGTTAATTTGGGTTTATTACAATGTTTGGAAATAAGTATGAAAATATTACGAAACATATTAGAATACATATTTTTGAAATGTCAAAATTTAAATTTCAACCTATAGCTTGTTTATATATATACATAGTTTATATATAGTGAAATCCACTGTACTGTCATCAACTTAAAACTACTTCCTATTTCTGTCATTTATTGCGTATAGTGGTACTTGGTAACTTTGATGTCTAGCCCGAAACTTTAACCCAAATATCGACAGCTCAATTCCAAAACATGCTAAGTCGAAAAAGTGAGTTTTGCAGGAAAAGCTCCTAAAGTTTACAGGCGATATCTAAAAAACCATATGAGGTAGAACTTAGTTGTTTATAACTATTGATTGGACTAGCCAATCACAACCAAAATTTTACAGAATTTAAGTTGAAAAAATCTAAATTCAAAAACGCAAAAAAATTAAAAACATGCTAAGTCGACATAGCATGGTTTGGAATTGAACTGTCGATATCTTCGTGGAGGGTGTCTTAAAGTCGACCAATTAAATACATAATATCATTTTTACTTGTTTTATTTGGATTTTCTTATTTAAAACAGAGAAGATTTTACAAAAAAAAAAGAAAGAGAAAAAAATTAAACAAAAAAGATAAAGAATAATATCAAGTAAAGTGCAATGCAGCCTTCTCGTAAATGAATGAATGAATGAGTGATACAGAGGACAGTAGACTTCGACACCACTTGACATTTCGTTCTTCTTATTTTAGCTTGTCTATTTGCTTTTGGAGAAATTTTGGCTTCTTTCCGCATTGATTTGGTCGTTTGACAATTATCTTCCTCCCCAAGAGGGTTGACATAATACAACGTGAACAACAAGAGCCACCAGAACAACAGCAACAACCATTCAGATTGTTTTATGTTTTTTTTTTTTTTTTTTTTTTTTGAGTTTTGTTAGACACAGACGACAGGCAGACGGAGTTACGGAGGGACGGACGGGCGAACATAAAGATATAATTAAATGCATGGAGCATAAACACAATTCGTACAAAGTTTTTCGTTTATTTATTTTTTTCAGTTCCACTGAATCGTCACACAATGTTTGGCTTCATTTATTATGTGCTTGTTAAGAATGCCTCCTAAAGCGTATAGACATTATTGCACACTGCCACCGAGCGAGTACACATAAACGTAACAAACAATCATGATGCAGCCCAGTCAGTACATTGTACGTTGCAATGTTTATTGAGAGGTGGGTGATTGGAACAGCAGAGTACGAGTACAATCGCGTGGCGACAAAGAAAGTCGTTGAAAATCTTAATGGCTTTTTAAATTTTTTTCTGTTTTTTTTTGTTGGGTTTTTTGCTTTCGTTTTCATTGAAATTTACTGCATTCTCTAAGCAATTAATAATTGAAATGTATACGAATGAGTGAGTGACTTACTGAAAGAATGGTATGTGAGCAAATGAATGACTGAATAAATGAATAAAAAATATATGTACGGCAATATGTGCCTACATGAAGAATAACATTTATGCATAAATACAACAAGATTCTTTCCATATCAAATGTGAGTAATGCGAGTATTTTATGATTTGTGTACCCTACACCACAGTGCAAACTGATTTAAGATGTAGAACATAAATTAAAGTTAATAGCTAAACAGTTAATTCAAAATGTTTGCCACAATTGTTGAAATCCGCCAAACTATTATTCGTCATCGGTACGTCTGCAGAGATTCTTAACAATTATTACACCACAAGAAATTATTGACAGATGGGACTGGGTTCAAATGAATATTTCCCAATGTTATATGATATACGCGGATTGATAAAGGGTGATTTTTTAGTAACTCTCCTTTTGGCAAGACTCTTTTTGGCAGCTCAGCTGTTTTCGTGTGACCATAAATCGACTTACAAACGAACAACGCTTGCAAATTTTGCAGCTCATTTCTGGTTGAATGAATACGTAAACAATCAAAATTGTCGTATTTGCTAGAAGCTAGAAGCATTGCAAGAACTGCCAATACATCCCGAAAAATGTACTATTTGGTGTGGATTATGGTCCGGTAGATCGTACATTTTCAAAGACGAAGAATTCAGTGACGTTATTGTGAATGGCGAGTGCAAATTTTTTTTTTTTATTTTGCTCAAAATTGAAGAGCTGACATGTGTTTTCAACAAGACAGTACCACCCGCTCCACAGTACACGAAACAATGGCCCAATTGAGTGACGAGTTAGGGGAACAGTACATTTTACGTTTGGGATTGGTCGATTGGTAGATCGTGCGAAGGCCGCAATGATTGGAAGATAATATTGAAAAATTTATTAGTGAAATACCGGCCGATGTGTTGAAGAGAGTATGCCAGAATTGGATCCAGCGTATGAACCATTTGAGGTGTAGCCGCGATCAACATTTACATGAAACCATCTTTCAACACTAAATTATATAGGTCGTTCTATCGACTCAAATAAAGATTTCATACATTTCTCTAAATTTTGTGAAATCAAATCCGATAGCTCTTAAAAAATCACACACCTTATTTACTACTTTTAGTGGTAGAGGTAAAAAATATTACGTTTTTCAGTAGTAAAAATAAACTTTTTTAAGTAGTAAATAAGTTCTTTTAAAAAAGTAGTCGAAATTTTAAGAAGTACTAAGAATTCTACTATTTAAAAAAACTAGTGAAAATATGTACATTATACTGCAGTCGACCTAGACTTCAAAAACTCACACTTACAGTTTGAACGATTTCCTAGTTGTCCATAAGGGACCTAGACAATACCCTATATTTATTTTTTTAATATTATTTTCTAAAGTGGCATATACAAAAACTTTTCCAAAGGGATTGAGTAAGTAAGTATTTACCCAATTTAATTAACACATATATTTTCTGAACAAGTTTGCAAAAAAAAAAAAAAAAAAGAATATGGCGCCTTCACATGCTTCACTGGTGGTGAAAATAACACACATGCAGTAACCCTTACAGAATTCACCAGAAGGTATTGTCACGGATATGTATGTTATTAAGTCTTGCCCATATTTCCCCCTCTTTGTAATTGCCAAGTTAAAAGTATTGTTTTTGGATTAATTGGAATATATTCGTATTTATGTATTTGAATTTTTATGCAGCAAATAATTATCAAAAATCAGTTAAAGTTACACTACTTAAATTTTAAGACATTCTAATATATTCTAATTTTGTATTCAAAGTTCTTTGATATTTTTGTAAAGATTATTATATTTTAGCAATATAATTGCAATAAAATATTTACGAGTATGTATATCAAATCATGTCAATCTCTCAAAACAATTCTAGAGATTAAAGTTTTAAATTGAATTTTTATTTTTCATCTTATTTGGAGCTGTCTGGTGTTGAATTCACACAAATTGCACTAAAACTGATAAACATATGCTTGTCATGCATTTGGACTTAGGTTTTTAACCTCAAAGCTTTTATATTTAAAGCCAATACTAATTTTATAGGTGTTATTATGTTCAACAGCTTTTCTTTCTATTTTTTTGAAGTCACTTGCATTTAACATTTCAAGTTAATTTATCACTTTTATCATATAAACTCTGTCTGCAGTTTTGCATTGTGTCTTTATTGATTTCGTGTTATTGGCTAAAATTGTATTTTCAAAAACTTTCATTTGTTTAGAATATCACTTCTTGTAGTAATTTCTGAACAAAATATTAAAATGTATTTATTTATTAGTACTTAAGTAAATAATAATACTCGTAGTACATGCTCAAACGTATTTAGCCTAAATACAAACAGAAATTTAAATCCACCCAAATTGAAAACAATAACAATTATATTTATAGGAGAAAAAGAAGAAAAAAAACAACAAAAGCAACAAAAAAAACTTTCGCTTGTCACGCATTTGTCACTTGATGTTTCCTTAAAAATGTCTATAGAATTTTAAGTGCACGGTAATAACTATTTAAACACCACAAACACCAATTTTATTTCAGTTTCGGAGTGTAAACGTACTCAGTTAACAATACGAGTACACACAGATATACTCAGATATACTGATATCTGTATATGTTATGTATAGTAGTGGATTCATAATAAGTTCCATGTTAAGGGGTGACAGCAGAAACTTACAAGCGTTTAGTTAGTATGAACGTGCATATTTCTTACAAGAAAGTGAATTGATGCGGCAGCCGGCTCTTAACTTGTACTCACTTGTTGTTGTACGATTAAGTTTGGAATGGTTGGTGTGCTGACCTTAAAAAATTAAGATCCAAGAAAACCCGATATACATACATATATTTAGTATATTTTTTACTTAGTGGAGAATGTAAATTAAATGTTTAATTTCATGCAGAGTTGTTAGGGAATTAATTCATAAACTAATTTAAAATAGATTTTTTGCCGTTTTATGTTTTTTAAATGTATATATAAATTTAAGCCGAACAAAACAAATATGACCAGTGCTATAAATCATATACAGAAGTCAATTATTAAAATAATAATTAAATTAAAATTAATTAAGTTAAGTGAGAAATTTTAGGACCCTCGGCCGATAATTGGTCGTAGCTCCCATGTAGTAGATATCACTTCTAAAAGTCAGTAAAATAAACGTAAATCTCTTATTAATATATGTACATAGTTATCAAGTTCAAATTCGACATCAATAGTTCTCATTTATGAAGATCGGATCATTATATGCCATAATAACAATATCGACACAAAATTTTACAAATTAATATTTGTAAAATCAATTCCACCAATAAATGCCCGTCATTTAAAAACAACAAAAAACACGGTGGGGTCTAATTGGGGAGGATTTTGAAATAATTTGCCACTAATAGTTGTTGCCAATGCCAATGTGCGCGAACCAAATAGGTTGCATTGATAAAAAGTTTTATTTAAAAATATACTGTAAGCGTCAATTTAAAGTAAACACCTAATATTACAGTGGGTGGCCAAATTATTAGTTACACTTATTAATTAAAATTCAACCGCTTTTAATACGTATATAAATTTATTTCTTGTAGCAGATGTTTTCGTATTTTAATTCTGGTAATACTGTTAAATATTTTGTGCAGTGTCAACAATGATTGGTGACATTAGAGTGCAGTTGTAGATCATTGATTAAATTGATTAAAGTTTGGCATCACGATGAAGAGCTAAAAGAAAATGTTCAAAAATGCATTTAGAGCATGCCAAAAAGGGTGCAACCTGTAATTGATGCGAAAGAAGGTTCTACGAAATATTAAGATTTTTTTTCAAAAAATTTTGTAATATTTCTTTTCCTCAAAAATATATTTTTAAAACAAAAGAATTTATTTTTAATTGAATTAGAAACACTTAATTTACCTAAAAAAACAAATAAAAGGATAAATTTCCACTATTTTAAAATGTTATACGGCTTCAAACGGCATGTGTAACTAATAATTTGGCCACCCACTGTATTTCAGAAATTGTTTTAGTGAACGAGTTTTTTAGTGAAATTAGGTGAAATTTTGTTCCATTCATCCTGTATTACTGTATTTTTTTATCCAAGAAATATTTCATTGCCTAATTTTGTTGTCCAGATATTTCCAATGTGCTCAATTGGTTTGAAGTCTGAAAACAGCGGAGGATGATTTAAAGTTTTAGGGCAATGATTTAACAACTACTCCTTTACAATTTTGGAGGTATGCTTAGACTAATTATCGTGTTGGAAAATCCATTGCTGCGCTAGTTCTATGTTCTCTACACTAGGGGCTATATTTTTTTATAAAATGTCTAGATAATCTTTTTTTTATTGTAGATTCTATAAGTGTAAGATTAATGGCCCCTGGTTAGGGATGGATACTGTAAAAAAACATCGATGTTTTTTTCGATGCGATGCATCACAAACATACATTGATGTTGCATCTATATTTCATAAAATACATCGATGTTTTTTATACATCGATTGTTTTTTTTAATTATTTATTATTATTATATTTTCGAAAAATTTTAAATTTATTTTACATCTCCCAATACTTTTTTTCAAAACTGTTTAGAAACAAAACTTTATCAAGTCTTTCACCACTCAATCTGTTTCTTTGTTGAGTCTTATGTTCCCACCAAAACCGATATTCCCACCATTGTAAGGTATTTAAAAGCGATCTTGTAAAGCTTGGGAAACTGTGATTTATAATCTTTCCAAATATCCAACGGATTTTCGTTCAGTCTTCCAACAGGAGTCCTCAACTAAACTTAAAGTTCATCAGACAATATATCTTCAGTCTTGTTGCTTTTCCAATTTCTATGAAGCAGTTTATAATGGCTAGTCCATAATGAAAAAGTATCCTCACTTTTATCGGATTTTTCTGAGTCAGATTCAATATCTTCATTTTGCAAAAGAGTATTTTTCATTAATTCCTTGATCTTTGATACAGCAGTGGCAACGGCTATTGCATCATTAAAGTGCATTTTTTTGAACCGAGGGTCTAAAATTTAGATATGTATACACGTTGATATACCAATATACACATTCTGTATACAATTTGTCATTTCGCTGCATCAAAAGAAAACATCGATGTTTTCCGATTGTTTAAGAGCAAAAAAAACATCGGATTATATCGAAGTTTCGACACAATACATCGAGTGCTTTTAAAACGTCGATGTTTTTTGTCCATCTCTACCCCTGATGCAGCCATAGAACCCCAGACCCTTAGTGAGCCGCCGCCATGTTATACCGTCTTGGTAACATATTTATTAGATACTAAAGGCTTCGTTCTTGGTTTGCCATATTTTTACAGGATTTTCGACTTTAAATGTTTCAAACTTACTTCCATCGATAAAAGGAATATTCCCTATTAACTATTTGTACACCCTCCACCACCATAAGTGGCGAATGAGGATATACAGTTCAACCTTGGTATAACAAATCTTAAGGGGAATAGAAAAAAATGTTATACCGAATAATTCGTTACAATGAGGTTCGTTATATCGAGGTGAAGTAGCACTTCTATTCGTTATAACGAGGTAATAAAAAATAAATAAAAACAATAAATTTGTCTTCGAATATTTCAGCTGTTAGTCTAATGCATGCTGCTGTCGACTACGAATGTAGGTTTGCTGGAGACGTTGTCGTTGCAAACACAATAATTTTATGTTTATCTGTTTCATATAATTTGGATTAATTGATGGAAATCGTTATGCAAAGGTTGTAAGTTGACAAAATCTGCAGTGAAAAAAAAATTCGTTATAACGAGGGTATTGACAAATGTAATCGTAATACAGACGTTTATTTTGCATTAAATCTTATGGAGCGTTGTAGGGGATTTCAAAAAATTCGCTAAATCGAGCAACACTGAGAAATATTCATCTGAGATCCAACAAAGTGTATATTCTTGATCCTTCTGAAATTCTAAGTCCTAAATCCGGAAAAACTATTCCTTAAATCCTCCTGCTGTAAGTTCAATAAATTCTTTCAAAGCTCTCCTACGACTTACTTTAAACAAGTATTAAAAACAGCACAAGCAAAAACCAACTGTCAACAATAACGACAACATACACCATGTTCTTTACAAAACTTGTAAGTTTGGTGTCATCTTTGTATTATAATGAAACGTTAATTGTTGCAAACAATAAACGCAGCAGCAACAACAGCAACACCAAGAAATCTTACGCTTTTAATTTCATTGTTTTGAAATGTGAATTGGAACAAATGTCTGAAAAAGAAAAAAAGTAAAACAAAAAATAAAATACTCGATGAAAATTATAGCAATTAAAATAATTATAAACACGCAGATCGCGAAAGCACACAAATACAAAAACAACAAGTAAGAAAGTATAGTCGGTCAAGCCCGACCATATAATACCCTACACCCAGTATATGTATAAAACAGTTTTTCAGAAATAGGCGTTATATAGGAGATATAACCTATTGTGGACCGATCATAATAAATTTTAGTGTCATGCTGTCTGTGAATATAAATATTATATGTGTTAAACTTTATCTCGATATAAATACTTTTATTTATGGAGCTTAAAGTGAATTACGGAGAGGGTCGTATATGGGAGTTTCGACTAATTATGGACCGATCATAATAAAATTGTACCGTATTATTTTTAGACTTATTAAATATATTTTTGTAAAATATTATTTGGATAGCAACATTTTCGAGAGAGTTATGCTCTTTAAAGTCATTTTCGGAAGTGGGCCTTATATGGGAGGTAAGAGTAAATATGGACCGATCTGCACAAAATTTGTAGATGTAATTTGGCTTCATTTGCCACTCATTTGTGATGAAATTTTTTTGGATACTTGCTTAATTCAAACATTTATGATCGGTAAATCCCAATTTCAGGAGGACATTTGTATTGGGGCCAGGGGAAATAATGGATCGATTTCCACCAGTTTCAATCCCATCCATCCTTGGGCCGAAAAAATATCACGTACTAAATTTTATCCAAATATCTTCAAATTTGCGACCTGTACTCTGCGCACAAGCTTTACATGGACAACAAGCCAGCTAGTCAGACCGACGGACGAACATCGTTAAATAGACTCAGGAAGTGATTCTGAGTCGATCGGTATACTTTAAGGTGGGTGTTGGACCAATATTTCTGGGCGTTACAAACATTAGCATTAATTCAATATACCCTCCCCACTATGGTGGTGTAGGGTATAACAAACAATTTATTAAAAGAGCTCAGGCCACAAACACTTTTAACACAACCGTACCGAATCCAACTTAGCCTAACAGAAAGAAGTGTGTGTGTGTTTAAAACAGTAACCATTTCCGAATAATTTGAATTTTTATCAAATTAAACACCCAAAAAAAATATTAAATCGGGTTTATATACATAAATTTATAATGCTTTTACTTTAACTTCAGCATCATCTTAAGTTATGTATGTACGAGTATGTTGATGTTACTCTAACTCTGACTGTGAGAACTGTCTATTTATAAAATAATAATGTAGTTAATTATAATTTTCATAAAAATAATTGGTACTTACAGTAACAATTTTAATTGTTTTATGTTTAAATACTATTATCAAATGCTTGGAGCATTTTAGTGATAATTTTGGTAGAACTATTGTTAATCCATACAAAATATTGGTGTCATTTAAATGGTTCGAAACAGGGATGAAAAACAGCTTTTTGGATTTTGTACCAACTATATAAATAAAATGTACTTTTTAGATCTCTACGGTACCACTTTTAATATTTATTAAACAATAATTAAACTTATGACAAACTGTTTAATAATGCAATATAACAAATGTATAAACAATTTTATCCACAATATAAAGAACAACCAAATTTTCAACATTGAAAATTATATCAGGATATCAAGACAGTCACAAAAAATCGTCCATCTCTAATGGAAATTGAGCTTTCGTATTGATTTCTCGACAAAAAGAAAAACAAACAATATTTCAGTTAATTGAATTGCTTTAAAATCATAATGGATTTATTGCAAAAAAAAAAACTAAACGGTGCAGGACTTCTAAAAGAATAAGGAGATAAATTATCATACCGAGATTATCATACTGCTACCACATAAAGCATTGTTATCCAAGGATAGATTAACAATTTTAATTTGCGGTAATGCATCTGATACAAAGGAAATTAAACCTCTTCTACTTGGAAAAAGAAAGAAACAAAGCTCGTTTCGTAATAAAAGGTTTCCTTTAAATTATCTTCATTCAAATAAATCACATTTAGAATAATTTTTAGAGCCTATAGAAGACTTTAACTTAGTATATGACTCTTAATGTCACCCCATTAAAAATTTAAAAAAATAAATCTCAATATAACAAACGAATAGAATTTACAATATATCGTTCGTTATACCGGGATTTGCCTGTATTTCCTTAGATATTATAGTTAGTTACAGTTTAAATAGACTTCTGATTCTATAAGATCATTATTTTCGTTTTTTATCACGAATATCGATAACATTCTTATTTATAGAGTATCGGGTTTCGTTTTTTGATTTTAGCCTCAAAATCATTTAATGTGAAATAATAATTTAATGTGAAATAATAATTGTCAGCTATCAAGTGATTTATGTTTAGTTCGGTTTGGCTTTTCAACATCAATAGACTGGCGCCTGAACAATGCTTCCAAATTGTGCAAATTTATTTTTAAAATCATGGTTCTGTTGTTTTTTAGATTTATAAAACTTTGAAAGGGAATAAGACCAAGATGATTTTTAATTTTTTAATCGTACGATTCATTCACTGGAAAATCTAACCGATTTCTATCACACTCAAAAAAATCACAACAAAGTATGTCATAGGTGCCACACTATTACACAAAAAAGATGCAAAAACATATGTTTTTGCCAATATAAACAAACGCAGTTTTCCGCCATGTAATTAGTTTACATTGTACTCACCTTAATACTTTTATTCATTGTATTTTGTTGTTATATGTGAATATAATAAATTGTATAAACTATACAAACAATTAAAAAATGCTAAACATCTGTCCTTTACATTATAATTTGTGCTTTAAATTAATGAAGCCGACATTGTTGTTTTCTTATCAGCTGTATTAGAAAATACAACTCTGATCGCATAGAAACTATAATTTTATGAAAATTTTTAAAAACTTTTGCAAGTCGGATAGACTTGTCAAAAAAATCTGTTATTTATTTCAATTTTTAGGCCACACTATCATACTTTATGAACACACACGATTTTTTTTGACATACCATACGACTAAATAGGATAGTCAGTAGTGGCCTTTAAGGGCAATCAGGCCGTCCTTTTTTCGCTGCCTTCGAGAGATTTGCGGCTAACTCTTGCATTGCTTAATGCTTAGCGTCGTGTAACTCTACGGCTTTTCGAAGTTGTGCTTTGGTAACATACGCTCGATTGAGCTTCCTATTTGAAGGTATAAGTCGACTTGGGAATTACTTAAATCGACGAAAAAAAATTACATATCAAATGTCAAATGTTTCACACATCTTATTATTATAACAAAAACAGATTTAGATAACAATTTATTTCCAAATTTGACAAAGAGATTAGATCTGGTACAATAAAGTCATGTATAGAATGGTGTTCTATATTGTAGAGTTTTTGAAAGTACGATTTACAAAGGTATGGAAATTTTAAAGGCTGTTTAAAATAAGTGCTGAAATTATCAAACAAATTTAAAATCCATTAAACAACATTTGCATTGTTGGACTGGAAATTAGTTAATGAAATTAATTATTAGAATATGTATCACTTTGGTGTGGGTATTTTTTATATAAAAAAAAACTTCATCTAGTGCAAAGGCAATTGGTTTTTTCAGCCATTAAATAGTTCCTACATCAATTGCAAATATTATTAGCTTTTTAAAGCAAATCTCCTTCGAATTCTGAAAAACTGAATGTGTACAACTTTTAAAATATTTAAAGCGATTAAATCATACCTCAATAATAAACATCATATTTGTATGTTTCTGCCTATCTATCTACATATGTAAGTATCTACGTATACAACATCTATTTAGATTATTTCATTAATATTAATTGGTTATTGATACATTTCGCTGTTTATTTGTTTATACACTATTTACTTCATACTGGCGGCATTACGCAATTTAACATTTGTTTTAAATGTTTAATTGAAAGTATGTATGTACATACGAATACTTACATATGTATTTCTTAATTGATGAAGGTCATTGTGTTAGGTGTCTACTATGTATTTACTACAATTTGTTGCATTTTTTACGCTTGTTAGCCACTTTGATTGATGGCTACTACTTGTAACCCAAATAAATACAATAAATACAATACCAACGAAACATAAACTGATAAAACACTTTTCGATAAAAGTACACGATTATTGCTTGAGATCAGATCATGTGTATGATTATTATAACCGATAAGTACAACCAAGAAACACTATGACAATAAAAATTAGGGATTTGGTCCAAAAATAAACACAAACTGGGAATTTGCATTAGTATTATTTTAATAAAAAGCAAATACATTTTTCAATTAAATACAATTTTTAAAGACAATTTGTTTATTAATAAAACAAGTAAGAAAGTATAGTCGCTCAAGCCCGTTAAATCGACTCAGAAAGTGATTCTGAGTCGATCGATATACTTTACGGTGGGTGGTGGACTAATATTTTTGGGCGTTACAAACATCGGCACAAATCTAATATACCCTCCTCACTATGGTGGTGTAGGCTATAAAAATCAATATTTTATCTAATGTTATTAAATAATAACAAATTACAAGAACCCTATTCTTTAAAGTATAGTTATAACTTAAAATGCATGACATTTCGGTTAGTGTTTTATTTTTATTTTTTGTTATTCTTTGTTTCTGTTCAAGAGATGTCGAAAAAATACGTTAAGAATTGCTAACAATTATGTTTGTTGACGGAAGCATAAATAAATACTCGTACTATTGGTAAATGGTATTTTATGGCTTCTTCCCCATATGCGCCACAATTATGATGAAAAATACTCTGGTACCAATAAATAAACACTAAAACAACCACTCGTATGTGTAAACTTAAATAGAATAATGACAATATTTGAAAGATGATTTTAAAAGAACTACATACGTAATAATACTACACTACTCACATATCTTAAGGGATATGTGGTGTACTTGAGACAAATGTTTGAAACCTTTTAGACTGTTTGGCAGTCTGTTGGAGACAATATAGATTATAGGGTCAAATCGGTAATTGTATTATATTGGTGGTCTTATACTAAGTTTAAGTTTATAACTTAAAAATGTGGGATTCATGTTGGCGTAGTTTTTTGAACGCGGTTTTTGTGTTTGGTAACTTTCATATATACATACATATTCAGCCTTATTATGAGTGTCGTTTTCTTTTTACGACAACGACTGTTTAAAGATAAAATTAAATTTGTTTCTTTAATCTATTACGAAAAAACGTTGTTTTAATTCTTGTATTTATTTCGCAATCTTATTTTACTAAAAAAAATCACCATAAAAGTTAAGTTTTATTTTATTTGATGCTTTTTGTTGTACAAAACACTCGTAAGATTGAATATCGTCAAACAAATTTGAACAAAAAATATTGGTTACGCTTTTTTGTGTAAATATTTGCCATGTGTAACCGTATGCTTAGTTATTGAACATTGTAGTGTAAATAACAAAGTTTTTTTTCTGGGAAATGGGTATAATGTGTCGCTGAAGCACATCCAAGCTTATGGTGAATATGTTGCATTGTTCGAGAGATGTGTTTTGCGGTGCAGACTATCACAGTGGCTAAATTTGTCCAGACCATCAAAGGAAACTGATTCGTTTGAAGAGAACATTGTCCGAAAAACGCTTAGAATATGCGGCCAGACATGTTGTAATACCTGTTAAAAACTATTTAGAAAGAAGTGGTTGGGAACGAATTCCTCACCCGCCTTAGACCCCAGACCTTGTCCCGTCCGACTATTTTTGTTTCAATCGATGATAACTTCGAAATCAATTAAGTTCGGATATTATTTATAGTTTTGATTGGCAGATACAAATGATAAGACGCCGATAGAAAGGTAAAGTCCATTGAGAAAAACTGATGTCACCTGAATATCTTTGGACTAACCTTTTCACAAAGAATGTTTATTGGAGAAACTGCCTCATCGTGCTAAAACAAATTTCCTAAAAGTTATAAAAGAAAATCTTTTTTTCTTCAGGATGAATTTTCTCTGATAAAAGCATTCTTTCACGCCGATACGGAAGCGAAAACGATTCTCAAGTTTAACCTAGAGACGTCAACAAATGACATCTATGTGGACAGACTTGCATCAATCAAATCCCTCAGTTTCAATGTAATAAAGTCGAAATTCCTTTTCGAATACATTCTTTTTCCGGCAACTTAATATGATTTCCGGAACACAAAGGTATCCGTTGTAATGAAAATGAATGCTCGACAAACGAATTATCTCTAAACGAAACTGTGACACACAAGTACATAAATTTGGTTGCAGTATCTAATTCGGTCGACGAAACTCAGGCAATCAATAATATCGTAGGAGTTTTCTCAAATTGTTTAATAAAATTAAATACATACAGCATCTTAACAATCGTAGACTAATCCCTGCATCCAACTTCGCTACCAAACGTAATGCCAAAATTTAATTTTCCTAAAGCTGTTTTGTTTTAAAACCAATTTGACAATAAGGGATTTAATTCAGAAGAATGACAATAAAGACGACTGCTCTTGAAGAAATCCATGACTCGGAACTAGTTTAAGGAACGGTTATAGAACTTTGTATTTTATGTTTACCATACTTAAATTAATTTTGTAAAGCTGTTAAATTATTTGTATTATTTCTTTTTTTTGCTGAGAAATGATATTCTTAAATGTATAAGAGATTTTTATACCGTATTTTTCTTCAATATTAATTTTTTTGCACATAAATTTTATTTTGAATTTAAAAGCTTTTCCAATCAGCATCTTGAATTTCTTTCAAAACTCGTTTGTGATCTTTATTATTAAATATGGGTGTTATTACAGAATTTAAATACTGAACTAATTTTTACAAATTTATAAGAATTTATACAAATTTCTTAAAAAAAAAACACTAAAAAATGTCATAATATGTACCCATTTTCCCTCTCTTGTTCGTTGCATATATGTATGTAGGTATGTATGTAGGTAGATACGAATATGTATGAAAGACTGACCTTAACAATTAACCACTAGAAATATTACAAGAAAAAGTTAAAAACCTATAATTAGATTAATCTACACACTTTTAACAATATTTTCTTTATTTTCTACAAAGCCGCTTATAAATATTGATTTCATATTTTATAACAATTGAAAACTGCATTTAAACCACAAGCGAACGAACGCATAAGAGTGCAGAGGAAACAAATTGCAATTAAATAATTCCAAGATATGATTCGTTACTTGCAACTTAGGATTGGCAAAAGAAGGAGGTAGAAAGAATATTTAAAAAATCTATAGGAAATCAAATCAAATTTACTCTAAGACTAAGTTGTTATTGGTATAGTTACAACAGTTTGTGAAAATGTTTAAGATAATTAATGTTGAAACCATTAAAGACAATTTTGCGCAATAATCAACACCACTAGGAAAATCAGGCTTTGATGTGCTAAAACGACTAGTGTATAGATAACTAAGATAAGGATAGATGCAAATGTTTTTAACATTTTTATAAAATATGTACTAAACTTTTGGCTACCGGGATTATTGTGGATAAGTTATAATAATTTATACTACTATTATTTTTCAAACAATAGTTTTTTTAGATATGAATTTGAAAGTATGAAATCATTTCACATTTTTTATTGTTTTAATTTAAACTATATTCATTCATGTTTTTTTGATATATAGTATTTAGGATATTTTGTTTACCAAAAATTTTTTTCCAACAAAATTTGTTTCGTTAAAATCTCAATTGTTCAAGCAAGAACATGACATTATCACAACAACTAGTTACATAGAAAGTGTTGTATCGATACCTTCACTACTTCACTACTAGAAATGACAATTTCGATATCCTGGAAAGATTTAGGGAAGTATATTTGTTTTTATCTGCTTTTTTGACATACACATTCTTTAGTATTTTCAATAAAAGAAAATAAAAGCGAACAGATTTCCCTTTAATCACTAATTGAAAAACTAGAAATATGAATTTCAATAGTACATATTATTTACAGCCATCAACAAAAATTCAATTTTTACAAAAGTATGTCGAAGAAACAAATGTGAAAGATTTAATAATATTTTATTGATTTTAAATTAAAGGCGAAATGACATATTATTTATATCAATCTAATATTTCAATTTAATGTTATTAATCATTAATAATTTAAAAACATAATAAATTATTAATGGTTTATAAAATTTTAATAAATATAAAAATTTTTAAATAAATAATTTTTATTATTAATAAACCAATTTGTTATACGCTACACACATCACATCACTTGTGCTGATATTTGTAACGCCCAAAATTATCATTTTTTAGTCGATTTAACGATGTTCGTCCGTCTGGCTGGTTGGCTGTCCATGTAAGCGCAGAGTAAAAGTCGAAGATATTTCGATAAAATTTGGTACATGATATTTTTTATGGCCATGGGCGCTTGGAAATGAAAGTAGTTGAAATCGGTATCTTATTTCACTTAGCAGATCAGACCATAATTAACCATAGCTCCCATATAAGGCCAGCTGCCGAAAATCACTTTAAATAACATAACTCTCTTAAAAATGTTGCTTTCCAAATCATATACAACATAAGCCTGTATCATATATACAATAATCATTTTACCCAATTTTGTGATGATTGGTCCATAATTAATCATAGCTCCCTTATAAGACCAACTTCCGAAAATCACTTTAACGACCATAAATCTCTTAATAATGTAATAAAATTAAACACAATTAAGTTTCATAGATAGAAATTATTGCAACTAATTTTATTACGGTCGGTCCATAATTAGTCATAGAAAATCTCTTTAACATCTATAAATCTTTTATAAGATATCGAGATAAAATTTAACACAAAGAATATTTATATGCACATAAGTCGTGCCACTACATTTTTGGACCATCAGTAATAGCTCCAATATAGAGCCCATTTCAAAAAATCTATTTTTACAGATATACTATGTGGTATATTATATGGTCGAGCTTGACCGACTATACTTTCTTACTTATTTTAATAAGTAACAAAACCCCCGAAATCCCGGGATCCCAGAATGACAAACAAACTGAATCTTTTAAAATTTGCTATTAATTTAAAAAACGAATATTCCGTTGAAATTTATTATTTTGTTAAGCCCAACTTAGTAAAATTTAGTGCAAACTTATCGGTATAAAATTGTAGATAAAGTTCTGTCATTTATATACATTGCTAAACACACCTGTAAGTAGGTACGAGTATGTATGAAATTTAATGAAATATAAATAAGCATTGTTCACATAAAATGCGGTTACAAATTGATACCCATTTATTAACATTTAAGAAAATCTAAAAGAAGGAACTCAAATAAATGTCCTTTTAAAAAATTCGTGCTTTAATTTTGATGGATGGCATTAATTGTTGCAGAACATTTAGATCTATCTGTGCAGCATAGATATTTCAAAGCGCTAATATTTGTTTATTGTAAAGAACTTCAGTATCACTCCATTTAACTCTCCTTTGAACATAGTCAAATATTGTTTAATTAGCCCCCAATTAGGGTCGTCGATATATGTTTTTATTATGCTGTCCTGATTTCTTCGATACCAATACATTGCAGCTTTATATAATAATAATAAAGAGCTAAAGTGCTCTAAACTTTACTGGACGTCTAATGAGAGACAGTTTAGATCAGATCACAACTTGGACTTTCTTTCTATTTTAACTTTTTATTACAAAAATACATACATTAATTCTAGGTGTTTGGATTTTATGTGAACAATGTTTTATGTACATAAAAATTAAAACCAGTTTGTATCTTTATAGGTATGTACAAGGTGGCGCAAAAGTAAACTTCCGATGTTTTTTGGCTGACCGATTATTAGTCAAATAAATAGTCAGCAATATTCCGCGTTCTGGAGAAGTGTAGCGTAACATTGTTTATTAACGTGTATTTCGCATGTGTTTACTACACAAATCTGTCAGTACTGTCAGTAGGGGCCTCGCAAAATTTATAGCATTTTCTGATAGGAAGATTACTTTTGCGCCACCTTGTATTTAATACGTGTTTAATGTTTAATGCATACATTCGGTTTTTTGTATTCATTTTATTGGCTTTTATAATCTAACATATATATGTATATGTATATATACATATGTATGTAACTAGAATCGATAGAGCTACGAGTATGTTGATTTGGATTTGAGTGCTCTTAATCACCTGTTCTGGTTTAGTAAACTATGCTGCATGTGAATATTTATGTACAAACATCTAATGTAAAATGCATGTATAAAATGTATGTAATCTACATGCATATGTATGTAATCATGTGTGTTACTCAAGGCCACTTTTAATACAAAAAAGTAATTGTAAGCAAAGTGCAATATAAAATAAATACTGCTGCTACATTATTACTCGTTATAATTTACTCAACATTGTTGTAATGCCATAATGCATGAATTTAGATCTTTTCCATTACTCAAATTTTTGGCAATTTTTTCAATTTGTTTATTAATAGTTAAAGACTTTGTTTTTAAGGCTTGAAAAACAACTTTCTTTAAACTAACCATAGATTGGTTTTCAGTTAATATTAATGTTATTTACACATAATAAAACCCTTTATAAATGTTTTTTTTTTTATTTTGTTAAACCACTTTCTGTCATTGCTGTCAAATCAAGTATCAAATTTCAAAACTATTTACGCTGACTAATAGATGTTGCTATGAAAGTATTAATATACGAGGAGTAGAGTTTGTAAAACATGAAAAAAGGATTACCATATTATTACGAAATTGTATTTCAATTGTACATACTTCTTTATGAACAGATGGAATGTTTATCGACATACAACTTGTTTAGCATTTGTAGAAATTATAATTTATTAAAACACCCTGTTAAAAAAAAACTGAGCAATATGGCAATATTAAGTTTTAATGACTTTGTTCAATATTCTATACACGAACATTCTAGGCATACAGTCATGAACATTCTAGTATCTTAGTTTCGAACCTTCCAGAAATTGTTATTGCTGTATAAATAAACTAACAGGGCCAATCAAGTAAGTTTAGTTTATTCTGAGGCATTGTGGAGTACACATCAAAGTGTTCTCAAAAAGTAATTTAAGTGTGTTCTTAAACCGTAATATAAGTGCGTAAAGAACAGAGTGTTCATTTACGAGTACTATTGTTTTTGTGTACATTTAAATTAATAAAGTCTTGTTTTATTTTCTTCAAACTACTTGACGCTTTTATTTTGCAATTAAAAAGAATCCGGTTTATTTAAAGGAAATAAACCAACATTTTTAAAGTATAGATGAAACGGATCCCTTCATTCCGAAAAAATGTATACAAATTTTGGGAAAAAAACTGAATGTTATAATAAATAACTGGCAACACTTACAAATACAGCACACAACATTTTAATTGAAATCAGAAAGTTGGAAAAAATTAACATTTGTCGCTACTTTATGTTGAATTGATTAAATGACAAATGAAAATCGTTTTTTTTTTTTTTTGTCTGAAAAATAAAAAATATATTAATAATATGCAAACATGCCAGACCGCCTGTTTACTTTCCTTTTAAGTCACAAACTAAATCAGACCGAATGTGCCCGCACTATGTAGCCATGTGCACAGTATAAAATATGACCAAAGACTATAAATATATATATATATTTATAGTATTTGATATGACGTTCAAACACATGCACACACACTCCCTCACTCATAAATAAACATACAGCTACAAGATAAGACAGATGTTCAAATTTTGCAAGAAATATATGTAGAAGGAAAACTGCAATAACAATCAAACTACAATAAATAGATCTCTGAACTTTACAACAACAAAATATATTATTGTTGTTATTGTTATTGTTGTTGTAGAGTTCATAAAAAACCACATAGACAAGCTAAACATCAAGCCATGTTGTATTAAGAAAGTATTAAATGACAAAAATAAATTTCTTAATCATTAAAAATACAAAAAATATATAAAATGGCAAAACGCTAAAGTTCGTTAACCATAAACTGTACGTTACATATCTACATACATATGTACGTGTACATGACGTCTTTTGAGACACTTAACCACAGGAAGTGTTGGCAGAGGGAATCAATAAATAAAATTGTTTGTTAAGTTTTCGTATGGAATTGGGACTTCTTCACCCAATTTTCTTTATTAAGGCTTTTGCGAAAACAAATATTATGGCATTGATATTGAATTAAAAACACTTAAAGGTAAATGACATTTTAATGGAATGCAGTAAAGGCGCCAATTGTTTGGCTTGTCCATGTTAAAATACATAAAAATCGTCAAAGATTCTAACTAATTAAATATCTTTCTTCACAAATTTTGTTAAACCTCATGGATAGTCCGTAATTTTTACACTTTTTATTTCAGACATATTTGCCCAGTACTTAAAATACTTAAAACTTCATAGAATAGAAAAAAGAACATAATTTATAATGAAGGGCTATAAAAAATTATACGCAAAATATTTAATTTGAAAAATATATATGTACATACCAGTACAAAGAAGATTATAATAATAAAAAAAAGGATGTAAAAAATACTATAAATGTCATTTCGCTAAACCTCCCATAAAATAACATTAATATGCAATTGCCCAGCAAACACAAACCAATCCTTTAAAACACAATAGTTTTTCCTTTTACAACAAATGAATTTTCAAAACTTTCTTCTAATACAGTGATGTTCAAAAATAAAATGTAGATGTATTTGTGAGAGATTTTGCACAGCAAACATATTGTCAAACGCTTAAAATCAGAAAAAAGTAAAGAATTTTTTCCAAATATAAACACCTTATGAAACAATATCAGGGACCGTAAATAACAATTATCAATATCGAAAACCAATTTTAGAACAGTTATTTAGATAAAAAACAAAAATAAGTCTATCTAAAACAGTTTTTTATTTTTCGTCTTCAATTGTAATTGAATCGCGTGTGTTTGCTATGCTTCGATCAACAAGAAGCAACAACAATGCTTAACAAATTTCTGGAAAAAATGACGATAGTCCGTCGCATGTGTTCTCATCGCTTGCTGAACGACGAGTGAATGAATGTTTTTAAAAGAGCATAACAAATGTGTGTAAATTTTTCAAACAATTGTTGTATGGGCTGAACATCACTGTTCTAATAGTTTTATAAATTTATATGGATTTCAAATCACTGTTAATTTCATACAAACCTTTGTGTTTGCTGGGTATATGTATACAAATAATCTTATAGATATGTACTGTGAGCGTCAATATAAAGTAAACACATAATATTGTTCAAAAACTGTTTCATTATAAATATATACTCGTACTGCATGTACAAATGTAAAACAAAATATATTGCAATATAGTAGGTATATTGCATAAAATATAATTCATTAACAAAAACTAGAAAAATGAGGAACATAAAAAAAAATAATTAAATTTTAACGGAAAAGTAACAGATTTTTCACGTCAAAATAAAGTAAACGGGTATATTAAAATTATGTAAAATATTGTATTTCATATTTTGTTTGTAGTCTTTTTTTAAATCAGGCGAACTTTTGTTTCAATCATGCTGTATTACTGCCTTTAAGTTATCCTTGCAAGAAATATTTCTTTGGCAATTTTTTTTTTTTGACTGTGGAGGATGATCTAAACTTTTTGGACAATGATTGAGCAACCACACTTTCACAATTTTGGAGGTATGCTTAGGATCATTGTTCTATTGGAAAATCCAGTTCTGCGCTAGTACTAATTTCTTTACACTCTGGGCTACATTTGGGCTACTGATGCCGCTATACAACTCCAGACCATTATTGAGTTGCCGCCATGTTTTACCATCTTGGTAGCATATTTATTACTAAAGGCTTAGTTCGCCATATATTTGTGGGGTTTTTTAACTCGTTAAAAATAAGCATCGGTGTAATGAATATTATTCTAAAGAAATTTGAGGCACCTTAATATATTTATTTTTGCGAAATTCAATTAAAAATTAAAAGAATTGACACTACTTTCAGAATAATAAGGTTTTTTTTGCATAATGATGAAGCCACTATAAATCAATTTAATTTGTATAAGTTTTTTTTTGTTTCTTTTTTTAGTGAATTCAATTCTAGTTAAATAACTATATAAAAATGCAATATAATTTTCTAATATAATATTACCTATATTTATATTAATATAATTAAGCTTTTCTTTAATAATATGTGGTGTTGACTTTATTTTGACTATAACAATATGTTTTGTCATAGATTCATTTGAAAATATTTTAGTGCATTTAAACTCTACACAAGAATGCTTTTCGTATTCTAGAGATTTACTAATGAAATAAAATGCAAATGTTTTCAACACCATTAGTAGGGTATTTAAAAACAGTGTGTTCGATTAATAAAATATTTCGAGAAAATTTTTTTAATTTCACGGGGATCTTAATTTTTTTATATTTTTACTTTGTTTTTTAATCAACTTTCTGGGAGAAAATAAGAGTTTGTTTATGAAAGTCATGTATGTTTTTACATAAATGTACAGTGTTGAAAAAAATTCTTTTTTGTAATATTTCTATATTAAAAAAATTATATATGTCAAATTAAAGCACTTTTTCTGGTAAAAGAAAAACATAATCAATAAGATTACGTTATCACTCCGTCTGCACAAAATGTTATTTTATGGATAAGATGGTGAAAAAAATAATAAGAACAATATATTTTCTTCAGAATTACGAGTATTTATTACTTCCTACCCATCTTTTTTTTTCTTTTTGTAAACATTAATTAACAATAACAAACTGCGAAGCTTTTGGCTTATCTGCAGAAAACACCCAGAGTCCTTGGCGGGAATCGAACCCGCAACCCACTGACTGATAGTCCGGCACACTATCGCCTAGTCTATCGGGGCACCCAAAAATCTACCCTTATAACTCACATACATACAAAAATGGCATAAGTTTTTATCATATATCGAGAGATATGGAATTCCATTCCTTCTTGATTTTTCCCACATATCATAGTTATTTTTATGTTTCTGTTTTAGGACTCCCCAAAGGTGTTAAAGTCCGAGGATTGTAATGGCCACTCCATAACATGGACGGCACACAGTGCAATTTTTCAAAGAAAACGAATAATCCTTATACATATCATTAACGAACCTCCTCCATGCTTCGCAGTTTTTTGAGTGTATCTGGGATCAAATTCTTTATGTTGTGGCCTTCGATTTAAAGTTTTGCCATCAGAACCAAACAAATTTAACTTCTTATTATGTGACCAAAACATTCCGACCTGACATTCTGTCCTGTCATTCGTTTGTAACACATCGTAATATTAGTCGTAGAACCAAAAAGTATATATATTCTGGGTGCTTATAAGATTCTGGTAGGACCTTGCCGTGTCCGTCCGTCTGTTGAAGGCACGATAGAGCTTCGAAAAAAAGACATAGAACAAATTTTTACCAAACATATTTTGTTTCACCGAAATGTTTGTTATTGAAAATAGGCAAAATCGGTCCAGTAGGATCCGAGTTATAGACCAAAGTTTCAGACTCATGTAAGGGTTCCGCAAACTACATTAACCAGTATAATTAATCGCTACTGAGTATTGATGAACACATATCACGTAATATGGTTAAATTTATATTACAAAAACGCAATTCAAAACGAAATCTTAAATCTTTCTAATACTTTTGGGTTATAAAATATTTAATTGCTTACAGTTTAAGCATCAGCTCCATCACAGTTTTTCATTATTTCTTAATTTTATTTTGTGCACCATTGTATCTATTAAAGAACACTGTTCCCAGAAAAAATATTAAAATTTTTTATGATATGGCTAATATGATCATAATAAAAATTCTTCTTTAAAAACAAAAAATATTGAATATTAAAAATATTAAATTGCAATTACTATTGTCAAGCATCTATAAACTTTGAAAGCAAATACAATTATTAATGAAAAATAATTATAAAATCCATAAAAACCTATTTCAATACTAATTTGATAATTGTATTTGAATCAGAGAACCACTAATGCTCGAGTTGATTTCTTTCGTATGCGAATTTAATTCGAATTTTTAGTACAAAAACATAAAATAACAATTTTGAAGGCAGTTATTTTAAGGACTGTTTTGTCAGTTGTCAGTGTGGTATCACAAAAAAAAGCGATAACACATCGAAATATTTGCCGTAAACCCAAAAAGTTTATATATTCTGGGTCCTTATGAGATTCTAAACGATCTAGACATGTCCTTCCGTCTGTTGAAGATTAAGAGCAATGATATTTTTCCCAAGCATCCTAAATGTTTGGTATTAAAAATGGGCAAAATCGGTCTACTAGGATCAGAGTTATAGACCAAAATTTCAGACAATCTCGATATTTTTCAGATATTTTTTGCAATTATCTTTAAATGTAATGCGGATAATATCATGTAAGACTTGTTAAAAATGGTATTCTTACTTCACCCGGAAAATGACTTCCCGGAATATGGCTTTATGGTACATAAAGAGAAAAGGAGTTACATTTGCTGATGACACCGCAATTATTAGCTCGCATGAAAATCCATATATAGCATCTAGTATACTAGATAGCTATCTAAGATGTTTCCACAAATGGAGAATAAGAGTAAATGAGTTAAAAAGCAAACACGTTACGTTCACATTGAGGAGGGGATGCTGTCCACATGTCACACTTAACAATGTAAATATACCTCAGTGCGATTAGATTTAATTTTAGTTTTAAGATTTGAATACTTACTGTTAGGCCTAAGGAAATAAGGCAGATTCAATAATTAATTAAAAAAAAAGTTTTAACGGCCATAGAAAGAGGTCACCGAAAATTACTTGAAGATGGCGCTTTGTATAAATAGTTAGTATAAATATGTATATAGTTTCTTTAAACTACTTGACTCTTTTATTATTACTTTTTAATGCTAGTGTAGGGCAGTGCTGATATTCAGCCGGTTCGGACCGGTTCGCTCGAACCGGTTGTTAAAATTTTAAAAATTTTGCGAACCGGTTGTTGCATATTCACCCTTCTCGTGAATAAAAATTCCATATGAAATTTGTTGGGGTGATTCTGTTTTTTGTTTTAACGGTTTTATATAATGTGTATTTATCAAGGTGATTAGTCTCGGCAACAAACACAATATTGTTCAGTTGTTCATTGTCCAAACGTACAAACAAATGAATTTTATTTTGGTCATACATTGGATTCTTGGATGATGATGTTTTCGATAGCGTTTTCTTTAATCTTTTGAGAAAAAAATAAAGCAATTTTTTTTTACTTTTATTTTGCAAAATCAAAACTATTTTTTTTATTAAACAAAAGTTTATATCATTTCCTTCAAGAGGTCTGTTACTGGGATGCGACTTTAAAATTTTCGCTATTTTTATCAAAATTTGGCAAAAATATAATTTTTTTAAGCGAACCGGTTGTTAATTGTTTCGAATATCACCACTGGTGTAGGGTATCATTTAGTCGGAACTCTATAGCTCGAATATACTTTCTTACTTAATTTCAGTGTAGACTAAGGTAGTGAGTATATAATATTCGGTTTAGCCGAATATACTAGTCTACATGTTTTAAATTTTAATTGGCCATATTCACTGCCACTTGTAAAGCACAAAAGTACATTATTCTAAAGTTCCAATAACGGTGTGATGAGACAGTTTGTTGTTTATGGTGGGAGTGGTTTTTATTCATAACAAAACCCAAACATTTTGCAATGGCTGGCGACGACAACATAAGCTTTTAAATAAAGAATAAAACTAATAAATGTATAAAAAACTGATACACATATGTGCTCGTATGTATAGGTACATACATACATACTTATAGTTACATACATACATATGTACATTAGAGTACTTCAAGAATGTATGCATAAAAAAAAAATTCAAGCTAAAAGCCTACAATTGTTCTATTGATTGTAGAAATACGTTTTGAAATATAGCAATTAAGCAATTTCCACCACTAAGAAACAAAGAAAAAATAACCGTCCAAGAACACCAAACACAACAAGCTGATAATTCTCGAAACGTACCTACAACAAACAGTAGAATAAATCCAACAGTGACTTACGCTCAAGCAACAGCACAGAGTCAAAACCCTAATACTGAGGAAATGTCCATTATTAGTAATTCTTTATTCAGTTCCACTACACCGCAAATAAGTAATGATATGCAAGACCTTAAAGATATGATGAAGCAACTGATTTCTCAAGTATCTAACATGATGAACATTATCACAGTACTTCTAACTAAGCTCGATGGACAGACTAAGTAAACTTAATATAGTACAATGGAACGCGAACGGGCTTATCCAACACACACTCGAACTAAAATTATTTTTAAATCGCTCTTCAGTAGACGTGCTACTTGTCTCTGAAACCCACTTCACACAAAAAAGCTTTATAGCCATACCAAACTACTCAATCTTTTATACAAATCATCCTGACAACACAGCGCATGGGGGTACAGCAATAATAATACGAAAATCCATTAAATGTACTGAATTACAGAATTTTAGAAAAGATTATATTCAAGCTACTTCCATTTTAATAGAAGATATACACGGTCCATTTGTATTATCTGCAGTCTACTGCCCGCCGAAACATAATAACACAAAAATTGAATATCTTGAACTCCTTAAATCTTTTGGGAATCGGTTTATAGTGGGTGGTGATTTTAACTCCAAAAATACAGTTTGGGGATCTCGATTAACACTATCGAAAGGAAAAAATTTACTAGAGGCAATAAATGAATTCAAATGCAAATTTATAAGTACTGGAGAGCCTACTTACTGGCCTACAAACATTCACAAAAAACCAGATCTCTTAGACTTTTTTATTACCAAGAATATAAGACATGATTATCTAAATATAAAATCATGCTTTGAATTATCTTCTGACCACTCTCCAGTGGTACTTATATACCAAACCGATGTACTTCTATCCAATCAAAATAAATTTATATACAACAAGAAAACCGACTGGGATTGTTTCAGGGAAATCTTAGAGACAAAACTCGAGACAAATATATCGCTAAAAACCGAAGAAGAATTGGATAATTCTATAACTTTTTTCAATGATACGCTTATAAACGCGGTTAGTGATTCTACTCCATCCAGAACACACACAGTAGATAAATTCAGTATCCCACCTCACATCCAAGAGAAAATAAAAGCCAAACGAAGATTAAGAAAAAGATGGCAAACTACAAGGTCAATTCAGGACAAAACCCACCTTAATAGGCTCACAAAAGATCTCAAAAACTTGCTAAAGAAGGACAAAGAAGATAAACTACAAAGATATCTTACTAACCTTGGCTCATCAGCTACAACAAATTACTCGCTCTGGAAAGCAACCAAAAAAATAAATAATGGAATTTTACATCAGCCGCCGATCCAAAAACCTGATCTCACATGGGCCCGCACAAATGAAGAAAAAGCTAATGTTCTTGCAGATCATTTTTCTAAAACCTTTACAAATCCAATGGACGAAAAGGATATAACTCTTCAAAGTTTTCCAAACAGCTCTTCCAACTCTCATATCAGAAGAATTTCAATTAATGAAATTAAAAAAATTATAAAAACAACAAAAGATAATAAATCTCCTGGTTATGATCAGATCACCGGAAAACTACTAAAAGAATTGCCGAATAAGGCCCTAGTCTATTTAAGAAATTTATTTAATTCAGTTATAGATATTAAATATTTCCCAAAAGTATGGAAAGTCGCTGAGATAATCGCTATTCCTAAACCAAACAAAGATGCCTCAAAAACAACATCTTACAGGCCAATTAGCCTTCTGCCACTGCTGTCAAAGATCTTCGAAAAACTCTTCTATGAACGTATTGAACCAATTCTTCTAGAAAGACAACTCATCCCCAAACACCAATTTGGATTTAGGCGAAAGTTCTCTACTATACAACAAATTCATAGAGTAACAAATAAAATATCGTCTGATATTGACAAAAAAAACTTTTGCGTTGCAACATACCTCGACGTTGCAAAGGCGTTTGATAGCGTATGGCACAAAGGTCTTCTTCATAAACTAAAAAATCAATTGCCAAAAGAATTCTTCTTAATACTACAAAACTACCTACAAAACCGAAGATTCTATGTTAAATATAAAGACGAGTATTCAAAAATACTTTCTATAAAAGCTGGAGTACCTCAAGGTAGTGTCCTCGGACCAATGCTTTACCTCCTGTTTACATCAGATATTCCAACTCCTACAACAAATAACAATATGATAGCAACATTTGCTGACGATACTGTTCTACTATCATCACACGCAAACATCAAATGGGCTATGCAAAACTTACAACAACTGCTCAATAATACAATGAATTGGTTCCGTAGTTGGGGAATTCAAGTAAACAGTGATAAAACAATTCAAGTAATCTACACTAATACAGTAAAGTACGGATAAATGCACATCGGTTTTCGCCCGACTTTTTGTGCACTTATCCATTCTTTGCATTTATGCTAACCTCGGATAAGTGCACAAATATTGCAATTATGCAAATATTACATAAGTGCACAAATATTGCAATTATATAATTATTGGGAAAAATAAATCAAAGAATTTTTAAAAGAGTTTATATTTGTCCATTTGACCATTGATTTTACTAGGCGCTAATATAGACACCATTCAAAATTTGAAACACAAAGGAGTTAAAATATATATTTTTATATATTATTTTTAATATGTTTTTATAAAGAAAATAATGGAATAATTTCATACAATTCAGAAAATTAAAAAAAATAAAATTATAATACAGTTGAATACAAATAAAAAAATTAATTTCTATCCCATGTTGTATTTGGAGAAGTTTATATTAAAGTTTATGTAACTTGCTGATCGAGATGTTCCCGGGAGTTCTTCTGATTGGGGCATCTTTGCCACTATTTCGTTTCGTTGAACTTGGCTAATATCCGGTAAATCGGGATAAGTAAATCTATCTGTCATTCTTTCGTTTTAGAAACGTAATATCGAAATCTTGAGAACAGTGGACGGTGACAATTTTGCCAACATAAAATTCATTTTGCTTCTTGAGTGTAGTAAATTTAACCAAAACCATGTCGTTCTCTTTCAAAATATCTTGGTCAATTAAAAGAGGTGGTTCATTGCTGTCATCATCGATTTCATCAAGTCCAGGCTCTTCCTCTGATTCCAATATCATGTTATTGGGAACATCGCTATCTAAATCCGACGATGAAATTAATATTTTTTTTTAACTTGTTTCTTTTGTTTTTGTTTCGTTTCTTTTGTTTTCTTCATCTGTCTTCTCAGGCGTGTCGGTAAGAATAGATGACTTTCCACGTTTTCGTCTATTTTGAGACTTCCTTGGACCTGATTTTAAAAAAGGTCTGACGATTTCTGGAGTAATTTCAGTTGTCGCGGAAAGTATTTGTGCTGGTGGAACATATGCTTGTGATGGATTAGGTATTGTCTCAGGTTGATCGGTAACAAATGCAGCACCAAAATCTTCATAGGTAAAAATAATACTGTTTGCAGGCCATATCCCAGACTTTTTAAAGGAGTTGGTGATATTGTCAAAAGTGAAACTTTTATTAAATGTTTTATTAGCAGGTTCGGCCACATTGTAAATAGTAATGGCCTTGCCAGGATTCGTCCTCATCCAGTCAATAAATGCAATCTTTACTGCTGATTTGAATGGTACATACACGCCGACGTCAATCGGCTGAAGGCAATGGGAACAATGAGGCGGAAATGTTGGCATAACAATTAATTGCTTTGATCGAAACGTGGCTTACATGATTATCCATGATCAACAGAATTTTCTTCATTATTGAACAGCCCGAAGTATTTACTATGTGTTCCAAAACTCTTGCAAATAATTCAGCTGTCATCCATCCATTTCTCGAAGATAATCCCAGACTTCCAGCAGGAGCACTATACAAAAAACTGTCTTTAAACTTAATTCGTGGGAAAATTAATACAGGTGGATGGGTTGTACCAGCAGCACTTACAATACCACAGAAAGAAACCAATTCACCACGTTCGCCAGAAACAATCTGGCCAAATTGCTTTTTACCTGTCGCTGCTATAACTTTTGGGGCCTGCGCTACAGTTGTATTCCCGGTTTTATCAATGTTAAAGATGCAATTCGATAAAAAGCGGAAGCGTTAACGTGTATACTTTGGTATGCAACGCTAAACTATTAACACATACATTTTTTTCTGTGATCAAAAGTGCAAATATAAAATCCTAAAAAATCATTTCTATTTTAGTTGTGCTTTAATGCATACAAAGTTGTACTAAAAATTTCTCTTGAGGCTTAAAATTATTATGCACTTATGCATTTTTTGCATTAATCCGTGTTGCACTTATCCGTGCATTTTTACATGATAAAGTATAAAAGAGGCTTATGGCTTCGCAACACGTTGCACTTAAGCGTTTTTTGCATTTATGCGTGTTGCACTTATCCGGTTTTTACTGTAGAAAGATAACAAACTCTCAACCTATCCAAATAAATACTCTACCAATTCTTATGGATACAAAGGCGAAGTATCTTGGCATTATAATTGACTCAAAACTTAACTGGAAAGATCACATCACTCAAAAGAAAAAAGAAATAAACAATAGGTTTAGACAATTATTTTGGCTGTTAGGGAGAGAATCTAAACTAACAACTCAAAGCAAACTACTTATATACAACACAATTATAGCGCCAATTTGGAAGTACGGGGTAGAAATATGGGGTACAGCTAGCACAACAAACTTAAAAATTATTCAACGAGTTCAATCTAAAATATTGCGAACTATTGTCAACGCAGAATGGTATATTAGAGATGAGGACATACATCGAGATCTAAACGTCAAAACAATAAAAGAAATTATCCGTATCAGCAGCATTAAACATACAACTCGTTTAACACAACATTCCAACATGGAACTCAGACAGTTGCCGGCAAACGAAATCCTGGTACCTAGAAGACTTAAACGGTATACACCTTCAGATCTAGCTGAGCGATACTAAAAAAAAAATTTATATATTACTTATCATTCAATAATTCGATTTAAGTTATCTTAGGTACTGATTTAAGATAATTATCATCCCACCTCTGTAAATTAAATTACTTATTGTCATCTTGTTGGTTGACAGGTGTAATAATAAAGGGAATTTAAAAAAAAAAAAAAAAAAAAAAAAAAAAAGAAATATAGCATAACGTTAATTGACGCCGCATCGGCTCTGAAATTTGGAGATGCATTTAGAAGAAGAAAATATGCATTATTGCAAGATATAAAAGATGAAAATCGGTTCAAAAATCTAAAGTATTTCCCAAGCCATTAACGTGTTTAAGACCACTTGAATAAGAAATGTAGCAAAAAATTAACCAACTTTGAGAAATGTTAGAATAAAATCATATTTTTACTTTATATATGTATTTGTTTACGTAATTACTTGTATACGAGTTTTCATCTTCGTAGCATAACGTAAACCTATTATCAAGTAAGGTAAAAAATTGTTGATTTTTTTACGGCCGTTTCAAAACTTTATTTTCAATTTTTCTAAAAAAAATTTAAAACGCACTTGGAACCAAAATTATCCCAAAATTCGCAGTATTTTTCATGGTTTTAAAATATTGGAAACATTTTGGCCCCAAGTGAGCTTAAGGGTTAATTTAGATTTTTGCCTAGTTATTATGAATTTTGGACAAATATATCAAATATATCAACATTTGACTTTTGACCCTTACGATATAACAGTTAATGTTGTTTGTTTGGCATAAAACTTTCGAAAAGTATTTAAGAGAATCTGGATGGGTTTTATTTAACATTTATAATACTAAATAAATTAAGCTTAATCACCAAATATGCCAAATTAAAATTGCAAGTACAGAAAAACTATGGGAGATATTCATGTTATTTTTTTAAATTTTAATTCCCATATTTATTCTTGATAAAGCCCTAAGAATTGTTTCAAAAATTTTAAATATTGTTGAACAAAATTTTTAAAAAATTTAAAAAAAATTAAAAAAAAATTGAAAATAGATTTTAAAAAAAATCAACAATTTTTTTACCATCCTAGATAATATGCAAATAAATACGTATACATACATATATTTGAAAAAATATGTATGACAAAAATATAAATATGATTTTATTCGAATATTTCTTAAAATGTATTAATATTTTTTTTATATTTAACGTTAACACGTTAATGGCCTGGGGAATATTTAATAACTTTAAGATTCTTGAACCGACTTTCATCTTTTATATCTTACTAGAACGCTCAGTTCGTAAACATTTCGATTATTTTACATTAAAATGCAAAAATAAATATTTAATGGCAGAATTTTTTCAAATTTCACCAATTGACTTCAGAGACCCTGAGGCGCCAGTTAACATTATCCCATCATCCTTATATTTTGCAGAACGTGTTTTTAAAATCCATAGAACAATTGTAATTGTGGGGACGGTCAAAATTCGCAATTTTAATTATTTGGAGCCCTCTAATGTACATACTACGTACTTGCATGCATAAACACAAAATTATTTTGTAATATTCTTTTATTATACTCAAAAAAAAAACGAAATTGAAACTAATATACCGTCTTTATTGGCGACATTCATTATTGGTGTAAAATCCAAAATATAAATACATACTGACACGTAAATATTGAATACATGCGACACAATACTCTTACACGAACTGACACTCTACACTTGTTGCAATCGACTTTATTGGTTAACCATATACAGTTTGTAATACTTGTTCTAACTGTTTATCTGTATGAATAAAAATTAAGTTTGTATTAAAATCATCTAGTAACTTTTTAAACAGATAAACAAATACTTAAAATTTAACTTTTAAGAAAAGAAAAGCAATTAATATAAGTTTAGACAGCCTTCAGTCCGACTCAGAGGTGAGTACCCAGAGGGTTTCTTTAAAACTTGGGATATTTTAAATCCATAGACTTTATGCCACTGACCAGAACATTAAATAACGTTTTGTTAGCTCATTTTAATGTCGATTTTTACTCCGATTTCAAACTGTTTTGCAATAACTTGTATAAAATAAAAATCTTTTAAACAAATCCTTGTTTAAATAAGTATACTGTGAGCGTCAAAATAAAGTCAACAACACATATTATTAGAAAAGCTTAATTATATTAATATTAATAATTTTATTTTAAAAATTATATTGCATTTTTATATATGTAGTTATAAAAGTCGAATTCAATTCACAAAAAAAAAGAAACAAAAACGAAAGCTTATTAAAACTTAATTGACTTATTGTTTAAATACACCAATTTTTACGAGTCAAAATAAAGGTAACAGTAGCATCTTCCTTATGCTAAAAAACCTCTCATTTCAAAAGTAGTGGCAATTCTTTTAATTTTTATTTGTTTGAAAGTAATAAAAAAATAATAATTACAAGTTTCATAATTTATCATAAAAACATGTTACGAAAACTTCTGGAAAACCAGTAAGCGCGATTACGATTATAAGATCATAGTAAGAGTAGTAAGAGCATACTCAGCATCTAGTACTGTAAAAATAGCTGAAAATGTTACGAAAACTTCTGGAAAACCAGTAAGCGCGATTACGATTATAAGATCTTTGCATCAAAATGGCCTACATGGTAGGGTGAAGTGAAGTAAAGTTATTAACTTGATTTTTAAATAAAAAATTAAAAGATCTTTAAAACTAAGAAAAACGCCAACTGATATTGAAAACAAATTTGTTGCAAAATAACTATTCATGCCGTAAAATTACTGAAAAATTTAATTTAAGTAAATCCACGGTAAATGATATAAAAAACGGCGTAATGTAGCTTGCAATAATAACCAAGACTCCTTTCTGATGGTGATGCCCGGCAGATTGAACGTTTGCGACATAATAAGGACATCAAGACCCCGAAAAATGCTGCAAAAAGTATTGGTAAGGATGTCAATTCCTAGACGGTTAGACGCACATTGGTTTAGTAACCAGTGTGAAAAATAAAAAGCCATCATTACCTTACTTTAGGACTTATAATTAAACTTCCAAAGAAAGGAAACTTGCAAGATTGCTCCAATTGGAGGGGTATTACTCTTTTGAATATCGTAAACAAAATCATAGCCCACATCCTGCACAACCGCATTTCATCCGTTATTGAAACACAGCTAAGACGAGAACAAGCGGGCTTTAGGCCAAACAAGTCATGTATCGATCATATCAACAGCTTGAGGGTAATTGTGGAACAGTCGGTTGAATGGCGCTCACCTCTGTACTTAGTATTTGTTGACTTCAAGCGTGCGTTCGACACATTACAACACTGTGCGATATGGGAAGCTCTAAGATGCAAAGGAGTTCCCGAAAAGTTAATCAATCTCATTAAGGAGCTATACAACAACGCAGTGTGTTCCATACTTCATGAGGGTTCAGCAAGCAAGCTCATTAAAGTAAACGTAGGAGTTCGTCAAGGCTGTGTTTTGTCTCCACTACTGTTTAACATAGTACTTGATGTAGTTATAAACCATTGTATGGATATGCATCATGGTATTTCTTGGGGTCTTCATGATAGGTTAGATGATATTGATTATGCATATGACGTATGTCTACTATCCCACCGCTTCTCTAGCATGCAATCCAAGATTCAAGCCTTAGCTACACGTGCTGCCATAGCGGGCTTACAAATCAATATCAACAAAACTAAGTCAATGCGCATAAATTCTTCATGCATTATGAACTTTCAGCTCTCGGGTCAAACCATTGACGATGTTGAAAACTTTTGCTATTTGGGGAGTATAATTTTAAAAAGCGGGGGCAGCAAAGAAGATATACAGAATAGACTGTGTAAGGCGAAACAAGCTTATGGCACGCTTAATAAATTCTGGAGGTCGCAAAATATCTCAAATCACACCAAAATTAAAGTTTTTAATAGCAACGTGAAATCTGTGCTTCTGTATGGCTGCGAAACCTGGAATATTTCGAGGCGGGAAATGAGTTGTATGCAAGCTTTTGTAAACCGATGCCTCAGGCGTATACTTAGGATATTCTGGCCTGTCACAATATCCAATCAGGACCTGTGGAACTTAACAAATCAAGTTCCTTTAAACATGAATATCCGATTACGTAAATACAATTGGCTTGGACACACAATGAGAAAGCCAGTGAATGATTTGACTCGACAGTCCGTTGAATATAATTCCCAAGGGTCCAGAAGACCTGGCAGACCTGCAAATACTTGGAGACGCCAAATTGAGAAAGAGTTGAACGAGCATGAGGTGTCTTGGAGTGAAATGAAAATTATGTCTACTGATAGAACACAATGGAGAACATTTGTTGCGGCCCTATGTTCCACTGGGAATTAAAGGGTTAAATATATTACCTTACTTCCTTAATGCAAAACATCCGGACAGTTTTACCTTCCACTGAACCGTTTTACTTTATTTTAATGCAGAATTGTGATAATTTTCCGTTAAAATTGAATTATTTTTTTATGTTCCTTATTTTTCTAGTTTTTGTTAATGAATTATATTTTGCTTAAGTTACCTATAAATTATGCAATATACTTATATTGTTTAAAATTTATACTTGTAGTATATGAGTACATATAATTTCTAAACAATAGTAGCTGTTTTCTTTATATTAACGCTCACAATATGTATGTAATTTTGGAATTTGGCTATAATCCAAACAATTTATAAAAAACACCTTTAAGAATTTTTCCAAACATTTACATCATTGAGTATTACAACGATGAGTATTAACCATTCATTTAAATGCCTTAATGTTCGATTATATACCAATGTATTTCTGTTCCCCTTTTATTTTTCAGCAAAAAAAGAAATACTAGCTGACATTTAAATAGAATGAATACAAAAAAAATCCTCATTCTAGGGAGTACAATGAATTGTGATATTTGCACACTTGTCGCTATTTGCTCGTAAACATTGCATTTTGCCCATTTCATGTTGTAAAGTTCATGTCTGCCCTGTGCAGAGATGGTGAGTTTTAATGTTACAATCAACGTTAAAGTAGACAAATACGTGAAAATCGCATAAACCCTTAACTTTGAAAATTCAATTACATGGGCAACATTTTCTTTTTTAGGCTGTTTACCAAAATCATATACATATATTTTTATTTAAAACATTACCGGTTCAACCTACTGTCAGCGTCAAAATAAAGTCCACACCACATATTATTTAAACAAAAGCCTAAATATATTAATATAAATAAGTAAAAAAAGCGTATGCAAACTTTATATGATTTATTGAGAAAATAGACAAATTTTTACACGTCAAATTAAAGTAAACAGTGGCATCATCCTTATGCAAAAGATCAATGAACAATCAAATCAAAAGTTTCAATTTCGAAAGAATATCTAAACGAGCCTCAAACTGTTTGGAATAATCAAAGAAAGAAAGTTTGAGATATTTGGAGTCAAAACCCTCCAAAAATATGGCGAACGGTTAAACATGGCGGTGGCTCAGTAATGGTCTTGGGGTTGTATGGCGGCATCAGAGATCGGTAATTTTACATTTATGGAATCTACAATGAAAAAGGAAGATAATCTTGTGATGTTAGAAAGCAATGTAGCCCCTAGTGTAGAGAAATTATAACTAGCGCAGAACTGGATTTTCCAACCGGACAATGATTCTAAGTATACCTCCAAAATTGCTCAACGTTATCCAAAAACTTTAGATCACCTCAATCCAATAGCTCCTGTTAAAAAATTTTGCAAAGAAATATTTCTTGCAAGTATAACATAAAGGCAGTAATACAGGATGAATGGAACAAAATTTCGCTTGATTTCAAATAACAAAACTACAAACAAAATATTAAATACAATGTTTTACATAATTCTAATACACCTGTTTATTTTATTTTGGTGCCAAAAATCTGGTAGTTTTCCGCTAGAATTAGTTTATTTTTTATGTTCCTTATCTATGTTCTAGTTTTTGTTAATGAGTTATATTTTGCTTAAGTTATTTATGAATTATACAATATATTTTGTTTAAAATTTGTACTTGTTTCATATATAATAAAACATTATTTTAAACAATATTAGGTGTTTACTTTTTATTGACGCTAACTGTATTTCTTTTTTTACCGATTTTCAATGCCAAACAGAAAATATTTTTGGACAATTTCATCCTCTATGTCTTTTCTTTTATCATACCTTCAACAGACAGATAGACGAACGGACTTACAAACATGGTTAGAATAGGCATATTCCATATTTAAAATTTGTGATCAACAAAGAATATTTGCGAAAATTCCCTTGCCCTTTACCCTAACCACAATTGTGTATTTAGCGAATCGGTACACACATATCGGATAGCCATTTTGTTAAAATGGTTGCACTAATTTGTTAGATTTGTTGAACAAAATTTGCATCTTTGCTATGTCTAGTAACAAGATATGATTAACAAAATGGGCATCCTCTATGCCTGTCAGTCGGTTAAATACACTATATTTTTCCATTTATCAATAACAAACATTTCTGATTAACCGAAATTATGTGCAAAAAATGTCATCATCTAGGCGTTACCAGGTATAAATAAAAGAAATCTAAGTCCCCATTAGGTTGAAACATCTAAAAAGAAGCAAAAAATAATTGAAAATCCCTTGAACAATAATCGTTATGCGCTATTGAGTGAAAAAAGCAATGAAAAGGTTCAGAATACTATTCCTACGCGGAAATCATTTAAACCTCCACCAATATTCCTTCGTAAAACGAGTTCAAATAATTTAGTTAAAACTCTTGTTGACCTTATTGTGAAGAGCAGGTTTCATATTGTTCCCATTAGAGAGGGTGATGTGCAGGAAACAAAAATTGTTATATATAGTACACTGAATATGACTATAGAAAAGTCACTCGAAACCTGCATAGCAATAAGAGAAATTTTTTATACTTATAAGCTGAAAAGCAGTAAAGGCTTGTTAATGGTTATAAAAGGACTAGAGTCCAGTGTAGAAACTAATGATATCAAGGAGGCTCTGGAAGAAATGGGCTATAATACAAGAATCGTAGTCAATATTTTTAATAAAGATAAAATTCCTCAACCAATATTTAGAGTAGAGTTAGAGCCCGACGATAGGAAACTAAAATGCAATATTTGCGAATCGGAGGATAATAGTAGAGGAACCTTTAAAGCGTAATAAACCTATAAATGTGTTAACTAAGAACTATTGCACCCTTCGACAGAAATCACTTCAACGGATGCAAAATAAAGCCCTCAGAGTAGTAGGTAACCTTTCAATTAAGCACTCAACATTATTATTATATAGTAAAAATTTTGATGCAGTTTTGCCAATATATGGTATATACAAAATGCAGCTTTTACTTTATGTTTTTAAATGTATACATCACATTGGTTATCATACAATGCAGTTTTCAAGTTTTCAGCACTCACATAATACAAGAAATAACACAAACTTATCCGTAGCCTGGTGTAGATTAGAAACAACCAAGCAAATAATTAAATATATGTGTAGTTTCGAATTTAACAACTTGCCACAATACTTACTGTTAATTTATGTAATATTTTTACCAACTCGCCTCTATAAGGTCCAAAAGGGCGCTGAGGCATCATTATTGTAATATTGTAAATAATAAAAAAAATAATAAAAAAAAAACGGTCTTAAGAGAAAATGCGGAAACTGTGGCGGTGATCACTCGGCGAACTATCGCGGGTGTTTAGTTTATAAAACCTTACTATCAATTCGGAAAATCCTGGTGTTTCTATCCTTAAAGAAAATATAATTTGTACTGAATCTAATTCAAAAATTAAAAATAATAATCTTGAACTTCAAGCCAAAGTTGGAATTGTATCCTATGCCGCTATTTTTAAAATCTGGCAACCAAAAACCTATTGTTTCCCAAAATACAGGAGGGTTGGAAAATTTAATAAATGCACTTACCCACAATATTACCTCTCTTAGTTAATCAAAATATATCAAACTTTATGACATCCGTGTAAAACACTCTACAAGAACTTTTATGAGCGCAGAACCAAATGATTCAAATACTCCTGACAAGAAAATGAGTTTTTTGAAAATTTGCTTCTGGAATGCTAACGGCTTGAACCAACTTCTGTATTGCCCACTTTATCCATAATAAGAGTATAAATGTGATGTTAATTTCAGAGACGCATTTAACCAATAAATATAATTTTTATATTCCAGGATTCACTTTCCATATAACAAATCAACCTAATTAATGAATTCCAAAGGTAGACATACAGGACTCTAGTTGATCGATAGAACTGTTTGGATTGCATATCCCCTGGGCAACCAACTTACTGGCCCTCTGATCCTAAGAAAATTCCTGACCTTATAAATTTTGCAATATCGAAAAATATAAATAGAATACTACGGAATTATCATACGATCCATCTTCTTACCATTCTAAATGTTAAGCTATTACGGCAAAAATAACACGCAAATTTCTAATAGAGTAAAACAAAATTTCAAAACTAATTGGTTAAAATATAAATAATATATCAGCAGTATATCCACACTGATCCCTACATACAGTGTGAGGAAGATAACGATAATTATGTCAGAGATTTCACGTCTTTAATTTTTTCGGCCTTTGATTTTCTAACTCAGATATTGAAAAGCTTCTTCTCAAAAAGAGGAAACTTAGACGAGAATGGCAACAAAGCAGATCACCTATTTGAACAATTTGGACATATGGAATTCAATTATGATGAACTGCAAGTAATACCAGTAGTATTGATCTTATACAGAGGGTCCAATAGAAAATTTTTAGGACCATGATGGGAGCACCATAGTATCCATAGAAATTTAGAAGTACAATTGGTAAAAGATGAATTCAGAAAAATTCGTGAGAGATATATCTTGAAGTTTCAAAGCCATCCAAACCCGCTCTACTTACATAGAGTTGATTTACCACCCTACTAATTTAAGGCATATTTGTCCATTATGGCTCTCTCAACTGAGAGCAAAAAGTTTTTAAGGTTAAGTTATAAGATTTTAATACTTATTGTAAGGCCTATAAAGTAAAGGCAGATTCAATAAGTAAATAATAAAAAAGTACAACAGACAAACAGACGGAACTTAGAATGTTATAATGACCCAAAATATATATTGTACATACGTTTGTGGGTTGAAGACCTATATTTCAAGGTGTAACTAATGGAATGACGAAATCAGTATCAAGGCACACAAATTTAAATTTTAAATCTTCTTTAATTCTTAATGCAGTATAAAATTACAGCAAATATTTAGATTTTATATAAAATTGAGAATAATTAAAAAAACGAATTATATTATATAATGTACAATAAATATTTTGATAAACTTTGAGCCTTTTCAACCGAATGTGTCTCCAAAGGGGATTGGGGATTTTGAAAATGTTCATGGAAATAATTTTTTCCTAATTTCACAGATTAATTAAATTCGGGCAGTAAATAAAACAATTATTGGGAGAGTTTAGGTCAAAACTAATTTATAGTTTTAATTACTGGAATTAAAATAATATTTTAGCAATTCATTAATCCCAGCCATGACACCATCACATTTATTTGTACGGGGGGAAATGCGTTGCAATTAGAGTTAATGTTTGGAGAAAGATAATTCGTGTATTTGGAAAAGCAACGAAGCGGAAAGGTACATATGTACATACGAATATGTAAGTATGTGTGGCTATAAAGTGTTAAATTTTAGGTAACTTTTGTTAAAAAATACACTTGATTAATTGGGTCCCTAATAAAATAATTTGTTACACCATGAAACCGAAACAAAAAGCATTTCTTTTACCATGATTATTGATTTTGGGAATTTAAAATATGTATAAGACATCAGTAGGAAATACATAAAAAATAAATAAATATTAGTACCTATCACACCTACTTTAAGTAGATCATAGTTTAACATAAAATCTGTATTTTGAAACAATATTTATTTTCTTCTTCAAAATTAGAAAAAACTAATTAAATTTTGTTAAGTGTGCATTAAGTGTACTGGAATTATAAATAATTCTTTTTGTGTAATTAAACAAATACAATCATAAATAATTAAGAGCACTCAAATTGGTCAAAATAAATTTTCAGTGTCATTGCCCGTAGTATTTACTCAATGCGGGATGATGACGAAATATGTAAAAAAGATGACGATGATGAAGTTCAAGGCATGCTTTTTTACATGTTTATGAAGTGACTGACATTGGTTCCGGTATTTGCACATCCAAGAGAGCACATCCCCCTATACAAAAGAAATACATACAAATACATAGATAGACAAATTGTAAAAATAAACTTTAGACTTGAAAAATACTACTCGCATGTATTTTGTAATTGCAACATTTTAAAGTTATGTAAGAAAATTAATGATTTATAAAGAAGAGTAAATTACTTAAGAAATTTTAAAGGTGTTACATATGTATGTATATTCTGGGTTGTAATTATGTAGGAATTGATATGTAAACCAATCCTTTGATGTCATTTGATTGATGTTAGTTCTATTTATAAACTTAAATATCAACATGTGTATTTTTAAGTTCGTCAAAAATATAAGCTAAATATATTAAGGGTCCTTATAAATTTCTAATTATAAAATTTAAAGCTAGCTAGTAGGACCTAGAGCGCAAGATCTAGGCGGATGACAATTTCTGTTGAGTAGAAATCTTTGGTATTGTAAATGGTCAAAATCGGTGAACCAAAAAAATATATACCAAAAAATATGTAAAACCAATTAAAAGCCTCAAGGGCCTAAATGAGTAGATCTAGACATAACAAACACCCTAATATACATATGTACATACACCCCAAGGAATACACGAAATATTCAAGAAAACAGTTGGCCATATTTTACGTACTCTTATTGTTGGTACTAAAGCAAAATTATTAAGAGGATGCAATTGGAAGAGTTTTCATTTTTAAGAGTCATTCTCATTGACAATATTTGTGTGTGCTCTCGCAACATAAAGAGTAAAATAGCATTAAAATGAATATGTAATCGTTCGAATCTTGGCACATGGCCAAACTGTATTGTTCATTTTGTTTTGCTATTAACGTTTATGTTTTTTCGATTATATTCTTTCAGCCATCAGCTGTAATTCTATACGGCTAGACGAAAAGAACTATGACACTATATGCAGTAAAATAATACATAAATACATACATATGTATGTATGTACATACATATGTATAAAAAAAGGAAACAAAATATGAATGTATGTATGTATGTATATTACATTGTACGTTAATATAGCATAAACGAATATTTCGTTTTTTTCTGCTGCAGCAAGAATAGAAATAATATGCATAAATATTTATGTAAAATGTACACGAAAACATAATTCTAGTGATCTCTATTATTCGAATTGAATGTTAGTCAATGGTAATTTGCTTGCAGCTTGCAATTCATGGTTGGAATATAGAATGGATCATGAAAGCAATCAGGGGTGTCATAGAAACCAATATTGTCAGAATTGGTTTTAAAACCGACAAGAAAAAATGCTTTAGTGTCATAGGGCACTGCTACACGTTCAATATCGTGATACTAGAAATATCTCTATATTGTCTATATCTCTATATTGTCTTCAATACTCTTAGGCAATTCTATTGCTTGATTAAAATAGTTTTCCTCAAGACCTTCAAGATAGTGGTTTACAACTGTAATTGCATCTTCATTTGAGGTAAAACGCTTGCCAGCTAGGATTTTTTTTAATTGCGAACAGAAGGTGGGTGGTCAAGCAACTCGTACTTGAATTCGTTGATTTTAGCTATTGTTAAAACAATCTTGTGCTTTGGTGCATTGTCTTGATGAAAAATTATTTTTTTGTGTTTTAAGCCAGGACGTTTTTGTCGAATTTTTACATTTAACTGATCCAAAATGTTGCAATAGTACTCTGAATTTATTGTTTTACCCTTTTGCAGATAGTCAATCAATAAAATACCTTTAAAGTCCCAAAAAACCCGTTGCCATAATCTTACCAACCGATTTAATTTTGTTTTTGCCTCCTTTGGGACACTTCCACCCAAGGTGAATTTAAATACTAGGTGATAGCGTAGCGCCAGCTGATTATTCATGGTGAATTTGAAAATGCCAAAAAGTTATATAAAAAAAAAACTTTTTGACAGTGACGAAAGTTTTTCATATAGAAAAATGCCTGTTGTTCTTGCCTTGTTGTAATTGTTGTAGCAATGCGGTCACCTGGTATTTAATTTCACCATGCTTCCACCTGCTTCAGTCAATTACTTGTATTGTTCTTTTGTCTCTAGTGGATCCATGTCTCATCAACAGTTATGAAACGATGCTTAAACCCCATTTTATTTTCCTTAAAACGATCCAAACAAGCTTAAAAAATTTTCATTCTTATGCGTTTTTGGTCGACTGTTAACATATGCGGCACCCATCTTGTAGAAAGCTTTTTCATTTGTAGTTCTTAATGCAAAATTAAATGGACTAGATCATTTGAGATGCCCATGGTATTAACCAAGGTGAATTTAAATACTAAGTGACAGCGTAGCGCCAGCTGATTATTCATGGTGAATTTGAAAATGTCAAAAAGTTATATAAAAAAAAAACTTTTTGAAAGTGACGAAAGTTTTTCATATAGAAAAATGCCTGTTGTTCTTGCCTTGTTGTAATTGTTGTAGCAATGCTGTCACCTGGTATTTAATTTCACCATGGTATTAACTATTTCACGCACTTTTAATTGTCGATCATTTAATACCATATCATGCACTTTGGCTACAATTTCTGTTGTTGTTGCTTGTACGACCACGTTTAAATTTAGCAACCCAATTGTTTTCTGTTGCATATGAAGGAGCACTTTCACCTAACACATTCACCATTCCTGTCCCGATAAACCTTTCTTATTTAAATATTTAATAACACTACGAATTTCAAATGTTTCCATTATAAAAAAGAGCGTCTTTTTTGAACACCTGTTGCTATATGATGGAGTTGCCAGATAAACAGATGGAAGTTTCCAAAACACTTATTTTTTTTTGTTTATACCGCGCTTTCTGTTCTAGGCTAAGAAGTTTCCGAACCGCCCGCGTATGTATATGAATTTTATGTATATTATTTAAGTTTATGTAAAGTTTTAGTTTCATGCTTGCTTTTGTTAAAAAAAAAATGAGAAAACATAATAGAAAACAAAATTCTTGTATTTTTCTTTACCGTTAGTGAATTTTTGTTTTTCAATTTAAGTCATTACTTTAGTTATTATTTTATAAGTAGTGAAGTGCAAGTTTGAACATATGTATGTATGTTTTCTTTTGGAATATAATTCCATAATTGTGGAAAGAATACATAATTGTTTATTTTAAACTTAGTCCCCGTTTAGATTATGAGATTTTTGTTGCTCCGATTATTAACAGGGGTACACATATGCATGTACTCTTGAGACACGCTTAGTTCCCTCATTCATAGTTTTAAACGCAAAGAAAAATATGGACACATGTATACATCCACAAACAATCGCTGCAATAAAAATCGCACAAAGTAAACGCAAATGCAATTTTAATATGGAAACGACAAAAATCTCATAATATTCGAATTCGAATGACAACACTAGTACGAGTATATACACGATTTTTTAGACGGACAATTTTGTGACGTTCTCAATTAACTACGGGTATATTTCGTGCTTTCTTTTTGGCTGTTTCATTATTTGTTTTTATGTTTCTACCATAAATTAGTTTCCCATTACCTATACATATTTAACATGGTGTTTTGTAGTTGTGACTTCATGTTGTTGCAATTTTTTCAGTTTTCTTTAGTCGCTGTTTTAGCAAGGGTATTAAAAGGATACACGACTATGCTACATAAATATACATACTTCCATACATACGAGTATGTGCCTATATACGAGTATGTTTAACTTTTTCAATTAACTAAAGTTTAAGGAACTTATTTATTTTAACAAAAAATAAAAAAACACCATATTAGATTTGTTAGGTTAATTTTAAGTTAAGTAGATATTTGTACGTACATTTTCTAATGTCTCATTTGAAATTTATACTAATGCTAAAACACACATGTATGTAAAAGGATACAATGAAGGAATCCTTATAAAAATAAAATGAATTATTTAACTAATCTGAAGACACTAATTCATTGTAAAGTTTAGGTTTAAAAATATATTGTGTGAGTATGTAAATCTCTTTCAGTCTAATCAGAACATATTATATTTTTTTTTTACCAGCTCAGTATTTTGATTTAATTGAATATACGAGGGCGGTTCGGAAACTTCTTAACCCAGAACAGTAAGCGCGGTATAAACAGAAAAAAGTCAAGTGTTTTTAAACTTCCATCTGTGCTCTGAACACATGTTAAATTTATTTTTGATCTGGCAACTCCTTCATATAGAAACAGGTGTTAAAAAAAGAACCATCCGCGATTTTTTTACAATGGAAAAATTAGAAATTTGTGGTGTCATTAAATATTTACCCCCTTATTCAGAAACGATTAATAAATTTAACAAACGTTTATTATGACAGATTTGCATATAAAATTTGCCTTAATAAACGTTTGTTAAATTTAACAATCGTTTTTGAATAAGGAGTTTAAATAAAAAAGAAAAAACTTAACTTTTTTCTGTTTATACAGTTAAAAAGTTTTCGAACTGCCCTCGTATGTATATGAAATAAATTCGTATTGAATGTTATTTGGATACTAAAATTTTTAAGAAAGTTATGATCATTAAAGTGATTTTTGGAATTGCGCTTTATATGGGAGCTATTGTCAATTATGGATCGATCTGCACAAAATTTGTAGTTGTAATCTGGTTTTATATATAATAAAAATAAAGTGCGATTTCAAATATTTCCTGTTTTTTTTTTTTTTTTTTTGATTAAAACATGTATTTATTATTATTTTAATAATTATAAATTAAAGTTTATTTAACTGATTGTTCGAGCTTTTCATTTGTTAGTTTTTTATTTTTAATTCAGCTACTATTTTAACTAATAGAAAACTTAAGGTAGAATTCTTACCTTATATTTTCTTATATAATGCAAATTTAATGGCATATACGAAATTTCAAGCGACAAAATTAAGTAACACTTCACTTAAAAAGTTAAATAACTTTAAAACCTAATACGAAGTTGCTCCTCCTTTGTTATTAATGACCTCTCTCAATCTTTCTGGTAAATCTTGGAATTGCCCTCCATTCACTTTGCATCTTTCCCAAGACTGGATTTCATCGGAATTTTGTCATCGAGAATATTCCAAAGGTACTCGATGGAGTTTAAATCGGGGCTCTGAGCAGGACATTCTAACTTTTTCACATTGTTTTCTTCAAGGCATTTTTTAGCGACCTTACTCGTGTGCTTAGGGTCATTGTCTTGTTCAAATATAGCATCTACAGCACTGCTATAAAGATTTTCTTTCATAATATTTACATAGTGCTTTGAGTCAATTTTTACAAGTTTATCAAGTGAAGAGAAAAAGCCTTTCTGTTGGTTCACACCATACACTTTTTCGCTTCTTGCAATTCTTGAGTTCATATTTTGACTCGTCTGACCAAATTATTTTACTCAAAAATGATTCAGGCATATTTGTAGCTCGTAGCGAACGTACTTTTTAGACCGCTTTCGTTAAGTCTTCCTTGGACAGTTTGAGTCGAAATATTTAATTCTAGTTCCTCCTTTATATCTCTGGCGGTCGCTAAAGAAGTTCTTTTTGCTAGAATATTAATATGATCATCGTCTAGCTTCGTGGTATAACGTTTTCTGCCACATACTCGTAAGTTATTTAAGCTTTTGTTTGACTTTCTTATTTTATACAAAGCAATTATTTTTCCGACCGCAAATTCCGATATCTTATACTTAGAACTCAAAGTTTTCTGTTTCATCCCATTTTCACGATCTAGTTCATTTTCGGTTAAAGTTCTCATTTCGAAAAAGTCTGGGTCTAGCCTTATTTTGTGTATATTTAAGTAATATTAAATTAAATAAATAAGTACTTCACTATAATTTATTATTTTTTAAAAACTTACCACAAATTAAAAAAAAAACAGGAATACTACTTTTATTTTAAGCGACTTTATAAAATCGCGATGTTTATGTAAACAATTCAGATACTCCAACAAATAACAGGACAGTGATTAAATAGTAAATAATACATGTAGAAGAAAAATATCAAAAAGAAATGGAGATGGTTACAAAACTCCACTTTATTTTGTCCGACAGTGTATGTATGTATATGTTGGCTAGGTGAAATAGTAGACCGACTTCAATAACTTCAACCAATCGTCCTTGGGCCGAGCAAATATTATGTACCAAATTTTGTAAAAATATAATTAAAATTGCGGCCTGTACAAGCTTTACATAGACAGCCAGTCAACCAGCCAGACTGATGCACGGACGGACATCGTTAATCGACTCAGCAAGTCATTCCAAGTAGTTAAAGGTGTTGGACTAATATTTTTGGGTATTACAAACATCAGCACAAATTCAATATACCCTTCCCAATATGGTGGTGAAGGGTATAATAAAATAACACAATATTCAGTTCCGGTGTTAGTAAAAAAATTAGACTAAATAATTTTAAGTAAAAACTATAAGAAATAATCCATTGACATTTTGTAGTCCTCAAACCTTAGGTGCCAGATATAGTACGGTCTTTCAGAAGGAATTAGAAACGGAAACTTACATCGCTTTAAAGATTTCATATAATCGAAACCGATCTCAATGCAAATATTGTGCTTTACAATAACTCTGTGAAGTTTTATTAAAAGCATACACATACTCGTATATGTATACTGAATGATATTCGAGTATATTGTTATGTTTTTACCTTTTAAAAAAAATGGTTTATTTCCTTTAAATAAACCGGATTTAGGATTTAAAGAAAATATAACAATTCATACTGAAACATATTACTTTAAAACAAATTGGCTTAAATATAAAAAATATATCAGCAGTCATACCCACACAGGTCTTTGTATTCTGTGTGAGGAAGATGTAGATAAATGTGTCAATGACTTCACGTCATTAATTGTATCGGCTCTTAATCATTCTAAGAGTCAAACATTTCCTAAAACTAATATACACATTTCCAACTCAGATATTGAAGGACTTCTTTTCGAAAAGAGAAAACTCAGAAGAGAATGGCAACAAAATATATCACCCGCTGTAAAACAGAGGCTGACTGCTGCTAGTAAAAATCTGAAAAAAGCCCTTCAATTGGAAGAGGATCGCAAAAATAGAAATTGCATTCAAAGTTTGACAAATACCAAACACACAAATTTTTCCCTTTGGAAGGCAACGAAAAATATCAAGCCATCGGTAGAGGGGCAAAGCCCTTTAAGGAAAGCTGACGGTACTTGGGCTCTTAGTACAGAGGAAAAGGCTACAATTTTTGCTGATCATTTAAGTACAGTCTTTCAACCAAACTCGCCAACAACTGTTTTTGAACTTAAAGAGCTACGTGTGTCAACATTATCTAATGATGACATATTAGCTATAAGCCCAGAAGACATTAAAGAAGTAATCAAGGATAACATAATATTAAGAAAATCACCTCGAAATGATTCAGTTACACCTACTTATGATTAAACCTACCGAGTGTGGCAATAATTGTGTTGTCTATAATATTTAATGCTATCTTTAAACATGGAGTTTTTCCGACAAATTGGAAAACTTCTCAGATAATAATGATACAAAGCCAAAGACTTGACCATACCATTCTCCTATAGACCAATAAGCTTACTTCCTTGCTTATCGAAGCTATTCAAAAAAGTGTTCCAAAAGAAAATCATACCATTTTTAAATGAGAAAAATATAATCCCAGTTCATCAATTTGGTTTCCGGGAACGCCACGGAACAATTGAACAAGTTAATCGTATAACCGTAGAAGTAAGAAAATACTTTGAATTAAGGAAATATTGTTAAGCAATATAAAATAAAATGCTTGCTGTCACCATGTACCCATAAACTATTGGAATCTTATCTATTGGACCGCTTATTTACAGTTAAGTACAACGATTCACATTGAGGAGAGGATGTTGTCCACCTGTCACACTTAACAATGTAAATATACCTCAGTGCGATTATGTTACATACCTTGGTATTCACTTAGGTAGAAGACTTACTTGGCGTCGTCATATAGAAACCAAGAGACTTCACATGAAATTAAAAGCCTCTAGCCATCACTGGTTAATCAGTGACCAATCTAAGCCTGGACTATAAAGTCACCCTGTATAAAACCAATTTGGACATATGGAATCCAATTGTGGGGAACTGCTAGTAATACCAGTATTGAACTTGTACAGAGGGCCCAATCAAAAATTCTTAGGACCATGACGGGCGCACCATGGTACATAAGAAATGAAAACATCCACAGAGATCTGGAAGTACCATTGGTAAAGGAAGAATTCAAAAGGGTCCGCGAGAACTACACCAAAAAGCTACAAACCCACCCGAATCCGCTTGCTAGAATTCTAGGTCAGAGCTAGACGCAGTCGAGGCTTCGTAGAGCTTATCAGCAAATAACAAATTAATGCTCTGTTAGAGAGTAATTAGATTTAATTTTAGTTTTAAGATTTGAATACTTATTGTTAGGCATAAGGGAATAAGGCATATTCAATAATTAATAAAAAAAAAGTGTACAAAATAATCAAAGCCTTTCCATCCATGTCTTTTTGCTCTATTATACAACAGCAGTATCTTCTAGTAATTTCCGGCGCCATCAAGAGAAGACAATCGAAACTTCCTATCTATGGCCGTTAAAGCTTTATGTTGCCATACTGCATGTTAATAACAGTATGTTATCAACAATGTTTATAAATAGAAACTTCTACTAATGCAAATGTTGATAAACATGTTGTATGATAATCAAAATGCTGTACGTTAAATTTAAATTGACAAACAAATCAATTAATTTTCAAATCAATTATTTTTTTCAAAAACATCTTTTATTTACGACAAGTTACAACAAATGTTTAGTTTTTTTATTTGATCTTATAAAACACTTATAAGAACAAACAATGCAAAACTAATTTGTGCTAAAAAAAGTGGTTACGCTTATTTGCCGTGTGTGGTCCTTAAAAAATTACAGATTTATTTAAATTTTTGTTAAAAATCCTATACTTCCTGTCGCACGATATTCAAAGATAACAAAAAGTATTTATAGATTGATAAAACAATTTAATTTAATTGACCTGTACACAATGTTTAGAATTTTGAAAATTGTGTCCAATTAATTTTCATATGTATGTGTTCTTAAGGCATACTGAATTTTAAATATTGGCTTTAAAGGTGTAGACTGAATGTTGACAAATTGCCTACCTCTCGTTTTCTTTTTTTAAACATTTAAATTAACCTCATTAAAGATACAAATGTTAATAACAAAATATTTACATAAACAGTAAAAACTTAAAAAATGGACTAAAAGTTTATTGGGTGTGGTCTTTGTTGGACTAATTAGAATGGGAATACAATTTAATTGTACTATTAGAAAACTAAAATTTAAATAAACTAATTCAAGAGCCCACTACTTTGCAGATATATGATATAAAATGTATTGAAATTTTAAACATAATAGACAAACAAGTTTTCAAATATATTTACTGTTGCTTTAAAATGTGAAATTTTTTGTCTGATTATACATAATTCACAGACCAATATGTTTATGCAACTTTAAAAATTATACACCGAAAGACTAGTTACTATTAATCTGCTCTGTTTTCACCTGATCTGTCCTACAAATGATACATTTAAATCAGTGATGAGCAAACACATTCTCTCATGTTTTTATTTGTGTTGGTTAGCAGCAGAAAGCTTTGTGTATTAAGAAAGAAAATCATAAATATTTAAAAAATTGCGCAGCGAAACCTTGCTTCCACAACTGCTAACCAGTTTGATCTCTGAAAGATCAAGCTAAGAAAAATTATCAATAAATTTTAATAATAATTTTCATGTAACAATTCCTACCTTCAGTAAAAATAATTTAATGAAAATTATATTTAATGAACTCGAGCTTAAATAAAGACATTTTTGTTGTATTTAAAAAAAATATTTAAACTTATAGTGTCCACTCTTTTAAGTGTTTACTGTATTTTTTAATATATATCTTTGTATGCATGAGTATATTCGAATCAATAAACTGGCAAAAATATTTTTTAAAAAAAAATATTGGCAACGTTTACCACAAATATCGTTAAATTTAAACAAAATAACAGATCAAAGTTAAGTCATTCATTAGTAAGAGGTTAATTGAACAGCACACGCTCACTACGTTCAATATGATTTTTGTGCGGAAATTCAAAGTGACCGATACGATACGCTTTTCATTGGTGGTGACAATTATCTGCAGTAATCTTGGCTTAAGCTGTAATGCCACCATCATCACCTCTTCTTCCACGAGCTCCAATCAAGTAAAATTAAAGACAACACCGAAATTTTTCAAAGAAAATTGTACATGTTCAACACAATGGCAGTGTGAATGTTGTGCCAAAGTCAATAATGACCTACTTAATGTACATCAAACATGTAAGTGTTCCAATGGACACATTCAATTGCATTTAATCATTGTAACAATAAATACATTTCATTTCATGTTCCTTTTCCCACAGTGTGTGCCGACTGGAAAGTATTTTCAAATTCATGGGATATACAGGCTAATGTACGTTTAAATGAAAATGTTTTATACAGGAATACCTTTTCCGCCTGGAATATACCACCATTTTGTGTCCCCATATGGCCAGCAATCGCACTGACCGGATGTATGCAAATGCATAGTATCACACAACATGAATTCAATACTTTGCATGGCTGTGCAAATTTGACCATAAATTTTGTAGCCTTTAATTTGTTCAATATGCAAATGGGCTGCATGGATGTCGGTACAGGCGGCATTCAATTTGTTGAGCCAGACCATGAAGTTGTTAGTACGACCTCAACGGAAAAGCCTCCAGAAATTGAATTGGAAACAAGTGATTTCATAAAAATTGCCACTACTACCATGAGTAATATTAAACTAAATGAAAAGGTTACTACTGCGGGAATAGCAACGATACGCCAAGACTCGTTAAGTTATTTGAGAAGTACAAACTTTTAATGGGTCGATTATGTTTAGCAACCAAACTGCCAAAAGGCATAAAAGTTATTATTATGTAAGGCAACTTTTTCCGATTTTTTGAGTAGAAAACAAACAGTTATGTTATATTAAAAAAAATAATAAATAATTTAACAACAAAATTACTGACATTTAAAATTTACTACTTTAAATTAAATTTTAAACAAATTCTCGGTGGCCATGAAGTTAACAGCTGAAAGTTTCCAGTTTCCATCTGCAATATGTTTTTGTCAACTGTCAACTCCACTGAGGTTCGGTTGCCATCCGCAATCGACCAATAAATAAAATACATGTGTGTAAAATAAAATATCATAAGTAATAAAATTATATAAATAAAGGCATACGCTTATGTTCTATATTCCCCTATGAAGTGAAACTAAATCGTTTTCAATTCCACATGGACAATTTCACGGCGTTCTAGAAAACGAGGTGAAACTTTTAACTACGATGAACGAAACTAAAAGTGATATTTTACTTTTCAAATCATTTTCACAAAATTAATGTAAATTTCACTTCCACTTCATTTTACAAATGTAGAATCCAGGTGATAATAATTAAACCATTTTAATAACATAACTTTTGTAGAGTCCTTAGAGTAAAGTTTTGGCAGCATAAATATATTTATTGCAGTAGAAGTTTAATAAATGTGGCGAAAGAACCCCAATTAAAGATATTTCCTGTGTTAGACTTTGGAATTTTAATAGCCATGAACTGTCTGCCATTCTGACAATTCAACTTCTAATATTTTTGGTTATAAATTTCCTATGAGGGAAACATATATCTACAATTTTCTTTTTATTCTGAAATTTTATGACTTTTTTATAGAAAGAATCCATCCCAAAACGGACACTAACCCTCAATGGGTATGATTTTGAAATATGTAAATGGAAAATAGATGTAATTTTTAAAACACTGTTCCGATTGAAATGAAGGCTCCGTTACGGTTCACAACACCAAGAATTTTGATGTTGTATGTTGTAACTGCGTTTACGATTCACAGCACTTATCGACTTAATCGTATGAAAAATGCATGTTGTGAACGATAATCGGACCCGAAGTGTCCATGTAAATTATTGAGTGTATCAAAGCTTTTAGAAAATAAGTGTAAATATCGAAATTAAAATTGAAATTGTACATTGTGTAGTTGAAAATTTATATTAAATAATTTAAGTTAATTTCTTAACAAATCGTTTTGAAACTTAAGCAATTCATACCCAATAAACTAAATAATTTTTTGATTTCTTCCCATAAACATTTTTAAGGCATGTGTATATCGTTGTATTTTATTCGTTGAAGTGTCTAGTTTTTATTAGGTTTAAATGAAAAATTACAATATTAGTTATTTTTTGTGCTACAGAATAAATAAAAGCCATTTTAAATTTATCATGCTACTCAAAATAAAGAATTTTTATTTTCATGTAAATGGTTTTTTGTTTTAATATTTAAATATTACACAATAATCAAGAAATACTGTAGCAGATTAAGTAAAATCACAAAAATATTAAATTATATCTACAAAAAAAGACAAACTGAAACATCACATTTAAAAAACAAGAAGCTGAAAAGAAGCTGAACACACAAACAAAATTATTAAAACAGAGATATTAGTTTAAAATTAATATACATAAAAATATGTATGTATGTATGTATCTATGTAAGTGTGTATGTATACGATTAAAGAAAAAATATGAAAATATCAAAATATGTATTATATATAAAAATATGTATGTATGTGTTGCAATAATATCAAATTTTGTAATAAAATTTAGTTTTAAAGTTATTAATATTAGTATTTTGTTTGTTTTTTATATTACTTTTCAAAAAAAAAATAATTTTAAAGAAAAGTTAAAATGTAGAAGAAATTTAAATATTTAACAAAATATATGTTTGTAGTATATATCGCACACAATTTAGAATATAACATTATTATTACTTATAGTATTAGTAATTAATTTAATCGGCTATTGCAGTATAAGGTAGGCTGCTGTGTTTAGGTTTTGTTTTATTAATAAAAACTTTTATGGCTCCGTTGAAATCGGCACTAACCATGACATAGCCGCAACCTTTTTTATGTTGCTCCACCAAAGGATCTGGTTGATTATTTATTTGCTTTAAGAGAAAAAGATAAAACATACATTTAAAAATATTGTACAAATTTGGTAATGGTGTAAAAGTTGAATATCTACCTTTTCATGAGATATTTCATCGGGTTCTGGCTTAATAACGGCCTCAGGATGTGGAGCAAATATTGCACAAGTAACTGTAGCGTTATGGGCTTTAATTCCCTCCCAAAAATCACTTCTATCGCGGCGTACCTTAAAACATTTAACACAAATAAATGTTATTTTACTTCATAACACTTTTAGTTAGCCAACAAAATAAACTTACCGAACTTAATTTTGAATAATCATGATTTGTTTTCCATATGTAAATACATTGATTTTCGGAACCGGCTATTATATATTTGCCATCATGACTAAAAGAGGCTTTAATTTGAGACGAAGCATTTAGGTAACCCTTATATTTGCAGGACAAATTCAAGTCTCTCAAATCGTATAAACGAACACGACTATCGTTAGATGTAACCAAGATTTTATCTTCACCCGGCATGGGTTCAATGCCGCTTATTTTACGGCCTATGCGATTTTTTCCACGTGTCGAGCGTACATGTATCTGAGTATGATATTTTAATTGATCTGTATTGTAAAAAATGCAGCGACCATCGTAGGAACCGACTACAGCAAATTGACCATTTTGGCAAAAGTTTGCCGCTGTTATTAACTTCGTTTGACCGTCGACTTCATTCCATAAGGCCACCTTTTTATCGGGTATATTCCATAAACGTAGTTTACCATCTAAACTGCCACTGAGGAAGTAACGATCGTCACGGGGATGAAATGCTATGGCAGTTACAAAGTCAATGTGCTGGAAACAGCATAGACACTCTTTACGCGAAATATGCCATAGACGTACTGTTTTATCCATGGAACTTGAGAGTATAAAGTAGTTTTTAGACCAAGAGACATCCAGAAGATCTGATGTATGACCGATGTAAGTGCAGAATGATTTTGGCATAAATGGCCCAGTACATTTTTCAGCTGCTGTTGCCATTGCAATTGCCTCTTCTGCAGATTGCTGAGACACCAACGATTCCTGCGACGGCGTTGGTGAGGATTTTTGATCGGCATTATATTTTGTACGCATATCCTAAAGAAATTTCAATTAAAAATAATTAATTTAATTATTGATTACGCCCATATCACTATAACATACCTGAAAAAAGGGATAGGCATCTTTAAGGACCCAAATACGCAATACTTTATCTTGACCAGCGGTAGCTAATAGGCGGCCACATGAACTAAATTTCATACACCAAACAGCGCCGGTATGTTCTCCTGACAAGTCCTATGCAAAAGATTACAGTAAATAAAGCGTGGTATAAGTTTTCCCTCCAAAATTACTTACTTGTACATGCTGCAACTTTGTAAATTCATAAGGTCCCTTATTGGTTGACGAAGCTTTAATTTTAATATTTTGTTCCGGATTCATAACATCAACTATATCGGCCACGTCTTCTTTGTGACGAGCATGTGATACCTCTGATGCCAGTGATTTGGCTTTGTCGACTGTCTTACGCATAGTTGAACCGAAAAAACGTTTAATTTTGGCCGTTTTCTTTTTCAAACGACTACCGTCTTCAGTTTCACCTTCTTCCTCATCTTGCGGCTGACCCTCACTACAGGGCGGTATGCCAATAACACTTTCATCATCAGATTCCTTTTGTATAACTTCCAGATGTGATGTAAGTTTTAGTATATGCAACGACAATGGATTCCAACCCTCTGGCACTGGCGGAGGGCGTACCTCAGATAATGGCATAGTTTCACCAGTTTCTAGATTTTTAACCGGCACTTGTTCAAGTATTTCGATATCCGTCAATTGCTTCCCGGAATTTGTACGAATGCGTACATCAATATTCATTTGCTTTAATACATCCTCGTCGCCCGCCGATTTACGACGTTCTTTATCACTGCTACTACGGTAGATTAAAGATGGATATCTATATGTAGAAGCGTGTAAGGTAAACATATTAAGAAAACTGCCATTGATACTCAATGCAATAATAATGAGACTACACAAATGAATATGTATTATGCAACACAAAGTTGAATTTTATGTTGTATACAATTTAATTAATTGCTTCAGCTACAATTAAATGGCAGATCAAATAAGATCATAATGAGCATAGTATTCAAAATCATAAAAAGCTATGGCATTCGACTGTGACGACTCGTATATACCCCCAACTATTGACAAAGTGTATTAACAAAACAAAAAATGGGATTACTACGTAATACATTTTAAATAAACATTTTCAATATGGGTATCAAAATGTTTTTTTTTGACAAGTAAATAATCATACATCCTTGTTCAGTAAATTAAGTGATTTCAAAAAGGAGCTACAAACTTTGCATTACTCGAAAGTAAAACGATTAAATCATGTGGATTCAATTTACAGAATACCAAAATACATATGTAACTTTGTTTTAAAAACAAAATCTTTACTCCGATTTTTTGGTATTTTGCAAGATTAAGGACAATCTTGTATATGACATACAGCTGCGTGCAACTAATTATTCAATATTTAAATCTATATGTTAAAGGTTATATTTATTAAATAAAACGTTAAAATTTAGCACTTTTATTATTTTTTTTATTATTTTGTTCTTTGTGGTATTTTTTATAATTTTTGAAATAAATTAATCGTGCACTAAGTTAAGGTCAATGACAAATTTATTAACATTTTCAAAATCAGATAATTTTTAAAAGTTAGATTAAATTAATTATGATTACACAGAGTGTTTTTCAGTATATGAAAAGTTCTTAATAAAAACAAATCCTGTGATGTCAGTACTCAAAAGATTATTGTACAAATGCATCAGGATAGAAACACTTATCGGGAAATCACAACAGCCTTGAATGTTTCAAAAACAATGGTTTTTAAAGCGGTAAAATATTTTAGAAAGCATTTGACTACAGAAACGGTGGCCCGTAACAAAAGAAGCTGATTTACGGCAGTTCGTGAAGATGCACGAGTCGATAAAAATCCGCATAAATCAGCAAATGAGATTCGAATTGCAGTATTTAAAATTTAAAATATCGATTGCGAGAAGTTGGATTGTTTGGAAGAATTTCACGAAAAAAACATTATTGCCTGAAGTTAACCGAAAGAAGAGACTCGAATTCGCAAAGAAGTACCACCATTGGACGGATATAGAATGCAAAGGAGTATTATTTTCAGACAAAACAAAAATTAATAGAATCTCTCCAGATAGAAAAAAATGTTCGCCGGCCAAAGTTGAAAGAATTTCATCCAAAGTACACCCGTGATACTTTGAAACATGGAGGAGGTTCTATAATACTTTCAGTTGCTATGTCGACACGTGGTGTTCGACCTCTGCACAAAATTGAGTTTCAATATGCAAGAATTCTAAGCAATACAATGATGCCGTATGCTGATGGATATGGATATTTCAGCAAGATAACGATTCGAAAATAAATAAATACTTTTCTGGAAAATCTGTGGTATGTCCTTAAAAAAATGAACGACTGATATTATTAATCTTATTTCACAATATGAATCACATATTCATAAATTTTAATTAATTTGACACAATATTCAGTTATTTTTAAGAAGTAATGCTTGGTTTTCACTATGTCAGTTTTGTTGTCAAATTGTCCAAATTGTTGGTAATTTCATAACAATTTGGACAATTTGGCAACAAAACTGACATAGTGAAAACCAAGCATAAGAGTTAAATTGACTAAACTTTAAACAATAATACTTTCGTATTATTGCTTCAAGCTCATATGTTAGTATCGTTAGTATTTGCACGTAACTGTATATCGTTAAATACAATCATTATCATTGAGTATATACACAGTTAACAGTTAATAATAATATGGTACATTAGTTTCACTGAAAATGTTAATAAATCATAAATTCTTGGAATATAAATTTATCATAATTCATATGCTTCTCTTAGGTGAGCTAAACGAAATTATAGCGGCATTGTCCTTTAAGAATAACAAATTTTTAGCTAGTCGCAACCACATTTTAGTAATTCTGTTCATGTCACCTACATAAACTAAACTTAAATATTTTTTAAATAAATAACGAGAAGTATAAAGTTTTCCATTCCTTAAGCATTTAACCAACATTATATAAACAAAGGTGAACCTGTTGTATATGTTGTTCCAAATGTTTATGTACAAAATACACAACAACATTTGTACAACCATGTAATATCAGACAAAGTATGTAAAATTAACAAATATCAAAAGTTTTGAATCATATATATGTATGAAAAATTTTAACTAACTACAAGCATTCGTTTAGGAATTAGATTTGAACAAGACTTTTTTATATACGTAGAATATGTTTGTATAATATATCCAACACCACACGCCATGAAAGCATAAATATGAATACCCTAAACATTAATTGTAAAGTTTCAAATATTTAAATATACTTTGTTTATATGGTAAGTTTCAAATATTTAAATATATTTTGTTTATATTCCTATGTTTATAAGTAAACTCTGAAATAGCTTCACGATATACCAACACATAACATCAATAAAAGCAATGAATGAATCAAGTGTAACTTTAGCTGTACAATTTTAAAGATAAATCAAAAATCACCAACTTGATTTTTAAAATCCAAGGTCTATTTACTAAAGTTGTAAATTTATAAACAATAAAAACGTCAACTAGATTGCTGTAAACAAAAAGGAAATATATATTGTATGATTACTGCAAAAATATAATGGTTCGTGTTCCATTAAAGTTATTTTGTATGAATATAATACATAATGGTAGCTAGATTTGAAAGTTTAAATTCTTTATACTCAATATACTCAAAGCGATGCTATTTCTTGCAATTCCCTTGGTACCTTGTTCTCAATTCGAATAACCATTATACATACTTCCGAAAATATTAAGGAATTTTTATACGCGGGAATAACAAAATTGTTTTCTTTTGCTTACAATAAAAATAGGTACACTAATTTTTAGTAAAATTAGTTAAAAATTAACTAAAATAACTAATTTTTAAAAACACGAATTTATTATCTTTTGCAAAAAATTGTACATAACACACACACTTTTAACCTACTAATGGCTAAATTCACAGTCTTTAGTTAGCTAATGGCAAAGGCTTAACTAATAATTCTTTATTCGCAATGCTTAGTTTGCCATAAGAATACTAAGTAATAGTTAAACAATAGTTAGTATTTTAGTTTACCAATGGTTAACTAATGACCGAGAATTCGGCCATAAGTGTATATAAGATTTGGCACAGCCGAATATACCACTCGCACATTTTTTTTTTTTTTGTTATTATTTTACTCCTTAAAATTTTTATAAAAACTGAAGTATTTTTTCTGCTAAAATCCTTTTTTATAACTATGAATAATGAAAACTCAGAAGAACCAATCAGGAAAAAAATTTACGTAATTCAATTGTAATTAATAATTTAATTTCTGAAATTATATAATTCTCATAATCACTAGATCATTTCCAGTTATTAAATTTTCTTAACAACATTTACCAAAAGCTTTTTGAAATTTAATTGAACATAAAATGTACGCCATTGTTTTAAAATAAATATTTGTATAATCACAGTGAGGATTTAAATGAACTGTTAAACTGTATTTTAAGAAATTCTTTTAATAACAAATATATACGTATGTATAAAACCGGGCTATTATTCGTATGCTTTTCACATAATATTTTCATATTAATGTAACAAAATGAGTTATTTTAGAATAACTAACATACCTGGTAGCACTTCCTAAACTATTTGAACCCGTACCAGCCAATTTAGGTCTTTGAATATTTTCATTTAATATACGTTCAATACGTTCAATTTCCTCTTGTGAGGGTCCTTCAGCTTTATTAGATGCTTCATCGCGTGGTTTAACCACATAACCACCTTGGGTGGCTTTATAAAGATTTAAACTTTGTGAAGGGTCAATGGAACTATAAATGAAATTTTTATTGATGGTAAAGTGTTTTAGCTGTTTAAAAGGGTTCAATGTAAATCATACCTGACACGGCCAGGAGCGGAATTACTTTTGGCCGAATTCGATGGACTCGGTTTGGAGTACACCGAAGTGGAACTATTACCCAAAGAATGCGACATGCGATTTATTGAACCGCCAACAGCAGCTGTAGTGACAGGACGTGTTTTACTTGCAGAAATTTGACTTAACGATGTCCCCGACGCTGAAACAATTGTATTGCTAGAGGCGTGAACAGAAGAGCAGACAGAGGAAACATTACCGCCTAAGGCACTAATACTACTAAATCCTCCAAGTGACAATGCCATATTGGCCGACGTTGTAATACTTCCGCCACCATCAAGACTGCAACGTGCCATGCGTGCATTTTGCAGAGAACTTGTTTCATTCCAACTTTTCTCAATTTCTTTTACCAAGTCGTCACTAAGTTTCTGTTGAACATCACGTACACTCTTAACGGATTTTGTATCACTATCAGTATCTGTATCGGCGGCCGGCAAACGCATCCCCTCATTCATATAAAACTGATCGGATGAACTGGTTGAACCTTTCTTCGTGTCTTTTTTCCTACGTCGAGGTGGTGCGATCGGTCCACTAGACGTTATTGAATCCGTAGTCTTTGAATGGGCTAATTTTGTGCTGGCTATAACATCGGGTTCCTGCAAAACAACTTGAGTTTCGAATGGAACTTGGTTTATACTACTCATATCACCAACACCAATAGTAGATTGTTGCAACAATTTACTGCTATTTGATTCCATAAGACTAGAGGGTACACTTGATGACTTTATATTGGCAAACGCATTTGCCGGTGCAGCTGCTGCTGATGATGATAACTGTGCCTGATGTAAATATTGTTGCTGCTGTAGCTGTAACTGCTGTTGTAATTGTTGCTGCTGCTGTTGTTGCAATTGTTGTTGTTGACTATTAGTACTTGTATTAGCAAAATATTCACGATCAATACTCATTGATGATGGATCAATACTGCCGGCCAAAATACGTCCAACACGACCTAAAGATGTAATACTTTGAACACTCATTGTGTCATTTTCCACTACTTTAAATGGATGTGTTGGACGCGCAAATACTCCATCTGTGGAGCTATTCTGTTTTGTGGCAATGCACAAAAATAAATAATCATGAAAAAAATAAATACAAAATGAAAACAATTTGAGTAAAGGTATTTACTGCTTAGAATGGTTTAGAAGAAAAATATACCTGAGAATCAGGTGTTAATGTATTTCCTGGATTTTCATCATCATCATTTTGCATGCCCTGACGCAATTCTCGAAATCGATCTCTAATATCTCTAGTAGTATTACTCTAAAGTTATTTCGTATCATGTTGATTAATCGATACAGTTAAAATCAATTGCAATAAATCGAATTGACATATAATGGGGTGTGGTTGTTGTGGTAGTATTGTTTAATGTAGGATAGACAGTCACAAAGATGTTTCACATGGAAATAGAAAATCAAAATAAATAATAAAAAAAATAAAAAATCAAATACTGGACATATGTATGTATGATACACAAAATGAAAAGTAATTGTTATAAAATAAAGATTGATGTATTTTGGATAAAATTGTGTGGTATGAGACAGTCATGAGCCATTCCAATTTTGAAATTTCATTCACTAATTTAGTTTAATTTTAATTTTATTAATCAGACTTTTCTCGACCTCTATAAATACCCAAATAGAACAAAAACTACTTGTATTGTAAAATTTCGTGAATTATAACATCTTTAAAGACATTTGCTGTATAAAAATACTTTTAAATATAAAAAATGCCCAAAGGTATTTAGGCTTCTACGTTAAAAACTAGGCTAAAATTACAGTAGAAATTTGCATTTAAAAATAAAATGTTCTACTTTCTGCGAATTAATATCTAACACATCCTGTGAAGACATACATAGTTTAATTTTACAAAAAATGTAAGCTTTAGGACTTCTTAATTTTTAAACAACAATATAAAGTCTATATTTATGTTTATCTTTCACTATGTATAAATAACAGTATCACAATAATATTTACATATTTACTTAAGAGTGTATTGCAAAATTAGTTTGCCTTCTGATTTTCAGAAGTTTATATTCCATTCATACATAAAATTGTAAGAAACAGGTGAAATTTTTAATTTTTTCAATTTGTGTAGAATATGAAAACTCCAAAAAATATAAAAATAATTAATTTATATTTCGATAATGATTTGCATTTGAATTTTAATATTTTGTGTCACAATTTGAGTTTTCTTTTTTTATTTTTTCTTAAAATTTACTATTTTTTGTTAATAATATATGTTTTATACATTTTCTAATTGTTATTAGTTTATCAGATTGTTATTAGACCTTATTGTGATCGGATGTGAAAATATACATGTTTCCAAAATAACGAAAGGAAAATAATTAAAAAATTATTTTATACCTCTATAATTGGGGAGTGTCGGCAAGTGTTTGGTACAGTACAATATACATACATATACATACTATGAATAAATACTATAATAACAAAACCTTTTGCAGACATGCGACCTCATACCATCAGATTACAGCAATTATAATAAACCGCTGGTTTTATATTTCTTATTTGGTTTTCAAAAGACCATATGTCTTCCATATGAACCAAAAATGTTTAATTTTCTTTACTGCGGACTGTTTTGTTGTTTACATTGGTACATAGGGTTCTTTTTAGTTGGTCTTTAATCTCTGGGCCGGATAAATGTGTTCTATGGATATTAATATTTCTTCTCCTTCGTAAATTGTTTAAATTTTTTGTTGCTTGTTGTAAAGTTGTAACAAATTTATCTTCTCGAAATAGGTACATATACAATTATTTTCCCTTCGCAGTTTTTAAAACAATAATCTTTACAAGAGCTCAAAATAAGGATAAATTATTACTTATAACAATTGGAAAAACATAACGCATTTACTCTAAACAAAAAATAAAAAAAAATCCAAGAAAATACTATATAAAAAAATAAAAATTTATTGATTTGCAAATTGTGTTACAAAATAATAAAAACAGGCAGGCAAAATATTTTTGTCATACACTGTATGTACATATGTATTACATCGCCCTTGGTTTGTAATGTTTGTACATAGAAAATTGTAATTGTATTTTAAGTACATACATATGTATGTAGCTATATGTATTTACACATTTTAATATGAATAAAAAACACTATTACTTACAGTGACCTGCACTGGTTTTGGTTCTACAAATAGATCTGATTTAGTGCCACGAGCACTTAGACTACTGCTGGGACTGCTAGTAGCTGGTGTAACAGTTCCAATGGGTGTGGCATCACTATCCGATGATGCCTGCAGACGTACTGCTGGTTCGGGAAATATAAACTCTTGCGGTATCTGTGAAGCATTTGCTAGTGATTTGCGGCTAAATTAAAATATAATTAATAATACATATGATCACATTTTTTATAATATATAAAATATACCTACCTTAGTGTTGACAATCGATTGGGAGTAGAGTCTTCAGCATCAAAAAACTCTTCCGAACTATCTGAATCTGTTTCTGGCTTATTCATTTTAAGTTCTTTTTTTTTTAATTTAGAATCAATTACAAACAAAACCCAAACTACATTTGCAAAAAAAAAAATAAAACAAATAATTTTTCTTCGTTTTTGTTTTGTAATTCTATAATGGTGCTTCTTCTTATGAGTAATTTTATATGCTTTTGTATTTACGTCATTTGTATTTATGGATTTATATATTTCTTTAACAATTTATATAGAGCAAATGGTTATTTTTTATTGTTTTATCAATAAATTTTAAGAAAATCATTTCTTTTTATGAAAAAAAACAAAAATTAAAGAAACAGTATATTTTTATTACTTTTTTGCACAGTAAACGTCATACTCAGCGTTGTCAACTTTGAAATTTCAAAACTCACCAACATGGAGGAAAAAACGCGCCATTTGAAAAAATCGCACCAAATTTAGATTTTATTTTTTATTTAATAAAAGTTTATTGAAAAATTTCACATAAAAAATATAATATTAATAACAGTCTTCAACAGTTCATTCAATGTTTTTATAAAAAATAAAAAACTTAACAAAAAAATAAACTAAACAAATTTGTTTTTTGTACCAGATGTAATAAGTAACAATTCGAAAAACTCAATACACTCACATTTTTTTCACTTGCAGAGCTAGTCGAGTTTTTCGAATAAGTTTTTCGTATATAATATCAGAAAATGCTATACACAAATGTCAAACCAGAACTGACATTAGGGCCTCGCAAAATTTATAGCATTTGCTGATAGGAGGATTACTTTTGCGCCACCTTGTACTTGCATGGGTTAATGACCTTGAAAATTTTGGAATAACGGAATTTGTGGTGAATTTCTAAAAACTCACCACGAATTTTTATACTCACCACGATTTTTTACTCACCACGATTTCTTCTTCCGTCGATCGTCGTCGTTGTTTGTGTGTGTTGGTTGGTTGCTGTGGCCGTTGAAATTGAAGAAAAGCGAACTTTAAAAAAAAGAATATGGGAATTATTATTTCGTTTGGTAAATGGCCAGCGTTGTCAACTTTGAAATTTTAAAACGCACCAAAATAGAGAAAAAAGCGCACCGCGCACCAACTAAAGAATTTTTCGCACCAAAAATTTTAAAAACCACCAAAAATGGTGCGAAACGCACCAAGTTGACAACGCTGGTCATACTAGTGAAAGGAAAATTAATTATGCTTCTTCTTTTTATTACCTATAAATAAAACGTCATTGATAACATGTCATTGTGAATAATCAGGGATCTGAAATTAAAAACGTAACGTTTTTATACCCTACATCACCATAGTGGGGATGGTATATTGGGAGGGTATATATGTTTGTAACGCCCAGAAATATTGGTCTAACACCCACCTTAAAGTATACCGATCGACTCAGAATCACTTTCTGAGTCGATTTAATGATGTCCGTCCGTCTGTCTCGCTGGCTGGCTGTCCATGTAAAGCTTGTGCGCAGAGTACTACAGGTCGCAATTTAGAAGATATTTCGTTAAAATTTAGTACGTGATATTTTTTCGGCCCACGGATGGATGGGATTGAAACTGGTGGAAATCGGTCCATTATTTCACACTGTCCCCATACAAATTTCCTCCCGAAATTGGGTTTTACAGATCATAAATCTTTGAATTATGCAAATATGCAAACAAATTTCACGACAGTTATAGCATAATAACTCTTTCAAAAATTTTAGTATCCAAATAATATTGAACACAAATATGTTTTGTGTATGTATATACATATGATATGGTAGAATTTTATGATGATCGTATAATTAGTCGTAGCTCCCATATAAGGCCCACTTCCGAAAATCACTTTAACGATCATAAATTTTTTAAGAATGTTGGTAATCAAATAAAATTCGACACAAATAATATACAGAAATATGACACCTAATTTTATAATGGTCGGTCCGTAATTAGTAGAAACTCCCAAATAAGACCCTCCCCGTAATCAACTTTAACCTTCATAAATCTTTTAAAAAAGTACATATTTATATCGAGATAAAGTTTAACATACAGAATATTTATATTCACAGATTTTGGGATGATCGGTCCATAATAGGTCATATCTCCCATATAGCGCACATTTTCTGAAAAACTGTTTTATACATATACTGGATGTAGGGTATTATATGGACGGGCTTGACCGACTATATTTTCTTACTTGTTGTAATTGTGAAAAATATATTTTTATTATATATTTATAACCACAGATATGAATGATATTTTTGGTTTCAAAATTTTAACTAAAAATATTCATCAATCACATGCAATAAATAATAATACCCTTTCATTAGTTTAAATAAAATTAATTATCAAAAATAAAATTTGGCGAAGTTTTAAATGTATCTATGTACATATGTTCGAGAGGTAAATATATTCATTCATACCTTTATTCTTTGTCCGATTTCACACTCTCCAATTCTGTCTCATCAAGGCAAGTAGTTATGGGTGAGAAAGGAAAAGAGAGTGAAACAATTGTGAATTAAATGGCAAGTTCAAAAGAGAATTAAACAAAAACTGGTCAGCTAAAACTGAAGAGTGTGAGAAACAAGACTTTGAATTTCCACGATAATCATTTCAAAAAAATTTAAGCTTTCAGATAACGGATAAAATTAAAAACACTCGACAGAAATACATGTACATATAGTTATGGTTTCAAAATATGTAATTTAGATCAAAATGTAGCAAGCGATTATTTAAAATAAACTAATATAAAAATCGATCATCCTATACATAAAATTAAATCTACTTTCAATATCCCTCAAAGTAACTAAATATAAAACAGAAAGAAGTCTTGAATTTTATACAATATAATAAAAATTGCATACAACATTTTTTGGTTTTAAGATAATTTTCTTATAAGTATGTATTTTGTTAAAATTAAAACACAATTAACCACATCAAGTCAAATATTAAATTAAGAATTTATCAAATAAAAAAATTAATATGTGGCAAAAATTAGAAATACAAAATTTTATAAAATTAGCAACATTTAATATTTTTTACTCCCACCAGACTGGACTTGCTTGTCAGTCCAAGGCATGAGCTCCATCTCCATGTCCACGTTCACTGTGCTCTTCATCATCGTCATCATCCATTCCCTGAAGCAAACGAGATATAACATCACCAAACATACCGCCGAATCGATTATCAGACGGTGACGCAGGGGCATTAGCACCAAAATGTTGTACAGCAATCTTGGCTAAATATTTTTCGAAGGCTGCATCACGGTCTAATTCTGTTTTATAGAGTGTACACAACGAACGGAAAGCCTCTAAATTCTTTGTGTCCATAAGGCGAAACAAAAAATGAATGAAATTCAGAAGTGGCTTCTTGAATGGGGCCTCCTTGCGGTTTATTTTGGGATGATACCGCGTGTATATGAGAAAAGTATCTTCCGCAGTTTTTCGGTCATTTACACTAATTTGTTGTAAAACTGCCTGCACTATGAAGAGATCCACTTCACTATTAAAGCCTTTCATTTCATTGATTTTTATTAATATACGTCCACAAAGATTGCCATCCCGGCATAACATGTAATAGCGTCTAGCTAACTCAGTATTGCCTTCGGCCCAATACACTTGAGCTAGTATTTTATACAGAGTTGGGTCACCAGGATAATTACCAGATGTTTCTGAACTCCATTTAATAGAACGATTCTAAAAACAAACATTAGTGTATTATGTGCTTAAATAAAGCCTTTGATATTTATTTCACTTACGATTATAGTGTCTCGTTCAACAGTGGTGGGGCTTAATCTTGTAATCAAGTTGCCCATACGCTCTATCCATAGATCTCCATCCTTGCAATTACCTCTTTTTTCCAATGTATCTAATATTAATAAACCCAAATCCGCAGCACTTGTTTCTTGTTGCTTAGCAATCAGTTTCATTGACCCTTTGTAGAGTAATTCCAAACAGTCGTCAAATTTTCGTTGAGCTATGTAACGAAAATATAATGTACGATACATTTGATGGGCTTCATAATAATTGCCCGAATCAATGGAACTATCTAATTTGGCCAAAACACGATTAACACCGCGCTGGCCTCTTTCCGTTCCCGACGAAGCTGTCTCGGATGCCGTCATCATATTTATTAACAATATTTTAAGAACTAATTGACACTTTCCGATTTAAATAATTGTATATATATATATATTGTTCTTATTATCAAATTTTTTCTGATATATACGAAAATATTGTAAATTTTCTAAAAAAGTTCTGCAATACGTGCTTTAATGTCGAATAAAATAAAAAAGCTTCTTCTTTTTCAACATCGACATCAAGCTCATATAGCAATGGTAACATATATTGTCGTAAGTACAAATAAAATAACGTTGCCATACGAAGTTTTAAATATGAGTTATAATAATGGGAATAAATTAAATTCACGCCCTTAAGGGGTATTTTATTTTTTTTCTCTTGTAAAACCGGACGCGTAATTCATATAATTATTTTAATTTTTAACAAATATTAAGTTTGTGATATTTTATGTCACACGTTATTGAAATCCAGACAGTAACGATATTTTTGTTGTTCGTTGGCCCGTTTTTATTAAACCAAAAAATAAATCTAACGGTAAAAATTGTTTACAATAAATATGAGAAAAATCTAATTTTATATAAAAATATATAGAATAAATATAAAATAAAAAGTTAAAGAAAGAATTTATTAATATGAAAAATATTATACATACAAATTGCGTATTTGCAGAGTTAAAAATTTTGATCCAAATAACTTGTATTGCAAACTAAACCATTATAGGTACTTATATAGGTATAATAGATTCATATATTTTTAATTGATTTGTAAATTATATGGTTCAATGTTTAGGTCTTCTGTACTGGCACAGTTAAAAATTCTTTGTCAGACGATCTTAGAACCCCAGCTGGCAAATAACTTAACAATTCCTTCGGAACATTACTTAGTATTCGTTTTCGTTCCTCCTCAATTAGTTGGACCCTTTAAAAATTCAAAATGTTTTAGAATTATGTAGCTATGAATATTTTGTAAAAATACTTATACCTCTCTCTTTCGCCACTTATTAACATTTCAAAATCTTCAATTCGTTTCCTTATTTCATTTGCTCTTTGGCATCTTCTTATTTCAATCATTTCTCTTAAAGCTTTACTATGTTCCAGCTTTTTGCGTCGGCGTTTTTCATCGGACAATAAGTCCAACTTATCACGTTCAGCCAAATATCGTAAATGTTCTTCACGAAACTTTTCTTCTTCCTCTTTGAATTGCCTTTCCCTTTGAATTTGAATTTCATAACGATAATTTTCCATTTCCATCCGTAATTTCTCACGTTCATTAAATTGTTTAACTAAAGTTTCTCTATAGCGCTGATCATCTTTTGCTTTACGTTCTTCCACCAAAAGTGAAAGCAACAACCGTTCACGCTTTTCTTTTTCCTTGTGTAGTATAGACAACTGTTGTCCTATTTGTTCACTAGCAGCCTCCTTTTCTTTTTGTATGCGTTTTCTATCTGCATTAATTTGGGACTTTATGTTGTCACATTGCTTTTGATAAGCTAAAATACGTTCGGTATCATCTACATTACTTTCCTTTTCTAATTGTCGTTGTAATTCTCTATTTCGATATGACTCCTCCATTTCCTTCTTACATCTTTCACGAAGTAGTTCAGCCTCTGTACGTTCAGATATTTCTTCCTTTTTAATTCGTTTTAGTAGTTTTTCCATTTTGTCCCTGTCTTTAATAACATCTTCAAATTCTTCCCTACGTCTTTGTTGGAAATCAGCGATTTGGCATTTTAATACATCACGAAAAACTTCCTTTTTCTGTTTTTCCTCTTCTTCTTGTTGTAATATTAGCTTACGTACAAGCTCACCTTCTGCCGCAAATTTTGCATTTTCTTCACGTTTTTTACGGATTTCCTCTTCTTTTTGTTGAGCTAACATATTTTGTTGCTCCCTTAATTGTTTGGATACCAAAGCAGATTGAAGTTGTTTTTCTAGCAGACGCAATTCATGGCTGTTTGCGCGCAACTGTTGCCGCCGCTTTTGTCCTAATATTTCATTAAGAGTGCATTCTCTCAGTTCTTTGCAAATATCAGACCTATCTTCTCGAAATTTAATGCGTGGGATTTCAACAGTTGCCAATTTGTCCACATTTTTTAACTTATCAACTCGTTTATGCTCGTCATTTAATAATTTCAAAAAATAAGATCCACTCTTTTTTGATTTTTCTTGTTCACATTTGTTAATAGTACTACAATATCGATTAGGAAGCATTTTTTAAATATTAATTTGTACCTATATTTATAAAATTGTATTTTATGACCTTTATGTGTATGCTTGACAACAAAACTTAATAAACATTCAAATGCACCTGTCCTTTTGATTTCTTATTGTTATTAAAATGTTAATCATTGTAAAATGATAACGTATGTCATAAGTATATTGATAAGGTATCACTCATGGTGTAACTATACAAGGTGAGTCAGTAGCCCAGCTGACTGACTTTGTTTACAATTTACTTATCTCAAAAGTAATACATTTTCAAGTATTTTTGACAGTAGTGCATTATTTTACACAAACAAAATGCCTGTTGTTTCTGTTTTGTGTTGTATTTGTTGTCGATTTGCACTCACCTTGTATAGTTACACTATGGTATCACTGTTACATAAATAACGTGACCAGATGAATTTTATTAAAAAAATAATTTTAAAGAAAAGGTTTCATTCGAGATTATCAATAAGGGTCGGAATAGGAAAACTTTTCTTTGAGGAATTGCCTTCTCATCTTGAGATGATGGAGTTGCTCCGTAGTCAGAGCATAGAATCGCTTTTGTTTACACCACCTCAATTGCGACGAGTATCCGTAATAGTAAGGGGATTGTATTATATGACTGAGCTTACTGATATTAAGCATTCTTTGGAAGCTTTGATTCCCGAGACTTTGGACAAGGTCACTAAATTTAGAACGCCGGCGTCGATTGAAGGGAATTATGATATCGGCCTTTTTTTGGTCACCTTACTATCGGGTAAGGGAAAGGGTGACCTGATTGGAGTTAAATGTCTGGTTTGTTGAGATGGGTATGATTTATTCCTCGCAGTGTAGGAAGATTTTACTTTTAAGTTTTTATATACCATGCAATTTTCTGGCTGTGGACATCACTTCGGGTTTGAATCGCATTACTGATTTTGCATCTTATGATGGGATGATTATAGGCGAGGATTTGAATGCCAAGAACACATCTTGGTGATATGGCTTGACTAACTTAAATGGCAGGAGTCTTATGGACTTAATTGGGGACTCTGGTGCTCAATTTAGGAGAGTATGCGGTATTAAACCCTCGTTTTATAACTGGCCGTCTTTCATCGACCATTTTTTGATAGCCGCGAATATGGTGGATCTTATCTTGGATCGATCCCAACTATACCATTTCATCTTTTCCTACTTTCTTTGACCACACTGACTGGGGTGCCCACGAAAATATACCCTTTGATAATGATTTTGGATCTCTTAATAATGAGGATACCTCACATTTCACCAATTGTGATGGACATATATAAGATGGCGTTAGAATTCGACTTTGACTGCATACCCCATCAGCAGTACGAATTTAAAAATGGTCATTCATCTTCTCAAACTTTGTTAAAGTTTCATGATGACGTGATACATAACCTCAACAATCAGCGCTGTAAAATAGCTGTATCATTGGACCAGAATGGTATAATCCTAAAGCTGCTGCGGATAGGATTCAATTCCTTTACGGTTAAGTTACTTATGAGCTTCTTCGAGAATAGATACTTCTTTGTGCAGCTGAACCAAAGGAAGACACTTTTTAGTGGAGGTTCTCAGCGTTCAATTTTGGCCCCATTTCTTCATAGCATTTTGGTTTATGATTTTCTTTATTGAAGCAATGGATCCGATTGTATTATATATGCTCATGACTCGATAATTTACGCACACCATCAGAACACCTTGGGATTATTAATGACTTTTATGTGAAATTGGATATAAAGATTAACCCTGGAAAATCTGTAGCTATTCCTCTTAAAAATGCTTTGGGCAAATGCCTCCACTTTGTCGTGCCACTGAGTAGCTTGAAGTTGTCACTGGATGGAACGGAGATTCCATTTAGGAACAGTATGAGATAACTGAATTTTACTAAACTTTTTAAGTTTAATAAAAGCGCACGTATATCGGATGCAAAAGACTCGGCGGGTGAGGAAAATGTTTGCGGGACTCTTGGTGAATCGTCACTTGAGTCGAAGCATTTAATTTATAAAGTAAGATTGTCGAACGCAGCGTTTTGAGGCTGTGTAGTGGTCGTAATTTCGATTCCAGTACAGACGGTTGTCGAATGAATTAATTTATAGGGAGTAAAATTTTACTCCTTTGTGTATTTATGATCTGGCTCTGGAGTAACTCGACTCGAAAACTCCAATTCCATGATAACCCATGATATCTATAATCGGCAGGTTGATTTAGGTTGGTCTGAAAGCTTGCACATTTCACCGATAGGTATTCTTAACGAGGACCTTGATTTATCTGACGGACTTTCACTCTTGTCTGAGTTTTATATGTCGAATGACCACGCATCACAAAGTACTTTGTGACAAAGTTTTTTTTTTATCCTGTATTCAATATGCCTTGCCTAAATACCGACGGAAGAAAGAACGTATTTTTACGCTGAGCATTAGCGCTGATACTCCATCCCTAAAGGTTCAATTAAGGCCCAACTATAATGTGCATATGCTAGCTTAAGCAAACGTGCGAACACATATAAATTGTATGTGACAAACTATAATGTACTTAACGAAACTTTTCGTTAAGTTTTTCAACTGTCATTTGCTTAAGCAAAAAGCGAAACTGATCGCATATTCCGTACGGAATCAGCTGTTTGTTGTTTGTTTGTGTTTTTAACAAAATGGAGAAAGAAGAAAATACATTTATTTTAAATTTAATAGAAAATGTTGAAAAAATAAGTGCATTTATAATAAAAGGGCCCTTTTTATTTTAACAAAAATGTCTCTGTCGTGGTTTATTTCTCTGACAGAACAAGAGCGTCTTCTTCTTTTACAGTGTAGTTCACTTATTTCTTTTAATGTGCACAGGCCTTCAAGCGCTAACTTTAATATTTTTATATTATTTAAATTTTTAAGTTTTTTCTCCATTTTTACAAACACAATACGAAAATTAACAAAACATATGTAAACGTTTATTATTATTTACAATTTAGTGCTGCCACAGCTGTACATTTTAGTACTTTTGCCGAAAAATTAAAAAAAAGGAAAAATTATGCGTTTCGGGTACGAAGTTTTCTTTTAATTATAAAATAATATTATAATATTTATAAAATATAGTCATTTAATGGCTTTTTGTTAAAATAAAAACATTTTTTTTAAACATAAATGAACAACTGTGGACAAAAAGTTTCAAAGTCATTGTAGCCACCTAAAAGTTAACTCTGAACTGGTTATGCATTTGACAGCCTTTTCGTTAACTTTTGCAATTTGCTTAAGCTAGCATATGCATATTATAGTTGGGCCTTTAAGGCCTTTAAGGCCCAACTATAATATGCATATGCTAGCTTAAGCAAACGTGCGAACACATATAAATTGTATGTGGCAAACTATAATGTACTTAACGAAACTTTTCGTTAAGTTTTTCAATTGTCATTTGCTTAAGCAAAAAGCGAAACTGATCGCACATTCTGTACGGAATCAGCTGTTTGTTGTTGTTTGTTTGTGTTTTGAACAAAATGGAAGAAAATATATTTATTTTAAATTTAATAGAAAATGTGGAAAAAAATAAGTGCCTTTACAATAAAAGCGACCCTTTTTATTTTAACAAAAATGTCTTTCTGTCGCAGTTTATTTCTCTGGCAGAACAAGAATGTCTTCTTCTTTTACAGTGTAGTTCACTTATTTCTTTTAATGTACACAGGCCTTCAAGCGCTAACTTTAATATTTTTATATTATTTAAATTATTAAGTTTTTTCTCCATTTTTAACAAAACATATGTAAACGTTTATTATTATTTACAATGTAGTGCTGCCACAGCTGTACATTTTAGTACTTTTGCCGATAAATTAAAAAAAAAGGAAAAAATATGCGTTTCTGGTACGAAGTTTTCTTTTAATTATAAAATAATATAATAATATTTATAAAATATAGTCATTTAATGGGTTTTTGTTAAAATAAAAACATTTTTTTTAAACATAAATGAGCAACTGTGGACAAAAAGTTTCAAAGTCATTGTAGCCACCTAAAAGTTAACTCTGAACTGGTTATGCATTTGACAGCCTTTTCGTTAACTTTTGCAATTTGCTTAAGCTTGCTTATGCATATTATAGTTGGGCCTTTAGTCGTGACTTTGCCATATTGCCATACTATAACCTTAGCCATAACCGCAACTTTTTTCTGGCAACAGTTAGTGCTGCCATAACCGTAAACAGCTGTTTATGTTTTTAAATTTAAATTTCTCAAAAGTGCAGAATTAAATAAAAGCAAAACCACAGACTGTGGTCGACAGCAGCATGCATTAGACTAACGGCTGAAATATTTGAAGACAAATTTATTGTTGCCAAAAACTTGTACGCTTGTTGCAGCAGTTGTTGTTGCAATCTAGCTAGTTAATACTGGCTCAGACTTATTATTTTATAAATGTAAACTATTTTTAAATTAAATACAATACTATTTTTGAATTTTAAAACTACAAAATACAGTGTTTTCCTTCAAATGTGTTTTGATTTATTAGCGCAAATCGTTCGCTATAACATAGTAAGCAGAAGGTGAGTAATATACATACAAAATTTTTTATTACCTTGGTATAACGAATATAAGTGCAACTTCACCTCGATATAACGAACCTCATTGTAACGAATTATTCGCTATAACGTTTTTTATAATAACCCTAAATTTCGTTATACCAAGGTTGAACTGTACAAATATTGTGTTTTAACGTCTGGCATCATTTAGATTCGAATGAAAGCATAAAGAAGACTGTGTGTTAAACTGGTACCAAAATAAAATAAATTTATCAGATGAATTTTTTTTTGAAGGGGCATCAACATTATTATCTCTACAATTAATTACAAATTTAAAAGAAATAATCAAAATATTATGAATATTGACGAAAACAAGAGCAATACTATTTGCAATACAAAAAACTTATTAAATGGAAATGCAAGAAATACAGAAACAGATCTGGAGAATAGCTGTGATACAACTGACAAATTAAGTGGTTCAGTACCTACGACCGATGTGATGGCCAAAGAATTCCCTTCTTCCAAGTGGATAAAATTGAATGTTGGTGGTAAGGTATTTCTTACCACAATATGGACATTGGTAAGTAAAGATCCAGAGAGTATGTTGGCACGTATGTTTTCACAAGATGGAGCTATGCTACCTAGTAATCAAGATGAACAAGGCGCTTATTTAATAGATCGTAGTCCCCATTATTTTGAACCAATTATTAACTATTTAAGACACGGTCAGTTAATAGTTGACCAAAATGTCAGTTTGGAGGGTGTTTTGGAGGAGGCAAAATTTTTTGGCCTAGAAACCTTGGTTAGCCAATTAGAACCACAAATAATCCAACAGAATCAGTCAATGGATAATGTACCTTTGACTCGAAGAGATGTCATTAAGGCTTTAATACAAACTTCACATTTAACAGAGATACGTTTTCAAGGCGTGAACTTAGCAGGTGCTGACTTAAGAAAGCTGGACTTTCGTAACATCAATTTTAAGGTTTTTCCTTGCAATTGAATTTTATTTTAAATAATTTTGTTTACAGCCTAATTATTTCTTTTTAGTATGCTTGCATGCAAAGATGCAATTTATCACACGCTAATCTAACATATTGCTGTTTAGAACGTACGGATTTGGCATTTGCTAATTTAGAATGTGCTCAACTTGTATCGGTTAAAGGTTTGTGTGCCAACATGGAAGGCGCTAACTTAAGAGGATGTAATTTTGAGGATCCATCAGGTTTACGGACTAACCTTGAGGGCGTTAATCTTAAAGGTGCTTGCTTAGAAAGTTCTAATATGGCAGGCGTTAATCTTAGAGTGGCCAATCTAAAAAATGCTAATATGAAAAATTGCAATCTACGAGCGGCAGTATTAGCTGGCGCAGATTTGGAACGTTGTAATTTATCTGGCAGCGATTTACAGGAGGCAAATTTGAGAGGAGCTAATCTTAAAGATGCAGAACTTACACTTATGGTTACTCCATTGCATATGGCTCAAGCCATACGCTAAGTTATGACATCGGACATTCCTTTAAAAGATGTGTTTGATGCATTATTTCTGTGATGCCTCGTTCTTTTTTATTCTTTGTACAAGGAAAATATTTTTAATTATTTTCTTATGTTTTTATGTATTCTTTTATTCCAACAACCTGACTTTTTCTACGAATCCATTTACCACTTTCCTTTTTAGGATATAAGTTTATGTGAATAGCTTCATTAAATTTTATATGTTAAATAATTTAAATAAAAAATCAAATTATATTTTCACAAAAACATTAACACTGTTTAAATTAAAAGCACAAAACACCCGACAACTTCAATTCCTAGTTTAATAATAAAATTAAATTTATGAAATAATTTATTAAGTAATTGTAAGCATCTTGTTAATTATTTCTTAAAACAAAAATACAAAATTTAATTTAATAATTTAAATATAACCTTAGGTTGTATATATTTTAATACAAAAGCAAATATCTAGTAATAAAAATATACGGTTTTTTATGGTAATATGTATTTGAAGTACATACATCATACATATATGTATAATGTAATTTAACAATTGCTACTAAATTTCAAAGGACGTATTTTCATAAAATCTTGCAATATTTCATCGGTAATTAATTTACGAGCGGCTTGGTGTTGTTCAACGATCGGAGTTACAGTCTGTGAACAAAATTTATCAATACATGTATTAAAATATGTTTTTGTCAAGAAACTTACATCAATTGCTAGTTTTTTTATTTCTCCAGTTAACATTTCACCCTTGCTGTAGGCTAAACGAACTCTTTCTAATTCATTATCATCTTCCAAAAAGAATTTCAGTAGCTGATAAGCCACATCGATATCTGGATTGCCACCCAAAGCTCTATGTTCCTCCACAGTAGTACGACCACCAGAAAATGCATATTTATTAATTTTATTTTTAATTTGTTTCGGAGTATCCGTTAAAAATACTGCTGAATTTTGTTCACTGGCAGACATTTTGGATTTAGCTCCCTGTAAAGCTGGGAAAAATGTTGAATGGATTAAAGCACATTTTGGATAACCCAATCGTGGAGCCACATCTCTACACATTCGGAAGTAGGGGTCTTGATCGATTGCACATGGTACTAAACAATGTACCTTACGATCTCCAAATATGAACGGAAATGTGTTCGAAAGAGCTGGAGCAGCCTGCACAGCTGGAAATCCAATTTTGCCAATAAGATCTGAATCTCCAAAACCAAAAATACCCTTAACTTGATTAAATGTAACACATTTTTGGATACGTATAACATTTTGGTACATTGCTGGACATTGGCTGTAAAAGATAAATAAAACATTTATTGAAAATATTTAATAATGATTTTTGATTAGTTTAACCCTGCTACTATGTTAGAAAAAAAATACACATGTTATGTTTGGGTCATATTTTGACCGCACATTTTTTTATTGAAAAAATTCAAATTTGTACACTTCGAAAATATTTTTAAGCCTTGTGATCAATGCAATATATCGTCGTTAGAGTGATTGTGAATCAGTCTGACGGACAAACACGTTTTTTTGCAAGTTATGCAATGTTAAATTCGAATGGGTCATCAAAAGACCCTAAACGTAGTAGCAGGGTTAAGTACATAGGTACATACATAGTTTACTAAGTAGACCGGCTATTAAAATTGGAAAAATTACACTCTTTGTGCAGTGAAGCTTCTGCGTGTTTTTAGAATGAATTATACATTATTATTTATGTATATGTATATCGAATACATAAAAAATATACATATGTATATGTACAGTGGTTCAAACGCATAATTGGAAACTTGACATGATAATATTCAAATGCCGATTTTTTTACTTTAATAAAAATAATTCTAAAAAACTTGATGCTATGTTGTAGATTATTAAAAAACCTTTAAAGCAATGTATAATACTTAGCATGTTTTATTCAAAACGATTTTTAAAATAAGAAAAGAAAACTAAAATAACAAATTTAACGTCAAACGCATAATTGGACAGTCAAATGAAATATACAGTTTTAGAACTAGGAAGCAAAGTCTTTTGCTTTTATTACTGCTTCTTAACCTCGGGACATCGACTGCCTTCATGGGTCAGATAGAAAGCAGTAGGTACTTTTTGAAAATTATTTTTTCACGGGTGACAAAAAGAACAAAAACGGGGTAAAAACGGACATTTGATATTATTTATTCAATTTAAAAATAAAAAAAGATAAAATATTCTTCCATCCACACAAAAAAGAACCCAGAACATGCTATTCATGACTCAAATATAAAGGTGTAAAAAGGGCCAAATTTCAGTACACTTATAGTGGTACTTTTTTGAAATTCATTTCTACTATTCTATTCTCGTAAACTATGCATCTGATCATGTTCTTATCTTCGGCAAAGTTGTTGTGCATGAGCCCGGAAAGGTTTCTGAGTTGGTACGACCATGCCTACTTTAACGCCCACTTTTTTAAATTGATTAATTGCTTCTGCATGGCTTTTTACAGATTTACTTCAAACAAGTTGTATATACATCTTACTGAAGGCGAGGTAAAAATAAAAATGTTATGTGCATTGCCCACTTTCATGCCCCATTTCAAAAAATAAATGTTTGTATGTATGTCCTTTATAGAATCTTTTGGAAATTTGCTTTATAAACCTGTTGTAAGTTTTTATGAATAAGGAGGTATGTATTTGATCATGTGATTATCTTTAGCAATGTTGTTGTGCATGAGCCGGGGAAGGTTTCTGAGTTGGTATGAACACGCCTACTCTAACGCCCACTTTTTTATTAATTACAACGCCTGCCGGGAAGGCCAGACCGCTGGACCGATCTTACTAAAACTTTGACGGGATATAACTAAGACTCCGGCATGAATAAGAATACTTTTTTCCAAAATGAACAAAATCAATAAAATTACTCCAAATTAATTGAATATTTGTGTAATGCGCGTAGCAACGCGCGCAGGGTACAAAAATATTTTCAAACAAATAATCAATACATAGGTAAAAAGCTAAATTTAATACAAAATTTAATAACATTACATGATTTACTATTCTATTAAATTATTTATTCTCTCAAAATAGACATCTCTAACTGGATGAATCTTCTGTGTATTAAAGAAATCTAAAATAAAATTCTTCAAATGATCCTGGAATTCATTAAGTTTATGAGTGCTTTGCCGCTAAAAGATGTTAGGAACCAATATTGGGGAAGACATTTGAATACACAGATCATTTGGGACTGACGGTTGACGATCTCATTGAAGGCATTTTAAAAATGGTATTATATTAGTCAAATTAACATTAGTTTTATTTATATAGTATCACATTAATTAATCGTTGGATTAATCTGATGATGTGTGTGATAGGGTATATAAATGTCTGCGGGAGGTTGAAATGATATTCCAGTCAAAGAAGTAGAAGGCTTAATCTACTAAACCTGAGCTAAATTCTTCTTCGGTGGTTCACTGACATCATGGCTTAAAAACATTGTTGTCATTATGTGCAACAAATAATGCATGGTGTAACTATACAAGGTGAGTGCTGTAGCCCAGCTGACTGACTTTATTTACAATTTACTTATGTCGAAAGTAATACATTTTCAAGTATTTTTGACAGTAGTACATTATTTTACACAAACAAAATGCCTGTTGTTTCTGTTTTGTGTTGTATTTGTTGTCGATTTGCACTCACCTTATATAGTTGCACCATGAAATAATGTAACTCAATAAATGTCAATCAAGAAAAATATTGGTAAAAAGTTTCATTTCTAAAAAATATTTTGTATATTTAAAATTGTATGTTTGTTACAGCAGAACCATTATTTTTAAATTATCTAAACCAATTCTGCATTTCATATTTATAATTGAATAGCCTTTAAAGGCTATTGGACATCAATGATATTGAAGTTATGATACGCACTATCTATTTGGCAGGCGCTGGACGATCTCAAATGTTTTCTAATGCCACATGTACGATCAACAAGAATAATTTGTAAATTGGCTTAAGTCGGTTTTAGTGACTTTTTTCAAATCACTATCAAAATTTTATCACTAATAGAATTTTAAATTCTGATTAAAATAAAAAAATAAAATTGGGCGGTCACTCCTATTTTCGAGTGGGTGGGGCTCCAAAGTTTGTAATATATTTTGCTATATCTTGAAAACTACAATCTCTTATTAGACGATATATATATCAAATGATAGGTATTTGAAAGACCTTTCCAGCGATATATAACATGACCTATTTATATGGACCACCTATTGATAAATTTCGCAAACTTATTTTTTGATCCGAAATTTTTTTAAAAAATCTAAAAAAATCCGGGAAAAAGGTCTATATGAGTAAGTAGATAAATTACAATATTTTCAAGTCAAGAAATTAAGGTTTAATTTAAGGTATAACATGACCATGTAGGTAATATAATTCCGAAGATATTAAAGAAAGATTATGAAATTTTACCAAAAAAAATACAATCTGTACTATGTGAAGCCGGTGTTCTGTATACCATAGAGGAGAACATTCTACCGCCCGGCCATAGGCCGGCAATACAGGGAATCTGTACTATGCGAAGCCGGTGTTCTGTATACCATGGAGGAAAAAATCCTATCCTGCATACAAAATTTTGAAAAAATGTGTTTTTTAATTTTTGAGATCTTATAATTCTATGACTATAGTACCTACAGACATACATATATGATACCTTATATTAAAGCTTAATGTCTTGGCTATTTATATTAATAAACTAAAATAACACTTATATACTTTTTTTAAATTTTTTTAGATATTAAAACAAATTCGGGTCAAAAAATATTCTTTTCGGATTTAACCCATAGTCGGTCCATATTTTATAATCATGATATATGCGAATTTTTTCTCAATCTAATAATGTTTTTCGTTTAAAAATCATGGAATTCTTATCTACTACTCACTGATGACTTCTAAATTATGGATAGCAATAGTTTTCTTCAATCTTATAATGCCTTTTGTTTCAATTATCTTATTCTACTTATCGACGATTTATTTCGAACCTATGTACACCTATATATTGCCGCTGATGGGACCTGTGTGGGTTTGTTATCCATTAGTTTACTACTTATATGTTGTTACGGCTGGGGAGCCATAAAAATGTTTTTTTTTTTCTCTGTCATATGCATAATTAATATTCTTATTTCAATTTATATTGAATTGTTATTAATTGTTTAAGATGATTCTTTTTATTATCATTATGGAATTTACACTATGTAATATTGTTATTCTGGCCATCTAGGCTTAATATTACGAAATGAATAAATAAATAAATAAATAAATATATATCGTTGGAAAGGTATTTTTAGTACCTTTAATTTAATGTGTTACAAATTATCAGAAACTCAGTAGTTCCCGAGATATAGGCCTATATATTTTCAACTTTAAGGGCCCGCCCCCTCGAAAATAGGCGTGACCGCCAACAAATTTTTTTTGCTGTCATCTCCTCTAAATGCCTTATTTGATGAATTTTTTTTTTTTGAGCAGTCTCTAAAACCACCTTGTTCCTGTAAATTTTATAAATGATTTTTAATCCAATCGTAATTCAAGTTTCAGCATTCTTAGTATACGTTTTAATAATGTTGGAAACAGCCTATATCATGTTGTAAGGTGTATTTATTTTACACCATAATTAAAATTTCTATAATAAACATTTTAAAATAATTTATGTAGTTGTTTTGTTATTCCACATTTTTTCGCTAACGAAGTAGCGGGTTGCATGCTAGTGTAGTCTAAATTTAAAAAAAGAAGTTAACTTAAAAACAATACATACGTAGGTATTTGTTCAATTTACTAATAAATGTTAGTATGAAAAATTAGCAGCAAAGTAAATTTCATCATACTTTATTATTTATTTCAATATAATATTTACAAACAAATGTTGAGTAGATAACACCAAGAAATTTATTTCTGTTTGTATGTACATATTTTTGCGTTTTTTTATACTCTCCACCACCATAAGTGTTGAATGAGGGTATATTAAATTTGTTATTCCGCGTGAAATTTTGTTAATATTCATCTGAGACCCAATAAAGTATATATATTCTTGATCCTTATGAAATTCTAAGCCGATTGAGCTATGACCGTCTGACCGTCTGTGTAAAACATTCTCACGTCCAAAATACACAACTTAACTTCACAGAATTTCCAGAAAACTGTTTTGTATTTTCGTAGGCAGTTTGGTATTGAAAATCATCAAAATCGGTAAAGTAGAACCAGAGTTACGGACCAAAATATCAAACAACCTCCATAAAAATTTGATATTTTTATAGATTTTTTGAAATTTTTTTAAATATATTATAAATAATACCACGAAATTTTGTGCACGTTATTTTTATGATAAAAGAAGAAACTGCGAGGAAAATAGTAAGAATCGGTCCATGATTTCTGATAGCCCCAATACAAATATTCTCCCGAAATATGACTCAATGATACATAAATGCCTATAACATTTGAATATCAATACAACATTCAGTAAACATAAGTTTCATACAAAACGATTTTTTTTTAATTTGGCCCAGCCGAATATTGCACTCTAACTGTATTTTTTTTTGCAATAACTTACATATTTAGTTGGGGGAATAACCATACAATAAATAGGCAACAAAGAGTAAACATGTATTTCATCATATCCAATAAAAAAATTAAGGACATTACACCTTGTACATATTTTATTTTAATTTCTAGACAAACGGAAATTTAAATATACATACATATGTACAGTGGCTCCATCGCATAATCGGACAAATTTTTGTATGATATTTACGTTCTCTGAACTAAAACAAATCGTAATCATTTTTATTTATTTTTTGTTTTTATTTGCACTCTACACTCTAAGCTTTCCAAATATAAAAAAAATATCAATATTCTCGATGATAACTGTAAATTTACATAGAAAAACAAAATTAACTAAATTTTTTGCGCTCAACGCATAATCGGACAAAGTAAAACATCAATAATAAAAATGACAAAAGAGAACAATTAATACTTTGTGGCATATCCTTTGTTCTCAAGAACGGCATGTAAACGTTTTGGAATGGATTTTACCAAATTGGAGCATACCTCAGGTTCTATGGAGTTCCACGCTTCCATTAACGCCTCCTTAAGCTGACTCAAAGTGTTAAATTGTTGTTGGTATACTCTTTTAGATAATTCTTCCCAAAGATGTTCAATTACGTTGAGATCTGGGCTCTATGAAGGAGTTTCTATAAGTTTGGGGCAGTTATGGATCAACCAAAGCTTTGCCACACCCGAAGTGTGCTTGGGATCATTGTCCTGGTAAAAAGCAAAATCATTCGCAATGCCTAATTTCTCGGCACTTTGCTTTAAATTTTCCTTCAAAATGTTGAGATAGCCAAATTTGTCCATTTTACTATCAATAAAATGCAAATTGCCCACCCCAGCACTCGACATGCAGCCTTAAACCATAACAGAGCCTCCTCCATGCTTAACAGTAGCTTTTGTATTTTGAGCATTAAATTCAGCATTTGGTTTACGCCACACAAATATCTTGCCATCTGAACCATGCAAATTGAATTTGCTCTCGTCAGTGAACAGAACCTTGTAACGAATAAAAACTATCAGCAAAAATGTATTTTAAGATATCTTTAGACTAAATTACCTTATTTCAAAAATCTTCTGTTTTAAGCAAATACTCTTTAGCAAATTTTATTCTCTTGTTTTTATTCTTAGGGCTAATAAATGGTTTTTTTCTGGCAATTCTACCATGGTAGTTATATTTGTGCAATGTATTACGAATAGTATTTAAGCAAACATCTTTTCCACTACTGTTTTTTAAAGATATTTTTAGTTCTTTTGCAGTTGTAAACGGATTTTGTTTGATTTCCTTCAACAAAGAACGCTCTTCACGATCAGTTAATATTTTGCCCTGACCTTAGTTACTTTTACTAGCTATCCTAAACTCATCACGGAATCTCTTAATAACGTCGTGGACAGTATACTTGCTTCTTCCAACTAATTCAGCAATTTCTCTCACTGTTTTACCTTCAAGATTCAATTTCACTATTGTCTTATTTCGACAGTAGATTGCTTTCCCTTAGGGGCCATTTCTAATAGATTTTTACCTATTGTTAGAACTAGAAATGTCTGCCAATAAATGCAAGTTATGACTAAATGTGCCAAAAAAAGTTTTGAAGTGCATATTTGTAAAGTAACTGTATTTTTATTATTGATGTTTTACTTTGTCCGATTATGCGTTGAGCGCAAAAAATTGAGTTAATTTTGTTTTTCTATGTAAATTTACAGTTATCATCGAGAATATTGATATTTTTTTTATATTTGGAAAGATTAGAGTGTAGAGTGCAAATAAAAACAAAAAATAAATAAAAATTATTACGATTTGTTTTAGTTCAGAGAACGTAAATATCATACAAACACTTGTCCGATTATGCGATGGAGCCACTGTATATACATATCGTCATCTAAAATAAAAATTGGCCTATCTTACCTTTGAAAAATGACAAAAAAATATTTAAAATTAAAAATAATTACATATCACAAATTAGTTTTGTATAACTACAAAAACACTTGTCTTACGAATTTATCATCCAGTTTGTAAGTTTTTTTTTCAAACTCTTCAGTTTTAGCTGACTAGTTTTGTTCAATTCTCTTTTGAACTTGCCATTTCATACACACACGTCAATTAAATTTTTTTTACTATTTTTAGGAAAAAACAATTTTTGAGAGAATGACCCCCCAGAAAATTTTTAATTCAAAACTCCAAGACAATTTGGGGAAAATTGAAAGAAAGTGTGCTTATGCTAATTTATAGTCAGCAATTCAAACGCTAGTTAATCTCAAAAATTCAAACAATCAAAATTGTTAGTTATGGGAGTTTGCATTTTAGGTTACGATATTTAATTTATAATTCAAATTACAGACCCATTTTTAAGGACTTATAGAAAATATATTTATGGATAAGTTTCTTCCGATTAAAAAAATAACTCGCAAGTAAATAAGAGTCACATTTTCATAATTTACTTACCCCATAAATGTTAAGTTATTAAATAGAAATGTCTTCTCTGCATCAAACCCCATCGCAATAATATCTTTAGCATTTTCATGAGCCATTTTAATTGCATCTTCAACTTTCATATCTTTCCACAAAGTCTTTTCGTCATCAGACATTTGAATTACCAAAGGTACATCAAATGTTTCTTGAAGGTATCTGTTGAATTATTAAATAGAAATTATTAAGAATACCAGAATTATAAACGAAAATATCATAACTTACTTTGTCATAATAAATGGTATTAAATGACCCAAATGCAAAGATTCTGAACTAGGACCACGACCGGTATACAAGTAAAAGGGTTTACCTTGTTCCTTCAATGTTAAAATAGTATTTAGTTCGCGGTGTGAAAAGAATATACCACGTCGTATTAAATGATGTGCCGGCTTACCACTTATCTTTTCAATACGAGCTACTAGTTCATCATCAATTCTGGAGGAACCGAATCGTTCTATAAAATTTTAAATCAATAAGTAAACAATACTTGGAAGCACAGCTTTTTAACTTACTTATTAATTTCTCGTAATCGATTCCAGCAGCACTGCTACTGGCCACATTCCATGGATCAACAATATCATTTTGTTCATCGTTCACAGTAACCTCAACACCCGTTGCAGTCTCTTCGATGTCATTAGGATTAAGAGTTAAGGCATCAACGCCTTCTGCCACCGCAACTTGGTTATCATTCATGTTCCGCAAATATTTATTTATTTAAATCAAACAATGCACTGCAACTTCCTTTAAAAAATTATTGCAATATTAAACGTGTCGTTTGATAAATACTATTTGGCAAATGATGACACATGTTTTACAGCTTGGTGTGAAAAATAGGAATTTTTCCTTAATGTCAATGTGGCAACGCTTTGTATTTGTCCGAATGGCAGAGTTTTAGAGCTAATACTTAATTGTTACAGACTTTCATTCCGATTAAAAAAGTATAATATTATTCCGGATTTACATATTTAGAAAAATCATATGCAAATACTTTGCTTTCTAGATGGAAATTTCTTTTTTTGATTTGTTCAATTTTTAATCAATTTTTTTACGAGAATTCTACATTATACATATATTATTTATACAATTCTATAAACTACTATAAAATTCCAGTTTGGTATGAAAAAATATGGATATATTTGATTTGAATTATTTTTGAACTCTTATAGTTATCCGAAATCTATAATAATTAACATGGGGAAAATACTATTATATGGCATTACTTATTTTTATCCGAAATCTGTAGCTGCAGCTGATCAAAACTAATTTACTCATTTCACTTTGTGTCTCTGTTTATACTATTTTGTTTCCGAAAAAATATCCCAGATTCACTTTAAATTGATAAAAAAAATTAAACATTTAACAAAAGTTACAAAAATCTACAAATAATAATGCCAATTATGTATAATACTGGTGATTGGTTCGTTTTACGACCAACCACTTACAGGTAAATTTGAAAATAACAAAAATGCAAAATATAATGATATGGTTAACTCCCATTTTTAAATAACAACTACTATATACATATGTATGTAGAAAACTGGATTTACACATACCTGACTGGCCATTAGATTTGGATTTAGAATATATGAAAGTGGTATGTGCTCCGTACGGCGGTCCTTTGGCGGTGACAAGAGATCCTAATCAGATTGTGCCGATTAAAAGAACAGCTAAACCAGTTATACGTATATTTGATACAGCTGGCCAAGAACTGGGAAAAATATGGGCAAGTTTGAATTGTTTTAATTGTTTGTAATAATAATAATTTTCATTAATTTCAGTGGAATCATGGTAAGCTTATTTCAATGGGATGGTCCGATACGGAAGATTTAATTTGTGTGCAGGATGATGCTTTAGTTTTTATTTACGATATGTTTGGAAATGAAAAAGATTCCTACAGTATGGGCCAAGAAGCTAGTTTAACTAAAATAGTTGATGCTAAAATATTTCAATCATCAACTGGAACTGGTGTGGCTGTTATGGCCACAACCGGTCGTGTATTTTTAAAACTGAATAATACAAAAGATTATCGTTCTCGACTTTTACCAGAGATTCCAAGTAAGTGCACATATATATTTACATCAAAGAAGTTTGAACTTTCTTTTGTTTCATACCATTTTTAAAAAGACCATGATTTAAAAAATATTTAATTTTATTTAAAAAACTAAATAAATATTATTATATTCAGCACAGCCGATATGTGACGCATTATAAAATGAAGCACAATTTTATTTTTGTAATTATATAGCTTTTTTATCTGTATACATTTTCTGTAGAATCAATATCGGAATGCAGTTGCTGGGAAATTGTGACAGAAGATCGCAACAGCTATTGCCTCTTAGGAAGAGATCGTGAAGTCATTAAATTATTTGTTGGAGAATCTGTAGGTTCAATTACACGTAATTTAATCGATAAACCCTTCGAACGCCTTATTTTAATGTCCGTATCTTATAATCATAAAAATTTGGCTTTGTATACCAATAATGGACTTTTATGGATGGGTAGCGTTGATATGAAACAAAAATATTGCGAATTCGATACTGGACGCAAAGACATGCCAAAGCAAATCGAATGGATTATGAATGTTGACAACTCACAATCCGATGCTGTCGTTATAGCATATAATTCATTTTTATTAGTTGTCAATCGTAATGGCGACAAAAACCTTTTTAGTTATGATCCGGCAATTTTTTTGGTTGCAGAAATGGACGGTGTTCGTATATTAACAAATAATACTCACGAAATGATACAAAAATTACCTAAATGCGTGCAAAATATTTTTGCCATTAATAGTCAAGAACCCTCAAGTTTTCTATTTGAAGCGCAGAAAAAGTTCCAAGAAAAATCACATCAGTCAGACGAATACTTGAGTCTTTTCCGTGATCGTATGAATGAAGCAGTAGATGAGTGTATAGAAGCGGCTGGTTATGAGTTTTGTACAGAAACACAAAAATGTTTAATGAGAGTAAGATTGTTTTTTATTTTAGGAAAAGTAATTTAAATTATAAATTGTTATTTTTTGTAGACAGCTTACTTTGGAAAAGGTTTTATAAATTCACATAATCCAGACGAATATATTAAAATGCTGCGAATTTTAAGAGTTTTAAATGGCTTAAGACATCCCAAAATAGCAATGCCTTTAACCATTAAACAGTAAGTATATATTAAATATATTCATCACATGAATAAGTATCGTTTGAGTGATATTCCTGCCGACCACATTTACAGATTTTTACATTTAAAACCAGATGTTATTTTAGGACGTTTAGTATTTCGAAAACACTATGCCATCGCTATACAAGTTGCGAAACATTTAAAATTGCCAGAATCTTGGATATTAGAACATTGGGCATATCATAAAGTCATAAACGACAAAAGTTAGTTAACTTAACTTTATTAATTTGAATAGTAGTGTGTGTCTAACAATTATTTAAAATTTTTTAGATGACCATGAAGTTGCTCGTAAAATAACGGAGAAATTTAAAAATCCCTCCATTGAAGGTATATCATTTTGCAATATAGCAGAAAAAGCACATGCAGCTGGACGTGATGAGTTAGCCATTAAAGTCAGTACATTGATTTTAAACTCGTACATATGTATGTGTATTTATTTAAAAAGATATACTTATCTCAACTTTCAGTTGTTGGAGTTGGAACCCAGAGCATCCTTGCAAGTCCCTCTATTGTTAAAATTGGGTAAATATGATCGTGCCGTTCAAAGCGCCACTCAGTCGGGCGACACTGAATTGGTGGCTACTATATTGTTGGAAATTAAAAAGAAAATGATGCTTACAAATTTCCATGTGAGTAAAAACGTAAATTTAAAAAAGATATTTCTTTAAAATGAAATCTTTAAAAAATTTATTCATAAATCTGCAACATATAAATTCACATACACATATAAATGTTCAAAGTAAATTTGATGTTAATTTTCAGATGATCATACGCGAGTATCCAATGGCTTTAAATATTTATAAAAAAATTATGAATGAATGGAGTCGTACCGCTTTATACGATATTTATAACACCGAAGATGATCATAAATCAATTGCCGAATATCATTTTCGAAATGCTCTCGAAAGTGAAACTTTAGAATCTAATTTATCGATTATAGCCAACAGTTATACACAAGGTCGACGAAATGTAGAAGCTGAACTCTGTTCAGACACAAGTAAATTAATGAAATTACAAAAAGCTTTAACAACCAAGTAAGTATTTTTATTTATGATTTATTTGTTAAATATGTACTAAAGTATGTTTCTAATTATATAGATATGCTAAGATTTTTGGCCAAATTACATTCCATGGTTTATCCATACATAATACAATTGAAAAACTTTTAGAGTTAGGAGAACTTAAAGAAGCTGAAAAAATTAAAAACGACTTAAAAGTTCCGGACAGAAGGTGATTTTGAATTATAGTTAATACATATAGTAAGAGTTAAGAATGACAACTCTCTGTTTCAGATATTGGTGGTTACGCATACTAAGCTTATCCAGTAAACAAAATTGGATTGAGTTGGAAAAATTGGCCAAAAGTAAAAAGAGTCCCATTGGTTATGAACCATTTGTAGAAGTTTGTCTTAAACAGAACAATTTAACTGAAGCACGTAAATTTATACTCAAATGTCGCGATGATCGTAAATCGCATTGGTATATCAGAGCAGAGTAAGTTTTTTTTGTCAATACTACCTTACAATTTCTTCAAATAACAAAACATACATATTAAATCTTTAGACTTTACGAAGAAGCTATTGATACAGCATTTGAACAACGTGATCTCAATACTTTGTATGTACTTCAGCAAAAATCGACTATGCTAGGCAATCGTCAACAATTAGATAAAGTTAATGTATGTATTACCATATTGGTTTCAAAGAAATAAAACATATGTAAATTATAAGCTTTATAATCATCAACATTTAAACAAATATATAAATTAAATTTCCAAAAAAAAAAAAAAAAAAACGGTAATGCGCTGTAACTATCCATTGGATTAGTCTGTAATGAGAGGTGCTTCGGATAATCCAACTTGAGAATTATTGTAATTTTGATTGGAATAATTTTATAAATAACGAATTCATATTTAATGATGTTTAAATTCGATTTTTTGTTAGTTCCTTTCTGTTACCTTTAATAAAATATACTGCTTTAATACACATTGAATCTTTACTGAATGCTTTACTTATTTATGCAATTTTGATTTAAGTTTGTATGAATATTCTTGCGAGTAAACTTTATGATGTATTGTTTAACAGTAACTTGGGTTTTTGATGATCCTAAGTTAATTTGTTTACTTTACTATTCAATTCGTCTACGATAAGATACTGCATATGTGAGTCTCATTACGCAGCAGTGTCATAAGGTCAAATCGAGGCTGAGAAAGCGTTTGCTTTCGAAATACAATGAAAAAACGAAACGAGTTACAAAATAGCCCCCTTGGAGAGCCCTAGAAGAGTTATTGAATTACAAAACCTAATGATTTTTTTTTATTTTAAATATATTTTTTAAAAATACGGACTCACATGATATATAATAAAAAGACAATTTAGTTTCAGTTTTATAAGATTTATTTATTAAATAATCCATATATTTTTAATATTTATTTTTATTATGTAATGTATTCATATTATATCATGTTGAATGTATATGTAGAATAGATCACAAAAAAGCAATAAAGAAAATAATTTTACTAGCTCTTTATTATTTTTTTAAAATATACGTATGTATACACATACATTAGTTTTTCTTTATAAAATGCTTATTTTTACAAATATTTATTTTATTATTCCTGATTTCAAATACACACTTTTTATAAAAATCAACATGTAATCGAAGTAAATAAGTTAACGTACTTGCATACATAAATAAATATGTGACTATACATATGTAAATATCTGTATGTATATATCTATTTAGACAATGTCAAAAATAAATACACATACAAATGCATAAGATATTTTATGAATTAAAATACACAACTAAATGTTTATACATATATGTACATATTTATCAATTACTGACATTCAGTTACTTAATTTATATTTAAAATATTGGTGTGCATTTAGTTAAGAAACATATAATGCATATATATAAGGATATTAACGTTAGCTCTAACAAAACGGTTATTCTAAATAAGATTTAATATTTCGATATTTGAAAATAATTTAAGTTTTGGTAAATATTGTACTAAAAGTCTATTGCTAATAAGCAAAATAATCTATTATATTTATGAGCTTTGTGAGCAAACACAATAAATTAATTTTTTTATGGATAAAAAACGTTAGAAAAAATACACTCTTTAATTAAAAAACGTTTTTGGTTATATCGTTTTTCTTCCGAAACTGTATAATGCAAAAAGTCAAATATTCTTTTCAAAATTGCAAATTTATATGTTCAGTCAAATGGAATAGAGTATAACAATGTTATTAAATATGTCACTCAAATTTGTATTATTAATTAATTAATATTAGTAAAACAAAAAAAAACGGATAATAATTATTGGATAATTTGGAACTTTGCTCCTTTAGAGATTTAGAGAGCATTTTGATACAGAATACAGAATGAATGAAGATAATAATCTTGTATATTTTTAGGAATATGAACTATTAGGAATATTTTACTTCAGCTGGAGGATATGACAAGATTATTAATGAAATGGTTCGAACTTTTACTGGCAATGTTTTAATATCACTAATTTATATGATACTTAAGATTTTTTGGATCGTGATAATATAATTGCTAGCAGAGACTTCGCTTGTAGATAAGAAAGGCAAACCCTCTGAAAGAAATCATGAATAATGTGGGTATACTGAAAACAAATAGGTAAAAATAACTTGACATCAAGTTTTCTTTTCTGATAAATCTGAAAACCTATGTCTTTTTGACATATTTATGATTGGAATTGTCTCTAAATGAAACTTCCAACTGCAACTGGTAAACTCTCTTCTGAGATATTTCTGTCAGCCCCAAATATATTTTATCCTTTTGTTAAATGTCTAATGATGTTAAAATGAACATTTCTCAATTACAATACAAAGAATATTAAATTATAAAACAAAAAAAAGTCCAGAAAAAAGTAAATTACAAGTCTCAAACGCGTTCTTAAGTAAAAAATATTTAACGAAATAAACGTAACAACGGAATCCACCTCGATCGTCGTTTAACTTGGAAGTCTCATATCGATGCAAAACTTACTCAGATGAGATTAAAAGCAGTCCAACTTAATTGGCTAATCGGCAGAAATTTTACATTAAAGTTGGATTGCAAACTTTTGTTGTACAATGCAATTCTAAAGCCAATCTGGTGTTATGGAATTCAATTATGGGGTACTGCCTCAGCATCAAACATTGAAAAAATTCAAAGGGGTCAAAATAAAATTCTACGTATAATTACTGCAGCTCCATGGTATGTTAAAAATTATCGAATCCACAAAGATCTAGGCGTGCCATTAGTAAACGTCGAATTTACAAAATATGCGGCAAAGTACGTCAGCAAACTTGAACACCATCCAAACCCACTTGCACGAGACATCCTTAACTTTAGTGGCCACAGTCGGTTGAGAAGGAGGGATACCCTTGCTTTAACTCAAGCGCAAAAAAGATGACTTGATCAGTTGATTTATTCACACAAAAATTTGGTTTTATTTTACTTGATGCTGTTTGATCTTACAAAACACTTGTTAGATCAAAGACCGTCAAACAGATGTGTGCTAAAAAATTATGCATGCTGATGTACTAAAAATGTCAGACATCTAAATCAATCAATAGTTTAAAAATCTATCAATTATTTTGTATAATTGAAAATTTGTAGAGTTTGTGTAACATTTTGTATGACAATTGAATAACAAATTCTTGTAGTGTCAGATTTAAAAAAAAATCATTCAAATATGTTTTTCGAGAAATTTCAACTTTTTTTAGACAAATTTATTTAGTGATGTTATGTTTTGAGTATTGACTCTCGACCTAACACAAATGAAACTTCATTCTGTGAATCTACCAATACGTTAACTTTTAATATGTTAAAATTTCTTCTTTAGAACTGTACAATTTGTACGCCCTTTTCAGAAGGATGATCACAACTAGCAAGCTTCTAACTCGTTAGTTTTCAATAAACATGACCACTCAAAAATCTATATTTAATTATTATTAGAAACATTGTGTTTAAACATGATTTTGTCAAGAAAATACCAAAAAAGTCATCATTGTAAATAAATATTGCTAAATCGCTTATTTAATCAAATATTTGAATAACGTGAACTCATCACCATCTATCATGTTTTATATTAAGTAAAGTGATATTTTTAATTAATTAACAAGGCAGTTAACGGTCACGGTGTTTACCCTTTTAGCATAATCACAACAACATACATAATACATTTGGTTGTTGTGATTATGCGAAAGTGCGAAATTTCGCAAGTGCAAAAACGGTGACTTGAATTACTTTATTGTGTAGATGTGAATGCGTAAAAGTAGTAGTGGTAGTATGATTTAAATATAAACTATTTTATCTTAAATTGTTATTATTTCTACAACAAATTTTATTAAATTTATTATTTTGTTTATAATAAATTACATTATTGTATTTATATAATAAATAATAATTACGAACAAAACAGCAGTCTTATATAAGATGAAATATTTATTTTATATTTCTTGTTAATATTTTAATTACATTTTATAAAAAGAAGTTATTTTTTATGAAATTTTGCCAGTTAAGCCATTAACAAAATAATCGGCCCTGTTGATACACCAACCAGTTTTGGAAAATTTTTGCAATTTTAAATTTATAGATAAAGCATTTTAAAACTATCTAATTGCCTAAATTCGTTTTCGTTCATCAACTGGAAAGTAAGTCGAATAAAATTTTATATTCAAATTACCGCATTCGTGATCGAATGAGCTATCATATCGAAAAATGATTTCGATATCGAAATTATGATAAAATGTACTAAATTTCTTGCACGATATTGTATGCCATAATCTCAAATAAGAAAATTACGATCAATTTTACTCGATATCGAATGCGGTAATTTGGCCCCTGATTAGATTTGAAAAACAGGGCTGGATGAATGAAGTGATGAATGTTTTATAATGAAATTAAATTTTATTACAAATTCCTACTTAATACTAGGCTAAAATATCTTATTGGTTATTTATTGTATAAACAGTTATAATCAGGTTATATTTGCAATAACAATTACAATATTTTAATATCGAACACACACACGCATTTAAGCAACATTAAAACTCATAAAAATGTTTACAATTGTTTTTTTTAATTTTAAGAATTGCCGTTATTAGATGTAGTGTGTCTACTGTTTACGTTATTAATGAACAATTATATATTAACCCCCTTATTCATTAAACTTATTCATATAAACCCTTGATAAGTTTTTATGAATTAGACCGTTAATATATTGAATGGATAGATATACTAGAAATTGCAAAATGAATGTACTATATGAATATCAGCAATGCGTGAACACAATAGGTTCGAAAACTCATCATCATTCATCGTTTATTAGCATTAAAAGTGTACTTTTGCAAACCAATTTACGTCTGAAAATATAAAAATTAACTACTTGTTGGTTCAATATGTTAAATGAGTATACAGCGAAATCGTGTGAACTTCCACTATAGTGAACTATTGTGAACACTCATTTCCTTGTATAAGCTCTATAAATAGTAAAAAAGTTCAATTCAATAAGTTAAATCAATTTTATAATTTTTCTAATTTTTTGTATATTGTGCATTTCCGATTACTAACGAACGAAATAATAAATAGTTTTAGTTTAATGACTTACAATATTCATTGTAGAAAATTAATATTTGAGAAAAGTTTGATAATAAGAAGATCGTATAAAAAAATTATTATCGGGACAAATGAAAAAGTATTAATTCTTATTAAAAGAAATTGTTCTTAAAATAAACTTGAGTATGATATTTCCTCAAATTAAAAATCATATGTAATTTCATTCAATCTTATTTAAATTTAACTTTCTTTAATTAAAAAAATATTTTTTTCAATGTAGTTAACAATTAAGTCTTCAAATATTATGCTATCTGAATATAACAAACACACTGCTTAAAAATCAATTAATTTAATAATATTATAATATATAACAGCGTATTGATGATCTAAAAAAGCAAAATGCTAATTATTTAATTAATTTTAATTTTATTTAAAATTAGCATACAAGTAATTTGATTCCCAAATTTAAATTTAGAGCAGTGTCGGGCACACACATACTCACTCATATGTGCTAGTGTTGGAAGCAGCAAAAAACAAACGACCGATAATAATTGTACACTCAAATAATTTTTCAGTTGCCAAAATTAAAGACATTTTTTGGATTTTAGTATTTTTTTTTTTGATTTTGCAAATTTGCAAAATTAAATTATAATTTATTTATGTACATATTTTATTTTATTATTCAATATTATTTGTATATATTTTCTTTCGTTCTTAATTAGTTTATCATTAAATTTTAATATTAATAATTAAAAACGAAAGCAAATATATACAAATAATATTAAATAATATATGTATGTACATAAACATAATGTATAATTAAATATTTTTTGACTTACAATGCGATGACAAATCAAGCATTGTGCATCGCCATCCATGTTTTCTATAAAAAAATTATTTTCCCATTTTTTCATTAAACGTTTTGCTTTGAGTGTACTCAAAAAAATGCGCAGCCAGATCAGACAGCGAAACAGGTAAATAAGATTAAAAATGTTAATCTTTACAATGAATCTTAGAAGCCATTTTCAAATACAAATTCGAAAAAATTTAATTTCTATTTTCTTGTGGATACGCAAATTTCAAATATATGTATCTTAATATGCATATTGCCGCAACGGTGATACTCTTTCATTTCCATATACAAATTTAATAAAAAATAAAATTTAGTTTAAAAGGATGTTAAGCCACGTTTTATGTGCACAATTTATTAAATTTTCCAAATACCAACAAAGCGACAAGAAAACATAATCTCGTTTGTTTCCTACAAATAATTTTAACAGATTTTGTGTACAAATGCCATATTATTTATTCGCAAAAATCGTCCGGATAAAAAATAACAAATGAATACATTTGATTTTAAACAATGTAAAAAACGATATAACAAAATACAGTTTAGTTCCAAATCGTTTTTTATCATATCAAATTATTTTTATTTAAGTGAAACAAATCATATTTAATTCTCAATTTGATGACAGAATGAAAAGAAAAATGTAAGTGAATATTTAAATACCGATGATTTTATGTTGTTTAACACCAAAATACTTCTCCATAACTATTGTATTTTTCCAGCAAAAGGCCAGATTAAACTTTTGAAATTATATTACATTTTATTATAAACATAAACAACAATTAATCTCCAGAGACAAGCATGATTTCAATTATATTGAAATGGTAACTTTTTCTATTAAAGAAAACGATTTCGAGGCATTATAATTTGTATACTAATTTTATTAAAATAACGAAATTATGCATATAAATATGTTTGGAAGTAACACAAAATATGCAAAAAATATGATAAAAATATACCTTTAAAATGAAGTAAGAACAGGGGTTTGTGTTACAAAAAATCACGGATTTACAAGTGTTTACTGACTGCTGAATTTTACATAGAAAGTATATTTTAATGTAGCTCTCACAAACAAACAAAATTACCAAGAAAGTTGTTTTATTAGATAAAATTAAACATTAAAGAACAATAAAACCCGGTGAAATATTTATATGTACATATATTTTAATTGAAAATCCATTTGGAAAATTTTTAAATGTATGTAATTGCAAATGATCGTTATTTATTTAAATCTGCATAAAATTTTATATTTAGTTTTACAAATTAGGAGATTCGCAAAATAATCGGTTCAAAAAATAACGGGTCCGCAATCTAACGTTTTTTTTCAACTAGTGCTTAGCTCATGTCTGATTTGACAGATAATTAGTTTTATCCTTCCGCTAAACGAATATAGTTGTGTTTACGCTTGAACAACGCTGGGAAATATTGCGACATTACTTTCAAAATCATGGTATTGTGGCAGAATGTGTGCGAAAATTGCATACGGATTTTGGAAGAAGAGAAGCACCGTCAGCTCCGTATATTCGTTAGTTTGTGAAAAAAGTGAAAGAAACTGGCATCCTCATCGATAAACCAAAGCGTGAAAAGTCAAAAACAGTGCGTACACCCGAGAATATTGCTGCTGTGGCAGAAAGTGTGCGTGAAGCGCCATCAACATCAATTCACCATCGTTCTCAACAATTGAACATTTCGGAGACATCATTGAGACGAATTTTGCATAAAGACCTTGGTATGACGTCATACAAAGTCCAATTGGTTCAGGAGTTGAAGCCAACTGACCATCCAATGCGTTTTCGCTTCGCTAAGTGGGCCTGCGATCGACTTACAGAAGATGCCAATTTTGCCAAAAAAAAAATCATCTTTTCAGATTAAGCTCATTTTGATCTTGGCGGGTATGTAAACAAGCAAAATTGTCGCGGGTTGCACGCATACATTGAAAAGCCGATGCACCCAAAACGAGTCACTGTTTGGTGCGGATTTTGGTCCAGAGTCATAATTGGGCCATTTTTCTTCGAAAATGAGCAAGGAGTGGCCGTTACAGTCAATGGCAATCGTTATCGGGCCATGTTGAACAAATTTTTATTCACAAAAATTTAAGGAGGATATTGGCAACATTTGGTTTCAACAGGACGGCGCACAGTGGCGCTATTTGAGTTTTTTCGTTGCAAAAATCATATCTTTTGAACCGAATAAGATAATTGAACAGTTTAAACAGCATATGATAGATAACTGTTCAGCCTATGAAATGAACGTTTGGAAAGGGTGCTACGCTTTGTAGGGGCCTACTTATGGGTTATCAAAGTTAAAATTAGTAGAAAAATAAATTTTATGGTAACTAAAAAAAATTATTTTTACATTTTTAGATTGTTTTTATTTTTTTTCTTTAGGGTTTTATGTTTTAAATTATTACCCAACAAATTAAAAAAAAGATTATTTTTTTTTTAAAATTTATTTTTAAAATTTTCTGTAAAATATTCATCCATTACCATAAAATTTATTTTTCTACTAATTTTAACTTTGATAACCCATAAGTAGTCCCCTACAAAGCGTAGCACCCTTTCCAAATGCTCATTTCATAGGCTGAACAGTTATCTATCATATGCTGTTTAAACTGTTCAATTATCTTATTCGGTTCAAAAGATATGATTTTTGCAACGAAAAAACGCAAATGGCGTCAATGTGCGCCATACAATTTCTGTAACCTTAACACCTGAAATCGCAACAAATTGACTAAAAATTGTTTTTTTTTTTTTTTTTTTTTGAAAACCGAAAGTCGGTCAACTTTGAACGGTTATATCTTCTAAACTAAAAATGTAATATTATTAAGAGTGGCATATTTGAAATCGTTGAAAAGTTTCCTATAACATGGGTTTATTCAAAACTTTGTCGGCGCTCATGAAAATTTTGATTTTTGCAACCTCGTTTGCTCTACGGGCGCCACTGTGCGGCGCTACGTGCCACACAGCCGAAGCTACACTCGATGTTTTGCGCCGTTTTTTAAGATCGCATTATCAGCCGCAGAGCTGATTGTCGTTTGGCCACCTCGGAGCTGTGATTTGACACCGTTGGACTATTATTTGTGGGGTGCCGTCAAAGATAAGTGTTACTCCGACAAGCTAGAGACAATATTCGTTAAGCCATTGGTGAAATACAGCTGCACACAATCGATAATATGCTTAAAAATTGGACCGATCGTGTAGGCTACTGCATGACCAGCCGAGGCAGCCATTTACATTAAATTATTTCCCATTATTAACCGGAAGGATTGTACTTTCATATAAAAAAAAAGAAATTTGAGAAAATATTCACTAGTTTTTTTATAGCATTTCAAAAAAGGCGGACCCTTTATATACATTAGGATTACAAAATTCAGCCTGTAATAATGCAAATGTAAATCTCTCTTAACAAAAAACATAATTCTAACACTTTAATTTTTGAGGCGAATAAAGGAAAAATACCATTTTTATTGCTAATATTCATATTAGAACATGCCTACTTTGTGTACATATGTATGTATGTATGTATGTCGAACTATGTTGGATTAGGTAATTCACAATTTGTTAGCGTATAGAAAAGGTTTCCAATACCAACATTTTTAAACCAATTCTTAAAAAAGGTGATTTTTTAACCAATATTTTAAACAATAAATAAAATAAATATATTTTATATTAAATAAATTAAATTAAATATATAGTGTTTATATATTTTTCTTTTTTATTTCCATATTTATATGTATTTATAATTACAAAAAATTAATTTAACTACATATGTATACGATAGTGACTAGGCGAAGAAAATAAATCTTCAAAAATGTTTATATAAATATTTTTTATATTTGTTTATTACATTACGCTAAAGAAATAGCATTTAAATAATTTTAACTATATTTTTATGTTTTATAGGATTTTTTTTTTTTTTTTTTTTTTTTTTTTTTTTTTTTTTTTTTTTTTTTTTATAAGGTTTTACAAATATTACTATATTTTGCTAAAAAAAAAATCTTACAATATATAAACATTAATGTGGACAATGATTTATGTATATTCCTTTTTTGTTTAAGCGTTAGTAACTAATATTATTTAGGTTTTATTTTTTTATCTGAGAAGGTTTAAGCCTAGTTGAATAAAAAGTTGTACAAATTATTTATTTTTTATTTTCGATAATTTAGGATAAACATGCTTTACGGCGAGTTTTATGATTTTTCGTCATTTCGAAATTTTTTTATTTAATAATTTTTATAGGACTTGGTTGTTGTTTTTCTCTTCTTCAAAGTTAGGAATTTTGTTTTAATTTTTAAGGGAAATAAAAATATGGGATGCGGTAGGTTAAACTTTATTTAAAAAAGATTATCACAACCCAAACTATATTATATATTATAAAAATTTTGAATATTTAGATTATTTTTTGACTAAAAACATAAAAAACATATACAAATTGATCAATCAGTTTAATTTATTTTAAATCTGAATTCATTCTTTATTTGGATTTGGCAGAATTATTACTGAAGCTATAAAATCAGTTTCTGGTTTAACAAATGTTGTTCTGTACATGGAAGTTTAATGAATTTTTCATTTGTTTTAACTTTCATAATAAAATAAGAAATATTCAAACATGTAAACATTATGTTACACATGTTTACAGATGTCTTACAATGTCAAAATTTCATTAATCCATTTTGTATATATGTATGTAAATACCATTAATTTAAAGAAATAAGCTTATTTAGCTTTAATCTATTATAAGAAATAATATTTCCATTATATGTACATGAAAATGTTTTTTATTCATTGTGTTTTTTTTTTCAACATAAAATAAAGAAAAACAACAGAAACAAACAATAAAAAAAACGGTTAGGAAAAATCATAAAACAATGAATTGTTGTTAAATAAACTTGCATTTTCTCCACTAAGTATTCAAACAGTTTTTATAATCCTCTTTTCTCACTTCGCACTTCACAGAAAGAGTCAAGTTTTCTTTTCCTCACTCTCCGGTATTTATATGGATGATTATATTTCTTTCTTTTTCGTGTCATTAAATTTCTAAAGCCTTTTATTCTCTAATATTAATATTATTATGTTTATTTTTTTGTTTTGTTTTTATTCCACACATCACAGCCATGTATCAGTTTGGGAGTAAGGGGGTTGGGGTTCTTGGTAGGGGGTGTAGGATGAGATTTTGTTATAAAATATGTAACAAACAAAATAGAAGACGTTAATTAATCGTTTTTTTATATAAATTATGTTTAACATTTTCCGATAATTGCTGTTGTATCGTAGAACACATATTCGTTTGATGATTATTTATATTGTTATTACTGTTATTAACACCTTCACCACCAACACCAACTTCGTTTTCAACACCACCACCACCGTCAACATCACTATTATTAACATTACCACAACCGATTCCAATTTCATTTGTGGCAACAATATCTAGACTTCTGAAGTTAGAGTTAGTTTCATTGTTATCATCATATTCGATTTTCTTAATACTGTTGTTGGCTTTCAACGATTTTGTTTTATTTAAATTTTGTTGTCGCAAATTTGCAAAAAACTTTTCTTTAAATGTATTTGCCGAATATTTGTGTTCAATAAATGTGGGTGATATGGCGGCAGGTGGTAGTGATGATAATGTAGCTGTAGCAGTGGCATTTGCGTTGAGTGGTAAGTTCGCTGATGGTGTAACAGGAGCTGTAGCTGCATAAAAGCAATTTGCATTGTTGTTTATAACACTGCCACCGCCTGCACCACCACTACCACCAAAACCACCACCACCAGTAGCGGTTGAAAGACTACGCTGTTGTATAGCTGTGGCTAACAATTGTCCACTAAAAGGAGAGGAGGAGGACTCTGTAATAATGAAAGAGAAAAAAGAGAACTATAAAAGCCAACAAAAATTAAATAAAAAAAATAAGTAAATATAAAATAGAAATTTAAATGAAGTGTATGTATTCGTAAAAAATAAAAAAAATAAATTTAAAGCAGAAAAATAATTAAAACGATATTTCAAAAAATTTAATTGGTTTATTTAAATATTAAATCTTAAAAAAAATAATCGAATTTCATTAAGCTGTTTACAAAATGTTTCTACAGTTTCTACAAGAGAGAAAAGAAACTTCAATTGCTAATAGATAAAAATGTAAATACATATTTAAAGAATTAATAAATCTTACAAATTTCATAATTCAAGGAGTATACATATTAAATGCGAAGTTCCATGATTATTTGTACTGTTTGAACATTTTTCTTATCATGTACGTTTATATAATTTTAAATTGAAAAAATTTTACAAGGAAATTTGAAATAGAAAAAATTTCAATCTTCAAACTGTTAATTAAAAATGTTTGCAAATTCATATTTAAAAAAACTCCTAAAATTAAATATGTATACATTTGTTGAGAGTTTCTTAAAAGTTACTAAATATTTAAATAATTTGTTAAAAATAAAACTATGTATATGTATTGCACTAAACTGTGTCCCACTTAAACGATGAATATTGAAGACCTGAATAAGTAAAAATTCGTTCAAAGCTAATTTGAATATTTTTTTTAAGTTGTTTTCAAAAACTTATTTTTCCCTTATTCAAATCATCAATACTGATCTATTTAATTGGTATTACTTTAAATTGTCCTTATTAGCATGCGTAGATAATATCCATTTGTAAGAAGTTATAATTGGAACCAATGTTCCCAAAGTTTAGTTTATTTAAAAACGAAATTTCGGTCATTTTTACATTTCTTTAAAATTAATAGTGCTAAATGTTAGGTTTCAAGGCATCAAAAGTAAAAAAAAAATTCCGATCACAATTAATGAATTAATAATTTCGAAAATATTCAAAATGTTTAATAGTAATAATAAATTGCCTCGTTTTTGCGCTGTTTTACCTTTCGTAAATACCAAAATCGATTACAGTTGTTCTTTAGAATTGTGGTAAAAACCTAAAAAGGCCGGCTAATGCTTGAACATTAAGCATAAAGGATAATTATAATTTCATATATATATATATATATTTATATAATTTCTAACGAATCTATCATTAACTATAAAATAAGTGATTTCACAATACCATTTCGAACTTGTTTTTCTTATGTTAGAATCGCAAATATGAAAATATATTCAAATAATTTAAAAACTCTAAATTTATTCATATGCTAAGTCATAAGTCTTCTTATGAAATTAGATTTGTAGGGTATTGTTATAAATAGTAAAAATAGTTTAATCTCAACATATAATATAAGGAAATAATAAACTTACTATTTTTTTTAAATTGAAACAAAAAAATTGATTCAAAGTAGTTTTAAGTTTTAAATGGTTTTAAATAATTTAAATGTTTGTATATAATTAACTAAATTTAATAAATTCTTTTATAATTTGTTTATACATATTTAATATACAATAAGAACTAATTAGAAAACCTAATAAATAATACTTGAGAGTAATTTGTTTGATCAAAATTTAACTGTTAATAAGAATGTATTCAAATTTTGAAATCACGAATGTTGTAAAAATATATGTATATATATATATATATATATATATATATTTGCATATATTTTAAAAATATAAGAGATCAGTAAGTTATTCATTTCATTGATAATGTATGAATGGGTTAAGGTTTGAAATTAAAAAAGTATTGCACAAAAAAACATTAAAGCTAGATTTACACGATTGAAATTTTCTTCAAAATTTTGAAGAAATTTTGCTGTTTACACGAGTTTGAAGCATTTTGAAGAAAATTTCAATCGTGTAAATCTAGCTTAACTCTAAAACTAATGATAATAGAAAATAATCTAAACTAGCAGTCTACTATAGTATTTTTTACATATGTAGTGTTAATTATTTTAAATAAATTGTATTATTGGAGATTATTTATAAGCTTGTTTACAATTCGTATACTATAGCTTTTAAATGCAACTTTAACTGTATTATTTTTTTAATAAGGAGTTTACTTGTTAGTTTGTTAATTGTTTAACTATCACAAGATCCACTTAATATTTTGTTTTAGTTTTCATATTTATAGACCCTTTTCTGATTTTAAATAAATTACCACATTCATTAGGAAGTTACCAAGAAATTTATATATTAATAAATACACTGATGGACAACATATTTCTAAAATTGATTAATGCGAAAAATTATATAATAAAATTGTTATGTCGTCATACTTAAATTAATTTCTCCCCAAAAATTCAATTCCATTTATATATGTATGTATGTATATGTATGTAAACCATGGTTGTGATTATTTTAAGAACTTACATGTGCATATTATATTTTAACTATATAAAATGAGCAAACATAATTTTAATTATAAATAAAATAAAATTATTCAATTTTCAGTTTAAAATGTATTAAAAAAAGATATAAATGTTAGTATTATTACATATTATGTTACTCTGCATAACTGTTTCGTAAGTACCAACACATTCCTAAATTTGTAGTAACATAACGAAATGATCTATAAATTTAGCAAAACTGTTATCTAATATTATATTACGTGCTAGAGTCTATTAAGTGGTACGTTTATTCTGTGACACTCTACTGAAACAGGACTAGGTCATGTTCAAACAAATTATTTTAAGCAGTAAATTAAAAAAATTACGAAAAAATGTAAGTCAAAAATCTAAAAAAAAAATCTACTTAAATTTACGACGCATTAAAAGTTTCTTTAGTATAGGCTACGTTTCCTCGCTAATAGGACCAACACCAGCATCAGCAACAGCAACAGTTAAAGCCACAACGTCTGAGGACGAACTGTGTGAAGTTGGTGAACAAACAATACTACTACTACCACTGCCACCTCCTCCACTACCACCATTAGAACTAATAGGTGAGTTTACATTTGATGGTGGTGGCGAGGTGGAGGAGCCAGCAGTTGTTATATGTTGTGTTGTTTGTTGTTTATTACCATTGCCATTGCTGGTAATCTGCGTTAAATGTATGCTACTAACAATTTGTTGTTGCTGGTGCTGCTGCTGTTTGTTTTTGTGTTGTTGTATGGTGGCATTTAAAACATTTGCTACAGCAACAGCATTGGTTTTTTGTTGTTGGTTTTGTAAACTTACACTATTTGGACTAATGGGAGTTAATGGAAGATGTTGTTGATGTTGTGATGATGATGATTGAGATTGTGTTTGTAGTTGTTGTTGTTGCTGTTGTTGATGATGTTGTTCAACAAGCAAAATATTAGTTTTATTTGTAGTTGTTATATGAATATTATTGTTGTTAGTAGTAGTAGAAGAGTTATTGGAATTTGTTTGCAATGCCTTTTGCTGTTGCATAATATGTGTTGCTGTTGTTAAACTATTCAGAGCATTGGTAAGCGTTTGTTGCTGGTGATGATGATGTTGCTGTTGCGTAAATGTTAACGATTGTGTAGTTTTTGTTGGCGATGTTGCCGGCGTTAAAATACCTAAATTTACCAAATTTGGTAAAGTTATTTTAGTAGGTGGTGTTGTCGCTGTAACCGTTTGCTGTTTTACAAATTGCTGTTGCTGCTGTTGATCAACCATCATTGCCGTTGCACCACTAATAGTAGTAGTGGTAACATTATTTGCAGCAGCGGCAGCAACATTAGTGGCTAATTTTAAAATTTTACTAGCTGCTGCATTAGCAGCCAGTAGATTTGTGGCCGCCGCTGTTTTCGTAGTAGCCAATGTAGCGGTAATATTGTTCACATTACCATTACTAACATTGTGGTTGCTGTTGCCACTGTTATGTGTTTTCAATGACACCAAATTAATGGTGTTGCGTAATAAATTGTTGCTGTTACCTGTTGCCGTTGTGTTGTGTGTTACTGATGCTGCGGCCGCCGATATTGAACCCGTTAATGCCGATGGTATTGTAACACCACTAGAAACTCCTCCAGAAGTAACAATTTGTTGCTGGTGATTATTGGCAGTTGTAGTGTATTGTTGCTGCTGCTGTTGAGGTTGTAAATTTAGATTTGTTCCATTTACAGCTTGGCCCAAACAAGCCGCAGAACCAACAGTGGAGCTGTTGCTATTTGAGAAATGTCCACCGCTGCCATGGCAACTACTTGCACCGCTGGACATGTTGCTAATACTAGATGGGCTCAACGAACCCAACGACTGCGACGGTGAGCTACTGCGTTGCATAAGTATTCCACCGCTAGTAGTGGTCAGCACACCACCCAAATTTTGCGTTGCCAACACATTTTCGGGTGAGGAATTGTGTGCCACCAAAGCATGGCTTTTCAAACCTTGGGCAGTTTTATAGCTTTTTCCACAATGACATTTATAGCCTTTGCGTACTCTAGACAAATAAATTGCATATATGAAATAAATTATTAGTAGAATATATATTTGCTTTTGTTCTATTATGCACACTTACTTGCCATCCTTTTTATGGCCATTCTTCGAATGGTATTTAATGCCATTGACATTTTTATAACGTTTTTTACACCCCGGAACTGGGCAGGCAAATGGTTTTTCATTGCCGGGCGTGCCATTGCTGCCGGATCCGGAATGCCTGTATATGACCCAAGGCAATACACAAAAAATTACAGAAAAAATAATTACAAATAATTTTTTTAATAAAAAGCATTGAGCGTTAAATAAAAGATGGCAGAGAGCCAATCCCACCTGCTGCCATAGCGCATTATAAATTCAGAACTAAATTCTTCGGTTGTCCAGGAATCATTACTATCCTCTGACTCAGAAACAACCATTTCATCTTCATCCATTTCGCTGCCTAGAAATTATGAATAGATTATTAAAAAAATCAATCTGAATTTTAGAATTGAAATAAGAAATAAACATTAACTGCCGTATTTATAACAAATAAAGTAGACTTCAAATGTACTTTAAGAAATTGTTCTCTAAAAGCATACTTGCAAGTCTACTTTATTATACCCTTCAACTTCATGAGAAGGGTATATATAAGTTTGTCATTCCGTTTGTAATTTCCACAATATAATTTTCCGACCCTATAAAGTATATATATTCTGGACCCTTATAGATAGCGGAGTCGATTAAGCCATGTCCGTCTGTCTGTCTGTTGAAATCAATTTTCTGAAGTCCCCAGATATCTTCGGGGCTTTCGAGAAGTTTGCTATTTAAAATCAGCAAAATCGGTTTAGACCAACCAGAGTTATGGACCAATATGTGAGACAACCTCCATGAAAAATTTGATATTGTTTGTCCATTTTATTGCAATATTTTTAAATATATTGCAGATAATACCATGCAATTTTGTATACGTTGTTTGTATGATAAAAGAAGAAAGTGTGCGGAAAATAGTAAGAATCGTTCCATGATTTCTTATAGCCCCCTTACAAAAAAAATCTTCCCGAAATATTGCTCAATTATACATATGTAAATGGCTATAAAATTGGAATATCAAGACAAAATTCATCAAAAATAAGTTTTATGCAAAAAGAAATCACAAAACGAAATTTTTTTTAGTTCGGCCCACTTCCAAAATTCACTTAAATACGTATAAAACAAATATAAATAATGGTAAACGGCTAAATAATCTTTATAGGCAAATAAATTGCTGTACTAAATTTTATGGGTCGGCCCAGAATTGGTCATAGCTCCCATACAAGGACCACATCTGAAAAAGACATTTATTCCTATAAATATTGTATAAATATCGGTACCGACTCAAAACTTTGCACATATCATTTACGTACAAGGTGGCGCAAAAGTAATCCTCCTATCAGAAAATGCTATAAATTTTGCGATTGGCCCCTAATGTCAGTTCTGTTTTGACATTTGTGTAGTAAACACATACGAAATACACGTTAATAAACAATGTTACCCTACACTGCTCCAGAACGCGGAATATTGCTGACTATTTTTTTTTATTTATTTCGGTCGGTGACAGCCAAAAAAACATCGGAAGTTTACTTTTGCGCCACCTTGTATATACAAAAATCATCCCACAAATTTTTGTGAATTTCGGTCTATTTTTAACCGTATGCCCCATATAAAGCCCTCTTCCGAAAATCACTTTAATACTCATAAATCTCTTATAAATAAGGGTACAAATCCAAAATTTTACACGGATCATTTACATGCATGTCTAAATCTGCTGGATTTTGAGAATATCGGTCTATATTTGACTATATCCTCCACATAAGGTCCACTACAAAAATCCACGTTTATATCTTAAATATGCCGTTATTATGTTGAAATTCGACGTAAAATATCCTCATTTGCATGAAAATAACTGTTCCAAAATTTAAGAAGATCGGCCATATAAGAACCATTTCCAAAAAACAAATAAACCCACAAAAATGTCTAATAAATATCGATATCGAACCAACTTTTATATGGATCATAAATTTTAATCCAGAAATCATAATAGTATCGGTTATACGGTAATTAAGCTACAGATATCTCCGGGATCCAAATCTTCAATAATTCTGTCAGACATACTTTCGAAAAGTTTGCTACTTAAAATCAGCAAAATCCGTCCATAAATAACGGAGATATGAGTAAAAATCCGAGACAACTTCTGAAAATTTCATCAAAAAACTTACCTCCTGGCCTACGATGTCGAACGATAACGTTCGCTTAGATAAGACTCAAGTTAGTTTATTCCACAATCAAGTTTGTGTCTTAAGTCTTATCTAAGCGAACGTTATCGTTCGACATCGTGGGCCAGGGGGTTAGTGTATTAATATTGTTCATCAACAGATGGCGTTGATCAAACAAAGTGTTCGAAAACTTTAAGTGTGTTCTTAAACCGTAATATAAGTGTGTAAAAAGTGTTCGAAAACTTTAAGTGTGTTCTTAAACCGTAATATAAGTGTGTAAAAAGACAGTGTGTTCATTATACCCTTTTTTAATTGTGTTTGTGTACATTTAAATAAAGACTCGTTATACATATTTTCTTCAAACTACTTGACGCTTTTATTTTGCAATTAAAAAGAATCCGGTTTATTTAAAGGAAATAAACCACCGTTTTTAAAAGGTAAAAACGTAACAATATTTAAAAGGTAAAAACGTAACAATGTATTATATATGTATATATGTATGTTTGTATAGTATATAATATAATTTTGCATCCACAACAAAGGTGAAGGGTATATAAGATTCGGCATAGCCGAATATAGCATTCTTACTTGTTTTTTATAAATACGGCAGTAAATGTTCACAATTTAAATGTATGACTGTTAATGATGTTTTACTAAAATACTTTAATTTTGCCTTCATCATTTCCAATACGCACAAAAGTAAGTTTTCGAAAACTCGAAGACTAAAAATTTAATTATTAAATTGTAATTTGATTTTGACAATAGCTCACCGGTAGGCGTATTACTGCGATTTGATGAAGACATACTATAGCTGTGATGTTTAATCGCCAGCTTGCGTTTAAGTTCAACGCCCGCTGCATTTGCGGTGAGAAAGGGACTCTCTTTACGTGCATCGTCCGATATAAATCGTAAAACATAGCTCAACGGTAGACAAGCCGGTTGGGCCTGTTCTTTTTGTTCCACCACTTTTGGATCATAATCTAAAAAAAAAATCATAAAACATGCACATCAGTTATTTTTTATAACATACATATGTACATAATTAGTACGTAATCATAAATCATAAGTATTTGATATTTCCAACTAAAATCTCTGTTTTGGGGTTAACTTTTCAATGTGGATAAATGTTTCTTTGAGAATAATTCATAAATCATTGAACATTACTCTTTAGTTATACCCTTCTTGTTGATAATTAACGCTTTACACACATTTAACAAATATTTACATCAAATTTTAAATATAATTGGTTTCAATAACAATAAAATTAGCTTACGCAAACAAAGAAAATATTTAGTATATCAACTTAGGTCATGAGTTTATTTTTATTAAGAAAAAAAAAACCTGTTACAATTGCGTTTAATTATTTGATATTATACATGTACACCCAAATAACGTTTAAAGTAGAACAAGTAAAAATTTATTGATTTATATAATTATATGTATTTTACTTTTTACAGAGTTCATAGCCGCTGATATTTGTGTAAGTAACGCTGAAAGATTTTGTAAACATTTGTAAAATCATGAAAGTAAATAAATATGGATTTTTTATATTAATTTATTTAAAAAATGGCCTTATTATAATTTCTTTGGACATAATTTTCATTTATGTATTTTAAGTGAACGTAAACAATAATAATTTTATTTTCTGTATCTATTTATTTGATAAGATAATGTAAGATAATACTGTTAAGGGTGGCAGGAAACGCATGGAAAAGATTTATAAAATATGAATTACATAGCTTGTTAAAAATGTTTTTTTATAAAAAAAATTGTTATACATATATCGTCATTAAAATAACATATAAAATATAATATAATATATAATATCAATAACGCTTTCAGAAGATCGAATAAAATAATAATTTATAAATTGCACATATGATTTTTTGTTGTCGTAACGATGAGCTGTATGAGTTCGCGGAATGTTACTTACTAATGCGTTCTAGTCAAGAAATAAACAAAATTGTTACAAACACCTACCGTAAAAATTACATTATTCATTTTATGAGGAACATAATCAGGGGTGTCATAGAAACCAATATTGTCAGAATTGGTTTTAAAACCGACAAGAAAAATGTTTTGGTGTTATAGGGCACTGCTACACGTTCAATAAATATCGAGATATTTCTGGTATCACTCGATATTTATTGAACGTGTAGCAGTGCCATATGACACCAAAGCATTTTTTCTTGTCGGTTTTAAAACAAATTCTGACAATATTGGTTTCTATGACACCCCTGAATAACATTTGTTATTTATTATGTTATTGGACTCTTTCATTCATCATTTCATACTTTTACAAATCATCATTAATTTTTGACTAAAGTTTTAATGTTATTTTACAGTTTTGAAAGAATAGCAAACCTTGCATACTCTAAAATTCGTAATTAATTAGAACGTATTAATGATGTTAAATTTATTAAATAAATAGTTTGGAATTGAATATTATGATAGCGAATAAAATCAGTATTATGTATTATAAAAATATTTGCTGTTGCATATTTTATACACTGTCAACTACTACTTTACTTTTTGTAGTTGAAGATTAAATAATTATTTAAGATTATTTTAAGTGTAACAGCACTCAAATCAGTTAAAAGCTTACAAAACATTAACCTCAATTTTATCTTAAGTTTATATAAAATATAACAAATAAAATATATCAGAATTTTATATATCTTGACATAAAATATAAAGGATTGTACTAAAATTTAAAAATTTTAAAGAACTAGGCTAAATCTTCAACACGTAAATAAATATAATTGGCTGAAATGTAAAACCAAAAAACTTACAAACAAATTAAATCGTGTTTTTATCTAAAGCGTTATCATGACAATTTTTCTGAATACTATGATTGAACATTTTAAGTGCTATAGCAAAAGTTAAAAACACTTTTGCTTCTCCCTAAAAATTTCAAAAATTTTAGTTACGTGAGTTTAAATTTAAACTAACATTATCATTTATACCACTAATATACATATGTAAATATGTATAACAAAGGTAGTCTGTATTATATTTATTAAGGCCTTATTGAAATTAGTGAATATTTAGATTACATTTATTACATATGTATATATTTGTTTTCTTAAGTCAATGACACATACAAAAATATTTATTAAGTTTTATTGAATCATTTATTGAACGTAGTATTTTTATAATAAGTATTAATGCCATATTTAAAAATATAAACAAAACATAATCATTGTTGATTTATATATATGTAGTACATACATACATATGTTAACTGATAACACTTCATTTAAGTGCAAATTTCAAATGTATTTTTATAAAATGTCTGGAAGGGCTTTTGTTCATTTCAATTAAGTTTTAGTATTTTGAAAACTCTTCTACTTTAAAAATAATAGTTTAGCTAAATATTATTTTACTATGACTATTAAGAATAATTATAAATAGTAATTCTAAACTTTTATACAGTCAAACTCGGGTATCGCGTTATCAATAGGATCTTGAATTTTATTTTGTTTACATGTTTTAAGATTATTAATTCCTCAAGTCGTTCGCAAAGTTGTATCGTCTAAAGACATCATTAATACATATGTATATATATCATCACCTAAAATGCCCAAAGACGTAACCCTCATTATCATAATTTTACAGGAGAAACAAAAAACGTTATAAAATGAAAACTGTTTAATTGAAAATCGCGATTTCTTCACATCTTGTCTTAAGATAGACGACAAACTTATTTCTTATTTATTGTATTTTAGCCTTATGTTCCAGATTCAACCAAAAAACGAATTTTAATTTTTTGAGGGTTACGTCTTTGGACATTTCAGGTGACGATATAAATATCATATTTAATTGTAGTCATTATCAACGTGATCCTCAATATCAATGTCACATTAAAGATCACATATTGCTGATTTCTGCTTTCTGATTTAACAGAAAGGCTTTTGACACCGTTGGTGTTTTTGAGGTTTGAATTCTTTTAGTAACATTTACATACATATATATTTGTATGAGCTAATCTACAATGATTGAAAGATTCTATTTAAGTTTAAAATTTAAAATACCACTTTCATCTTAGTCTACATAAAATTATTCGAATTTTCCATTATTCGAAAATGGCAATTTCAATACCTGTTTCAATGCACATGATAATGTTTACAGAACAGAAGTGTATAATATTTAAAATCATCAGATGAAGTTTTAAGCCATATTTATAACTTTTAAATATAATACACTAGCTAAACCCGGTGTGCTTTGCTACCCCCCTCCCCTCCCCCTCGTCATTAAATAAAACGTATTTATATATTTACAAACATTTATTTATTTAATTTTAATGTATTTATTGCAATGCTTTAGGCGAGACCATGCCCCTTTGTCCACTTACATAGTCAAGAATTTATTATTTCGTAAGAATATCCTATTGTGAAAATTTAATGACGATCGGTCCAGTAGTTAAGACTATATTACGATTTTTAATTTTCCTAAAAAGGGGCGTGGTCCCACCCACTTTTCTCCTGGTACGTATTCCTAATTATGCCAATTCCATATGTACCACACATCATTGACGTAGGTCAAAAACTGCCCAAAATATGGCGATTTAAATTTGTGGGTTATATGGACGGTGCCACCCCCGTTTGTACAATCAAAACTTCATATAGTCTATTATTCCTTCCAGAGTCACAGTAACATGCTGTGAAAATTTCATCAAAATCGGTTCAGCCGTTTTGGAGTCCATACGTTACATACATACATACATACATACATACATTGAATTTTATATATATAGATTTAGTATTTGTAGTACTTGTGTACACATATGAAGACATACATACATATGTATATACATATGATGTATGTGGGTTGGTTTTTCAATAGGTATCATTTTCTCATTAAACCATTACTTAGATTTGCTGTTGCCAAGGTGTACTATATATTATTTATTACTTTAATTTAATTTTTTTTTTGAGCTAGTCCTTTAATATATTGTAGAAAATTTAACATATTTACCTTAAGAAAAAGTATGTTGCATATCAGGACTATATAAACATACCGAACGTTCACAATAAATGTATATACATAATTATATATAGATTTATGTAATTGTAATGTATACATACTTAATGCATACAAATTTAGCTAACCAATTTTATTGGAACCTTAAAACACTTGTCCTTCAACTAAATTGTATTTTTTGTGTCTGGGATTTTTAAACACATGCTGCGTAAGTATTTAGTTCCTACCTGTGGGTGATATTTAGCAGTTTATTTAAAATTTTGGATGTATGTACATTAGGGTGGCCCCGTTTGTATGGAGAAAAAATAAGGTATCGATGTTCCCGACTAATATGAAAATTTGATTCATTTTAAGACTACGTTTCTCAATTTTTTTGTCCTGGGGCCAATATTTGGTGAGCTGGATCAAAGGATAAAAATGTCCTTTTTAGAGGTTTTTTTGATTTTTTTCACATTTCTTCCAAAGGAACTATATGTAAATTTGGTATCATATGAAAGGTCTTTGAGAGGCGCATGCAATGGTTTATCAAAAATTAAAAAACAATTTTTTTTAATTTAAAAATTTTTAAAATTTCAGACAAAATTTTAGTAATTTTTTATTTTTTCATAGAATTTACTTAAATAAATAGTTGAAATTTCTTGATTATAAACATCATGCAATTTAACCCAAATGGTTTTTCCCGTTTTTTAAAATTCAACCTATTTAAATTTTTATTAATTTTTTTTTTTAAACCTTAACTCTTCCCTATCTGACAATCTCTGTTAACTCAATTCGTTAATGTAATGGGTATTAAAATAACGTAAATTTTATAAGCTAAAAACGGGAAAAACCATTTGGGTTAAATTGCATGATGTTTATAATCAAGAAATTTCAACTATTTATTTAAGTAAATTCTATGAAAAAATAAAAAATTACTAAAATTTTGTCTGAAATTTTAAAAATTTTTAAATTAAAAAAAATTGTTTTTTAATTTTTGATAAACCATTGCATGCGCCTCTCAAAGACCTTTCATATGATACCGAATTTACATATAGTTCCTTTGGAAGAAATGTGAAAAAAATCAAAAAAACCTCTAAAAAGGACATTTTTATCCTTTGATCCAGCTCACCAAATATTGGCCCCAGGACAAAAAAATTGAGAAACGTAGTTTTAAAATTAATCAAATTTTCATATTAGTCGGGAACATCCGCAAACTTTATTTTGGGGCCACCCTAATGTACATACTTCAATTTACTATTTGCACCCCAACTAACCTAAATGTGTATGGGTTAAGTTTTTGACATAGGGTATTACAAATAATTTTAATCTTTTGAGAACAGTAAATATTTTAAATACAGGATATGCTACACGTGCTTATGTTTATTTCTAATAGTTTTAATACATAGTTCTTTCTTTTATGTATGTATATCATTTTCTAAGGATTTCCTAAATAATTTTATTTAAAAAAAATTTAAATAGTTACCACTTTTAATTTACTTTACTTATGGTAACGACATACAAATTGAATTCTTTATTTATTTCGAAAACTTTTTAATTCCAAACAAATTTTTAGTATTACATATTTAATGGGGTTTAATCTCTCAAAATACTTATGATTACGCCTTTTTCAGTAAATATTTGCCATATGTGACACTACTTTTAGAGCATTTGGAAATATGTATATCCTTTATTTGGACACTGAAAAAAATATTACCTTTTTTAATATTAAGCTGTAATATATACATGTATAACCTTTTGCTAGATATTTCATAGATATATTACTTAATAAACAAATGTAGTGTAACATATGGTCGAGCATTATCGACTTATTTCTGCTTAACTGCGTATAATCAAATACTATTGCCCTTATTCATAAAACTTACAACAGGTTCATAAAAGACTTATAAAGCACATTATTTTCTCTTTATATACATATCCATTGCCGAGAAAAAGTAATTACGTAATTGGATTGTCTGAACAAAGTTTTGTCGATGCAATACAAACATATGTTTAAGTTATGGTTTATTCTTCCTTTCTTTCTAGAGTTTAATAAATACATACTCGTATTTTGATTTGCGTAACATTTAGTTGAAGTAAAGATAAATTACCTTACCAAATAATTACTAATCGATTATTATGTACTCTTACTGTTTGTAATTATATAATTCTAATTTAGTGGGGAGAAGATATTGCGGTAGGTACCACATAATTTTCATGTTTTATCCCATGCTTTATTAGGTTTCAATATGATAATATCTGTTTTGGTCCTAATCGAATTACTTTAAGTTATTAGGAATTAAAATCTCTTAATTTTATTATGTTCTCTTTATGTGTTGACAGTTCTAAAATGCTTTTAACCGATATGAATGTAAATTTAATATGTAAAGTAAAAAAAAACTATAAATCGAAAAGTATTATTACTCCATAATCCAAATCCAAAAAAAAACATATACTAAACATAATGTTTTTATTTTTGAATACAACTTCAGAGCTGTTTTACAATATCTGAGTTATCTTCGGATTTGAAAACTTTGTTCTTTTTTTTTTTTTTTTTTTGAAAATAAAACACTTACGAGGAATTGAAGCTCTTGTTTATAATGCATACTAATATTTAAGACAAAAAACAAATTCTAAAATTCATGAATACTCTTATTAACTTGCTAAAATTACAACGAAATTCTCTAATATTTTATCGGATATATATTTAATATTTTAACGGAAGTAATTAGGAAACACAATGAAAAATATACAAGTCTTGTACCTTAAAGATTCTCAACAAAATAAAATGTAAATTATCCATTCATAAGTTTAACAAACATTTTGTTCAATAACAAATTACTTCTTGTAGGTATATAAATATGTAATACACTTAAAATTACCCTTGTCAAAAATAGTATTCCTCCCCAATCTTATGCAATCATCATCATCAAGTAGCTGTAGAAAGTAGCTACCATTTAGAGTTACTTTATTTAATAAAAGTTATATATTTATGCATATAACATACATACATACATACACGTATACGCTTATATACGTAAATGTTGTACATACATATATGCATGGAAATTAAGATGGCACCGTTTGTATGAACCAAAAAAACTTGTCAACATTTTTGCAAATGTTTTTTGAAACTTGAATGTTATACCAAAAAAGGACTCTATAAAGAAGAATTATAACTATCTATATACAGACTAATTTTGACATTTTTAGACCACATAAATTTTTTGTTTTTATAAAATAAAATTTGCAAAAATATGGTGATATTTTATAGGGAACAAATACAACGCAATACAGAAACAACAACTGCCGTATTTATAAAAAATTAAAGTAGAATTCAAATCTACTTTAAGAAAATTTTGTATGAAAATTTTCTCTAAAAGCATACTTCAAGTCTACTTTATTTTTTATAAATACGGCAGCAAGCATTTTGTTTGTGTAGAATATTATACTGCTGTCAAAAACACTTGACAAGACAAAAACAAATAAATATCCCAAGACAAGACAGCAGCTATAGAATTGCCAAACAAACAAGCCTGTACTCCCCTTCCAAAAGACCTTTCCTCTCACACCCACAAACACAATACTTGCGCAAATAAAGTTGCCTAATCTGAAAGGGGCCTAAAGATTTTTAGATGTATAGAAATTTAAGTTGGCAACACTTTATAACTGGCGGCCATTTTGTCAACTGTCAAGTTATTTATGTTTAGTTTGGTATGGCATTTCAACATGAATAGACTGACGTCTGAACAACGCTTCCAAATTGTGCAAATTTATTTTAAAAATTCGGTGAATAGGCCCAAAACAATCCTGATTTTCACAAGCGAATTTTGTTTCCCGATAAATCTCACATTTGGTTGAATGTATACGTCAACAAACAAAATTGCCGTATTTCGAGTGATGATAAACCTCAAGTATATGTTGAAACAATGTTCCATCCAGAAAAACTGATTGTTTGGTGTGCTTTATGGGATGGTGGAATAATTGTTCCGTACTTCTTTAAAAATTAAACTGGCCAGAACGTTGCAGTCAATGGTGACCGTTATACAGCCCAATCATGAATAAAAATTCCGCGGGAGTTGTTTTCCTTTCCCCATTTTTCCTATTTAAATTCAATGTTAAAAAATAAAAAGGGAAAAATCCTCCGCGGATGTTTAATTCATGATTGGGCTGATAGAATATTCATCATGTGGAGGAGTTGTGGTTTCAACAAGACGGCGCAACATTTCACACAGCTCGTGCCACTGTTGATTTATTGAAGGAAACGTTTGATAACCGTATAGTTTCACGTTTCCGATCCGTAAATTGGTCTCTAAGATCGTGCGTTTTAACGCCGCTTAGTTATTTCGATTTTAAACAAAAATATTTGATGCTAATTTCGGTGATATATTCTTGTGTAATTGAACAAAAACATTGTTTAGTATTAATTTTGTCAACCAAAATGGAAAGAGAACCGCATTGATCACTTGAAAACAATATTTGGGAACTTCACCAAAAGAGTAAAAAACAAACAAAAATAGCTGAAATAACTGGATGTTCCTGAAAGATGGTTTATGTCATTGAATCAAAAGCAAATTTGCTTAATGTAAGAAAAGATAGGAAGAAGCCACCGCGAAATACAACAGTTCGTGAGGATATGGCATTAATTAAAAAAGTAAGCTAGATCATTTCAAATAATCGAGAATAATGATGGCTGAAATAAATGAGGAATTTGTGTTAAAAGTTTCCAGTGGCTTGTACGAAGACGCCTCAATGAAAATCATATGGTCGTGTAAGTAGTAAAAAACAATGTCTATCAAAAAAGAATATAAAGGCATCATTGTCTGGAAAAGAGTGCTTTTCACAGATGAAAATAAAATTAATCTGATGGTCCTGACGGAAAAATGTAAAATGAAAAGGGTTTTTATGATAATTCCAAAAATTTTAAGACGCACGCGCGGGCTAAAGATATCACTTAATTGAATATTTTTTTAAGTATTGCCTTTTTAAGTCTAAGAAAGCAAAATATTACTATTAGAACTTTATTAATTAATAATTTTTCCCATACAAAAACGCACCACCCTACTATACATACAGTCAGAGACTAAAGTTTAAATACACCTCAAAAATTGATTGTTTAAAGAAAAGTAAACGTTTCAGGAAAACTTAAAGTATACAGTTTTATTTAGTTTTATAAATAACAAAATAAAATAACAAAAAATAAAGACTTCATTACGAACATAACGGTAATTCTTAAAAATACGATAAAATTCACTCGACAAAAGTTTAAATACATCTTGCAAAACAAAGAGGTCTCTTTCATTTCTCAAAAACAAAGTACAATTATATTTTTTGTTTCCATGAAATTATGTTCTTACAAGTCAGAACTTGTTATTAGTAGTCTTTTTATTGTCAGCATTACAAGTTTTGTCGAAAATTATGGGCAAAGGTAAAGAAATTGAGTCCAGCATTAAACATTTAATAATAAAACGTTTCATTGAAGGAAAATCCTATCGGGAAATATGAAAATTATTAAATGTGTCATTTTAAAGTATCTAAAATATAATTAGAAAATATAAGAAAAATGGCTCCGTAGCAAATATTCCAAGAAGCGGTCATCCAAAAAAACTTACCAATCGTGATGTTAACCACATCAATAAAGAAGTGAAAAAGAATCCACGAATAAGTGCACCAAACCTTGCAGATGATATCGCTAATAACTATAACAAACATGTTCATCCAAGAACTGTTCAAAGAGCATTGCGAGAAAATGGATATAAAAGCCGAGTTCCCCGAAAAAAGCCACTAACTAATAAGTGAAAAAAAAAAACAGAAAACGTAGACTGGAGTTTGGACGTAAGTACAGAAATAAAGACGCTGAGTTTTGGAAAAGAGTTCTTTTTACAGACGAGAGCAAATTTAATTTATTTGGAAGCGATGGCCGTACAAAGGTCTGGCGCAAGCCAAAGACTGCTCTTCAAACCCAAAATTTTGTTTCTACGGCAAAACACGGTGGTGGCAATGTAATAGTTTGGCGAGCGATTGGAGCAGCGTGGGTTGAAAATTTGGAGTTTATTGATGGGATCATGAATCAACATACTTAAAAGAGTATATTAGAAAGCAATTTGCAAGCATCCGTCTACATCTTTGGCCTTGGATCCCGTTTGATCTTTCAACAGGATAACGATACCAAGCACACCGCACTTTCTGTGAAAGAGTGGTTGCTTTATTCTGATCCCAGACAGCTCCATAGCCAACGTCAATGGCCAGACTTAAACCCAATTGAGCACGTTTGGGATATAATGAAGCGCAAATTATTGGCAACTTCAATAACGAGCAAAAAGTCGCTTAAAGAAGCTCTTAAAAGAATCTGGTCAGAAATATCGCCTTCTGAAACAGAAAACTTGGCACTTTCTATGCCACGCCGCTTGCAGAAAGTTATTGATAGCCATGGCGGTCCAAAAAGTATTGCAATGTTTTCTTTTTTAATTTATCTAAAAAAAATTTATTAACATTCCAAGATGTATTTAAACTTTTGTCGAGTGAATTTTATCGTATTTTTAAGAATTACCGTTATGTTTGTAATGAGGTCTATATTTTTTGTTATTTTATTTTGTTATTTATAAAACTAAATAAAACTGTATACTTTAAGTTTTCCTGAAACGTTTACTTTTCTTTAAACAATCAATTTTTGAGGTGTATTTAAACTTTAGTCTTTGACTGTACATATTTACATAACAAAAAATATTTTTCTAACTTCAACAATGAAAATATTTGAAAAAAAAAAAAACATAAAAATTTATGGGAAAAAATTTTCTTTTCCATATCTTATAAAATAGATTTGTTTGTCGGTCCACCGTGAGCATCAATAACAGCTTGGAGTCGACGATGCATTAATGCCACCAAGTTTTCAGTTATATCGGGGATTATTTCTGACCATGCTCGAATTAAAGCAGTTTTTAGGCTTTCACGGCTGCTTATATCGTATTTTCTGACTATTCTTTCCAGATCATCCCAAATATGCTCAATAGAGTTTATGTCGGGAGATTGAGGAGGTGAATTTAGGTGCATTAGCTATTTCACGCATTTTCATTCGTCGATCATTTAATACCATATGTTGTTGTTGTTATAACAGCAGTAATTGCTGAGTTGACAGCCATTGGCCGAGTGATATCGGGTCATTCCGGTGTGTAGATCCGGCTGTCGGGGGAATGATTTATACCATATCATGTACTTTGGCTACAATTTCTGTTGTTGCTGTTTTTTTACATCCACTACTGTTGCACATGAAGGAGCACTTTCACATAACACATTCACCATATCATTATGAATTTCTTGTCCCGATAAACTTTTTTTATTTAAATATTTAATGCACAAAATTAAATTAACTCTGCCTGCTAACACCCATAAACTCTTAGAAAGTTATTTATACGGTCGCAAATTTAAAATCAAAGGCAATTTTTTAAGTACCGCTCAGCCAATTGAATCAGGTGTGCCCCAGGGTAGCATACTGGGTCCTATGCCTCCGACATGCCGTCAGACCCCAAAATCCACACGTCAACTTTTGCAGACGATACAGCCTTTATCAGCGTCCATAAGGACCACCAAGTTGCATCACAGAATTTGCAGAATTATGTTTATAAACTAGAGAATTGGCTAGAGCTTTGGAAAATCAGGGTAAATGAACAGAAATGTATTCATATCACTTTCACATTGCGAAAAGAAACTTGCTCGTTCATCAAAATAAATAATCAAATTATTCCTCAACATAATGAAGTCAAATAGCTCGGCATTCACCTCGACCTCATATTGAAGCGAAACTTACACAGATGAGATTAACAGCAGTGCAACTTAATTGGCTAATTAGCAGAAATTCTTCACTAAAGTTGGATTGCAAACTATTATTGTACAATGCAATACTAAAGCCAATCTGGTGCTATGGAATTCAATTATGGGGTACGGCCTCAGCATCAAACATTGAAAAAATTCAAAGAGGTCAAAATAAAATTCTACGTATAATTACTGCAGCTCCATGGTATGTTAAAAATTCTCGAAACCACAAAGATCTAGGCGTGCCATTAGTAAAAGTCGAATTTACAAAATATGCGTGAAAGTACGTCAGCAAACTTAAACACCATCCAAACCCACTTGCACGAGACATCCTTAACTTTAGTGGCCACAATCGGTTGAGAAGGAGGGATACCCTTGCTTTAACTCAAGCGCAAAACAGATGACTGGATCAATTGATGTGAAATTTTTTTTAGTATCATAAAAATTTTTGTCTAGCACTGGCTGGGCTTATTATTTTCTCTTTAGTATTAAGATTTGAATACTTATTGTCATTTCATTATATGAAGATTCAATAAATAATTAAAGGCAATAAAAAAAAATTTAAATATTTACTGCCGTATTCATAAAAAATAAAATAGATTTGAAGTGTGCTTTTAGACAAAATGTTCACACAAAAATTTCTTAAAGTACATTTGAAGTCTACTTTAATTTTTTATGAATAAGAGCATTACACTTTTAAGTCCGTTTTAAAAAAGGTATGGCTAATTAAATCCATAAAGTATTTATACTATATAAAGTTATAAATCAGAATATAATTGACAATCCAAACCAATTTATCGATCCAAATGTTTACTACAAACAAAAGGAATAAAAAACGCCGGTATCGAAAATTGTTTATATACTGATAGAAAAATGGTAAGAAGAGAGATCGAGATTCGATAAGTGGGGTGAATTAAGTTATCACTACAACTTACAAACAAGTAAATATTTTAAATGTTTTTATACCAACTTAAAACATGAAATAAAGCCAGTTTTTTTATTAACAGACTAATTTAGTTTCAAGGTTAAATCTAAAATTATTAGTTTTACTTGTCAAATAAAAATTAAAGAAAATTTGCAAAGTAAATCGCAATAATATTAAAAAAATACTGATTAATGGATAAAATAAATTGCAAATATTGCCAGATTTTCCGATTGAACATGAAATAAATAAAATAAATAAAATACATTCAAATTTTCTATAATTTCATAAAAGAAAAAGTTATTTAAAATTTAATATTTTTAATTAAATTTAATATTAGTTCTTGAGACTAGTAGTTATAAGTTAATACATAAATGATGTCCACAAATAAGCTTATAGGTTCAATTTATAATGTTTATTGTTAATTAGCTTTTTATAATACCATAAATAATATTATTAATTATTATCAATAATTGATATTAAGATTTATTTATTAAGTCAATGGATTAAATCCTTCCAGACTATTAAAAAAAGTATTTGAAAATTACAATTAATTTACAAATGATTAATTATTTAATAAAGTAATTATTTTATGTTTAATTACATTTCGTGATGTGAGAAGCAGAGGGTTCTATCTGGCATTTTTTCACTTTTGCGTTTTTTGATTGGAATTTATTCTTTGTAATGGTTTTTTATCTTTTAATGAAACCCTTTTTGTATTTTCATTTATAATTGTAGTAATAATAACAGTGCCATTTAGTTCTATATGCAAAAAAGTGGACGCACTTAGTTCCAAAAGGTTCTATCTGCAATAAATTTCAATGGTGTTCCAAAAATATAATAAATTGGTTGAGTTAGTTTTTCTAAAAATTGAAAAATGTTAAATAACAACTAAATAACTATAAAACTAAATGATTACCACCCTAATTGGAAATATTGAAAAGGTGGCAGCACGGATGACTAGGTTCTGACTGCAGCCAACTTCAATGTTGTGAAAGTGTTTGTGCTGATATTTTTGGTGACTAAGCTTAAAATATCTTATAATATAAACAAAATGGAAATACCTAGTGACAGTGGATCTGATATTCAGCCTTGGAAAGCAAAACTCAACCATAAATCATCAAAACGCAAGTAAGTTTATCATGAATTAGAATTTATTTTAAAAAGTGATGACTGAAGCGAATTTTCTAAACAGCTGTTTTCTGCATTTCTGATCGAAATTTGTTGCAACCCAATAGACATTTTTTAGACATTTTTTTTAATTAATTTTCGTATGCAATGTTCATTTGTAGATTATTTGTTTATGATAACACCTCAACTTCAGATTTTTCATATGATGAAATAACTGATGACAAACTGCAGAGCTTGAATGCGTGCTTTGCCGTTGATGGAGTTCGCCAATTAAATAATGACGAAATGAATCCAGGAGCGCGAAGCCTCGTTCCATATAATAGCAATACAGAAAGCGTAAACACAAAAGAACGGAGTACTATGAAATCACGTAAGCTTACAAGGAAAAGGAAACGAAATCCCGAAACATGGAAAAAGAATATTCGCAAGGGAAAGCGCCAAAAAGGTGAAGCATATATCAATACTTCGGGTAAATTCGTTGCAGAAAAGGAGCTCTTTCATGTTGATTGTGATTGTAAGTGGAAATGCATCGGCAAAATAAGCAAAGATGACAGAGAATCTCTAAAAAAATTATTTTACTCTTTGGATGAAAATGGCAATAAACATTTTATTATACGAAATACTAATTGCAATTTATGTAAAACAGGCGATGTGAACGTGTCTAGGAAAAAAAATCTTTTACGTATTCTTTACAAGTCAACGATGAACTTGTAATGCTTGGTTTTCACTATGTCAGTTTTGTTGTCAAATTGTCTAAATTGTTATGAAATTACCAACAATTTGGACAATTTGACAACAAAACTGACATAGTGAAAACCAAGCATAAGAGTGTGTAAACAATATTTCCTTGAAACTCTTTTAATAAGTCAGAAAACGTTATACAATATACACTTAAAAATAGATAAAACGACAGGCGTACCTAAAAGCGATGAACGAGGTAAAAAAAACCAGAGAACGCATTGACAAAAATGACAACGACATCGTTAGAAAACATATAGAATCATTTCCTAAAACTGAATCCCACTATTGTCGAGCTAAGACAAATAAAGAGTATCTATGCAGTAGTCTTAACTTAGCAATGATGTATGGTCTATATGTTGAGAAATATGAAGAGCAAAGTATTGTTCCTCTAAAGCAATCAATGTACAGATGGATTTTTAATACAGAATATAATATTGACTTTTTGGCTCCTAAATCTGATAGATGCGATTTGTGCGAGGAATTAAATATGGCTGTGAAGGAAAGCATATTATCAGAAAAATTTAATGAAAAATATGAACGCCATGTGGTTGAAAAATCGTTCATGAGAACAGAAAGAAAATTAGATAGAGAAAGCTAGACTTTGATTATATGCTTTGATCTCCAAAACGTTATATCATTACCAGGAAATGTAAGTTGTTTTTACTATAAACGTAAATTAAACAACTGCCCATGCTTCAGACGGATATGTTAAAAATGGTTACTGTGCAGTTTGGCATGAGGGATTGTGTTGTCGAACAAGAAACGATATAGCCAGTGCTTTAGTAAAGATTCTCTCTAAAATATGTTTGGACTACTCAAATGCGACTGATTTAATTTTATGGAGTGACAGCTGCGTGCCGCAAAATAGAAATTCTGTAATTTCCTTTGCCATTTCATCGTTTCTTGTAAACAACTCATTTGTTCAGACTATAACGAAAGGAAAAAACTGAAGAAAAGGAAAAACAACAACTAAAATAGAAATTAATAAAAATGATAATTTACAGAAAACTTCGAACCACCAGTCACTGGTTAAAGGATTGATGTTGTCTGTTGACTAGCAGGCACCGTAGTGGTGCATAGGTCAGAACGTAAAGAATTCTGATGAGAGAAAGTGGTGTTTCTCGAAACATATGTCAATTCAACCAAACAACCCAGGTTCGAATCCTAGTCAGAAAAATTATCAAAAATAAAATTTTTTTCAAGTTGTTAAACAACCCTTCTTCAGTAAAAATGATTTAATGAAAATTAAATTTAAAATGAACTTAAGCCTAACTAAGAAAAATATCAAAAATCAGACTATAACTTTAAAATATTCTACCCCTGGCCATTCATGCATTCAGGAAGTCGACAATATCCATTCAAACATTAAAAAAAAACTTAAATTGACAGAAGTTTGGTCACCTGTGTCTTTGTTACGAGTTTTACTGGTAGCCAACAGAATACAACCTTACCGTATCATAGAGATGAACTCCAGTGACTTTTTTGATGTTTCATACAAAATGATGTTTCAATACAAAAAAAGGCACACGCCACACTTCGAATCCTACATTTCCAGCTGTAAACAAATCAAAATGTGTGCCAAAACTTTCTAAAGACAAAGAAAATGATTTAAAGAGTATGTTTAAGTGGATGCCTTCCATAGACGTAGATTTTTATAACACACTTTTTAATTAGATAAACTCATTTGAAAAAAAAATTGAATTTTTAAGAACCAGAAGGTGCTATGTGCAGGGTCACATTAAAGAATATTAATTTTTTCTTTTTTTTCACATGTTCTTTTATATTGCATAAGGAAATGAATAATTCTTATGTAACTTATATTTATTTAAAAATTTTTTATTCGCATAAAAAAAATTATATATGAATAATTATTGCAAAAGTGTTTAGTTTGAGTTCCGAAAGGTTCTATCTGAAATCTTTAATTAAAAAAATTAATTTTTCTTGTGTTTTAATTTAACTTTTGATGAAACAAATTTTATATTCCAATAAATAACTGAACTAGCTTCTGATTTCTTGTGTTCTCTTCTTCATATTTATTATTTAAATAGTATAGAAATAACTCCGAACTTTAAAAATGCTCTCCTGAACATTTTTGAAAAAGCCAGATAGAACCATCTGGTTCTCACGTCGCGATTTGTTGAATAAGAAAAATCAATTATTTCATATAGATTGTTAAATTCACAAAATAATCTTCTTAATGGGTCAGCTTGAGCATAATTAGTGCTAACATGTTTGACATACAGTGGCTTAAAATGGCGTGAAATCGTTGAGGAACATTAAAAGTAACATTATTTACAAGGAACTCGGAGCAGACTTCACCATTAATTATATTGATCATAAATGTTACATTAATCAATTTAAGTCTATCGATGTATGATGGAAGGTTAATATCAGGATTCCAAGGTAACCCACGTAGAAAAAAGAGTAAAAATTGTTTCTGCACAGACTCTATACGCTGAATATGAATATTATAATAAGGATCCCAGATAATAGAGCCATATTCCAATATAGGTCTTACTAAGGAAATATAAAGTTTTTTTGTGACATAGGGATCATCAAATTCCTTAGCCCATCACTTTATAAATGCAAGTATGTACACCTCTAGCTTTATTTATCATCATGGTAATGTGCGAATCAAAACTTAATTTGTTGTCTAGTAAAATTCCTAGACCAAGAAAATTTTCAACAATTTCAAACCGGTAATCACCCAAAGTATAATTAGCAGGAATATAATTACTTCTTGAAAAACGCATAAGTTTACATTTTTTTAAATTTAATTCCACAAAAAGAATTTGTTGAGATCGGATTGGAGATATATATGATCCAAAAATTTAGAGAAGCTCAAAAATATTTTAACATCGTCAGCATACATTAGAATGTTGCAAAAATTTAAAACATTTGGAAGGTCGTTGATGAACAAGGAGAAAAGAATTGGACCAAGGTGGCTGCCTTGAGGAACACCAGAAGTAATCAAAATATTTTTAAGAGTATTTATTATTAAATTTTACGCATTGAGTTCTATCCAAAAGATAAGATTTTATCCAATTTAGACTGCGAGATGTAAAACCAAGAAGATCCAGTTTAATAAGAAGAAGTCTGTGTTTTACTTTATCAAAAGCTTTACTAAAGTCAGTATATACAGCATCAGTTTGTTTTCCTTGTACGAAGCCTTGGTTAACGTGGGTAGTAAGTTGGAGGACATTTGATATGGTAGAGCAACCTTTCCGGAATCCATGTTGAGAAGATGACAGAATTGAAGATAATTGATGGCACATGTAATCAGTGATAAAGTGTTCAAAAATCTTAGGTATTACACTAAGTTTAGCAATACCTCTGTAATTTGACACCTCAGACCTATTACCAGATTTAAATAATGGGATTATACATTAAGACCTCCAAATTCTCGGAAAATAACCATATTTAGGATGTGTTGAATAAAATAATCAATGGACACACCAAGGATTGAGCACAGTTGTGCACAATACTACTAGGAACACCATCAGGACCATAATTATACGAAATTTTAATTTATTGGAAAGTTTTTTTTAACTTTTCAATAAATTCTCAGCATCAATATTTGGAAACGATATAGCACGGTTAGTATAAAGTGTGTTGGGATAACTATCCGACCAATATTGCTTATCCGTACTGGAAAAATAATCAGCAAACATATTGCTAATATTAATATCGTCGGAAGATTCATAATTGTTGAGTTTCATTACTGAAGGATATCCATTTGTTTTTCTTTTAGAGTTGACAAAGTTGTAAAATGCTTTAGTATTATATTTAAAATCATTTTTTATATTTTGTAAATATGACTGATATAGGGAATTGTTGAGATTATTATATTCCGCACGAGCAAGTGAGTATTTACTATAATCCACAAGCAAGCCAGATCTTTTGAAGTTTTTATAATATTTATTCTTTAAATTCTTAAGTTTAGATAACAGTTTTAAATTCCAAGAAGGACCAGAATGATTATAAGAACAGTTTTAGTGGATACACAGTATATCATTCCAATCGGTATTTAATCACGCCTATCGTGAATAAAAATTTCACGTGAAATTTGTTTACTTTTCACATTTTCCTATTTAAATTCAATGTTAAAAAATAAAAGTGAACAAATTTCACATGGAATTTTTATTCACGATAGGGGTGATTATTAAATTATTTAATTTAACGTAGTTCGTTTGTTTAAAATTTTAAACTTTCTCATTATTAATTTGAGTAGATGATTTATGTACAGCAGGGAGAGAGAAAATAAATTCAAATGTTGTATGAAATTTATCTTCGGGCAGAGTAACAGGATCACAACGAGAAAGTACACAATTGCATGGATCATTTACGAATGCCAAATCTAATAATTTATCAAATCTATATATATAAAATTAAGTGGCAAAACTTCCTGTTCGCATACTCCTCTTAGACGGTTTGCCCGATTTCAATGAAATTTTCAGGGGTAATTGGGGTCTGTGTGGAGGGTGCACATAAGAAATTTAATGTGTATATCTTTGCGCGTTTTTCGAGGGGGTAGCGAAGCACACCGGGTTTAGCTAGTTCATTATAAATGTTAATTAGTTGATAAAGGCAAACATCGAATACATTGTTTAAAAAATCTTCATCGAACTTTGTAAATTTTGTTGGAATTAAATTTGAAGCATCAGGTAGTTTTGTCCATGAAATTGATGGTAAATTAAAATCACCGAAAGCAAAGAACGAATCCTCAGGTTCAACAAATTCCGCAATAGTTTTAATAGCATTAACATGTTGTTGATAAACTAATTCGTCGGAATTAGGAGGGATGTACGAACAGGTGAGGTAAATTTTATTATATTTGAGTTTAATCATTACACATATGAACTCAGTATTATCTGAAGAGCAGGTCGAAATAGATTCTGAGACAAATTGATCGAAAAGTTTAGAATTCAGTTTTTTTGGGCGTTAATGAAATTGTCATATCATTAATCGGATTAAATATACATACATATGTATGTATATGTAAATTGGATATTTTGGTTAGTGCAGCGATTATTAACATTATTTAATAAAATTTTATTATCAGCCATGTCGCAGTTTTTAAGTCCGTTCGGAAGTGGAAATAATTCCGTATTTTGCTTCTATAGAAAAAGCAAAAGGAAATTTTTTCGGAATGAAACCACTTTTAATTTGCTATGTGAAATTGTAATTTTAGGCATTTCTAGGAATCATTCCGAAAAAATTGTTCGTTTTACTTTTTCTATAGAAGCAAAATACGGAATTAAATTATGTGACATGGTTGTATAGTTGGTACAATTTATATACCAGGGTTACCGTTCGCCGACTAAAGTCGCAATTTGACCCTTTTTTGGCGGCTTGCGACTTTTGATGAGACTTTTTAAAATTACCTAATTTTGAGACTTTTTTTAATTTTGTTGCGACTTTTTCCCCTTTTTTTATAGTTACCTACACAAAAGTTTATTTTTCAATGCATTGCAAATTTGCTGTTTTTGCTTATTTTTTTTAATAAAAAGTTGCAAAATGATGAACAATGAAATAGTATGGTATCGCATCAACAAATTGTTCTTCGTTTGTTGCTGTTTTATATATATTTTTTTCACATTGATATGGAACAGCTTTTTTTTTAGCAAATTATTTAATTTGTCGGTTTAATATACAATGTACGTATTTTTTATAATATTTCCAAACATGGACAGGTATATATACTTTTTTTTATTAAAATGTTATTCTTAAAAATCAGATTTATTGTGAAAACAAAAAAAACCCCATATACACGTGCTCACAGTCCCAGTCAGAATCAGAGGCTGAGCCACAAAATGTCAACATCGCTACAGTTTCCTCTAAGAAAACTAACGTGTCGCGATATTATGACAACTTAAATATAAATGGCTTAAGCAAGATGAAGAGACGAAACGTCCTTGTTGCATTTCTTGTAAACAGCTCCTGATCAATCAAAACAATCATCTACAGCGACAGGAAAGCACAAAAAACATATAAGTATGTAAAAATAGTTAAAAACTGTTTTGCAATGAATTGTTTTATGTTTTGTTTAATTAGTTTTATGTTTGTTATGTTGTATGTTATTTTTTGTAAATAAAAATTATTAAAAAAGTTTGCGACTTTTATTTTTCAAAACGACTTTATTGTGCGACTTTTTTTTTAAACGACCTTTTGAGCGACTTTTTGAAAATTCTCAACGGTAACGCTGGTATATACATACATAGTTATTTTGACAGCAATGTATAAAATTTATCTGGCAACAATGGTGCATGCTCTCGCTATAAAAAGAAGAGAACAATTGTGCGTAGAAAATAAACGAAGGTAAATTGTACACACACACCAACGAATATCGATTATTCAAAACACAGCTGACACTTATACATGCACATAATACACACAGATACAGTATTTCAAATCAAGTTGTAGATATGGATGTGTTAGTTGTGGCGATGGTGTTGTTAGTAAAGGGAGATACACTAGGGGAGAAATATGTAAATACAAGGTGGCGCAAAAGTAAACCTCCTATCAGAAAATTCTATAAAAATGTCAGTTCTGTTTTGACATTTGTGTAGTAAACACATGCGAAATACACGTTAATATAAACAATGTTACGCTACACTGCTCCAGAACGCGGAATATTGCTGACAGAACTGACATTAGGGGCTCGCAAAATTTATAGCATTTTCTGATAGGCGCCACCTTGAATAGAATAGAAATATTAAAAATAGTGAAACAAGACGCCATAAACATAAGCATATAAACAATTTCTTCGTTTTAATTTGTTGTATTTATTTTGTGATATAATGCAGCCAGTGAACAACCCCATTACAGATCAGCAGTAGTTGTAAAAATAAAGCAAATATTCAATATTTACAGATACATTTAAAGTACCGCACCAAAATAGTTGTAGAAACATTACATTCATTACACACACATTTATAAACTACAGTACACACCCTGCCAGCAATTGGAAGTTTCTTTCATCGTCCATCGTCAAAGGCGTTACGGCTTACTCACTTCCAGACGTTAATTGGAAGATAACAATAACAATTTACATTGTAGTCGTCTTTTAATCATCCAGACGACGTTTGGAAGATTGTTTTGTTTTCGACATCATCAAAATTAGTTTTATTTTGTCATTTGCTGTGGTCGGTCAGTGGTAAAGTGCGGTTTTGTTTTGTCATTGTTGTAGTTTTTACATATTTGTTATCCCATAGTCAATATGAGTGTATTATCTGTAAAGGCAAAAAAATCAAAAGCAAAAGAGGCGAATAAAATAATAACAAATATATAGCAGAAGTGACTTCTTGAAGATAAGCAGAAGTGACTTTTTGAAGTTACTTCCGGGGGGTACAACTTCTCAATACGGAAGACGCATCTACGATCAGAAAATGGTATCGCAGAAGATGAGTTTCAACTTCTTAGCGTCACTTCTGAGTCACTTCCGCAATAGAAAATGTTGGCAGGGCAGATACATATGGTTTATAAAAATACACTCTCTTCTCCATCATATACACATACGAATCTGAAAAGCTTACGTTCAGTGTTGCCAATTTGACGCTTTTTGGGTATTTTTGGTGCTTTTTTGCTTTTTAAATACCCCAAATTTTAATAAATACCCGTTTTGGAAAAGCGGGTATTTATAGCACTTTTTACAATTTCTCAGTGCTGTTTAGTGCCTTTTAAGAAATTAAAATTGTTGGTACTGAAATATTTTGCTACTATTATTTAAACACGCCTGGTACTTTTTTACATTTTTATTTTAAGTATTACATTTTTATTTGAAGTAGTATTGGTCCCCGTTTACACAGTCGAACATCTGGAATTCTCTTTTGTTTTTTCATTCGCGGTCACACTGTCGAACAATGTTGTCAGACACATTTCATTATTATTTGCAGCATTGTCAACTTGGTGCGTTTCGCACCATTTTTGGTGCTTTTTTAAATTTTTGGTGTGAAAAATTCTTTAGTTGGTGCGCGCTGCGCTTTTTAATTTTTGGTGGCACGCGTTCTGTCAACTGTCAAAAAAGTAGAATCAATGTATTCGTATGTTTTAAGTTGCACACTCCAAAGCGTAGGACGTGCTGACGCTTGAAACGCGAAAAGTTCGTTTACTTTCTACTTTTGAACGCGAATTTATTTTAAAGATGATATCACCAGAAAAAATGACAGTTGAAGTAACATTTTTTATGAGTTTGACAAACGAACCGATAAAAAAATCAGCTGGGTATACGGCATCACCTCCAAAAGTACATACATATATATAAAAAAAATTTTTTGACGCGAAAAATCTTCGCATGTAACTTGAAATGCCTGACGCTTAAAACTTTTACAAAGCTTAAAACGCGTTGACGCCAAAACGCGAGTTGTGGACCTCTAGCTTAAGAAGGCGGGCCAGTTTTTTGGTTCCAGGGGGCTCCACGGGCCTCAGCCCTAGAGCTGCAAAACTATCGATAGTATCGATAGTTTTATTTTTATTGTACTAAAAACATTCTATTGTTTGTATTAATTGAAGATTGAAAATTGTTCAATTACATGTGAGCTTATATTCTTTAATTTTGAACGAAGGTTAACAGCCGTATGCAAAAACTATTGCTGGTTTTAATAATATATCTTTAAGCAAATTTAAATTTAACAATTATTTTTGCATAGTTTTTAAAATTCGATACTATTAAAACTAACGAATGTAACCACTATCGAAACTATCGAGTGGGGCGACTATCGATAGTTTTGCAGCTCTACTCAGCCCCCTTAAATTTTAATTTTGGTTTTTTTTTTTTTTTATTCTGAATTGGGTGGCATATTTTTTTATTTCGTTGCCCTATAAGCTGAACTACAGCCAAATCACATATTTCTATGAAAACTAAAAACGTCCATAACTCTAAAACTAAGCGTTTTCGCCAATATTTTTATTTTATTTTTTCTTCTTATTTTTCAATTTTCTATCACCCTACATACTTTTTTTTTTTGTATTTGGAGTTGCGTCGGTAATCTAGATTTAAGCCAGTTTTTGTTATATTAGTTTAATAAAAATGAATCGATGTCAAACAAAAATTTAAAAGCTTAATCGTTATCTTTTCGTTATTAAATTGTCAATCATAAGGAATATCAATCTTGGTGCTTTCATACCCGAAATTTTGTTAATTTTTACCCTTTTTTATGTGCTCACAGTGCTTTTGATGGTGCAAGAGTTGGCAACACTGCTTACGTTGGACATTGTACGGGTTTCATGGATGCCAGGCCGGGTACCTATTACTTGATTTATTTTATTTTTTGCTGCTTTCATTTTAGTTAAATAAAATAAACCAATGACATTAAAGTCATCAATATAACGCCATATATATTTATTTTCATACATGCATACATCCATATGTAAATATGTATAAATATGTAAATATGTATAAATATGTAAATAAGTATGAATGCATGTAAAGAAATACACATAACATATTTAATTAACGAATCACGCGACCATACCGCACCATCTAAACAGACTTAAAGATACTCAAATCTTATTTTGAAACACATTAAAACAAAACAATTTTGTTAAAAACTTTAATGTTTTAGAAAATGAAAACAAGAACACTTTTTGCAAACATACACGCACACACAGCTAAAGAACATACATACATACATGTATGTAGATACATTCATACGTACATATACATATTGATATTTCAACTTACCAATATGTGTGTCCTCAATGTGTTGGATTAAATCACCCAAACTTGGAAATGTGATTCCGCAGCCATTAAATTTACAAATGTTGAGCAAAAAGACGGCCATGTCCCTTCTAAAGCAGACTGCGGAATCGCCGACAATTGCTGCGTTATTTGCTCTTCTACCGAACAAAACTTATGTCTGACGTTCGGTCGGTTGATTAGTTTGGTTTTTTGGTCGGTGAGTCGGTCGGTCGATCTGCTCCTCGTTCGTTGTTTGTTCTATTGCGAGTTGATGTTGATGGTCGACTGTAGTTGTTTCTTTTTTTCTGTTCTATTCGGTTCTGTTTCAACTTACTATACCTCTCACTTTCTCTGCTGTTTTTTTTTTTTGTTAAAATGGTGAATTACGTGTGTGCTGGTATTAGTTTGTTGACGTTGTATTTAATACAATATAGTTGTCTCCTTTTAACGCTGGGGGTTTGTTGTTTGAATTTCGACTTTTGTTATTTTAAAAATACTGTTGGTTACGTTGCTAATTCTAATTTGGCTTTTATACTTCGCTCTATGTTTTGTTTTCTCTTTTGTTTCTTACCATCTCTCTGTTTTATTTTCGCCGCAACATACACCAGGCAATAAGTTTTTGTATTTCTACCTTTGCTTTGACCGCTGATTTAATGCCTAAATTATGTACATACGCTTGTTAACAACAAGATATATACTGTTTAGATAGATGTGTGCATATCTATCTATAACTCTCACGCATAAGTTCTCATTAAATTGCACCAACTCTTTCTGTACCTGTGTTTGGGTGTATTGTTCATTACACCTGAAAGAACATCTGTGGTGAATTTCTAAGTGCAACTTCGTACGTTAAAGTTGTTTAATTGTATTGTTGTTGTTTTACTGTTTGGCTGCCTATTTTCTATTGCTCATTGTGGAACATAATGACTATGATGATAACGATGTTTATGGTAATGCTTTAAACTGCGGTTTCCTAACTTTTGGTTTGCGCCATCATTGATTTGTTAATGTTGATTTTTTTAATGTTTGTTTTTGTTTATAAATTGTACGCTCGAATGATTAGTTTTTTGTTTTTATTCTGTTTATTTGTTGCAAATCCATTCCACGTTGCTATTTTTGCAATTAATATACCGGTGGGTTTAATTTAGTACATATGTATGTATGTTGAACATTGATTTCTTTTTGTCAAATGTAACTGCAAGAAAATAAAATTTTGATAGTTTTTTTAATGAACAATAAAATAGTAAATTACAGACTATAATGTTTAAGCTGAATAAAATAACATAGTAAGTGAGAAATCGATAATGCAACCCTTATAACTAAACATTAATCGGTGTATCATATGAAACTAGTAAAAACGCTAAATCCGACTGTGCTGGATCCTACAAACATTATGTGTATGTATTTATCATCAAGCTGTTATATAGATATGTACATACATATATAAAATGTACGCACATACATATGTATATTTATTCTACTAACTAGTTCAAATTGGCTAACATTCAGATAGTACAAAGGTAACATAAGTAATACATAATCATATTTCAAGAACAAGTAAGAAAGTATAATACCCTATACCGAGTGAGAGCAAAAACAGTTTTTCAGAATTAGGAGCAATTACAAAACCATCATCATAGAATTTAGTAGCATGATTTCTGTGCATATACAAATTATTTGCATTAAATTTTACACCGATATCAACACTTGTAAAAGGTTTATACATGTTACAGAGATTTTCAGAAGAGTATTATATAGAGTTATGGACCCGATAGTTACAAAATTAGGTAAAATGGCATTTGTAAATACATATAAAACTTGGAACCAAACTAAACTTGAATTTTATTTGGGTAAATTTTTAAGAAATTTATGATCGTAAAAGTGATTTGGAAGTGGGACTATGTGAAATAGTGCGGCTATTTGAAATAATGAATAGATTTAACCAGTTTCAATACAAATCGTCGCTGGACAAAAAAAAACACACACCTACTAAATTTTATCGAAATATCTTAAAAACTGCGATCTCAGAAAAACTCGCTTTAGGTTTTAGACTTTATGCGGAAGCTTAATATTAAATTAATTATTCCGTTGCTGCGGTATTTATCTATTTTGCGGTATCATCTCTACACAGACAGTATAGCGGCATGCCGCAGGAATGAATAATTACATTTTACATAACGATCCTTTCCTTACTGTGCGGAATCAATAATACCACCCATTATATAATATAATATTCTCCAATTTAAGATTTTATTACACATACTATTGTACAAGGAAAACAAACTGATGCTGTATACCTATACTGACTTTAGTAAAGCTTTTGATAAAGTAAATCACAGACTTCTTATTAAACTGGATCTTCTTGGTTTTACATCTCGCAGTCTAAATTGGATAAAATCTTATCTTTTGGATAGAGCACAATGCGTAAAATTTAATAATAAATACTCTAAAAATATTTTGGTTACTCCAATTCTTTTCTCCTTGTTCATCAACGACCTTCCAAATGTTTTAAATTTTTGTAACATTCTAATGTATGCTGACGATGTTAAAATATTTTTGAGTTTCTCTAAATTTTTGGATTACATATATCTCCAATCCGATCTCAACAATTTCTTTTTGTCTCAACTTAATGGAATTAAATTTAAAAAAAATGTAAACTTATGCGTTTTTCAAGAAGTAATTATATTCCTGCTAATTATAGTTTGGGTGATTACCGGCTTGAAATTGTTGAAAATTTTCTTGATCTAGGAATTTTACTAGACAACAAACTAAACTTTGTTTCGCACATTAGGTTAGGTTAGGTTAGGTAGGAAGGCTGGTGTGAGTCACCTCACACCCTCACCCAGAGACCAGTATGGTCCATTGCGATGCCTTAGATTCTCTACCAAAATGTCTGACTCGTCTACATATGTCTGACTCGTCTACATATGTCTGACTGGTCTATATATGTCTGACTGGTCTACCCAGAGTCTTTGGCGGGAATCGAACCCGCAACCCTTTGACTGATAGTCCGCCACTCTATCGCCTAATCTATCGGGGCACCGTTTCGCACATTACCATGATGATAAATAAAGCTAGAGGTGTACTTGCATTTATAAAGCGATGGGCTAAGGAATTTGATGATCCCTATGTCACAAAACAACTTTACATTTCCTTAGTAAGACCTATATTGGAATATGGCTCTATTATCTGGGATCCTTATTATAATATTCATATTCAGCGTATAGGTCTGTACATAAACAATTCTTACTCTTTTGTCTACGTGGGTTACCTTAGAATCCTGATATTAACCTTCCATCATACATCGATAGACTTAAATTGATTAAATTAACAACACTATCTAGTAGAAGGACTATGCTTAATGTAACATTTATGATCAATATAATTAATGGCGAAGTCTGCTCCGTGTTCCTTGTAAATAATTTTACTTTTAATGTTCCTCAACGATTTTCACACCACTTTAAGCCACTGTATGTCAAACTTGTTAGCACTAATTATGGTCAAGCTGACCCATTAAGAAGATTATTTTGTGAATTTAACAATCTATATGAAATAATTGATTTTTCTTATTCGACAAATGTAATTAAACATAAAATAATTACCCCTTTATTCATAAAACTTGTCTAAGGTTTATTACAGGCTTATAAAGCAAATTTTGTATGGATATTTGCCTTATAAGCCTGTTATAAACCCTTGATAAGTTTTTATGAATTAGACTGTTAGTTTATTAAATAATTACAGTCTAATTCATAAAAACTTATCAAGGGTTTATAACAACCTTATAAAGCAAATATCCATACAAAATTTGCTTTATAAACCTGTTATAAACCTTTGACAAGTTTTATGAATAAGGGGGTTAATCTTTTGTAAATTAATTGTAATTTTCAATATACTTTTCTTAATAGTCTGTTTTTATTTTTTTATTTTATTTATTTATTAAGTCAATGGATTAAATCCTTAAGGTGCTATCAGACGGGATGTATAATTGTGGTAAACTGCACCTAAACTTACCTTTTTATATCCAATTGACGAAACTGTAGAATATTTGAAAATACATATGTATGTACATATATAACAAAACAAATCGTTTAAAATTGCGTTATGTTCTTTACTTATATTTACACATTGACAATTGAAGCTGGGCTTCCTTGATTTTTTAAACAAACGTATTTCTTACTTTTTTATTTTTGAGAACAACTTGACTAATGCACTAATTTTTTTGTTTATTTTCTTTAATTTTTCTATTTGTTTATCAAAACAAACTTACACACACACAAACAATAAATACTCATATGTATATGCACATCTGTATAACTGTATATATAGAGATACAAAGATGTAAATTACTCTTCTTAAAACACTGGACGGATTTATATTTTGTTTATTATTGTTTATGAGTTAGGTAGATTGATAGATAGATACATTCAAATGCTAGCTATAGTTAGCGTTTAGTAAGTTGTATAAATGTTAATAGTGTGTGCTTTCTACACACAAATAACAGTTGCTAAGGTGTTGTGTATATAATAAATGTTAGTTTGTAAGTGGTAAATTTATATGGTTTGTAAAAACATACACACACTTATATGAATTTACTGTTTTTTTTTTATTATACTTCTTCGTGCCCCTCCGTTGAAACGAATTACTCTTTTCTATTTTCTCGTTATTTTTATTCACAAATACACACCACACACACAAATCTACACATATATGACGCTGTTATGCAATTTTTTATTTGGGGGGCTATGCGATATACTCTAGTCAAGCAAGCACATATTTCGATATTATTTTTTACTTTTCCAGCTAAATTTCTTAAGTTTTGCACAATTATTTGTAAATCCGAACATTAGTTAGTATTTAAAACATTGTGTTACAACATTCTGCCCAGTATTTGTATTGTTTGCAAAAATTTGAGGGCGTTTTTAAATAATATTTCCAAATTAGAACATATTCGAACCGTGCGTTGCTAAGACGAAAACACCTCGCGACGCGACCTCTTTTGCTGACGCTGCGATTCGAATGCGCAACGAAAAACAAACCCAATCAATTCAAGGCGAAACACAGAGTACTGTTAATGGTGAATATACATATATAACATATATACAAATACGGCTGCCAGATGAATTTCGGAAAAAATCGTTATTTCTAATGTTAAAAATCGAATAAATAAAGTATACCTATAGTGTTTTTAAATTTTATTTTAAACAAAAACATAAAAATTCAAGTTTACATAGTCTCTTGTATAATACATATCAAACAAAAAAAAATATAAAGTTAAACACTTAATTTTACATTTTTATAATATCTTACAGTATTTTACAAATAGATATCTAAATTTAACCCTTAAATGCGCACGGTCTTGTATCTTTAGGAAAAAAATATATTGTATGTAAATAAGCACAAAATTAAAAACTTCGTTTTTGTTTTTTAATTTTTTTTGCTTTTTTTTTAATTTTAATAAGAAAAAACTGGTTGTATCTTATAAGATACACTGCGCACTCCACAGAGAAAGTGAAACGCTTGTGCACCAGCAACACGTTTCTCTTTTCAATGCAAACAGTGTACATAAAACAATAACAGCAAACATTTCTAATTGGTTTGGAATGCGCAATGTATCTTATAAGATACAACCACTATATACGATTTTTTGACGAAAGTATAATTCAGACCGTATTGAAAATTTCTCTGTAGTTAGAAAACAGTATTTTTATCAACATGTAATTTTTTGGAGTAAATTCGTGAAAAAATAATGCAAATAAAAGTGGGTAAACCTTAGCTTCATTTCTAAAACTACAAATTTTGAAATTTTGATTCTACGGCTCTATAATTTTCAAAACCGTTACATTTTTTATATAAAATTAATTCAGGATGATAGAAAAAAGTGTTGTAAGTAGTAATTATCAAAAAATATTTTGTTTTTTTAATAAATGTGGAAATAGCAACAGTTTTATTGGTTGTATCTTTAAAGATACACTGCGCATTTAAGGGTTAACATATTTTATTAATTCAGGTTAAATTACAGTGTCAAAACAATTAAGTTTATTTATTAAGCTTTAAATAACATTTTTAGTAAAGAATCCAATTCATCCAACATATGCAAATACTTATTTTCAAATAATTCTGTATTTTTGTTTTATTTAAATTTATTTGGCTGAATATTCTTTTGACACTTTGTTAAAATAGAAGAAGTTTCTGTAGAATATCCCCCTTAAAATTCAGAAATTGTTTCCTCTAAAAATTTTAGTTCATTTAGCATTTAAAATTGCTTTTTATATTTACCAATAAAATAAGTAATTTTACTACCTGACTCATAATATTATATGGAATTATTATACTAAAATTCAACAATTAATTGGCTTTAATTAAGAAGATTAAGAACATCACTATCATTATTTAGTTTTGTTCTTGAAATATGTTATGTTATTAAATGAAAAAATAGTTTTCTCCAAAAAAGAGAGAATTTGGTAACAAAAGCATTAATATAACAAACAAATGATAGAAAATTTTAATAATTCAGAAAATCGTCACTTTCAATAAAACAAAGTCGTCAAATAGACACTTTGCTATTTTTGAAACAAAAAATCGTCAAAATGACAATAAATCGTCAAATCTGTCAGCTATGGACGTAACGCACAGCGTTGTCAACTTGGTGCGTTTCGCACCATTTTTGGTGCTTTTTTAAATTTTTGGTGCGAAAAATTCTTCGCGGTGCGCTTTTTAATTTTTGGTGGCACCAAAGCAAATTCAACACAACTGTTTGTTTCAGTGTGAGAAAAATTATTTTTACAATAAAATACACCTGTTTTAGTACCATTTCATTCAACACTGCAAAATTTTGTTTGTGTATTTCGGTGCGTTTTTTAACTTTTTGGAACATGTGATGAAATCTTTATTTTTACTAATTTTTAATTGCAGTTTTTTAATAATTCATAACTCATGAAATCTATACGATAAAAAATGTATTTTAAATACGAATGTATGATAAATGAAATCCAAATTCTTCAAAAATCTTTGTTTGAAAATTAAATTAACATTTTAAACATGTAAATAAAAATTCTTGTATAACCTGATGGTTTGGTCTACTGAACTGTGGACGAACAACCAGGTTTAGAGTACCAGTGGAATTCTAACAAATTTTATTGGAAAAAATCAAATAGAAGTACTTTAACTAGAAAACAAAAATATATAAAAAATGTACCAAATATGTACTGAAATCAGCTTTTTTGCCAATTAGTACTTTAGTTCCGAATATCATATTGTGAGTTAAATTTTGAGTGGTTAAATGATTATTGCGGCCCTTTGTTTCTACTAGGAACCACAGGACAATATATATATATATATATATATATATTTATATATATAAATGCTTATTTTATCTTTATTTATTAAAAAATGCTTTTACTATTATTACTTTTAATAATAATCGTTGATAAAAAGTTTTTTATAGAATTTATGATATTAAAAAATTTCAAATTAATTCAATAAATATTTGAAACAAAAACGAAATTCTTCACTTGGTGCGTTTTTTTGTAAATGGTGCGCTTTTTTCTCCATTTTGGTGCGTTTTGAAATATCAAAGTTGACAACGCTGGTACGCAACTTCTGAGAGGAAGTATTATTAAAATAAAAAATCGATGCTTTTATCAAAACTCATCAATCATCAGCAAATTCAGCAAATTTATATCGATATAAAAGTAATATATGCTAATTTATTACAGCGATTTTAGTCGTCGGAGCCGTTTTGGCACGGTTCGCTTATTTTATCCGCTAAGGTGTCTACTTTAATAATCTGTATCCTGTTTGACTGGGACACTTTAGAGTTCGCTGTAATAAATTAGGATCTATTCCTTCTTATTTTCAAAAATATTTGTGTATTTTATTTTTCCGATATTTGACTTTCCCGGGTTTTTTATTTTCCTGGTTTTTAAATTCTAAAATCGACAATATTTTGTCGACGCTATTTTGGCACATGTAAAATAAACAGAGAGCACACCTGCTTAATTGGCAAACAAAATTACCAAAAATTCCCGTATTTCTTTTTTTTAAAGTTCGCCTAAATGCAATGAGCCGGGTTTCTCTTCTAAGAAAGACACAGCAGCAGCCCACGAAGACCACCCTACCCACACACGACGACGACGGACGAAAAAATAAAAAAAGGAGAAAAAAGAAGAGGTGAGTAAGAAATAAGGAAGGAGAGGTGGAAATTTCGTCATCAACCTCCACAGAAATTTTTTTGCTCGTGCGTTAAAAAAATGGTGAAAAAAATCTCGGTGAGTCATCATGTTGAGTATAAAAATTGTGGTGAGTTTTTAGAAATTCACCACAAATACCGTTATTCGAAATTTTTCAAGGCCATTTAAAATTTTTAGACAATGGGGCTTTTACAGTTTTACGGGGGTTGCTAAAATTAATTTAATTTGTTTGTCCATATGTATATGTTCAGCTATGTTTATAACAGGGTGTTTCAACAATGTTTATAAATAGAAAAACTTCTACTAATGCAAATGTTGATAAACATGCTGTATGTTGATACCGGCCGTAAATTGAAATACCATTTCATAACACTGTTCCCCGATTAAGCCTATTCGCCTCAAATAGGTACATACAACAACTTTCATTTTAGATCTCGGGCTCTTATATTTCTGTATTCTATAGACCCCGTCGTTTAAATTCTTAATTACCAAATATGGTCCATCCCAGTGAGTTTGTAGTTTGGGAGACAAACCTTTCTTTCTTTAATTGTGGGTTATACAAGGTGGCGCAAAAGTAAACTTCCGATGTTTTTTGGCTGTAATTAAAAAAAAATGAAAAACTGATTCTTCTTGTGGATTATTTTTATTTGGTCTTTTAATTTTTTTTTACATCAAGTCGAGAATATGATGTCATATAAATGGCCGCCGCCACAGTTGATTGTCATTTGAGCCCTTTTTATGGCATTTTCCATAACTTTGGCCAAAACTTCCGGCGATAGGTCCTCACATTCTTGACGTATATTGTCTTTAAGAGCTGCAAGAGTCTGAGGCTTGTTGACATAAACCCGCGACTTCAAAAAGACCCACAAAAATAAGTCTGGAGCGGTCAAATCAGGCGATCTTGCTGGCCAGTGCAAATCGCCAAAATGGGAGATTAGGCGCCATTCTTCAGCATATCGGTTGTGGCACGTGCAGTTTGTGCCGTTGCACCGTCCTGTTGGAACCACATGTTTTTCAATCCCAATTCATCAAGTTGCGGCAAAAAGAACTCATTGATCATATATATCATATGATATATATCAAAAACAAAAATTTTACTTGTTCAAATTTTTAAAACTTTAAACGCTTTTTGCCAAGTTATTATTTTTTTTTTTTTTGAAATGACTATGTTGCAATTAAGGAGCGATAAGCATGTACAGAAAATTAACTTTACCAACTCTTTTTTATCATTTCAATACATAGTAGGCTCAAAATTTGCACCACAATTTTTTTTGAATCGAAAATAAATAAAAGTTAAAAATATTTAAAAATCTGTGTTGAATCGAAATCGGTAAATAAAAATGAATAAAGAAATATTACTGGCCACATGTGCAGCAGCACAACAAGTAATAGATATTGTTGCGACAGAAGAGCTTTTAGATGACAGACAGTCATTTGCAGTATGTGATGAGAATGGCTGCCAGAAGAATTCTAAGAATGAGGGAGCTGGGAGGTGATATTACCGTCCAGGGAGAGCTGGTTGGGAAGAGGCAAATTATATGATGGATTTGCTATCTTCACGGACGGCTTCACGGAGGATCTGGACATTAGAATTTGGCCATAAGGGGCTGTTATGTGAACTCTAAGCTAGTTGACAGTTGTAGGAGGGCTCTAGAGGGAGCCTTAGGGCGGTATACGGTTAGATTGTGCTGGGTACCGGGTCACTCAGATATTGCCGGCAATGAGGTGGCTGATGAGTTGGCAAGAATGGGCGCAGGCACGGAAGGTAATAACCGTATGGAGGCAGTAGGGCTTCCATTAGGCTTCTATTATGGAAGAATTAGGGAGTGGGTACTAAGTGCAACCAATCAAGCCTGGGGAAACCGGACGGACTGTCAAGTGTCACGGACACTGTGGCCGGTGCTTGGAAAGTCCGATTCGGAATTGCTGCTGGGCAGGAATAGGATCTGCGTTAGGACCATGATAAGCATTATCACGGGCCACTGCATGATTGGCAGGATGGCGGTGAGAATGGGATCCGAATTATCGGATATATGCAGATTATGCGAGGACCCGGATGAGCTGGAGACAGTTGAGCACATTCTATGCCACTGTCCCAGGCTGCAGGGCAGTAGGATGAGATGGCTGGGCAATAGGTTCTTAGGCGAATTAGGGGATGTCTCTAGCTGTGGGCTGGAGAGTCTAATAGGATTCGTAATGGGAATGGCCTGGCTACGTGTTCGATGACTAGGTGCGAGTCGCACAAATGGAGGACATATGTCCGAGTAGGGAGTTGGTCATGTTTCTTTCTTTCTTCTCTTTTCTATCTTCTATTTTCTTTTCTCACTCTATACTATAACGTTACTTTCCTGTCTTTACTATAGCTTTCATTTCACTCTATATACTAAAAGTTTCTTCCTAAGGCATCGCAATGGACCGTATTGGTCTCTGGGTGAAGGTGTGAGGCAACTCACACCGACCTTCCTACCTATGTACCTACCTACCTACAGACAGTCAACTGTTATTGAAAATTCCACGTGAAACAATTGTCACTTTAATTATTTCGCTGTGAAAAAATAACATTGCCATATACATTTCATATGTTTTTCACAAAATGAACAAAATGAACTTCTGCAACATCTTTTCATGAAAATTTCATGTGATTTCTTTTAACATGTATTTTGACAGCATTCCACTTGAAATTTTGAACAGATTACTAGGCTTAATAGTAAAAATATATGCTATTCGGAATTGACAACACTGGTAACAAGCATAATATTACTTGGATCACCTTGTTTGATTTTTTGGCTACAGGTTGACTCAAATATTTGTTTGGCATCCTTAAGTTATGCTGTAGAAACTTTCTTTAAAAAAGCACATTGCCTACTTTTAGGATGACAAATTTTCAATGACTGAAAATTTTGGAATAACGGAATTTGTGGTGAATTTCTAAAAATTCACCACGAATTTTTATACTCACCACTATTTTTATACTCACCACGATTTTTTATACTCACCATGATTTTTTACTCACCACGATATTTTCACCACATTCATCTTTAAATTCACTACTACACGAGCAAAAAAATTTTTTCCTTTTTTAACTAGCTAGCTTACTTATAAGCTAGCTTATTAGCTTCTTTCTTCTCTCCTTCATCCTCATGCACTCTCATAATAATTTTTTCTTCCTTCGGTCGTCGTCGTTGTTTGTGTGTGTTGGTTGGTTGGTTGCTGTCGCCGTTGAAATTCTTAGAAGAAACCCGGGTTCGTTGCATATAATAGCGAACTTAAAACAAAGAATAATATGGGAATTATTATTTCGTTTGGTAAATGACCAGCGTTGTCAACTTTGAAATTTTAAAATGGAGAAAAAAAACGTGCAATTTGAAAAAATCGCACCAATTTAGATTTTTTTCTTATTTAAAATTTTAAAAAAATTTAATATTTTTGTGTGCAAGCACATGAACAAAAAAAAACATCAAATAGAATTATTGAAAATTTTATGCATGCATGAAGAAAGAAACTTTAAATATTTCTTTAATAAACATTCTTTTTATACTTTCAGTTTTAAAGCTTTAAGTTTTTATATGTAAAATCTTCACACTTTACATATTTGGTACGTTATGAATATGTAATGTAAAATTGATTGTAAAAAAAATGTTGCAGTATTGAAATGGTACTACGTACTTTTGAATGAAACGTATTATTTGTGCATAAAGAAAGATTTTTCTCACGAAACAAAAAGTTGTTTGTGTTGAATTTGTTTTGTGCCACCAAAAATTAAAAAGCGCACCAAAATTTAAAAAAAAGCGCCGAGCACCAACTAAAGAATTTTCGCACCAAAAATGGTGCGACACGCACCAAGTTGACAACGCTGGTAACTTTGCAGTAAAAAAACATAATAAATACAACTCTGAATACTTGGTTACCTAAGAAAATATGGCACATGATTGGAAGTATTTCCAATCATGGGAAAAATAACAAAAAATAAACGTGTTAACATTGTTGCCAGATTAAATTAGAGTACTTGAAACTATTTATTCTCTAAATAAAACATATTTGCCTAGAATTAAGTGCAATTAATTGTTCTAAATATATATATATCTAACTAATTATTGTTTATTTTAATTTAAGAACATATAATATTAAAATTTTGTTTGTACGATGAAATGTAATTTAGGTTTGTAATATAATTGTTCACTGAACGTACTTCACATTTTGACATTTACCGGAAAATTACTGTCAAAATTCCAGTTCACCACGGTGTGAAAATTCCAATGCAGCCATTGATATTAGCCCCACCAACGTAATATTTCTACTCATTTCATTTTGGCCACTGTTGTCAGGGTTCGTTCGAAGTGAGTACACGCAAATATTTTAGTTATCGCATTAAATAAAAGATGTTCATTTTGTTATGTATGTCTATAATCACATTGGTGTTAAATAATCAGTTAAAATGTGAAAATTTCAAAGTGATTTAAAGCTTTCTTTTACAATAAAAACTTTTAAATATTACAAATAATAAGAAGTGCTACAATTTTAAATAAAAAAAAGAAAATTTTATTTTTTTTTAGTTTCTCTAAGTTGAGAGATTTTTTTCAAAGAGTGGTGTGGTAGATATTTAAGAAAAAAATGAGGTGAAGACGGCCATCTTGTTCGGCAGTGATAGATTTGCAAAAAAGAGATAGCAAAACTTCCAATAACTAGCCGAACTCTATTTTGGCGATTTACAGACACGACATTTAGTAGTTGTCAGTTGGAATCAAATTCAGCGGCTTTAAGCAGCTTTATTACTAATTGGGATAAATAAAAGTTAGAATTTTAGAAATAAGTGTTCTTTTCTTAATTAATAAAAAGTGTTTTAAATATTTTATAAAACTAAATAAATTTATTTAAATAAGAATTCTAAATAGAAATATTTAAAAAAATTATTGGGTATTGAACAAGGCCTAGCTAGGGTTACGTAATTCTACTGAAAATGACTGCCAGAAAAAAAACTGCAAACATTTTAACAATTTGATGAGTTTTAATATTTAGTTTTATGATGAACATTTCTTGAATCTCGCCTCTATAAAGAAATTGTTTTTTTTTATTTCAGAGCCTACGTGCGCTAGCTTCATCTTTGTTGATCTTCAAAGCCACTTAAAAAAACAAATCAGTATGTTCGTATCAACAGTCTCCCGTATTGCCCCCGTTGCCAGGTCGGCTGTAAGTATTAAATTAATATTTTTTTTTAACTAAAAATGCAGTTTTTGCATTACATAAGTTTCCATAGAATCGATTTTTTCAATACATCTTTATGTACTAGTCACTAGTGGCTTTTTTCATTTCGTTTTATTTCATGTTCTTCGCCAAGTTTACTCTCACCCTCTTCGTGCAGTATAATTTTTTATTAAATTTCCCACAATGAGGTGAATTTCCAATGACCGCGCTCTTAAGAAAAAGGTGTATTTGTCAAAATGTAGAAAATCCAAAACGTTACATAAGTTTAAGGTTAGGTTAAAAAGAGGAACAATGTTTCCTTTAGGAATAATGTAATTTACAACTTTTTGTTACAATTTGTCACAAATATAACATATTGAATGAGATATTTGTTTACCGGGTTATGCTACCGGGTTAAATAATGTTGTGATTAGTATTAAGTAATTCCGCGTGATATATTATTAGCGGCCACAAACATGCTTCTTTTTAAATTGTGTAACAATATTTGTTATTAATTATTTAAGAATAATTTACCTATCAATTTAAAGAAAAGCAAATTAATTAATTGTTGAAGATAATGGTAAACATAATTAAAGTTATTTTATTAAGACTGTTTGGTTTTCTTTTATTATATTTTTTGGTTAAACAAAATTTATGGGAATCTTTTATTCTTTAAACTATTTTCGAATCTTAATTTAAAGTCTTTCTATTTAGGTATATTAACTTTGTAAATAATTGATTTGTTTTTTAAAATTCCTGCGAAAATGTATTGCATAACCTTTTTTTCGTCTCATAAAATTTTAGTTTACATGTTATTGGGTATGCTTTTTTAATTTATTTCTGGTGCTCTAATTAAATAAGGTTAAATAATTTCTTTTTATCTAATGATTAAATAATTTCTTTTTATCTAATGATTAAATAATCAACAAAATTTGTAATCAAAGTATTTATAAAATAAATCTGAAAAAAAAAAGAACAGGAAGAAAAATACATTTTAAACTTAAGAATTCAATATAAATTTATGGAGTTTTAGACTTATTTATTAAATGTTAATATACATATAAGATCCATCAGCAAATAGAATGGATTTGTGTACATACATATATATATGTATATAATGTTATACATTCAAACAGTCTACGATAAAAGTTAATCTACACTTAGTTATATAAAATATGTGTACATTTTAGTTGTATCGCTACTAGAAAAGCAACCAACACTTTTTTTTGTGTTTCGTATTATGAAACAGTAGAACTCTTGTAAATAGTTATGGGAACTTTTTGTTTTAACTTTACGAAGCTTGTTTTGTTTATTTATATTCATTCTATGGAGACATATTAAATAATTTTGATGTATTTTATTTTAAAAATATTTTTATTTCAGCTCGTTAACGGCACCAAGCAATACTTGCGACCATTAAGCAGCGCAGTCATTAGCCAAAGCCAAACTTTGGCCGCTCAGAACACAACCCCAGTTGCTTTACTGCCACAAATCAGGTCATTCCAGACCTCCCCTGTCACTCGTGACATTGATTCAGCTGCCAAATTCATTGGTGCTGGTGCTGCAACAGTCGGTGTAGCTGGTTCCGGTTAGTATTGGAAGCTTTTTACAATCATTGAATTAAGAAACAAGAAAATTTTATTAAGTTTTTTTTATAAGAATGAAAAAATCTTAAGAAAAGTTTAATCTTAAGTCAGTTGCAATCTAGCATCTGGGGCTTACAGACGAGTATTTAATTACTCTATAAATTGCCTCGGGAAGGTCTGAGATTTGGTCAAAGTTCTACGAAAGCATGTTGTTACACATGTGAACTTAAACTAATGAATTTTCTAGCAGGAAACTTGTATAATTAAAAGGCAAAGGGACAAGAAATTCTGGATTTTTTTTATCTAAAAATTATCCATTGAAATCTTTTGTGACCAGCAATTTTAGTGCGATGTGCTTGCTGTTTTAAAATAAGTTGTAAAACTTATGATAGAACAGAACTCAATTCAGACTAATCTGTGACTGACTTTTTTTTAACTTTATTAAATATTTTTCATTTAAGATCAATTTAAGTTTTTTTCTTGTTTCTTTTTGTATAAATTTGTTTGTAATACATTTATTTATTATTGTTTTTCCCCATTAAATATCGTCGCATCTTTAAACTTCCAATACAACAGGTGCCGGTATCGGAACAGTATTCGGTTCCCTCATAATCGGTTATGCCAGAAACCCATCATTGAAACAACAGTTGTTCTCCTACGCTATCTTGGGATTCGCCCTTTCTGAAGCTATGGGTCTTTTCTGTCTTATGATGGCTTTCTTGCTCCTCTTCGCTTTCTAAAGTGTGTATTTATGTCCTTAAGAAGACGTTAAATCTTATAATAATAACAACAAAATTAATTGATAACATCTGTACTACAACAACCACAGCTCCATTATCTTTATTGTTTTTAAAAAACATCCAAGAGTAATAAAAAAGAAAAGCAACACTTTATTTAAGTTTAAAACATAAATAAAACAAAATCTATGATAAAAAATTAGAAAAAAAAACAATTTTTGAACAATTATAATTCGATAATACTGCTAGAGAATGAGCCAGGAAATATATACTACATAAATATAGAACGAAAGAAGAAATAATAAGTTAATATTGTAAAGTATCAACGAATTCAATCGCCGCAAGTTTGCATTTTTTGTTGTTGATTTTTGTGTGCGTGTATAGAAAATCGAATTCATTTATTTTCTTTTTCAAAAGCTTATATTGCTCCAATAAGTTTATTGTTGGAAGATCAAGTCTAGTGTATTTGTTTTAATTGGTGTTTTTATCAACTATTTGTTAAGTTAGTTTTTGTTTCTTTGTTTATTTTTTTATTTCAATAAATTCTTTTAACTCTGATATTAAAAATAATGGTAGTTTTCCGTTTAAGAACAAATGATTTCATTAGATGTACCGAGACTAACTAACGTCAAGGGCTGTAAACTCAGCAATTACTGCTGTTACAACAACAACATATGTTTGTACGCAGAGTAGAATGATACTACCATAACCTTTAGCGCGCTCTAATTTTCCAACATTCGAAGGTTAGTAGTGGGACATGCTCCTCTGTGGGATTAATCACATTCGTTTTTAGTTTAAAATACAACATGGTCTATAAACTATACATTTAACAATATTATATTCATAATCTCAACAAAAACACTGATCAGAAAGAGTAATGGCATTATATTAACATAACTCGTGTTTGTAATCACACACATAAAAAATATATTTGCTGTACAAATTAAATTATTTAAAAAAAAAACATCAAATAAAAATTCATGGATTTAATGAATTATACAAATGGTTTTTTTTAATTAGTTTGTTAAAGCGCTATTTTATTAAATATGTAGTAGTTGTTATATTGGACTTACACATACATTTACGGACAACAGTAAAATCACATTTATGTCTTTTTATATTTGTCGGCTAACTAAGGTAGGTATTTTGAGTAAAATATTCTAAATCGTGTAAAATAGCCGATTCCAAGCGTTTATTATTTGATTGAAAAGGAATCTTAAAAAGATTAGCTAAGCATGCGGCCGTACGGTGCACAGCTCACTTAGGACCACATGACTAGTCCTTTTGTGTTGATTAAAAAAATTAACAACTTTAAAAAACGGGTCTATGAAAATTTGTAACTTGTTTCGAAAAGAAAATCGTTCGAATTTTGTGTCTACCAGGCATGTGATGGAAATCGAAAACGAATTGTTTATAAAAATCCTCTTGATTGAAAATTAAAAGTCGTTCTAGGTATAATTGCCAAAAATAAAAAGAAAAATTTGTTAAATAATAATATCTGTTCCTTTAAACTCCTACAAGGAGCATAGGGCCAACAAAAAAGTAGTTTAAACTGCTAAAATTTCCTATTATTAAATGATAAATTATAAAAACAATAATTCATATTTTTACAAAAAGTGATCTCTTTCTTGCATATGCAAATTACGTTTAAATTTATACTCTGTGGTTTAAATTGTCTTGAGATCATTGCAAATTTTTATGTATATGTACCCCGATAGACTAGGCGATAGTTTGCCGAACTATCAGTCAGAGGGTTGCAGGTTCGATTCCTGCCAAAGACTCTGGGTGTTTTCTGCAGATAAAAAGCTTGTTTCTAAAAAAAAAAAAAAAAAAAAAACATTAATCAGGGGTGTCATAGAAACCAATATTGTCAGAATTGGTTTTAAAACCAACAAAAAATGCTTTGATGTCATAGGGAACTGCTACACGTTCAATAAATATCAAGATATTTCTAGTATCACACGCTATGACACCACAGCATTTTATCTTGACGGTTTTAAAACCAATTCTGACAATATTGGTTTCTATGACACCCCTGAATTACTTGCTCGTTGATATTTTTTAATAACTCAATTACGCCTGATCTTTGTGGAACCAGAGGACTAGATATTGTTCGGAGGATAAGCGTACTTGAATTTATGTTGGGTATATGTCACTGATCGTTAAAATTATTTACCATTTATACGGTTTTTAAATCTAAGATTAGTGATATATGTTTTTTGTGCAAAAAGCTTTCCGTTAGGGAGTTATAGAGCTTTAAAGCTCAGATATATGTATATTACTTTATCTCTACGATTTCTAACCCGATCCGGACAATCCCCGTTTTTGAATTTGTGCTTGAATGGGTCATGTTATACATCAAAGGCATTTCAAAGCACTTTTAGATGATATATTTATTGCCCGGATCGATTTCGAAATCGTAGAGAGCCCAATCATGAATAAAAATTCCGCGGGAGTTTTTTCACTTTTTATTTTTTTAATATTGAATTTGAATAGGAAAAGTGGGAAAAGCGAAAAACTCCCGCGGAATTTTTATTCATGATTGGGCTGATAGACAAAAGACATTTCTTATCATTTTTGGATATTGAAACATTATTATGATCATAGATTCGACATATGTACGTGTATGTAATATAAAGATATATTAGTTTTCTATATAAGCAATATCGAGATTTATTATTATTATTCTTAATTAACAACTCAAGATCCCTGCAATACGTTATATTTTAATAATATTTTCTGTTAATATTCAGCCAAGGGCCGACAATTCAGAACATTGTCTTCGCAATAAATACTTTTTAGGTATGTATATCGAAATTTTCTAATGTGCTATAATATATATATATAATTATAGATTATATACATATATATATTATAGGTTCAAAATGTTTTGTTACATTCTGGTTAAAAAATTCTTTAAAATATAAAAATAGTTTCAACTTTGTGAAGCACAGTATAATTAAAAAAAAAAGTTGGCAACACACTGTAATTTGCGAGAACTGAACATACCCTTCCATTTGACATATACATACATATTTCTATTGTTTTTATTTGCAGTTTTCCACGTTTTTTATTTTTGTAAAGAATTAAAAGCAATATTTTTCAAATAGATTTAATGGATTTTGCCCGTAAGATCCTGGTAAATTGCGGCTGGAAAGAAGGCGATGGTTTGGGGAAAAACAAAGATGGCATTGCTAAACCCTTAAGGGCCACATTAAAATTTGATAATGCGGGTTTTGGTGCTGATCAGGCAGCTGCCGATTTTAATAATCACTGGTGGGAAAGGGTATTTAATGAAGCCGCTACGAATGTTAATATAAAACATGAAGGAGAACAAATAAAAATGGGTTTAATAGATGACGAGGATGCTGTTGAAATTTCGACTAAAGGTTACTCGATAAAAAAGCTGAAAAAATTAAAAAAGAATAGAGGAGAATGCATAGAAACGAAAAATGGTTACGAAAATTTCTTGCAAGCAGCAACCTTAACAAATCTAGGCGGTGAAATTGAAAATCCCGATAAAATAGATACCAATGATATTGAGGTTACAAAAATAAAAGTTTTAACGGATGATGAATTGTTTAAAGCTTGTGGCGGTAGAACTGCCCATAAAGGAGCTCGTCATGGCTTAAATTTAAGCGGAAAACTATCAAGGATAGAACAACAGGAGGCTAAATTGTTGGCTAAGATGATGGCAAAGCGTAATGGGTTAAGTGATGATAACATTCAAACAAAAGTCGAAATATCGGAAACTACTCAGGAAAAATGCACAAAACAAAAGAAGAAAAATAAAAGAACAGATAAAACACAGACAGAAGATGAAACCAGTCTTGTTCAAAACGATAAATTGAACGAAAGGAAACGTAAACACTGTGAAGAATGTCCCCATGATGCTGTTGCATCCAATCAGGAAAAAACAGTTGAAAAATGTAAAAAGAAAAAAAACAAACATATTTCTGAAAAAGAAACGCATGCAATTGATCATGAAGATTTTGAAATTGTAAATAAGAAATTAATACCACTGCAGACAAATGATGAATTAAAGCTTTTAAAAAAGACCAAAAAGAAAACAAAAGACAAAAAATTGGAGGTTGAAATTGAAGAAATCGTAAATAAAAAGAAAAACAAAAAAAAAAAAAAATAAACAAAGATATTGAATAAAATAATACACTTTGAAATTAAAATAAAACTGCTTATTTTTTTAAAAAAATTATAGGATAAAGTTGGGTAGATATTTTCAAAGTTTTTGGCTTTTTGAACAAATACTGTAAGCCTCAAAATTAAGTAAAAACCACATATATTAAAACAAAATTTTAGAACTAAACACCATTGGTTAAAAGTAACCGATTATATATATATGTGTATATATACATTTTTTAACGGAGCTTTAATAACATGTTCATTTCAAAGAAGCTTTCGTTTTAGATGTTATAGAGCGTTAAAGCTCATATAAATATATGTACATATTACTATATCTCTACAATTTGTAAATTTTAAAAACTTTTCCATTTATAAACCTAAATAACTTCTTCATTTATAAAGTTAAATATATTAAAGATGTATCAAATGATAAGTTGAAATGTTTTTGTACCGTTACATTTTCGAGATAACGGGAAATTGTAAAAAAATCCCCCTAAGAAAAAGTACATTTTTTAAATTTTGGTTTTGATGGTTTAATAAAAGGGTTCATGTTATACATCATTCGAAAGATATTTCAATCATAGAGATATAGCAATAAAGGGTGTCCCAACAATGGTGTTCGGTATCGTGAAATGATAACCAGTTTTTTCTTGCCTAGAATTGAAGAAATGAATGTGGAGGACATGTGGTTTCAACAAGACGGCGCCACATGTCATACAGCCAGAGAAAATGCATCAGTCATTTCCCGGTCTTGTTATTTCGCGTTTTGGAGACCAGAATTGGCCGCCTAGATCGTGCGATTTAACTGCTTTAGATTTTTTTCTTTGAGGTTTTTTGAAGTCGATGGTTTACGCGAATAAGCCGACGACGACTCAAGCCTTAAAAGAAGAAATTGGACGCTGCATTAATGAAATACCGCAGCATTTATACAAAAATGTCATTGAAAATTTCATTAAAAGATCGCGTGTGTGCCAGCAAAGCCGCGGAGGCCATCTGCACGATATCTTGTTCCATACATAACCTCATTATGTCTACTTTACGATATAATAAAGTTACACGATTTTTTTTTTTAAATATCTGTGTTTTATTTAAAATTTAAAAATTGCGTTCTAGTTGGGACACCCTTATATCTGAGCGTTTAAGCTCTATAACTCCCTAACTAAAAGCTGTTTTAATAATAATTTTAGATTTAAAAGCCGTATAAATGGTAAAACAATTTAAACGATCGGTGACATATAGCCAACATAAATTTAAGCCAAAGAAACAGAAACGTATACAAATTTAATTGATTTATTGTTAAAATAGTGCAATTTTTGCGCGTCAAAATAAAGTAAACAGTGGCATCCTTATGAAAAAACCTCTGTTATTCCAAAAGTAGTGGCAATTCTTTTAATTTTTCTTTGTATAAGCACAAAGTATAAGGGTAAATAGAGTATATATCTGTGCCACAGATATATGCCTTTCAAAATAATTTCAAGTTTCATAATTTATCATTAAAAGCACAGACTAAAATTAAAAGTGATTAAGTTGTGACGTTACGCAGTTAAAAATTTACAATGGGAAGACAAACATCAATTGAGACTAGAAAAATCATTATAGACTTACATACAAAAGGTAAATCCCTGCGTGAAATAGCTAAAATCGTTGGAAAGCATCACTGTACAATAAAAAAAATTATAGACAAGTATAATAAACACAATACCGTAGAAAATTTGCCTGGTGCAAAGCGACCAAAGCGTCTTACAAAAGCTGAAGTAAAAGCTATAGTAAGAGAAGTAAGAGCAAACCCAACATCCAGTGCTGTAAAAATAGCTGAAAATGTTACGAAAACTTCTGGAATACCTGTAAGCGCGAGTACGATTAGAAGATCTTTGCAACAAAATGGTATACATGGTGGAGTGGCACGTAAGAAGCCCTTTATATCAAAGAACAACCAAACCAAACGCTTAAATTTCGCAAAAAAAGATATAAACGAGCCTCAATTTTTTTGGAATATTATTCTTCTAACCGACGAAAGTAAGTTATTTGAAGTCAAAAATCCCCCCAAAAATATGGCAAACCAAGAACGAAGCCTTTAGTAGTAAATATATTACCAATATGGTGAAACATGGTGGCGGCTCAGTAATGGTCTGGGGTTGTATGGCGGCTTCAGGGGTCGGTTATCTTACATTAATAGAATCTGCAGTGAAAAGGAAAGATTTACTCGACATTAAAAAAAAAACTTGTAGAAAAAGTCCTAATCATACCTCCATAATTGAGAGAGTGATGCCTCAATCATTGTCCAAAAACTTTAGATAATCCCGCAGTCCCAGACTTCAATTCAATTGAGCACCTGTAGGAATATCTGGTACTTTTCCATTAAAATTTTATTATTTTTTTAATTCTTTGTTTTTATAGTTTTTGTTAATGAGTTTTATTTTGCTTAAGTTACTTATGATTTATATAATACATATATGTACATATGTATATTGTTTTAAATTTGTAGCATATATGTATGTATAATAAAACATTTTTTAAACAATATTAGGTGCTTACTTTATATTTACGCTCACAGTACAAATTGTACCACATTTTAGATGATTTGGTTCCGAATTTAGATTCGATCATAATATATTTTGATGGTATATTTGTATTGCATAAAGGTATATTTAAATATTTTTAAATTAGAGAATGAACTTCATGTGTTTAGCTGTAAATGTATTGTACATACCGTATAAATAGTTAAATACCGGTCGAACCGAAGTACAGTGTTTATTAAATTCAAACTAATGCTTGTTTTTAAAATGAATTAGTTTAATATAATAAATAGAAGGGCGTTTCCACAGAAATTGACCCCTTACAGCTCAAAACTAAAATTATTATTTTTAATTTTTTTTCCACTAATACACAAAATAAATGTATCCGTCATTTTCTAATTTTCTTTATACTAATAAAAATATGATGCTTTTTGTTACCCATAATAAACGAATTCAAACACAAAAAACGTTTAACTTTTTATAATGTAACGACCGTTATTTTAAAAAAAAAATTTTTTTGTTATTAATTTCCTTTGGTTTGAAAATAAACCCATTCCTTAAAAAAACATTTCCAAGAATTTAAAAAGAGTTTTTACTTGACACATCCTGTGCAAAATTTTACAATACATGATTTTTGTTTCCGAAATTTGAAAACAGCACATTTATAAAGTAACGACCGTTACCTTTTTAATGGTAAAAAAAGTATTGAAATTACATTTTTTATGATTTCTTTCGATTGCTACCGATGCTTGAACTTTCGTAAGTCCAAAATTAAGCAATCCTCGTGGCATATTTGCTTAGGTTGCAATTTTATTTAAAAAATCTCCGAAAATCGGTAACGACCGTTACTTTGGAAACACCCAGAAACAATTCATGATTAAAAATGCATAAATATAAGAAGAAAATATCACAAATTTTGTGGTCATTATGTAGTTAATAATATACCTACATATGTATATGCAAAAAAAAAAAATATCCAACAGCAAAATATGTAAATGCCAAATGGGACGATTTAAAATGGTTGCACTAGTCCGATTTGTAAGTCTATAATATAAATAATAAAATAAATTCTACATCAAACAAGTTAGAGTGTAATATACGGCTGAGTCGAATCTTAAATACCCTCCACCTAAATATAATGATAAATACAAAAACTACACTGGCTATAGGACTATAATATCCTTATTCAGTGTTTTTTCAACTAATAGCTTAGCATTTTATAGGTATAACGTTTGAAAGATAATTTTAGGAACAATATAATTTATTGCAAATGTTTAGAAATTTTATCTAATTTTGACCATTGAAAATTGATGTAATTACCAATTCTCACCATTATTTACAGATTTTGTCTCATGGTGCAATTATACAAGTTGAGTGCAATTCGACAACATAATACAGAAACAACGGGCATTTTGTTTGTATAAAATAATGTACTACTATCAAAAACTCTTGAAAAAGTAATACTTTTGACATTAGTCAGCTGTGCTACTGCACTCACCTTATATAGTTATAACATGGTTTGTCTGTGTAATAATTACACTGTAATTTAACAATAAATAAAATTAAAAAAAAACATTTTCCATATACACCACAAGTTAAGAAACTGTGTATAAAAAGGGTAACATTATAAGGTGAGGCTTCTTTTGGTTGACTTTGATATCAATAACTTTATTTACAAGTGATTTATTGGTGGCATAGTAGAATTGGACTAATTGTGAAGTATCCAGTAATGTGATTTAGTTGAAATTCATCTTAATAACGTTATTTACAAGAGTTGTATGGTTGGTTGTTATACTCGGAAGTGGACTTAATTTGGGAACTTTTGCCAAATATGAACAGCTACTAAATTCAGTAGCATAATTGCCATACACCCAATATTAGTGCAATTTCTGGATTATAATATCTGATCTGTATAAAATGTTCATTCGATATCGATATTTATTAGACATTATTCAGGGTTAACTTGTTTTTCGGAAGTGATTCTAATATGGGAGCAATGAAAAATCATCTTAAATTTCAAAAAAGAGAATTATATAAATATGAGGATATCCAACGTTGAATTTTAATATAATAATACATAGTATTTTTAAGATACATTTTAGTATTAACGTGAATTTCGGAAGTGGACCTTATATGGTGAATATAGTCAAATATAGACCGATTCCAGTTTGATTTTGGAATGTATGTAAATGCTCCGTGTAAAATTTTGGATCGGTACCGTTATTTATAAGAGATTTATGGGTATTGAAATGATTTTCGGAAGAGGGCTTTATATGGGCGATACGGTCAATTATGGACCGAAATGCACAAAATCCTGCATAATGCTTTTTGTGTATATGTAAATGATCAGTGTAAAATTTTGAGTCGATACAGATGTTTATAAGATATATATAAAGACAAAATACTTTATCGGATGTGGTCCTCATATGGGAGCTATGACCAATTATGGGCCGACCACCATAAAATTTAGGACAACAATTCATATATCTATAAGAATTATTTGTGTCGAGTTTGAATCAGTATATGAGGCCAAAAATGGACCGAACAACAAAGAATTTCGTTCTGCGATTTATTTTTATATGACACTTATTTTTGGCGAATTTTGTATTAATATTCCAATTTCATAGGCATATATTTATCATTAAGCCATATTTCGGGAATATATATGTATGTATATTGGGGATTGAGAAATCATGGATCGATTTTTACTATTTTCCTCACACTTTCTTCTTTTATGATAAAAATAACGTGTACAAAATTTCATGGCAATATCTGCAAAATATTTAAAAAAATTGCAAGAAAAATTTCAATCCAATTCAATTCTTTATTTTCAATACATAGAAAGCCTTGTGGCCAATTATACATGTATCTTAAGTACTATATTCATGTCATTATATATGTATGTATATTCTTTAATTATATTTTAATTAATGTGATTATAATAAAATGAATAAAAATTCCACGTGAAATTTGTTCACTTTTCACATTTTCCTATTTAAAATCAATGTTAAAAAAATAAATGTGAACAAATTTCACGTGGAATTTTTATTCACGATAGGGGTGATTATATACCATAATTATTTTAATTAGAAATGTTTTGCAAATTTGAATCTATAAAGCCAGAAAAGGAGAATAGTTTTTGAGAGGGGAAAAAATTAAATGTTTTAAAAAGGTTATACAGGCATGTGATGAAAATCGAGAGTGAAAGCGAATGAGTCTTAGAAGTCAATTTTTATGTAATATTTGTGTATTGGAAAACTTTTATCTCATAAAATATAAAGATATTGTGCTACTAAAGAGAATCTTTAAACAAAAATTATAAAAAATTAAATTATAAATTAAATTAATAAATTAAAAATTATGAAAAATATCAAATTTTTATGGCGGCTGTCTCACATTTTAATTTATAACTCTGGTTCTACTATACCGTTTTTTGTGATTTTCAATGGCAAACTGCTTAGGAGAACTATAAACTCCGATCCGAGTTAAATAAATTTACTTTAGTCTCATCCGACCACAAAATATTGCGCCATTTAGATACGGGCCAGTTTATGTGTTCCTTTGAGAACTCAATTCTTTGTTTAATGTTGCGTTTTGATAGAAAAGGCACTTTACGGGCACTTCTTGCTTTTAAATAATTTTTAAAGAGTATTGTAAAAGTGTCCACATCCTTATGCTGAGTGGGAAATGCCCCTTCGATGGATGTTCCAACAGGACAATGACACATAACATTCATCGAAGTTGGCAGACATGGTTCAGGAACAACCATGTGAAAGTTTTGGGATGGCCTTCACAGTCACCAGACCTAAATCCCATCGAAAACTTGTGGGGCGAGGTTAAAAGATGTCTCAGAGGAAAGAATCCATCAAATAAATATGACCTTTGGACATTGATTGAGACTGCATGGAATAACATTCCAGTTACGTCTTGTCAGAAGCTTGTTGACTCTATGCCGAAGCGCTGCTTCGCAGTAATAAAAAATAATGGTAGTTCTACAAAGTAATAAGGTAGTATTAGTAGTTATTTTATTAAGGATATTATTTATTTATTTTATTTTTTTTTTTAATAATTTTAAAAGGTTTGGTTAGATGGCTCTATTTTATTTATTATTTTTATTTTAATTGTTAATGCAAATGATGCAAATATTTCATTTATGAATTTTCTCATATTACAATAATATCTAATAAAAAACAACAAAAAAGTTTAAAAGAAAATAATTATTTATGTAAATTTTTTAATATTGAAATCGAATTTTGGGGGTGGCTCTATTATGTTTCACATAACTGTATATCTGAGCTTTAAAGCTCTATAACTCCCTAACTGAAAGCTTCTTGCCCAAAAAAACATATATCACAATTCAATTCTTTATTTTCAATACATAGAAAGCCTTGTGGCCAATTATACATGTATTTTAAGAACTATATTCATGTTATTATACATATATTATTTAATTATACATATTTTAATTAATGTGATTATAATAAAAAAATTTAAATTATATATAAGCGGCTCCCCAGCCGTATAAATTATTACCATAATTATTTTAATTAGAAATAATGTTTTGCAAATTTGAAAGGATTCAATACATAGAAAGCCTTGTGGCCAATTATACATGTATCTTAAGTACTATATTCATGTCATTATATATGTATGTATATTCTTTAATTATATTTTAATTAATGTGATTATAATAAAATGAATAAAAATTCCACGTGAAATTTGTTCACTTTTCACATTTTCCTATTTAAAATCAATGTTAAAAAAATAAATGTGAACAAATTTCACGTGGAATTTTTATTCACGATAGGGGTGATTATATACCATAATTATTTTAATTAGAAATGTTTTGCAAATTTGAATCTATAAAGCCAGAAAAGGAGAATAGTTTTTGAGAGGGGAAAAAATTAAATGTTTTAAAAAGGTTATACAGGCATGTGATGAAAATCGAGAGTGAAAGCGAATGAGTCTTAGAAGTCAATTTTTATGTAATATTTGTGTATTGGAAAACTTTTATCTCATAAAATATAAAGATATTGTGCTACTAAAGAGAATCTTTAAACAAAAATTATAAAAAATTAAATTATAAATTAAATTAATAAATTAAAAATTATGAAAAATATCAAATTTTTATGGCGGCTGTCTCACATTTTAATTTATAACTCTGGTTCTACTATACCGTTTTTTGTGATTTTCAATGGCAAACTGCTTAGGAGAACTATAAACTCCGATCCGAGTTAAATAAATTTACTTTAGTCTCATCCGACCACAAAATATTGCGCCATTTAGATACGGGCCAGTTTATGTGTTCCTTTGAGAACTCAATTCTTTGTTTAATGTTGCGTTTTGATAGAAAAGGCACTTTACGGGCACTTCTTGCTTTTAAATAATTTTTAAAGAGTATTGTAAAAGTGTCCACATCCTTATGCTGAGTGGGAAATGCCCCTTCGATGGATGTTCCAACAGGACAATGACACATAACATTCATCGAAGTTGGCAGACATGGTTCAGGAACAACCATGTGAAAGTTTTGGGATGGCCTTCACAGTCACCAGACCTAAATCCCATCGAAAACTTGTGGGGCGAGGTTAAAAGATGTCTCAGAGGAAAGAATCCATCAAATAAATATGACCTTTGGACATTGATTGAGACTGCATGGAATAACATTCCAGTTACGTCTTGTCAGAAGCTTGTTGACTCTATGCCGAAGCGCTGCTTCGCAGTAATAAAAAATAATGGTAGTTCTACAAAGTAATAAGGTAGTATTAGTAGTTATTTTATTAAGGATATTATTTATTTATTTTATTTTTTTTTTTAATAATTTTAAAAGGTTTGGTTAGATGGCTCTATTTTATTTATTATTTTTATTTTAATTGTTAATGCAAATGATGCAAATATTTCATTTATGAATTTTCTCATATTACAATAATATCTAATAAAAAACAACAAAAAAGTTTAAAAGAAAATAATTATTTATGTAAATTTTTTAATATTGAAATCGAATTTTGGGGGTGGCTCTATTATGTTTCACATAACTGTATATCTGAGCTTTAAAGCTCTATAACTCCCTAACTGAAAGCTTCTTGCCCAAAAAAACATATATCACAATTCAATTCTTTATTTTCAATACATAGAAAGCCTTGTGGCCAATTATACATGTATTTTAAGAACTATATTCATGTTATTATACATATATTATTTAATTATACATATTTTAATTAATGTGATTATAATAAAAAAATTTAAATTATATATAAGCGGCTCCCCAGCCGTATAAATTATTACCATAATTATTTTAATTAGAAATAATGTTTTGCAAATTTGAAAGGAGAATAAAGATATTTTTGCTACAAAAGATAATCTTTAAACAAAAATTTTAAAAAATTAAATTATAAATACATTAAAATGTATTTCCAAAACTGATTTGCTTTCGATTTCCATCACATGTCAGATTGATTTGTAATTTAAAATTGGATATCTAATATTATTACTATTTTTGTAGAGTAGTTGATATATTGACTTAGATTTAAAAGCCGTATAAATGCTAAAAAAATTAAATGGTCACTTGCATCCCATTAAGTGACCACAAAGGTCTTAAAGGAAATGGTCTAAAGCATTAGTGTCAAGCCCTATACTCTTGGTGCTCTTTTGTATTTGTAAAAACTCTTGGCTATATGCTATGTGATTTGTATACTCATTACAACACTCAGCACTAGCAATACGAAATACACAAACAATTTTGCCTTATTTGTTTTTTTTTGTCGTACTTCACTTTATACACGCAAGCGCAAAGCAACAACACTTTCGTATGCTCTACTGGTAAAAGTTTTAAAAAAGTTTGTTGTTTCTTTGTATGTATTGGCTTTTACAACAAAAAATACTGAATAACCAATACCACAATAGGTGAAAAGTTACACTCATTTAAAAAAAACCCCTGTATGACCAAAATGTCCAACTTTGACCCCCTCTAACTCCGGCAGTTCTTGACTGATAGAGCTGAAAATTTGTCTCTATCCAATAGTACTAACCTTGGTCCAAACTTCATCCAAATCGGAAAACATGGATTTTTAAAATTGGGTCACTTGACGTGAAATTATTATTATTTTAATCTTAACTTTTTTTTTCTTCTAACTTAAAATTATTGTTATATATCTAAATAATTGTATTTATATTATTGAATTGTTAGTAGTACTGCTAATTTTGGCCCCATGGGCTTGCGGCATATTTTTGAAATAAATAAATAAAAAAAATCACCATATATCTGAGTTTTAAAGCTCTATAACTCCTTAACTGAAAGACCAAAAAAAAAACACCACAATTCTTAGATTTAAAAGCCGTATAAATGGTAAAAAAAAATTAAACGATAGGTGACGTATAGCCAACATAAATTTAAGCCAAAACAATATTTTTTTCACATAAAATTAAGTCATAATAATTCATAGAATAAAAACAAATTGTTTAATTTTTACTAAATCTATTTTAAAAATTTATTTCTTAGATTTCATTTTTAACCGTCGCGCTTTACCTACACGCTTGTTACCCGGTGCAGCTTTAGAACCCACCCTACTTCTAGGCAATTTTGTCCGTTCAAGACCAGCTGCTGATGATTTTGTATTACGTTTTAAGCCACTCTTCTTGCCACCAAATCCAAATTTCTTATTGCGATCTTTTCTCTTTGCAGCAGATTTTTTAGTTTTCGCTTCCAATGCTTTGGCATCTTCTAAAAAATCTAAATTCTTTAGTTTTCCCTTACGGAACTTCTTCAATTTATCCAACATGTCTTTCTTTTCCATTTCACGTTGAACCTTTGTTTGCTTGGCCAACATTTTTCCCATTTTACGTTGTTCTCTGATTTGCCGAATGCGTTCTGATTTAGCTTGACCCTCCTGTTTGGCCATCAAATTTGAACGAACTTTTTGCATGTGTTCGTCAGTTTTAGCCATTTCGGCGAAATAATCATCAGGACGTTTTGTTTTAATACCCATTTCATGTAAACGTCTTATGCCCTTAATAACAGCAGCTTGGGCTTGACGATGAAATAACATTTCACGTTTAAAATCATTTAGTACTGGGTCTTCTTCAGGGCGAACATAATGTATTTTAGCATTACCCTTAAACAAATTGGCCCTTTTTTGTTCGTGTTTTTCTAGGGCAACCGCTAATTCTGGTGCCAATGGTGCTAAATCGTTTATCATGTCCATACGTTCTACCCATGGTAGGTCTGCTTTAATTTCATCTGTTTTTGCCAAAATTTTGGGCTGAAATGTTTGTAAGTGTTATCTAAAAACATAAATTAATAATTCAAATATTACTTACGATATTATTTATTTTATCTCTTCCCTTTTGAAATTCAATATTGAGTCCAGGTTTCAACTCCCCACGAGCAAATGCCTCTTGCAACTGTTTGGAGTAACATACCATTTTAATAATTATTTGATTTTATATTTTAACATATTACCTCTGTTTCAGATTCATCTTCAGAATAGCATTCTGAATCGCTGTCTTGCATCTCAAAATCGGCCATATTTATTTATAACACTTAAAAAAACACACGTGCATGCGGCTAGCAAAATTAAATACAATAATATAAAAAATTGATATATGTCACACCAGCAGGGCTGCCAGATGAATTTCGGAAATAATCGTCAAAATCCCGATAAAAAAGAAAAAAATCGTCATTTCGAATTTTAAAAATCGTCAAAAAATCGGAAAAATAAAAAGTCACTATTTCTAATAGTATTTTGAAATCTTTATTAAAACGAAAACATAAAAATTCAATTTTATATAGTCTCTTGTACAATACATATCAAAATACGTAAATTTTAACTTTTTACATAACAAATCACAAAAAATTTGATGTTAAACACAACTTGTGTAATATTTATCGTCAAGGCAAGTATTTTTGGAAGAGAAGGGAAATAAGAACAAAAGGGGTACAAACTTGACGGTACTGTCAGTTTTCTTATTTCCTTTTGTTTTTTTCATGCATGTTGATTTACATTAAAAAGTACGAAAATTTAACTGACATGTTTGATGAAATGGCAAATTCAAAAGAGAATTGAACAAAAACTGGTCTGCTAAAACTGAATAGTGTGAAACAGTATTTTATAAATAAATTGTTGAATTCAGCATATTTTATTAATTCAGGTTAAATTACAATGTCAAAGCAATTTATTTTATTACGTTTTAAATAACATTTTGAGTATAGAATTCAACATATTTTCAAAGAATTCCGTATTTTTGTTATTTAAATTTATTCGGCTGAATATGCTTTCGACGTTTTGTTAAAATAGGAGAAGTTTTTGTAGAAGAATTTCCCCATGGAAATTCAAAAATTGTTTCCTCTTAAAATTTTAGTTCATGCGATTCAGTATTTAAAATTGATTTTTATGTTTACACATAAATAAGTAATTTCGACTATCCTGTCTCAATATTATTTGCAATTATTTTACTTGAACTTAACAACAATAATTAAGAAAACACTACTATCACTTAGTTTTGTTTTTGAAATAGTTGTTGTCTCAAAAAAGAGAGAATTTGGTAACAAAAACATTAATAAAACTAACAATTTATAGAAAATTTTAATAATTCAGGAAATCGTCATTTTCAATGAAAAAATCGTCAAATCGTCATTTTGCTATTTTTGAAACCAAAAATCGTCAAAATGACGATAAATCGTCAAATCTGGCAGCTATGCACACCAGCGTTGCTAGTAATTGAACTAAAACTTAGGTTGGCAACGCATTTCAATTGACTTACCACACTCTTATAAATGAATGTACCAGGCATGGTGTAATATATACAAGGTGAGTGCAGTAGCACAGCTGACTGATTTTGTTTAAAATTTACTTATGGCAAAAGTAATACTTTTTTAACTGTTTTGACAGTAGTACATTATTTTACACAAACAAAATTCCTGTTGTTACTGTATTGTGTTGTATTTATTGCCGATTTGCACTCACCTTGTATAGTTAGTTACACCATGATACAAGGTTTCCAGTCTTATACAAAAAAATCTTATTTAAAGATTAAAGTTCAGGTTATTTATTAGACATAATAGACAAGTTAACACATCTATGTAAAAATAACATGAAAAAACAGCACGTTAACTATTGCATACATCACTTAATTCTCAGCAAGCCATATGAGTCCGAAAAGAGTCTTTTCTGACACCTTTTTCGGAGCGTTAACGCTCTTAATGAGCCCAATGGGCTCTGTGTAATCTTGTTTTTATCATTCTTGTGTGCTACAGCTATGTTTTTTTTGTTCAAAGCACAAATAACAGGATAACAGCCCTTTGGTACACTCATAATTAAGTGGAATTTCTGAGTCATATTGCGTGCCGACTCAGGGCAGTAACAAGCAAATTTTTCTTTCGCTTCGAAAATGCTCTTTTGTTGGACTCTTTTCTGACTCCTTTTTTCGGAGCGCTCCGAAAATGCTCTTTTGTTGGACTCTTTCTTTTCTGACTCCTTTTTTCGGAGCGCTCTGAAAATGCTCTTTTGTTGGACTCTTTTCTGACTCATTTTTCGGAGCGCTCCTAGAATGTTATGCTGGGTTTTACATGTTAGTATTGGCAACACCATCACTCTCTTTTGTCTCTATATGTAGAAATAAAGCAATATTGTCACCTTTGTTTTAATTTTTTCTGTCACGTGCTCTCACTATCCATAAATAGTACTTTCTTTTGCAACTCTGTAAAATAAAGTTTGTCAAAGCCGCCTGTTTGTTTTCTTTAACTGCGTAAAAATATTTATCTATCAAAAGTTTATAAAGAAGAAGCAGCACGACAGAATAGAAGAACAGAAAACTACGAAAAAAATTTTTAATTCGATTTTTGATTTTTTGAAAATTTTGCATTATATTTTTCCTTTTATTTTGTTATTAAAGTCATACAAAATACAAGTTTTTACAAAAAAACTTTCCAATAAATAAACCTAATAATTCAAAAACTAAAATCAAAACGAAAATATAAATGCTATTACAACAATATCTATGTGAGTGTTGCATGTTGTGAAATAATAATAAAAATCGTTTTTATGGGAAAACTTAAAATTGTTTTTCTCGAGAGGGTATAAATATGTAATTAATTGTTTAATAAATAATAACATGCTAAAAGAATATGTTTATTTAATATAAATTTTCCTGTGACGTGGACAATCAATTTTGTGTGTATGTGAATTGAACAATGAAAAATGTATTAGTGGGGTTGCTATATTTTCTGTGTATATTTTGTGTCTTATTCGTTTAATTTTTTCATTTTCTGTTTTTGTACCTAATTAGGTCAATCAAAGAAAGACACAGCTGCTGTTTCCATTGTCATCTAATGTTTATTTTTATTGTGCACACATTTAGCTTATATGTATTGAGATGAGGATTAGTGTAGGTGTTATGGGTTCATACTGGACATGGACCTTAAACACAAATATATTTTTGGCTTAAATTTATACCTTTGTCACCGGTCGTTTAATTGTTCTACCTTTTATACAATTTTTAAATCTAAAGCATTAAACACATTCGAGACAGCAGGCTACACGACTACACGAGTGCAAATGCCGCTGGGTACTTAAGCCGCCCTGTAGCCAGCTACTTAATTATTTTGAAAACGACAGCTACATACTCATCAGCTGATCCCGAAATCTGACGTTTTAATAAAAAATAAATTTGTTCTTTGAATTTTTTAAATAACATATTGGCTGAAGAGAATTTTATTGATTTTATAGAAGCTATTACTAAAATACAACAAAAAAGTAAATAAAAACATTAAAAATAATAAATCTTAAACAATAAAGCACTTACAAACTTTAACCAAACAAAACAATGAAAATGTAAACAGCTGTTGTAGTAATCCATTTATATTTCAGTGGTGCCACTTAAGGCTTTTATTTTTTTTAAAGTAGCGTTTTTTTATGAAATATGAAAAACATGTACATGATACCAGACATGCTAATAAACTTCACTCATTTGTATTATTATTAATATAATATTATTGATACATTTAACAACTCTTGATGCATAAATGATCATAACATTTTAATTTTGTATTTTGCTTTTTATTTTATTTAATTTGCTTTACACATTTTGCTATATGGTCAACACTGTTTTTGTTTTGTCGCCAACAAAATTAGAAATTAGTTTAATTTGACAGCGACGAAAAAATCAGCATGGACAACAACCTGCAGTCGTGTTGCCTGCTGTCGTCAATATAGTCACTTTTATCTAAACGTGTGTATTTTATTTTTGACATATTGTAGTCGGTAGCCTGCTGTCTCGAATGTGTTTAATGCTTAAGATTAGTGATAGGTATATGCAGTGGTGATATTCGAAACAATTAACAACCGGTTCGCATAAAAAAATTATATTTTTGCCAAATTTTGATAAAAATAGCGAAAATTTTTAAGTCGCATCCCAGTAACAGACCACAAGCCTCTTGAAGGAAATGATATAAACTTTCATTTAATACAAAAATAGTTTTGATTTTGCAAAATAAAAGTAAAAAAAATTGCTTTATTTTTTTCTCAAAAGATTGAAGAAAACGCTATCGAAAACATCATAATCCAAGAATCCAATGTATGACCAAAATAAAATCATTTGTTTGTACGTTTGGATAATGAACAACTGAACAATATTGTGTTTGTTGCCGAGACTATATCACCTTGATAAATACACATTATATAAAACCGATATAACAAAAAACATAATCACCCCAACAAATTTCATATGGAATTTTTATTCGCGAGAAGAGTGAATATGCAACAACCGGTTCGCAAAATTTTTAAAATTTTAACAACCGGTTCGAGGGAACCGGTCCGAACCGGCTGAATATCAGCACTGGGTATATGTATCAGTGATGGAAAAATGAAAAATTGAAATGGTACTGACCGTCAACAAAAAGAGTACGTTTTCAACATTTTGGTTATTAAAAATCCATTTAAAAATAATACAAAAATAAAATTGATTTAGTTCAATAAAAAAAAAACTGTTATAACAAACTAAAAGTTAATTCATTTTTATGTAAAAATATTTATTTGTTGTGGGTTAAGACAGTGCTGCCAGTATTTTTTTTAGAGCTTATCACCAATTTTTGATTTGTCATCGCCAAACATCCCCAAACTGATTTTTTATATTAAAATTTTTTTTTTTGCAAAATTTTAATTTTATTTAAAAAATAATAATAAAAATTAATTTTTATCGATATCTACTTATATTAGTATTCAAACTAAAACACATCATCCACATCATATGTGTCCACGATTGTCAGATATTACAACGTTGTCCGAAAAATGTTCAGAAAATGTCTAACAACCGTGTAAACTTAAAATTTTTACCTTCCAACGTTGTAAGAAAAAGCATTTTCAGTACATTGGAAGACAAAAATATTGTCAGACATCTAACAATCGTGTAAACACACAATTTTGTCATTGCCATTGTTTTAAGACAATTGTCAAACACTTTTCATTGTCATATGTGCAAAGTTTATGCATCTGCCAATGGCAGCATTGTCATAAAAATTATTTCTAAATGAAACTCTGTGTATACATAAATAAACAAACAAGTGTGCATTGATAAAATTTTTGAAAAAAGTGGAAGAAAATTAAAGAGTTAAATTAAAGTGTGCATTAATAAAATTTTTGAAAAAAGTGGAAGAAAATTAAAGAATTAAATTAAAGTGTCAAATTATATATCGTTGGAAAGGTATTTTTATATCTTTATCTTTGATGTATTACAAATTATCATACACCCAGTAGTTCCCGAGATATAGGCTTATATATTTTAAACAAAACATTTTTTATTGCTTTTATCACCTCTAAAAGCCCTATATGATGAATTTGATGATGTGATATCGCAGTGATATCAATTTCTCCCGATGTTGCACTTTTTAGTGCTCAAAGAGATATCAAAAAGTGATTGCTCAAAAGAAACCAAGAAAGAAAGATGATTTAAATTTTTTGAAAAAAACCCAAAATTGAAGTGTGAATTTTATGAGATAGAAATGTTTGTTATTAGAAATTAATTAAAATGTTAATTGCGAAACGAAAGAAATAATGAATGTAAGTGGTATATAAAAAACACGTAATAATGTCTGTAATTATATGGCATCAAATATTTAATGATATGGAAAATAATAATTGAATTTTTCGGAGGGTGAGAAAGGATTGTTTATGAAATCAGCATACAACAATTTGCTAAGAATTTGGCCCAAATCGTTGACAACTATTTGTTTCAGTAAAACAAATTCTTCATCTCTCATCTGTTGAGAATTAATGTCACTTAAAGCTTTTTTCTACTAATTTCCAATTTGAAAAACCGTAGGCCGTGTCATTATATATGTATGTACATATATTATTTAATTATATTTTAATTAATGTGATTATAATAAAAAATTTAAATTATATATAAGCGGCTCCCGTATAAATTTTACCATAATTATTTGAATTAGAAATAATGTTTTGCATATTTGAATAATTTTATGTAAATAATCGAAAAATGGCGTCTAGAGAAGCTACAATATGAAATTATATAGGCAATTAATTGATTGTTTAGACGAATATATTATATTTTGTCTGAAGTTCGAAATATAATTAAATTATAAAAAGAATATGTTTTAATCTATGTATCAATACATACATAAATATAACGAAAGTGATATTGAGGACTATATTGGTGAATGACTATTTAGTGAAATTTATGTAATTCAGGAGTGCCCAAGCCCTATACTCTTGGTGCTCTTTTGTATTTGTTAAAATTCTTAGCTATAGGCTGTGTGTTTTTTATATTCATTACAGCACTCAGCACTAGCAATATGAAATACACAAACAACTTTGCCTTATTTGTTTTTTTTGTCGTATTTCACTCTATACACGCAAGCGCAAAGCAACAACACTTACGTACAGTGTTGCCACGAAAAAAAAAATTTTTCTAACCAACATTTATGAAAAAATAACCAAATTAAAAAAAAAATAACCAAATTTAAATGCATGTACTATTTATTTATTTTTTGTAATTTTAACTATAATTTGTACTTTAAGGTAACAAAAAAAAAAAAACATAAAACAACGTATTTTACAACACAACTCCTAATACTAAAAAATAATTTTCAAAAATTCACTACATTTACTTCGAGCACAAACAAAACCAAGCAAAACCATATATGTAACTAAATTCCTTTATGAAATGCCGCCATTACAAGGCACTGTAATTTTTTACACTCAGAGTTGATTATGTTATATTAAAGTAATTTAATGGGTGTTGCCAATGCAACAATTTTGCTGATTGGACTTTTTTAATTAGAAAAAATAAAAATGTTTGTAAATTTACATAGTAAATATTTTCAGTAAAAAAAATAACCAAAACAGAAAAAATCTACACATGTACACATTGAGAAAAAAAATAACCAATTTTGGTTAGAAATAACCAAAAACGGCAACGCTGCTTACGTATGCTCTACTGGTAAACATTGGTGACTGCGATCGTCAATGTACTGGGGCCAAATTACCGCATTCGATATCGAGTAAAATTGATCGTAATTTTCTTATTTGAGATTATGGCATTCGATATCGAGCAAGAAATTTAGTACATTTTATCATAATTTTGATATCGAAATCATTTTTCGATACGATAGCTCATTCGATCACGAATGCGGTAATTTGGCCCCTGAATAAAAATTAGTTTTTATTTAAATGTATTGGTGTTTGCTCTTACATAAGCAACTTTTGGGCACTCCTGATGTAATTATATATATTTATATATTTACTTTAATATATTTTGTATGTACTATTCAGGAAATAACTTGTAATATATTTAATTTTTTGCCAATGAAGGGTTTTTATTTTACTTTGAAATAAATTAATAAAATAATAATAATAAATGATGCTCTTAAAGGTTGCTTTAGACTATACGACTTTAAGTACGACTTAACAGTTATCTCTTACTTTTACTTTAAAATTTGTCCATTTATTAGACTAAAGTTGTCACCGCAATGTGTACTATGTACATATATTAAATCCTACACCGAGATTTTTACACTATCTATACTACTATAGTAATTTTTGATTGAACAATTAATAACTGGCACATATCGTGATAACAATTTCCTTGCGAAGCTCCAGAAATAATCGTTAAACAAAGTCAAAATTAGAATACACATTTTTTTTAAATAAACTTTGATTACAGCACATTACAATCTATGTAAATTTAATTAAAATTTTATTTACTAAATCTAAGGAATCCGATTTAGAAGATTTCTAAAAAAATATTTTTTAGTTTAGTAGTAATAAAATCAGAAATTAAATATCTAAGTCACTTTTTATATCAGCGTATTCTTTTAGATCTATTATGTTATTTTTTTTCGCTCAAATTGCATTCATTTTAAAAATTTAAGTATCAATCTTATTAATAAGATTTTGTTTTTAATTTTCCTTTTAGTTTTATGAATTTTGAACGTTATTTACATTGTAAATAAAAAATAACAACAACTAATCCTCCGAAAAATAAAAACGAATTTGTTTTTGCAACCAACTCTTCCAAATATGGACTCATCCTCATCGAGTTCTTCAACCTCCACCAAAACGTATACGACAGCTGCAGATCTATCACAGACACAAACGCCAAATCAAATTAATAATGCTGAAACAGAAAGTAGTTCAGGAACAATCAATAACCATGATACCGCCGGCAATTATAGTTTATATGACAGTGCTATGGATAATAGTTTAACAACTTTTGTTTCCTTCAGTGGTAAGTCTTAAAATAAACAAAATCACACATTGAAGAGTTTATCTATTGTATTTTTGTTTCATTGCAGAAAGTACCAATAATAATAGTTCTTTGAATTCCACAATAAACAGCAGTACATCTAAGACAACAACATCGTCAAGTGATAATTTTTCACATCTAAATTCATCTGGATCGTCGTCAATTAATGATTTTGACACAACGATAAATGGTAGTGAAATGGAAGAGGACGAAATCACAAGGACAACTTCAACCGCAACTATAACGGATGCTGCAGTAGCGGCACCTAACAATACCGCATCAAATACCGATTTTAGTACCCATTATAATATTTCAATGCCGCGTAACGTTGCCCCAAAGCAGCTTGATCATTATACTAATAATGTGAATGCCAGCATGTTATTTATACAATCGGAGAGCACAGAGACCAATACTTCTCAGGAAGATGTCGATCCTAAATCTCAATTAGCAAATAAGACAATATTCAAAACCGATAACCCCAATTTGTCAATTATAGAAATTAATGAGAATTCCATTAAGGAGCAGGATATTGAAAATTCTGTATTGGTGATTGAGACCTCATCTGATGATGAGGATACAGAACACTCTGAACAAAAGCTAAGTGTTGCCAACACCAATGTTGGTACTATGAGTTCTTTACCCAATAACGTCGTTACATCGTCCAATAGGAATGGCTCGCCCAATAAATTACCAGCTGAGAATGCGGCTGAAAAGAGACGTAGAAAGGCTGAATCGCTAATACATTCGAGCAAACAAAAACTTAACATTGCCATTGCCGAGGCATCGGCAGCCGAATCAGCATCCCCAGCTGCTGCTGTTGGTGACTCAGCCGTTGCTTCCAATGGCCTACAGCCAGTGACTAAACGTGAAATTAAAATATACGAAAGTCTTGAAGAATTCGAAAAAAATTTGCCATCAACGGTTACTGTGCTGGACACACCGTTTGGCAGCAGAGTGTATTTGGTGGGCACAGCACACTTTAGTGAAGACTCACAGGATGATGTGTCATTTGTAAGTCAATTATTTATTAAATATGTTCGTTTTAAGCATTTATATATGTGTAATAGAAATTAATATTGCAAGTTTTTATTATTTCGTTATTTAGGTTATTCGTAATGTCCGTCCAGACGTTGTAATGGTCGAATTATGTCCATCACGTATACCAATTTTAAAACTAGACGAAAAAACCCTTTTGGAAGAAGCCAAAAATTTCAATATAGCAAAAGTATTGTTAAATCATCAAAATATCCTCATGTGTATAACAAATTTGTAATAATAATTGCTTTACAGATACGCAATATCATCCAATCGCACGGTTATATTAATGGTATATTTTTTATTTTACTGCTGCAAATGAGTGCTCAAATCGCCAAAGATTTAGGCATGGCACCTGGTGGAGAATTTCGTCGAGCTTTTGAAGAGATTCACAAGTTACCCGGGTGCATGCTACATTTAGGTGATCGGCCCATACGGATAACATTGCATCGTGCTTTGAGAGCCCTATCCTTATGGCAAACTGTGAAACTTGTATGGCGTCTAACATCGACTGATACCATAAGCATTGAAGAAGTAGAAGAATGTAAGCAAAGTGATCTGTTGGAGAAGCTAATGCAAGAAATGGCTGGAGAATTTCCAGCATTTTCCGACGTCTTTGTTAAGGAACGTGATTTATTTTTGTGTCACTCTTTGCAATTGGCCGCCTTGCCTCAACCGCCAGCAGATGGTGCCGGTCGACCCAAACCGGTCAGAGTAGTGGGTGTTGTGGGCATTGGTCATGCGAATGGCATTGCCAAGATGTGGGGTCGTGTCGATCCTCAGACAATACCAGCTATAATGGAAATCCCACCGGCCAGTTTAAGTACACGTATCTGCAAATATACCTTTAAGTACGGACTAATCGGTTTAACAATATTTGGAGCCTTCAAGTTCCTTAGACCCCGTTTGGCTCGTTTTTATTGATTTTTGTGCAGCTCTTATTATATACACACTTTCCTAAATTCTTTTAGTTGCAAGTTTATGCTTTTAAAAACAAAACATACAAATATATAATAGTGTATGTATATTCAATATTATGGCAATTTGTTTTATGCATTATAATGTAATATTATATTAATTTAAAATTAAATTTAATGAAATATATATGTATGTATTTATATTTATATCAACAGCATTCGTTATTTGGCTTAATAATATGTCTAACAAAGCAAAAGAATACAATTCTTAATTTTTCGTAATAAATTTTTCATAAAAAAATTCTTAAGTACCAGTGAGAAAACCAATCGATATATGAAAATAGAAAAGTAACAAATAAATTTTAGCTTTTACAAAACATATTTTAATGTGATTTCCCTTCCATACTACAAGTGTTTGAATTTTTTAACTAATAAAAGAAAAACCAATTGAAACGAAAACGTACTTTATGTGTAAATATTAAATGAAAATGTGATGATTTATGGCATATTCAAAAAATACATTTTTAACAAAACAACTCCCAAGGAAACATTCCTCATATTCAATCTACTATGTAGTTTATATATAATATTTTATTTTCCCCTTTTATATACATTTAAACATATATATATATATATATATATATACTAAATATATTCCAGAGATTTGATCTAAATAAAATATGAATATATATACAAAAACTTACAAAGGGATTCAATAATAAATATTTTAACATAACAAATAAAACAAATATAATAATAATGTTGAGATGTATTTTAGTTTTTAAGTATGTAATTGTTTTTTTTTTTATTAATTATTGTAAATGTTTGAAATTGTATTAAAATTTAAAATAAAAACGTAGTCTGTGCATTTATTACTCGTTGCATGTAGAATTTATGTAAATGAAATGTAATAAAAACAAACTAATAAAATTCGAAATTAACAAAAATGTGTTAATATTTAATTACGTTCCCATTGTTTTTGTGCGTGCATTTTTTTTTTAAATTTTGCCATTGTCATTATGTTCGGAATACAGGGTTTCATCGATATTTGATACCATTTAATTTAATGTTTTTATTCTATGTATCATTAACAAGCATACAATTTTTACGACAAATTCATACATACATACATGCTCCGACTTTTATATTCATGTACTCGTTCGGTTATTCAGTAAATTTACAACGACCCTGACAGTATGGATTGTGCTAGTCGTTTCTACGATAATTGGATCGTCGCTTCGGAACGACCTGAGTCTCTCTCGGCCAGCTTCATCAAACGTAAGTTTTCCCCCCGGCCTTCTTTTAATTGTGGCCGACATTGCACAAAATCCAGGTCGTAAAATCTGTGTGTCATACCTGATAATGCTATATACCACCTCAGTAAGATTCACCGGTTGCAATAACTAGTGACATCTGAAAAGGTGCTCAAGTCTTGCAATTCACCGCAACTGGTCCAACAGCTTACGGTGAGTTGCCGATCACAATTGTCAAATCTTAACCCGCCGAAGCACCACTCGCAAAGGTTATGATTCAATTATTTCAGATCAATTAAACTGCAATAGGTTGTTGAAATCAAAAAATTTATGCATGATAATAATATTTTTATAGCCAAATCATTCGAACAGAGAGACAACGGTGGAGGACCAGCGTTAATTATAGAACAATGTCAGGCTGATTGTCCCGCCCATATCTCCCTAATAAAATTACATTAAACTTTAAAAAATATGAAAATGAATAATGATAAAACAAGTAAGAGTTTATATTTGGCTCTGCCGAATCTTATGTACTTACCACCGAATCACCTATTATGGGGCGGGCGAACGTCATAAAATACCGTAATTTCTATTTATTTTAAGATTATTTTGGTTGAATTTAATTTCAAATTGTTACCTTTGTATACTCACAAAAGTCAATAGTATAATTTTAATTTAATTTACAACCCGTCTGTGTAGAATTTCGGCTCGATATGGATGTTTATGTAGGTTAATAAGTTTTCGGGAGTAATTCTCATAAGGGCTAATATATAATCTAAATAATAAGGGCTGATCATCATGGAATTCTGTACGACTATGTATATGTGACTTATTTGTGTTGAATTTCAACTTAATAGTGACTTTTATAAAAGACTTACGCGCATTTAAGGGATTTTTCGAAGTGGACTTTATATGGCGACTACGGTCAAATATGGACCGATCGTCATTAAATTGGGTATGAATATATCTTTATATGTATGGATTATTTGTGTCGAATTTAAACTTGCTGATGATGCTTATAAGAATTTATGCGCATTTAATTGATTTCCGAAAGTTGACTTTATATGCGGGCTACGGTCAAATATAGACCGATCGTCATAAAATTGGGTATGACGATTTTTATATATGTACGAATTTCCAACTTGATGGTGATTTTTATAAGATATTTATGCGCATTTAAGTGATTTTCAGAAGTGGACTTGATATTGGGCTATGTGAAAATATGGATCGATGCAAACAAAATATCGTTTTGAGATTTCACTTTGCATAAAACTTATTTGTGCAGAATTTTGTATGGACACGGCTTTTCCATAAATTTATTTATGGACCATAAACATTTGTATTTGTATGAACCGGGAAGACATTTGTATTTTCAACGGGACTTGTCCTTCTATAATCAAAATAAAGTGTGCAAAATTTTATGATTTTATCTTCCTATTTGAAGAAAATAGCAAAAAAATATCTGACAAATATTGAGGTTGTCTGAAGCTTTGGTCTCTAACTCGGATTCTATTAGACCGATTTTGCCCAAACATTTCGGTGGATCAAAGAATGTTTGGTAAAAGTTTCATTGTTCTATGTCTGACGGACATATTATCTTAGAATCTTATAAGGACCCAGAATATATAGAGTTTTGTGGTTATACGACCAACATGTCGATGTGTAACAAACAGAATGACAAAATTAATAAATGCTGGATAATTGCAACTTGGATAACAACAAAATATTTTCTATATACATATGTATGTTTAACTTTTTATTAATTGTATAAACTATAAAGAACACTTTTGGGCCTAGATATCTTGGATAAAACTGAATAAAAATAATTAAAAAGAATGGAAACTAAGGCCATGTTTCAACTCCTTAATAATACGAACTATTTTACCTGGAAGTTCAAGATGCAAATACACCTTATTCAACTGGATTTATGGGATGTAATTGAAAAGCCAGCTCCTGCGGAACAATCAGAAGCTTTCCAAAGATGAAATCAGAAGTCTAGTGCTGCTATTAATATGTGCGTAGAAAATTCTCAAAGATTACTCAGTTGAAATGTGGGTGAAGTTGCAAAAAGCTCATGAACGTAAGTCTATGATGTCAAAATTGCACTTACTTCGAAGGTTATATGATAAGCGAATGTTCAAAGGTGATAATATGCAGCAACATCTAGATTCCCTAAACGTTATGCGTGTTCAGTTGTTGGATCGTGGTGGAAACATAAAGTATAGTTTAATGGTGGCTATAATGCTCAACAGTCTGTCGAAAAAAGGATTGTTTCAAATTAAAAAAAAAACGAAACGCAGCAATGTCAGAAAGTAGTCGCCCCGAACATGAAGTTTGTTTACAAGTTGCCTCTGGACGCGGATGGGTTATTGATTCCGGTACATCAATACATATGATAAGCAATCGAAAATTTTTTAAGAAGCTTGAGGAAACATCTAGTAATATATACAGTGATAATAAGGACACAAATGTCTAGCAATAATATTTGATCAGAAAATAAGTAAAATGATAGAATTGCTAAAAAATAACTGTATGTAATAATTTTCAGCTAATATATTACAAAAACGAGTTCCGTTACAAAAATTCATAGAATTTGTATACATTTAATAAAATTAGGTTGTTAGGCAGAGATCAGTTGGTTTTGGTTGTGCGAATTAATAAGGACAGTTAGTCGATTAACTAAAATAAATTAATATCAAAGCTTTTGATAGTTATTTTTTGTGTACAATAGGTAAGAAAAGTGATTTTAGTGATACTTTACATTCAATTCAAACTTAAAAGCAGCTTAATTTCGTAGTCTTTTAAGGAAAATCTAAGCACTGTGACCCAGTACTACGAAAAACTATTAAAGATTTGCATAAAGATGGAAATTCTTATAGAAAATTTCAAGGTTGCTTGGAATTTCAAAAACAATGGTAGAAAATACAGTCAAAGCTTGAGGAAACATCTAGTAATATATACAGTGATAATAAGGACACAAATGTCTAGCAATAATATTTGATCAGAAAATAAGTAAAATGATAGAATTGCTAAAAAATAACTGTATGTAATAATTTTCAGCTAATATATTACAAAAACGAGTTCCGTTACAAAAATTCATAGAATTTGTATACATTTAATAAAATTAGGTTGTTAGGCAGAGATCAGTTGGTTTTGGTTGTGCGAATTAATAAGGACAGTTAGTCGATTAACTAAAATAAATTAATATCAAAGCTTTTGATAGTTATTTTTTGTGTACAATAGGTAAGAAAAGTGATTTTAGTGATACTTTACATTCAATTCAAACTTAAAAGCAGCTTAATTTCGTAGTCTTTTAAGGAAAATCTAAGCACTGTGACCCAGTACTACGAAAAACTATTAAAGATTTGCATAAAGATGGAAATTCTTATAGAAAATTTCAAGGTTGCTTGGAATTTCAAAAACAATGGTAGAAAATACAGTCAAATGGATTCCTGTTAGAGAAACACGTGGTAGAAAACCAAAAATTACACCTGCAGTAAAACGTGGAATCATTCGATGTGTAAAAAAGAATCCATTTATTTCATCGAAACATGAAATGTGCGCAAATCGAGCTTCTAATTAAATTAATAAATAATCAAATATATTTTTCGCTTTTTATATACTTTATTTGTAATTATCGTTTATAATCTTAAAAACTACCAGAATCATAATCTGAATTTAAAACTTTTTTATTTTTATTAGAAATTTCTTATTTTTTTTTCTTTTTGTTTTATTTTTAAACATAGAAATATACCAAAAAGCTTATGATTTCGACGTAAAATTAAAAAAAAAAAAAAAATAAAATTAAAATTATAAGAAAATTTAAAATTAAGACATAAGTTTAATATACTTAAAATTAACGTATATTTATAGATACAGTAGATGTATATGTTTTTTTTTTATTAATTTTTTGTTGTTTCTTTTCTTTAACATGTAATAAGGATTTTGTTTTATTTTTAATTTAATTCTTTACAAAAAGTGTAAAATTATAAAGAAATTTAAAGAAAATTTAAAAAAGATGTAGGAAGAAAGAAAAATTAATGAAAGAAAGAAATGGGATTGATAGGTTGGTTTTGTGTTGTTTTATTTCCATTATTAAGCAGAGTTTTTTTTAAATACGGAATTTTTTGAGTGGTGTTTGGCAAATGACATAACAGTATTTTCTTAATTCCAGCATATCAATTCAGGAAGTATGGAAGCAAAATAATTAAAGCCACATTGTAATGTAAAAGGCTAATCAAAATTATTAGAAGGGAGGAAAGGAAAAATATAAAAATGTATGTAAAATGTTGCTTATTTTGATAACTTTTAAATTGATGCGCATTTTTATTTTGTAATATTTAGTTTTATTCATTTTATTCGTAGATAAATTAATAAGCGTTTTCTTTTTTCTTGGTAAAGATTAGTTTTTCTATATTGTTTTTCAAAATAAGGAATTCTTAAAATGTTGTTTGTGGCTGATTTTTTTTTGTTATAATTTTTTCAATATTGTTATGGTGAAGAGATGTGGTTGGTTGGTAGTGTTGTCAGTAGATGTGTGTTTTGCAGTGATGGTATGATAAAGTACATGTGTACATATATATATACTATTATGTATACATAGATATTTATTATTTTGTTTATATTTATAAATATATTTCCATTTATATTTAATGCATTTTTTTCTTTAAAATTTCGGCTAACATATGCTCTTTCATAAATATTTCACAATTTTCAACGATTTTTTGTTAAAGTTTGGTAATCACTTTGAAATGTTATAGAAACTAAAAATAAGTATTGTTCTTCTTTAAGTTTTGTTAATCTAAACAAATACAAGATCTTAGATACATGTTTCTGTTGAAAACATTTTAGCCCTTTTGCTTTTTGTTCCTACATTGTTTGTTGATTATTTCCATTCAAATTTAATTTTTTGATTGGTAAAGAACTACATTTACAAATGTTATGCTCGGTTTTTACTATGTCATTTTTGTTGTCAAATTGTTGGCAATTGTATGAAAACGGGTTGTCATATGGAGCCATCTATGTTTGCAATCATGATAACAAAAACCCGTTTTCATACAATTGCCAACAATTTGACAACAAAAATGACATAATGAAAACGCGGCCTTAGCCTGTAAAAAAGCAACAAAAAATGCGAACAACTCCATTAATTAAGTTTTACTTACAAAAGGTCGAAGGATGTAGTGGATTGAATAATAAATCTTAAAAATAATATTTTAAAATCTTTTAAATAATATAAAGCTGCAGAATACCATCTCTATAGTTGTGCAAACAAAGCTTAGTTTTTATATTAGGCCCCGATTACCGTTCACAACACTAAATATTTTGATGTTGTATGTTGTAAACTGCGATTACGATTCAAAACACTTATCGGCTTAATCGTATGAAAAATGTATGTTGTGTTGTACGCGAGACAACACAACATTTTTGTATTGTGAACGATGTCGGGCCCTTAATTAATATCTTTGTGTGTTCTAGAAATTATATTTTCAACTTTTTTTTTAAGGAACCAACGTTGAGAAGATAATCAGCAGAAACATATGCATATGTACATACTTTTAAAAATATATTTTTTATGATGAACCTTTTTATGCAATCATGATCTTATAATTAAAATTTTACCAAGTCTCATTGAGTTTAAATCTTCTTTGATCGTTGGTTCTTAGTATATATTAACCAAACTCAATAAAAGCAATTACTTGTATCTTTTGCCAACATACATATTTTTTAATTTCGTTTATTGATTTAAGAATACACATTATATACACGTCTTTGAATGCATTAAGAACATTATTATATTCCAAATCAGAGAAATGTTTAAATATTATTTAATTTCCAGCGTAAATCATTCGTCTTGGCTTATAATTTTTCTTTCACTTGCATACTTATATTTCAGTTTTAATAACATTTCAATATCAAACGAAATTGTAGCAAAAGAACACACTTCTTCGGAATTAATATACATACATACATACTATTTAAAACTGCAGTTTTTTAAAGGTATTTATGATGCTTTTATCAGAGAACATGTGTGAATGACATTTTTATAAATATATTTCTTAACTACATACATATGTATATTTTTCAATAAATCTCTTGCTAAAACAATTAGTACGTTTTTAGTTTGGCATATTATCAGCAAATATTTAATAATTAGTTTAAATATTTCTTTGATTTGTTTCAGTTTGCAAAATATGATGATAATTTTGATGGCTGCTGTTTGTTGAACTTTCTGAAGGAAGGTGAAGTGTGTGCTTTGAGTAGTTTATCCAAAGTCTATAGACGACTATTGCTGTGGTGTGTGATAGGTTGGTTATTGTTACAAATAACATGTATATAGTTGTTGGATTGCTTGGTTGTTGTCCGACGTCACTACTAAAGAGCCCTTTTCCGAATGTTCTTGAATTAAAAAAAATGTTTAAAATATTTATGAAAAATTGGTGGTGGCGGTGCTTTTGAACTATTAAACCTCCGATGACTCTGGCTTAGATGTTGATGGATGATGATTATTAGGGTCTGGCGCCGTCTGGGGCTGCAAAGATAAGATCAAATGCCAAAAATACAATAATTAAGAATAAAAAATTGAGTTATAAATATATATACATATATATCAAGAAGATAATGATTGTTTCTACAAAATGTATGATCAAACATGAAAAGTGAAATTTTCTAAACTAAAAAAGAAAACACATAGCAATGTATAAATAACAACAAATACATATGCCTAAAAAGTTTGCAGATATAAATAAATTAAAAAAGATTTAAACAAATTTGGAAAATAAGAGAACTAGAAGAACAAACACAATGTATTATAAATCAACTTTTGTAAATAATTTCTTTCCAATTCAATCAAAATCTCCAAATTGTTAAAAAAATACAACAAACAACCAACAACAACATTAACTATGATTATAGCCATAATAAACAACAACAATAAATTCACAAATACATGTTTCAAATTAAAAATAAAATGAAAGGATTCAAGAAAAAAATAAATGATACAAAATTCCATTTCTTGTGCCACTTTCAATATTACTTTACTCTCTCTCTCTCTTTCGCTAAATCTAATTACACAATTAACAATGCTTTTTTATTTAAATAAAATTTTAAACAAATAGAAAAACAACAACAACAACAATAATAAAGATGATGATGGTAATAATTATATAAGAAAGTAACAACACATTTTTAAATTGTGCCAAATTCCAATTGTAGGGAAGAGAAGACAACAAACAACATTTTTCTTCTTATTTTATGTATTTCAATATATTAATTAATATTTCATTTGTAAGCATGAGTATGTTTTGTAATGTGTGGTTTTAATTAAGATTTGTTGATTTTGTTGATGGATGGTACCTACCGATTTACTACTCACAAGTCCTAGCTGCAATCCAACCTGTGGTAATACATGTACTGGCGGTATGTTTGGTACTGGCGATGGATTGACATTCGTTGCAGCCCCGCCTACCACTGATAACGGTACTCCTCCTACGGTATGTGGGGCATCATGTGGCGTGGTACTGTGTGCCTGTTGCAATGCGCCTGCATAATATCCTCCATTTAATCCTGTTTTGTACATATTGAGTTTTTTTTCATGTAAAACAAATTCATTTGAAGAATGTTTTTAAGGAAGACATGTTTTTTTTAATATTTTTTTTTTGTTTTCTATCTAATTTTGTTGTCGAAATTTAGGTTAAATTTTTATGCAACATGTCAATTAATTTAACTTGTAAATAAAATAATTTTTTACAGAAAAGGGAATAGCTAGCGCTGTACATGAAAAAAATATATGTATATAATATATTAGGTACAAAACTTTAATAACACATCTGCTTCTAAGAATAGATTACTCTGGATGATTTTCACTTATTTGGTTTAATTTATATGCTATTTTATAATACGATAAATAATTAAGCCATCTTTAGACTAATAAGTTCGGTTACAGAATGATTTTTGTAATGTAATTTTATTTAACTCTCTTCACTCTCAAGGCAAATCCGCCCAGAATTGTTTAAAGAAATATAAGAACAGTTATCAAAAAAAAAAAGCCTAAAAAAAGTATTTGATTCTAAAATTATTATCATAAAACTTGAAGTAAATAATTTAGATAAGCTTAATTATAGTTAATTTTTTATTGGATTGTTGGATTTATCGATAAAATTAGAAGATCACAAAATTCTGTTAAACGATGTTATGGATTTCCAAAAAACACGCAGGCGTCGTATATGTTTACATTAATAAAATCAATGCCATTTTTACTTAATATGACACGTTACCACGGCAATGGAATGACTTGAGTCTCACACTGCTAATGATTTCCAACTCAACGAAAGTTGAAATAGTAATTTTTAACGAACTGCTCAGAGATAAAAATTAACAAACTAAGAGAACGCAATCTAGCTGACTTATGACAGTTACATATAAATATATTCCTTACCAAATGGAATTTGGGTGCTAAAAAAAATAAAAATATCATGCAAAGGCACTTTATACCACTCCTAAATGTGTTATAATATAAAAGAATATAGTGTCACAACCTAAGCTTTGCAAATCTTCATTATATTCAGAAGGTTAGGTTAGGTTAGAAGGCCGGTGTGAGGTTGTCCCCACACCATCACCCAGAGACCAATACGGTCCATTGTGATGACTTGCAGAAATGATTGGAGACACTTAGTATGTTCCAAGAGCGAAACGCCTAAGCCCTCACAAAGCCCCTTCCCCTGTTGCGCAGCCAGGCCATATTCATTACGAATCCTTTGAGATCCCCGAGCCTACAACCCGAGATATACCCTAATTCGCTTATGAATCTACTGCCTAGCCATCTCAACCTGCTAACTTGCAGCCTGGGGCAATGCTCGATCGTCTCCAGTTCCTCGCATAACCCGCACATGTCTGACAAATCAGATCCCATTATCCTCAGAAACATCTTAATTATACGAAGACGGTCTTTTGACATACACAAAAATTTAAAACCACTTGAATGCCTTCAAATACCGTGAATTGCTACTGTAAATCTTATAAAATTTTGTGATACTTCTTATTTTAATGTTATGTAATGTAATGGCAAAATCAATTTATAATTTTTTCAATAAACAAACCTACATAATCGGTCACAAAATTTTAGTATTATAGAAGACTGGTTCATTTATTTATAGTCAAACTAAGGAATTTGGCTGTTTTAGTAACGAGGAAAATAACATAGTTCAAGTGCAATTTTTTCTAAATCTGATTTTGATTTCAACGAAGTCTGATACACGAACATTTTAAAATAGAACAAATGTGATTCTGAGTGAATGGTTTGAAAATATCTTATGAATGAAATTGTCATTTGTCAGCAAACCATTTTGTAAATCGAAGTGTGAAAAACTAATATTAAACAAACAACAATATAAAAACCCACTAATAAATAAAAATTATTAGTATCCGAATATTTACAGACATTTACATAAAAATGTTATATATTTGTTTTTAAGATGAATTAGTTTATATTGGGTCAATTTATTCATTCCGTTCCGCGGAAGCATTTTTGAAATTACTCATTCCATTGCTGTAGTATTTTTCCTTATTGCGGTATCATATCTACACAGACAGTATTGCGGCATGCCGCAGTATTCGTTTCCGATTAGTTTTCATTTTCGTGCGGAATCAATAATAATACTAATTCATTAGAAATGGGTAATTATAAAATGAATAACACACAACAAATATTTTTGCGAAACCGATTAATCAAACAATAAATATTATAATTTAATTTTGAGAAAGACACGAGAAATTTTACAAAATTCGTATCATTAAAAAAATATTTTAAATACATATTCGGATTCGATTTTAAATCCACAAAAAATGTCAATATTGGTAAAAAATTAAATAAGTAATTATGTGTTGAGTTGTTAAACGTAAAAAGCTGTAAAGAAAAACATTAATAATGACCTTAGCCTTAGTAAATGGAATGATGGAAACGATTAAAAATGTGCACATAATCAATTTTTATTGTTTTTACATTTAAAAAATTAATAAAAAAAATCGTTCAGTGTCTGCCGTAAACGTAAACAAAAAACAACAACTTATATAAATAGTTACTGACTTTCTTCTAATAGGAGTGCGTATAACGTATAAGTACGTATTATGTACATATGTATGAATTCTGTATAATAAATAACTATATACTAAACGACGATATTGCTAATATGTATAAATAAAATAGTATTTAATTGTTTTAATTTCAATTCAATTATACATGTATTATATTCATTCAATTGCTAAGTTTTTATTATTGCTCTTTTTTAAATGATTCCATCATCCCATCAGTAGAGTTTGTTTTTGTTTCTTTATTTTATTATTTATCTTACCACACAAACAACTAAAGACATTTCAAGTTTGGCTTTTATAAATAATTTACGCGCTTTTTATTGGTTTTAAATAACTTTTTGTTTTATTATTTCTTTTTAATTTTATTTATATCTTGTTTTTTCATTTTAAATTTTTTGAGAAATTTTTAATTTTATTTAGCTTTCACAGTTATTAAAAATATTTATATTTTTTATACATTACAAAATAACATGTTTTGTTTTGTATTACTTTACTTTAACTTTTCATGTTAATCATCCTTAATCTGGACTTTATATTAAATATTACGATTTTGAATTTTAATCTTAAATGGTTGGTTGTTGCTTGGTTGTATGTGTTAATTAAAATATTTTATTTTATATAATTTATAAGTATCATTCATGTCCATACTCGTATTATATTTGTAATAAAAATAAATCATGTTGTAAAAATAATTAAAATCTGTATGTATGTATATGTGTGTCTTAATGTGTGTGCATTAATTTTTTTTGTAATTATTAAAATATTTATGTTTTTATTTTTATTATTACTTTGTATACTAAGGGAGTTGGGGTAAGGTTTGTCTGTTTGTTTGTGTGCCTAGTAAAAATTGAAATAGAAATTAATAAAAAGAGTTGTAGTTTATACATTTACGGAAAATCATATTTCAGAAAAAAATCTACCAATATATTTTAAAAAATAATTGAAAATGCATTGTGCAATTAGTTTTTGCTTATTATTTTGTCCTAAAATTATTTATTTTTAATTTAATCTCTCTTGCACTGTTTTATAGCATTTTATGTATATGTATTTTTATACCTATAAATATATTCATTTTAAAGTTGTTCTTTTATTCAATTTTTTTTTGTTTTATTTAATGTACACTTTATATACTAAAATTCCTAATACTAGCTTTACTTTTGTATTTTTAATATATATTTCTTTTGTTTTTTTTTAGTAATTATAAGCATGTTATAATTTTTCTTATTTTCGAAAACCATTAAACGAATGTTGAAATTTATAGATGGTTGGTTGGTTTGTTTTATTGGTTGGTTTGAAGGCGAAAATAATCACGGATGATGATGAGACCATTTAAAGTACAGAGCAAATTTTATTTTTATATGTATGTATAATTCATAAATAAATTGTATTGCAATTTCTTTTTAATATATAATATTATTTTTTAATAAAAACTATTGGTCAACGTTTGTTAAGTATTTTAATTATTTTCCTTTTTAATTTAAAAGGAAGTCAGTAATTATTTATTTCTATTACTATTAATATTTCATTAGTATTATTACTTCATTTGTTTATATTATAATTTTATACATTTACATAAAATTATATCAAATAAACTTTTTTGTATTTAATATTCTTTTAAATCTTTAAGTTTCTTTTTTGATTTGTTTTAGCATTATTGCAAGTGATGATGTAAATTTTAAAAATTAAAGAGAAACAAAAATGGAATACAAAAAATTATACTACGTTTTGCGTAATTGTAACCAATACTAATCCTGTGACAGACAATTCACTAAAATCATCTGAGTGTTGGTTCATCTTTTTTTATATTGAGAGTGAAAGCAATGAATTAAGTTATAAAAATCAAGTTTATGAATCCTTAAATTTAGAGGAATTAAAAAAAGAAAGTGAATAACCACTAGTATATTCAAAAAATCTAAAACTGAGTTGAAATAGGGTTTAAAAACTGTCCCATTAAATATCAATACATATTCAAAATATTACTCTATGGATAAAAACAATTCAGTTACGTTTTTGCGACAAACGAATTTCATAACTTTTTTCTGTTTGATGGCAAAATTGTCAATAAATGAAATACATTAAATTAAAAAACAAGTTTTTTATAATGCATAAATGCTGGATAAAACGTAAACAGTAGATATATAACTTACTAAAAACAATTTAATTTATTTATTTCACTACACGTTATCTCTTGCAAACAATTAATGTAAAGATCTATATAGTTTTTCGAAATGCTTTTAGACGATGAAAGAATTTACATAAACAAAATACGGAACAGGATTGATTAATTTGCATGATAAATAACAAATAATACTCAAATTTTATAGATTTATTCAGTAACTAAAACCAATTACGAATTATTACATACTCATATTCCATAAAAATTGCACACAATCTCAATAATCTGTAATTTTTTTGAGTTATTGTTACGATTGATTTCATTGTTACAAATCAAAAAAGAACGTTTAAAAATTGTATGTTAATAACCATCAAATATGGTTACTTTCACCTTTTTTTATTTTCACATGTTGTTGAAGCTCTTTTTGTTGTTGTTGTTGTTTGTTCTTTACATTACATAGTAACATTATAACCTAAAAAGTTGTACCATGTTGTACACAGCGTAGTTGCATTTAAAACACATTTCCATCATTTGATGAGAGAAAATAAAAAAGCAATATTACAATACTTGAGAAAAAAAAACATACATAAAATGTATTGTTGTTGGTTGGTTGTTGTTGCAAATTAAATAAGCAAGGAAATATTAAAAACAGAAATCTAACATTTAATCAATCAATTTCTAAAAATTAATATAAAAAATGCATAAAAATTAATACATGTATATCATTTAAATAAATTTATCGTTTACATTTTAGAACAATCTCTATAAAGAATCTGGTTAAATTGTCAAAATCCATGAATATTACCTATACAAAAAATAAACATATTAACACAAAATAAATTTTAAATCCACATGTGGTGTATGTACATATATAAAATATATGTTTAAATGATAAAAACAAACAAGGAAATTTTTAATCTAAATTCAAAAGAAGTGTTGCATAAAAATAAACCCTAAACTTTGAATTTGTATCTGAACAAAAATGTCAAGATACACGTCTAACGAACGTAGCCATACAATTATACTTTACGAGTATGTTAATATTTATAAATATGCAGTAAAAATATTTTTTAATATGCAAAAGTTTAAAAAAATGTATAATTTATAACAATTAAAACACAAATTGTTCCTTTAATATATAAGTATCTATACTGAAAATATTAACATTGAGTTTGTGGAAGTGGATGATAATTGAAATTGTGATAAATCTTTCGGTCAAAATTTTAATTAAATTAATGTTTTTTTTTGCTGACCAATTACAGTTTTGTCCTGTGTTGAACAAACTTAATTTGTTTGCATGATTTTTTTTATAATGATGGAAGCAACAAAATGTTAAAAGTAGAGTCAGAAGAATTGCAAAACCATTGAGTTAAATATGTGCAGTAAATTTAAAAAAAATTATATTAATAATTGGAACGTATTCACCTATAATAACATTAAAATATATTTTAACCTTTGAAGGAGTTAATTAATATCTTGTATTTCTAAATGGCAATAGAGATTAACTCTCATGTTGTTAGATTGTTGCATATTTCATACGCCCCGGTTTAATAAATCGAGTGATTTGAATGAATAATTGACTAATTGATGTCTTGCAAATCACATTATTTTGTACATTAAAACCCAGATTCGGTTTACAGAACACGGGGATATACTTTAATTTAATTGAGAAAAAAAAATGTTTAAAAGTAAAAAATGTTCTTTTTAATATGGTTTCAGTATAAATAGTATTTTATATACAAATCAACATGTAAAATATATGAGATGGAACTATTAATATATTATACTTTGTCACTTTTCTCTTAGTTTGTGTGACGTTTAGTCAAATAGCTTAGGCAAGACATTGCCCCATAATCATAGTCATAGAAAATGCATACTTTAAGTAAAAGTAGACTTTTAAACAACAAAAACATATAAATTTTGTTATGAATTTAAAACAAAAGCATGCTTTTGCTTAAAGTGTGGTTTTTCTATGACTATAATTATGGGCCATTATATTTAGCAGAAACTAATGGAATATAAACAATATCTTCGGTCCACGTCTTCAATTAAAAGATACTAGAGAACTAAACTAAAAATTTACATCTAAATATCGAAATTTAACATATAACATACATATAGAAAAAAGTAGTCGAAAATTAACACCTTTCACTGCCAACAATGTTATTTTACAATACATTAAATGTGGCCGCTTTTCTGTAATTTGCCTTCAGGTGTTCTCTACTGAAATAATTGATCGGGTGGTAACATGTTATTTTCTAAAAATGACACCCTGTTGCCCTCAAAATTATTACGAGATGAACTTTTATCCTGTTTATTTGCTTTGCAATATGTGCTTGGGGTTTTCAACTATTACAAAAAAATACTCATTCCGGAACAGCATGTTTTTTTCTTATAATGGTACCAATGGGGTAAGATTAGGTTAAAGTTATCTTCTTAACTACGTACTTCGAAAATACCCGAAAAGAGCTTAACATTTTGTTCTACTAGTATTAAGAATGTAATTTCAGAGAAAAATTACTCTGAAATTTTATAATTTATACACTTCCACCAAAAAATTAGCAAATCAATTGGTAAAATCATCGCTGACAAACTACTAGAAGTAGTATAAATTTCGGTGTAACACCAATAAATTTATCATAGAAAGGAAGTTATATAAACTGCTACATATATCAGAAGTATTCCACAATACATGACAAATTAAAACTAAATCACTGGACACGATGATTATAATATTTAAATGATTTTTTTAAATTGTGATAAAGAAATGCTGTACGTAATGTGAACGTTACTACATCGTGAATTTAAAGCGTTTGAACACATGCTAAGTCTCCTGTTTTAAAACATTTTTTCCACATAGGTATATAGACTTTTTTTGATTACATGATTTTGAAAAAATTGTATGTAGTTAAAACATGTGTGTTTAAAAAAGTTTTAAAATCAATTCGACGAAAAATAATAAGGAAATGTGATATTTTTTTATACTAATAACTATACTTATGTAAATTTAGGAAATATTTCGAACATTTTGCATATACATTCTACGAAGAATTTGATGGTGATTCGGGTTATACATATACACATATATAAAAATAAAAGAAGTAAAAATTATTAACAAAAGGAGTTTGTATGAAAAATGCTCCATTTTGACAGAGTAAAGAAATGTAGGGTTGTTTAAAACGTATATTGCAGGAATAAATGTATATACATATATGCATAATATATAAGTATATGTATTAAAGGTTAATGTTTTAATATGGTAACATTGTTATCTCATTTTTATTATGTCACGTCAAAATTCATTTCGAACTTTTCGGTTTTCATACTAAAAGTATATTTATCATTATATACTATATCTACCGTCCAATATCGTAATTTATTTGTATATATATTTTTATCTTTTATAATTATAGTAAATATTATTATTATTATTATAGTAAAAATTTGTGTTTTATTTTGTTTCATTGTTATTTTGTTTTTAATAGCATAACAAACACATCATAAGTTATGGCTAATTTATTGTTTTTTTTTTCTTTGCTCAATTTAGAGGACAGGGACTAAGTGAGTGAGTAATGGAGTTGTAGTAGTAGTAATAGTATTCATATATAAAGTGTTTTTATGGTGTGGTGTGTATTCATGTTTATATGGTGAAATTTAAAAAATGCTTTTTAATGATTTATTTTTCTTTCTTCAAAATTTATAAGTTTTTCTTGCTTGTTTTGTTGTTATAGTAGTAGTTGTAATCGTAATTGTAAACGTAATAATTGTATTTGTATATTTTTTGTTTTCACTTTTCTTGATTTGATAATATGGGTGGTATTTTACCTTCTGAATAAACCGACGCAGCGGCTGCGGCCGCTACTGCTGAAGCTGGGGTTCGCATAAAATATTCCTTATTAACACAATTCCTTAGAACATCGGGTATGTTGCCGACAATGGCTCGTCGTATTTCTGTAGCAGCCATTTCACGCAGTTCTGTAGCAGATGCATCACTAAAGAAGGCGGCATGTGGTGTACATATTAGGTTGGGAGCGTCTTTAAGGGCGCCCTGAAACATAAGAAAACAGAGAAAACACATACGTTAATAAAAACAATGATGTTTATTTCACAATCTTACTTGGAATACATTAAATGGCTCGTTTTCGTGTACATCCAGTGCAGCAGCTCTTATTCTACCTTGTTTTAAGGCAAGCGCCAAAGTCTCATCATCTACCAAACCTCCTCGTGCCGTATTTACTAAAAATGCACCCGGCCTCATCTAAAAATTTCATTTTATTAATTAAACATGTTTTATTAAATGTTTTTGTTTCTCTTACCTGTTTAATTGTGAATTCATTAATTAGATGATGATTGTGTTCATTCAGTGTACAATGCAGTGACACACAATCTGATTGGAATAGTAAATCTTGCAGAGTATAGACACGTGTTAGACCCAGTGACTTATCGATGCCATCTGGCAGATAAGGATCGTAAAATATTACATTAAAGCCAAATGCTTTTGCTCTTAAAGCAACAGCACTTCCAATGCGCCCCAAACCAACTAAACCTAATGTATCGCCACGAATTCTAGCACAACCCTGAAAAAGAACAAGTCATAACATTAAGTGATTTTGTTCAGTTTATAAATTATAAAATACTTTGTTAAATGACAACTTTAACACATATCGCTGACTTTAAACAAGACTGTTATAATTCTGAGATAGTTAAATTTTAAAAAGTTAATTTAGTTTTTTTGGACTTTGAATAATTCAAAGCATAATAAACAATAAAAAGAAAGACATTCGAATTGTCTATTTAATTTGTATGCTTAGTACATTGTATGTATTTCGAAAATGTTTTTGTTAATAACTTTTGAACGGTATAATCTTGTATCTTCAATTGAGTTATAATTTTAAAATTGCACCAAAAAGATTAGTATTCAGCAAATTTTGTTCCAAATATTGACCGAAATCAAATACATACAAGGCAATCGGGTAGCTTTCTTCTTATGACTTACGCTGCCCTAATATGAACGTCATTCATCAGCGACAATGGCATGAGGAGACCAGGATGCTGTGAGTCAGCAACACAATATGTTTTAGATCAGATAGTTCCTGATGGCATGTCTCCAGTCACCCCAACCAGAAATTTCTGATGCATTATATTCTTAGCGATTACGCATAAATTATTGCATAAAATGACGGTAACTAAATCCATTAATGGCTATAAATGGAGAGTCCCTTCGATCTCGGATGATGAGAAGCGACATTACCACACTTTAAATCGTTGACCTGCCTGACTCCACAGTCCAAACGAAACAGTAATTAACTCTGTTTAATAGTCAAAATAGGATATAGTTCACATTGTATGCGAATTGATTTTGATTTGTGTTTTATTAACTCCAAATATATAAGATCGATGTTTCGAACAAATCTAACGAAAACATTAATTTTCATTAACGTTCAAAATTCGGTTGAAAATACTCTCTCTCAAACGAAAGTTTTCGATATATAAACATCAAATTTCAATCGACTTCGAGTAAATAATTTTAGTTTGACATTTATTAATTGCTAAATTTATTAATATTATATTAAGTGTCTTTATAGACCTTTAAAGTCGAGGTTTGCTTCAATATTTTGAATGAAAATGTACTTTTAAGTGAAAGCATACTTGATTTCAATTAATATTTTTGAAACGAATGAAAGCTGAACCATATCATATTCGTAATAAGCACATTTGAAACCAGTGGTGTTGCAAAATCTTTTAAATCCCGCTCTGTAGAAAAATATTGTGAAGCTAAAGTACTTCTATAGAGTATATAACGGATTTGTAATAGTTTATATGAAAACATTGTACATAATGTTCTGACGTCGAATTTTTCTCAAAGGATTTCATTATGATTAATATGGAACGGAATGACTTCTAAATGAATTCGAGATTCGTCAAATAAACATTTTCAGTGGAATTATAAATTGAACCAATGTTTTTTTGCTTCAAAAATGTTTATTTTTAACTGCTTCTCTAAAACTTGCATGCAAAACCAATTGGTAATTTTCTACAAGAAGTTACAGTCACGACAAATTCAATATTTTTTGGAATTATTCTGATACTACTACTTACATGTGCTGCTTCTCGAACTTGTTCAGGTCCAGTGAATTTTTTGCCTTCACGCACCATATTCGCCAGCCAATAGGTTCTTCGGTATAAATTCAATATCAAACACATTGTTGTATCGGCCACTTCTTCCACACCGTAACCGGGTACATTGCATACAGCAATGCCAAGTTCACCAGCTGCCTTAACATCTATGTTATCCGTACCGCTGCCAATTCGGACAATAATACGTAATGCTTTAAATTTTTCCAAATCTTCTTTTGTTAAAATAATTGTATGCCACATTAATGCCCCGACAGCTTCATTTAAAACCTAAAAATAATGTTTAACATAATAGTTTACAAATGCAGGTTGAATATTTTATTCCAATTTTGCTTGCACATACCTTTTCATGAATTTCCGATGTACTTTGGGCATCACAAAATGCTACCGTGGCAACATCTTTTAATATGGGCATTTCAATAGAACAATCACGTCCATCTAATAATGCTACTAATGGTCTGGCCTGCATGGGACCATTGGCAAATGGACCTTTAACATCCAATCGTGAACGTTTCGGTAACATCATATTTTTATCCATGATGCTCAATTTTGTTGTTGTTTTATTTTCTACTTGTTTGACCCTATAGCTATGTAATTTTACTCTGTCCTCTTCCTTGATTTATAAATTGGTTGGTTGTTTATTATTTATTTTTTGACAATTTAAAATATTGCTGCTATCTGTATTTTTATTATACACTTTTTTCCTGCTTTATATTTAACTTCAATTTTAGCTTTTGAATTATGTAAAAGTGTATTTGTGTTTACTTAAATTTTCGCGCTCTTATCACTTTGCTGTCCAGTTGTAAAAATCGTTTTCTACTTGTTTTTCTGTTTCTGTTGTTATTTTTTTTGTTTTAGTGTGCTTTTGAACACTTTAAACTTAATGTAATTTAACGAATATTATAAAAAAAAATAAAGAATAAAAGAAATGAAAATATTTCACGACAATCTTAAAACAAACAAATGTGATGATTTTGCAATTTTTTGTTGAGTTGGTTTTAATTATTTTTTTTTTTTTTTGAATTTGAAATTCAAGTTCAATTCAAATTAAATAAAATGAAATTTTGTTATTTCGCAATTTTCTTCGTACGTCGTACTATCAAACGTGTATGTATGGATGTGTGTTAATTGTTTGTTGCTGTTTGTTTATATATTATCTATGTATTTTTTTCAATTTGTTGCTACTTTGCGGTTTTTTCTTCTGTATTTTGTTGTTGTTTTGCCTATAAATGTTGTACTACTGCAATTTTCTTGCTCTTATTTCAATATCGATTTAATTATGTATGTGATTGTTTTTGTAAACAATTTTGTTGTTTTTGGCGTTTCAACAACTCCCACTTGTTGTATGTTGCACTTCCATCATTAAAACACAACATATCAGCAGATCATCATCACGAAACGGTTACGATGATTTTCTGTTATATCTGAAATTAAAAATTTAATTTAAACTGTTAAAAGTTATTTTATTTGAAAATTATGTTTTATAAAACTTTGTTCAATTTAAAAATTGTTTATGAATACCGTTGTAAAAGTTACATTACCTAGTACTCAGTTTTTAGAATTTTAATTATTAATTATACATAAATTTTTATGTTGCATACACTGCAAAAAAGACAAACTGCCGCGATTCACCTACTATAAATGACATTTATTATCGTTGTGCTTACAATATCGTTTGTGCGGCCCAAGAATGGTTCTTGTTGAAATTAGTTAAAATTGCTGAATTTAAACGTGGTCGTACAAGCATTAATAATGAACCACGTAATGGACGTCAAAAAATAGCAAATACAACAAAAATTGTAGCCAAAGTGCATGATATGGTACTAAATGATGGGCATCTCATGTGATCGAGACCATTTAATTTAGCATGAAGAACTACAGATGAAAAAGCTTTCTGCAAGACGCATTATTAAAAACGCATAAGAATGAAAATTTCTCAAGCTTGTTTGAATCGTTTTAAGAAAAATAAGATGGATTTTAAGCGTCGGTTCATAACTGTTGATATGTCTCACCAACAGTTACGAAACGATTCACACCAGAGAAAAAGGAACAATCCAAGCAATGAACTTAAGCTGGAGGAAGTGCCCCAAAGAAGGTAAAAACAAGTCAAAATCGGCTGGTACTCAAAGGTATTTTGTTGATTGAATATCTGCAAAAGTGTAAAACAATAAATTCAGAGTACAATCGCAACATTTTGGATCAATTAAATGTAAAAATTCGACTAAAACGTTCTAACTTACAACACAAAAAAATAATTTTTCATCAAGACAACGCACCAGCGCACAAGAGTGTTTTAACAATGGCTAAAATCAACGAATTAAAGTACGAGTTGCTTGACCACCCACCTTATTTTCCTGATTTAGCTCCCAGTGACTTTTACCTGTTCCCAAATCTAAAAGAAAATCCTATATGGCAAGCATTTTACCTCAAATGAAGATGCAATTACAGTTGTAAATTACTATTTTGAAGGCCTTGAGGAAAACTATTTTAATCAAGGATAGCTAGATAAGCGTTGGACTAAGTGTATTGAAGTTTCAGGAGATTATATTGAAAAATAAAAATGTTTTTGAAAAACTAACTATTCTCTATAGTTATATAACTATAAAATAAGCTGTGTGCCACTGTACGAGTATGTGTATAAAAATTTTGCAGTAGTTAGTTTCAGTTACTGAAGAACAAACTTTAATCGCCGAATTCCCGGTCATTAGTTAACCATTGGTAAACTAAAATACTAACTATGGTTTAACTATTATTTGTATTCTTATGGCAAACTAAGCATTGCGAATAAAGAATCATTAGTTAAGCCTTTGTCATTAGCTAACTAAAGACTGTGAATTCGGCCATAAATCTTCTAAGACAAATATGTAAATTTTTTAAGAGCCGGTCAAATGTACTTATTGTTTTACCAAAAATTTGTCAGAACGCATTTCATTCTGACCTTCTGGTTTATTTACAGACGATTTTATTAAAAATTATTATAAAATATTTATAATTTATTTATTTTTATACATATGTATGTATCTATAATTAACCAAATCGTTTTATTTATTAAGTGAAATGTTAATGAACTTTCGTACAATTTTCCTTATATTTCATCAATGACTTTTTTGTTTAAAGTTAAAACATCAAAACCTCCAAAAGTGGAGAAATTTAATTTGGAAATACAAAACAGACTTCTTCGATTGGAATTTTAGTTATAGTTATTACAATACAGTTTGATAAATGTTATTGATACACATTTTCGGTGTTATCTTTACCATTCTTAATACTTTCATTGGTTAATTCAAAATTGTATATTTCAAGTTATGGTAATGTATTTATGGTATTCCCAAAAGACACTTGTCTTGGATGTGTGTAATTTTGTTCTTTGATTTCTGATGTGAATTTTTTTGTCAAAAAATCGAAAAAATTCAACCGAATACCAAAACAGAAACCAAATAATGTTTTATTTTATATACTACAAGTACAAATTTAAAACAAAATATAGTGCATAATTCAATAAATAATTTAAGCAAAATAAATTTAAATTTAACCATTAACAAAAACTAGAAAAATAAGAAACATAAAAAATAATGCCATTTGAACAGAAAAGTACAAGATTTTTAGCGTCAAAAACTAGTATATTAAAATTATGCAAAACGTTGTTTGTAGTCGTTTTTTTTAGTTTATCACAGCCGATAATCTTCTAGACATATGTATAATCAACGAGTTTTTTTTAGTGAAATCAGGGGCCAAATTACCGCATTCGATATCGAGTAAAATTGATCGTAATTTTCTTATTTGAGATTATGGCATTCGATATCGAGCAAGAAATTTAGTACATTTTATCATAATTTCGATATCGAAATCATTTTTCGATACGATAGCTCATTCGATCACGAATGCGGTAATTTGGCCCCAGGCAAAATTCTGTTTCATACATCCTGTATTACTGTATTACGCTAGGTAATCATTGCTAAAAACATTTCTTTGCCTAATTTTTTGTCCTGGTCCAGACATTCACACAGGAGCTCAATTGGAACATCAAAAGTTTTTGGACAATGATTGAGCAACCACCACTCCTTCACAATTTTGGAGGTATGCTTAGGATCATTGTACTGTTGGAAAATCCACTTCTGCGCTAGTTCTAATTTCTCTACACTAAAGCTATATTGTTTTAAAAAGGTCGATATGATATTTCTTTCTTTCATTGTAGATTCAATAAATGTAAGATTACCGACCCCTGATGCCGCCATAGAATTCCCGACCATTACTAGGCCACTGCCATGTTTTAACGTTGCGTAACATACTTATTGCTAAAGGCTTCGATTTTTTTCGCCGTATTTTTGGGTGTTTTGATACCAATTACCTCAAACTTACATTCATCGCTGAAAAGAATAGTATTCCCACATTTTTTTGTGAAATTCAAACGTTTAGTTGTTCTTCGATATAAATGGCTTCTTACGTGGCACTCTAACATGTAGGCCATATTGATGCAAAGATCTTCTAAACGTACACGCGCTTACAGGTTTTCCCGAAGTTTCACAACATTTTCAGCTATTTGTACAGCACTAGTTGTTGGGTGTGCTTTTACTTTTCTTACTATATCTCTTTCCTCAGTTTTTGTAAGACGTTTTGGTCGTTTCGCACTAGGCAAATTTTCGTACCGTGATACCTTCCAACGATTTTACCTATTTAACACAGGAATTTACCTTTTCTATGTAAAGCTATTATGATTTGCCGAGTCTCAATTGACGTTTGTCTTTCCATTGTAAATTTTTTACTACTTAATACCACAACTTAATCTCTTTTAATGATAAACTTTTAAACAAAGAAAAATTAAGAGAATAGCTAATACTTTTGGAATGGCAGGTGTTTTTTTTTTTGCATAAGGATGTTTATTTTATTTTGACGCGTAAAAATAAATCAGAATAATAAATTGTTTTTGTTTCTTTTTTTTTAGGTTTCTTCTACTTAAGTAACTATACTTATAAACATGTTATATAATTTTCTAACATAATATTATTTACATATATTTAAAAATATGTGGTGTACGAGTATATTATTGTAAAATATGTAAGAAAAGTAAAAAACCATGCTCCAGAATTAAGACAATTATATTTTTTGGTTCGGGCTGAGAACCCGGTTTCAATTAGACTCTAAACATATGTAGCCAAACGGGTAAGGGGAGCATGTGCCGAAAGTTGCCAATATGTTTTATTTTTCTAAAGTACATAACTCTTGCTATATTTTCCATTATACTTTTGTAGTGTATGTATACATATACATACATATAATCATGTTTAAATTGTTTAATCTGCAATGTTTCAATCGGCAACAAAATCAAATACGTTGCAATCTTAACAATATAAACTAAAAACTTGTACCTATAATAATAAAAAAATGCAGCAACAGCAAATACCAAACATTAGTAAGAGAAATATAGAGCTGGCTAGCCAACTGGCGCTGAAATAATGTGCGAAGCGGCGATAGAATTGAAAATAAAATAAATATAAAACAAAGATAAAAAACATATACCCAAACGTAGGCACATAAATATGTACATACGTGTAACACAATAAACAAATAAACGAAAATACAATTGACAACAATATAATGTGTTAATGAAAAATAAATAAAAACGTTGTAAAATACAAGTATGGTGTAGCAAGGGGGTTTTTGGAAGAAATATGTATGTAATATAAAAGGTGTAAAAAACATGGTAATTTAATATCAGATTTAAAATGCAACAAAATAAAACGCTAACAAACAGGATGATTTCTTACGATAACTACGAACCAAAACCGAAACGTATAACAACAAAAATACCAAAAACAGCTGCTTATGAAATTTTTATTCTATTTCAGACAACGACAAAAATTCCAGTGAAATTTGCTTTTGTATATACATATGTACATTAGGGTGGCCCCAAAATAAAATTGCGGATACCTTATTTTTTCTCCATACAAACGGGCCACCCTAATGTACATACGTAGGTATAATTAACATTACCAGAGAGTTTTTATCAAAAAGCGGTATGTTAAGGATGAAAAAGCGTAATAACGAAGTAAATATAATAAAATAGCGACATGAAAAAGCTGGTCTTTAAGTAATCTCATATTCATTATTCTTAAACTTTTAAAACTGTTAATGTTTTTTGTAAACTCATTGATTCTAAAACTAGCAAAATCAGAATTATTACTGATTATTAAATGACATCCATTTAAGAAAAAGGATTCTAAACGAATTCACAACTTAAAAAAACTGTTATAAAATTGTATATATGGGTCTATTAAAAAAAATAAAAAAAACCTACCTATATTTTTGGATTTTTTTTAGGTTTTCTATGATTTCTATATTGAGCGTCACACACCAAATATGTATAAAAAATCGCTAAAAATGCAAAAATGTTTAAAATTCCAGCTTACTACGATATTCTTTTGTTTCTCAAGATTGACTTTTGCTAAAATTATATTATAAATTATAAACAAAAAATCACGATTCAACTTGATTTTTAATTTTTTTTTAAGTGACTAGTTATTTTAAAATTTTAAGATGAAAATATGTAAATTTTTGTTAAAAAAAGACTTGAACTTAGAGGTTACTTGCAAAGTAATAGGCTTGTAACAATGTATTTAAAAAACTGTAATTATAAGCGTTTTAAGGAAAAAAAAACTATGTAAGTGTGACGCTCAAGATATTTTGTGACGATCAAGAGATTTTGTTGCACGTAAACAAGAAATAATGCCAAATCTAAAGTTTAACGAAAAAAAAAACAAAAATTCTTAAAAAATACAAAACTAAACATGTACATATTTTCTTTGATGTCTTTAACAAAAATGGAAAATAGGAAGTAATTCTTGAAGAAGTTTATACACATTGTAAATATTTGACACAAAACAATAACTTAATTTAATTTATAAATTTTAATTTTAATTCTTATTCTGAATCTGTATAAACTTCATGAAATGACAAGCAGCTTTGTTTTTTTTCATTCTCATTAATTTTTACCAATTTCGAATTAAGTTTGTGGCAAACAGAATCAATCAGTAACAATAAAAATTAAACTCAAATATTATACCGATTATACCTTTCTTTCTTTTCTTTTATATTCGTCATTACGCGCTTTATCGAGCTTTATTTCCTCTCGATATCTCCGTGCTCTTTCACCCGCCGTTAATTTTGTTGTTTTACTCTTGAAAATTAAAAAATAAAATCATTTTATTTATTTCATTTGAAAAAAACTTTGTCCGAACAAATATTTTGTTCTGAACGAATGGGTGAATATACCTTAAATATCTCAATTAATTTTTCAAGTTATAACATTACAATAAATTAAATATCAAGTAAATTTAAAAAAAGGTTTTATTCAATTTCAAAGTTCTATACATCTAAAAAAACACCCTACTATATATTCGGCTGATTTCAATCATTTTAATATATTTAATATAAATAATAAAATATTAACCAGAAATATGTTTTTGGATACTTAGTAATTTTGTTGTTTCTGCTGCTTCAATTAATAATATGACAAATGAGGAAATTAAAAATTGGCTAAACTTAAGCCAAACCAAATCAAGATTATTTTGGTTAAAACGAATTAAAAAGTGATAACAATATATACGAGTACACACACAAATATATATTACTATCAGTGGTTCCATCCATTTGCGAATATAAAAGGGGTGCAAAAGTGGAGAAGTTGTCCATACAAGTTTAACGTTTATTTCTAAGAAATATACAATTCTATTAAAAAAATAATAGAAAAAAATCTTATCAGTATGAAAATGCTATGGTTAAATGTTGGTCACTGTATTATCTTCTTTATTTTAAACAAATGTGTGTATAACATACCCTGCAAATAATATTGGACTACGTGATCCATTTTAGATGATATGGACTACTCCCAACATGGTCCAATGTAATGCAGTCATGGACCATGTCATAGTTAAACAAGAGTTTGTAGTTAAACGACATGGTTTCGTGTTAACACGATTGCATATTGAGTTGTTGTTGGTGTTTAAAACTAACCCTCGTGAGTACTCCATGGAGTAGTTTTGGGACTACTCCGATGGGTTATATGGTCCAGTCCTAGGACATCGCAATGTTAAATGGACCACCTTTTTTTCATATATTTGGAGTAGTTTTGGAGTACTCCTACTCCTCTTTGGACTAGTCTTTACATGCATGTATGGACTAGTCGCGTTATTTGCAGGGTATTTATAGATTGAAATGTGCCACTGAGTGTGTGTTAGTTAAAGTTTAATTATAATAATATTACAATTTAATCAAAGAGGACTAATCAATCTACAGCTTCTTCTAAGATTATCCGTAAGGAGAATACTAGGAGGACTGGTTCTAGAGATGATCAGCCCTCTACGTCGAAGGAGTCGTCGAGCAAGGACGGTATTCTGGTGGCTGTCATTGATCGGAATGATCCTGATGGTAGGATCAGTGTCGAGAGATGGAAGGTGCTAGAAGACAAACTGCTCGACTAAATCTTCAATGCAAAAGGAAGGACTGACGAGGTGGCGTTCAAAGGGGCCGACTGGGTAAGAGGTGTCAAAACTGTCAGTTGTGGTAACCAAAAAACCTTGGAGTTTTTAAAGACCGCAATTGACAGATGTGGCAGAGCTTTCCCAGAAGCCATACTAGCGTCAGAACTACCATTGAGGCCAGTAGTCACTGTATGGATACCCCTCCACCGGTGAAACCAGTGGAAATCATACTAGTATTACTGGCTAATCAAAACGAGGGTCTCATTACAAGCCAGCGGAAGTTGATAGCTTCACTGGGTTATAAAGAGAACCAAGGGAGGGACTTCAGGTTCGCAGTAGACCAGGAGTCTCTCAAGAGGCTGAAGGATATGAGAGGGGTTGTTACGTTCGGTTTAGGGGCTATCAGATTTAGGTTCCCTAAAAATGATAGACCCTGATAGAGGCTCAAGGTGGTGTAAATCAATGTGCACCACTGTGAAGCACCCTCAACCTAACTAACAACCCACCTCATTGACTCCAATGTGGACGTGGCCCTAATCCAAGAGCCCTGGGTAAATAATAACCGGGTAGTTGGATTAAAGGCAACGGGATATACGTTGTTCGTAACAAATACATTGGAAAGGGTACGAACATGTATATTGGCTAGAACTGAATTAAAACTTATGATTTTGAATACTTTCAGGGATGGAGACCTAACGGTTGTGACAGGAGAGGCCAAGGACAGTATAGTCCTGGCAGCGGTATACTTACCCGTATACCGATCCACCTGGTGAGAAGATAAAGGAGTTGGTGATTATTCAAGCAAGAAGGGCTTGAAATTGAAAGGGTGTGACGCCAATGCACACCACACCCAATGGAGCAGTGCCAACATCAACAAAAGAGGTGAGTCTATGTTTGATTTCATAATAGCCAGTGGTCTTTATATATGTAATAAGGGGAACACGCCGACTTTCAGAAATAGAGACAGGGAGGCTGTGATTGATATAACACTGAGGAACTGCAGGGAGCTAATAGAGCATTGGAGGGTGGCTTTGGGTTTTTCCTTCTCTGACCATAGTCGCATATCCTTTAATCTATTATTGGTGAGAAAAAAAGGTGTCCTTATAGGAATCCAAGAAGGACGAATTGGGATTTCTTCTCGGGTCTTGTGGATGATAACCTTAGAGTTACACACAATTGGGGGTAAAATCCTACCGGTGTTGATCTACTGGTGGGCACCCTTACGAGGGTGATGACTGAAAGTTTTATGCGATCTTGTCCGATGAGCTATCCGGGCAAGAGCAAACAACCGAGATGGTGAACAGAGGAGCTAAAAACCCAAAGGTCCACGGTCAGGAAGTTGTTTAATAGAGCGAAAAGCACGCGAAGAGATGATGACTGGAACGACTTTATGAACAGTCTTGGTAGCTACAAGGACATTATTAGGAGGGCAAAAATGGACTCGTGGATCAAATTTAGCGAGTCAGTCGATTCCGTAAACGAAATGTCCAGGTTTAGAAGAATACTATCCAAGGACGGATAACTCCTGGACGGAATCTAGCTCGGAATCTCTCTGCGTACTAATAGAAACTCACTTCCCGGGGTGTATCGATCCAGGGGCGGAGGGTCAGATCAGTAGTGGGAACCCCTTCTCTGAATCGTGCGCAGTGGAAAAGGTTAGGGAAGTGGTGAATAATATGATCACCTTAGAGAAGGTAACATGGGCGGTCAATACTTTTAAGTCCTACAAATCGGCTGTACCAGATGGTATTTTTCCGGCAATGTTACAGAATATTCGGGGATCAACGCTTCTGTTGCTAGTTGAGTTGTTCAGAGTGTGTGTGCTGAAAAGGTACATACCAAGAGGGTGGAGAGAGGTCAGGGTTATTTTCATACCCAAGGCAGGGAAGGCCGGTCACTCGAAACCCAAGGACTTTAGACCAATCAGCCTATCGTCTTTTCTATTGAAGACATTAGAAAGACTGGTTGATACGTATCTGAGGATGAGAATTGACACCGGCATCATAAGTGGCTCCTCTCAACATGCCTACCTCAAGGGTAGATCTGTTGAGAGTGCGCTTCATGATGTGGTGCGGTATATAGAGCAGGGTTTGCGAACCAGGGAATACACTCTGGCGGCATTTCTCGATATAGAGGGCGCCTTAGACAATTGTTAGTGGATATGGAGGTTCCGCTACTCTTGGTCGAGTGGATAATCCTGATGCTCTGAAGCAGGGTGGTCCACTCGGACCAGGGGAACCCAACAGGGAGGAGTTCTCTCTCCCTTACTGTGGCTTTTGGCTGTCAATGTCATTCTAAGACATTTTGATAGTATAGGACAGGAGATCGTGGCCTATGCAGATGATGTAGTTATATTGATTTCAGGCAAGAGACAATTAGCGAAATCATGCAGAGGGCGTTGGGCACACTGTCAGATTGGGCTACGGATAAAGGTTTAGGGGTAAATCCAGAAAATACAGAGTTAGTTCTTTTTACAAGGAGGTATAAGGTTTTAGGCTACCGATACTAGGAGGTGTAGAACTTGGGCTATCTGATAGTGCCAAGTATCTAGGAGTTTTCCTTGACAGTAAACTGTCCTGGAAGAGGAACACGCAGGAGAGACTTAAGAGAGGTCTCAATGCCTACTATGCTTGCAGATCATCGATAGGTAGGAGTTGGGGTCTACGGCCGTCAGTTGTTGGATGGCTTTACACTTCGGTGGTTAGACCCATTCTTACTTATGAATGCTGTGTTTGGTGGGGGACATTGCGATTGTCCAGTCGTAGGAACCTTCTGCCTAAGGCTCAGAGGTGTGCTTCGATCGGCATCACAGGGGCCATGAGAAGCACTCCTCAGGCGGCGCTGGATGTTATTCTACATCTTCTGCCAATTGAGCAGTATGTGATGGGAATAGCAGCCAGAAGTCTTCTTAGGCTGGGGCTGTTAGGTAACTTCACTCAGGGTCATGCCAGGATACTGAGTGAGATTGGGGCTAACGGCTACAATCTGGGAACACCCGGCTCCACAGATTACGCGGGGTTGATTTTGGGCGTATGCCGGAGGTAATAATGCCACCTAGGGAGAGTTGGTCTGATAAAAGCAGATTATACAAGGGATTTGCTATATTTAGCGATGGCTCGAAAATGAAGGGTACAGGGGCGGGGGTCTACATTGAGGATCATGATATCAGAAGATCATATAGGCTTCCCGACGACTGTAGTGTTTTCCAGGCTGAGGTTCTAGGGATCTTGAAGGCCGTGGAACTAACAAGAGACAACATTGACAAAGGGCTGGAGGTCACTATATATGTGGACAGCCAAGCGGCTCTTAGAGCGGTAGGGGGCTGTTATGTAAACTCCAGGTTGGTCGATCTCATATGGTGTTCACACATACATTTTTAATTAACGCCTAATTGAATTCAATTATGCATACAAAATTTCAAATAAGATAATTGCTTCATTAAGAGTAAATTTGCCAAAATTTGTTAAAATTATAAATACAACCCTGTGATAAGTAATAACTAAAATGGCAATTGATTCGTTTTTAAATTAATAAAAAATATTTTTAGGCTGAAAATTATAATATTACACCCAAATACAGTGTACTAGGGAAAACGTCAACTAATTAAAACCGCGGGTGTTAACGTTTAACAAATTAAAAAAAATCAGTTATTTTTTTCTTTCCAACACTTGGAAGACAGCCTAGGTAATGTCAAAAAAGGGTTGACGTAAACGAGCGTTGACTTTTTCCCGAGTGCACTGTAATTGTATTCTTTTTTGTCAGCTGCTGTCAAACGCTAATTAAATTAGCAATATTGAGCATGTGTGAACACTTTTTAATTAACCAATAATTGACTCAATTAAAAATACATGTCTGAACACCATATCAGGCGAATACGTGCTGAGACTCTGCTGAGTACCGGGTCAATCCAATATCAGAGGAAAAGAATTGGCTGATGAATTGGCGAGACTCGGCTCAGATTCGGAGGATCCTGATTGCCAGGTGGCGGTCAGGCCTCCAATAGGTTTCTATTATGGGAAAATCCGGGAATGGATTCTGGGCGAGACAAATAGGGCCTGGGGAACTGAACGGACTGCCGAGTGTCAAGGATGATATGGCCGGTGCTTAGGAAGTCCGACTAGGAATCGTTGCTGGGCGAGAGCAGGGTCTGCGTGAGAACCATGATAGGCGTTATCACGGGCCATTGTATGATAGGTAGAATGGCAAGGATAATGGGATCTGATTTGTCAGACATGTAACTGCTTGGACCCGGAGGAACTGGAGACGATCGAGCACATTCTGTGCCATTGTCCCGGGCTGCAAGTTAGCAGGTTGAGGTGGCTAGGCAATAGATTCATAAGCGAATTAGGGGATAGCTCGGGTTGTAGGATCGGGGATCGCAAAGGAATCGTAATGAATATGGCCTGACTGGGCAACAGGGGAAGGGGCTTTGTGAGGGCTTAGGCGTTTCGCTCTTGGAACATACTAAGTGTCTCCAATCATTTCAGCAAGGCATCACAATGGACCGTATTGGTCTCTGGGTGATGGTGTGGGGACAACCTCACACCGGCCTTCTGACCTAACCTAACCTAATCAATATTATGAATGTAGTGTTTGTGTTTGTTAAAGGTCGTGATACACTATCCTACACAATCGTACGATTCATTCACTGGAAAATCTTACCGTTTTCTATCACACTCAAAGGAATATCGCATCAAAGTATGTCATAGGTGCCATACTATTACACAAAGATGATGCAAAAACATATGTTTTTGCTAATGTAAACAAACGCAGTTTTCCGCCTTTTAAATTAACTTATATTTATTGTATTTTGTTGTTATATGTGAAAATAATAAATTGTATAAACTATACAAACAATTAAAAAAAGTTAAACGTCTGTCCTTTAAATTATAATTGATTTTTTAAATCAATGATGCCGACATTGTTGTTTTCTTTTCAGCTGTATTAAAAAATACAACTCTGATCGCATAGAAACTATCATTTTATGAAAGTTTTTAAAAACTTTTGCAAGTCGGAAATTTTTAGGCCACACTATTGTAATGATCGTAGTGATGCCAATATCATGCGACCTGGCAACACCGTCGAACGAAGTAGTTAAAATGCAACTAACTTTATTTTGAATAATCTCATTTCCTTTTTCATTTTAATAAAACTCGTGTAGAGCTACTACACTATCATACTTTATGAACACACATGTTTTTTTTTTGCCATATCGTACGACTAAATAGGATGATTCCCACGACAGCCGGTTCTACGCACCGGAATGACCCGATATCACTCGGCCAAGGGCTGTCAACTCAGCAATTACTGTTGTCACAACAACAACAACTAAATAGGATAGTCAGTAAACAACTTAACGATTTTCCAATTGTTTTACTTAATTTTTTTTCATCAATAATTACGTTAGTTTTGAATATGTTTACACGCACACTTATTACTATTAAATAATATTTTATTCATATTTTTCATTCTTTAATAATATAATTCTCAAAAATTAAATATTTTTAATGTTTCATCATAAACAAATAGATTTGTCATAAATGTTAAAAAAATTTATATTTGGAGAATAAACAAAATGGGAAATGAATTAAATAAATCCAACATTAGAAATTTCTACACATAATACGTGAGTCTGTTTAGTCCGAAATCGCTAACAAATTGAATCAGATACATTTTTGCAACTGAATACATTTACGTGGGAAAGGAATGCGAGCAATTCTTATATTTACAATCTTCCGCTCGTCAAATAAAATCAGATTGCTTAACATAAAGTTGCTCTTGAAATAATTCAACGTAGACTATTATTAAAAGACGACTCAATTTTTAGAGAATTATAAAAACAAATTCTAATTGAAATTTGTTTGTGAATCGGTCGATAATTGACTATAGCTCCCATATAAGACCCACTTATAAAAGTTAATTAAACGAGCATGAATGTCTTAAAAATTTTTGGTAACCCAATAAAATAAAAATAAATAAGTTTCATATATACATATGTATGTAGGAACACAAAAGTCATGTCACCTAATTTTATAATAATCGGTCCATAAGATCCCTCCAATCATTTTAAAATGCATACAACTTTTACATATAATGATTTGTGCTCTGCTAACAGCTATATGCTGCGACCTGCCAACACCGTTCTCCAATTGCAACCATTCAATTTGCAACCCCGTAATATAAATGACTAAGTGCAACTTAAGATATATCGTGTAAGAACAATGTGGAGCATTCTTTTGATATAAACTAGAACAAGTAAACAACGTTTCAATAAATTTTTGCCTTTGTATATTATACGTGATAAAATTCAACACTAATAATATCTGTATGCACAGAAGTCATGCTACTAAATTTTATGATGATCGGTCCTTATAGCACCTTTATGGCGCCCACATCTTTTAATTTCATATACTGTGGTCGAACTTGACCAACTATACTTTTTTACTTGTTTATAATTAAACCTAATGAAAGTGTACAAATTAAATTTATTTAATAAAACAATATGTACTTTAAAACATGTTTAGTGATAATTGCATTAATTTTTCTGCCAAAACTGCCTACAGGTAACAAACAAAATTTACGTAAGTTAACTATTTCGCATAAACTTTGGCTTTGTCGTCTAAATTAACACAACACACCCTTAAATAAGACAAATAAATTTATAATAGAGAAAATAAATTTAAGCCAAACATATGATTGTGTGTATGTACTATATAGATTTATGTATTCGTACACAAATTTATTTCTGTAACCAAGTTATGTACTTTAGTACTTAAAAAAAAAACATTTAAATTAAATAAATCTTAAAACTTTTTTATGTTATGTTATGTTTGTTTGTACAAACATGCTTTAATATTAATTAATAAAAATCATTCCAGTTTTACTACTTTTTTGATATCTATACAAATATTTAAAAAACATTATGTATGATGTACATATATACCCTACACATAGCCTGCAAAACTTAGGACTTTTAAAACTGTTTGCTATTTAATAAATGGCAGAATTTAAACGTGCATGTAGCAATTAAAAATCACTGATAGGGATGTCAAACATAGTTTGTTTTTGCTGCTGAAGAAATCAACAACAACAAAGTTCACGGTGGGGATATTTTGAAAATTTATTTAGCTATTTATTTACATATTATTTTTTTTGTTGCCATTTTATACTTTTTTTATTTTTCAAATAGGGTAGACGGAATTCTATACTGTCAGTTGTAACACTTAAATAGATTTTTTTTTTCTTTGAAAGAAAAATAAAAATTTCTGGTAATATAAATTCAGGAATAAATTTTATAGATAGGCAGGCAATACACACACTCACATACATAGTAAATATCTATATACTTACATATCTACTTGTGTGTTTTTTGTAGACAGACAGTCAAAGTTTAAGGTACAATTTAATTCCAAACACACGACTTGAACAAACAAATTAACGAAACAAAACAATGTGTACATTTTATACATACACCAACAACCAGTCAACAAAACCAACAATCATACATTTATATATAAAACCTGTTTTTAACCACGAACAACATTTAAACAAAATCTCCTTAAAAAAACGGTTTATTTCGACCAAAAACATAAACTCGTATACAAAATTTTGAGGCTTAGTAATAAATTCATTTCTGCCTTTGGCCTTTGGTAAAAATGAAGCTGAAAAAACGAACGGGAACACATGGCGTTTACGTGAGTTTTGTTATCTTTAATAGAGAACAGTGGTGGTAACATAATTAGGGGCACAACATTTCAAAATTATACTAAAATGTTGTAACGTTATTAACCCTAATCTTACCAACATGTGTCTGTGAGACACATTTTGATGTTTGATTCAATAAAACAACGAAACTTTGTTACATATTGACACCAAATTTTATGACTTTTATTTTACATCTGTTTAGTATAATTTCACAAAACAAAGTTGATAAATATTAAATTCCTCTATTTTTTATAAGCCAAAATAAAAAAATGTAACATAAACTACCAACATGTGTCTCAGAGACATCATGGAAAGCAACACAAGCAAAAAAAGCTCGAAAACTCGTTTTACGAGAAGTTGCCGAAGGACTTATTGTCCCCCAAATACATCAAAGGTCAAGAAATAAATTACAACGTCCTATAGTTCAATGCATGGAAAAAGTTCTTCAAGAAGGAAATACACCAAGTACAACCACTTCTACAACAAATAAACGTAAAAGATGCTATATGTGCGATCCAAAAATAAGTCGTATAATAAAGCAATGCTGCCAAATATGTAAAAATAATGTCTGCAATGAGCATGCTACAAAAGTTATAAATTGTAAAGAATGTATTCAATAAAAAATTACTTAACATAAACTAATTTGTAATTGTCTTATGCTTTTTTTTTTTAATTTGTATGTATGTGTCTTAGAGACACATGTTGGTAGGATTTGTAAGTTTTTATGTCGGTATGATGAGGGTTAAAAACTCGTTGTTTTTCATGATATTCTTATACAACAAAACGACAATTTTTTTTATAAGAAATCAATGTCATTGTCTACAAAAAATAAAATAAAGCACATTTTCTAATTTATTAAACACCAGTCCATTACAATTAAAGCTAGACTTTCGGAATAGCCTATCTCGGTTGTTAAGTTATTGCTTGTTTTTTTTTTGACAAAACAGCCGTGTAAATCTGTCGTTCCGGTGCGTAAATGCGGCTTTCGTGTTTGTATACATACATATAAGTATGTATATATGTATTTATAAAAGTCCACCTGACAGATAGTCAGGCAGCTAGCACAAATACACCATTTACTATGAAATGTCTTGTTACTCTAAAAAAATTAAAACACTATAAGAAAAAGTAGAAAAAAGATAAGCAGGAAGTGCATTATGAGGAGTATAAGTGAAATAAATAGCGCCCACGTTTAGGCTTACTTGCGAACGATCTTTATACATTCATTTACTTTTATACATTACATATAGGTATACCGCGTCAAAAATAATTTCTTAGAGATTTGTTTGTTATTTCTTTAATTGTGAAATTTAATGAATTGTTCTTTAGTGACAAGAAAATCTGTAATGCAAGAACGTGATTGTTTTCATTAAGTGTTATGCTATTTAGAATATCATTTGCCAAAAAATATTTATGAAAAGTTATTTGTTGCTTTTTGAGTTTACAAAAAAAAAAAAAAATCATACTCCTCAACGTAAAATATTGACAGATAACACACAAACTTGCTTCCCGTTGTTATATATTATGTCCTGTGGTTCCTAGTAGGAACAAAGGACCGTTGTTAATAAAATAAAATTATTCCGTCGCATGAACGAGGGCATTTATACTTCTGATGTCAATTCTCGACAGATTGGACAAATCGAACAAAAAGAGGTAGCCTCATTCCTCGAATCTCAGATCCGCTTGGGCCAGACAGTGGTAAAGAAGATGTTCTGTGTATCTGTGTACCACCTTATCTGTGCATAATATAAGAAACTCTATCCAGAATGATACTTTTGCACTATGAAAACGGTACCCCATCAAATCGTTAAATTTCCGCTTCTAAGAGCGAAGTCCCACACTTTGTCAGTGTATCCGTGATATGATAACCAGGTGCATTAGACATTTAAAAAAAAAAAAAAGGAAACACAATTTTAGAAAATAGTAAAACTAGCAGGCAGGTGAACAAATTCAATATAGAATCCAATAATTTCTAATAAAATAAAACTTTTAATGTATTTTTCGAGTATTAATTAAATCTGGCTATATTTTTCAACATTCGCTTTATAACTTTTTTATGGGGTTACTAGTTTACTATTCTTTTTTTCCTTTTTCTTACTACTCTGGGACATATATTTTAATTAAATAATTAATTTGGCTGGGGGCCACTATTTTGTATGTATTTATATATTTACTTAATTTAAATTATATGTATGTTTTATTCAGGAAATAACTTTGTAATATATTTAATGTATGGCCTATTTTAAGGCTTTTTATATTACTTTGAAATAAATAAATCATATTCATAAAATTCACAAATATATACACTAAAATATTTATAAATACACAAAAATTCTGCGTATTTCAATTCAAATCTACTGTTCTTTCATTCTTATCGTAAGTGAGCATCTGAAAAGTTGCTGTCGACTTCGTCATCGTCGTACTCGCACAATTTCAATTGATAAAATTTTATAATAAATGAATAACATGGAAATGTAGTAGTCTTCTTAAACATACACGTTTGATGCAAGTATGTTGTACGTACTGTACAGACAACAGGAAAGAAGCAAACATTCAGTCAGCCAGCCAGACTAATTGACGGTAAAAAAAGCAGACAAACTAAATGACAAACATACGAACATACATATATATAAATGGACATTAAAATAAAAGAATCATCATAAACATTTATACTCAGTCGGTTATTTATAAAATATATACATATGTAGGTATGTACTTATTGTGTTTATTTTTTTTCGCATTATTTTTGTTGTTATTCTGGCTTTGAGGATGATGATGTTTTTGTTTCGTTTTTTTTTTTTTTATTATAATAGTGTATTAGGCATGCGTCAAGTGACGTGGCACTCACTAACTGTATTGAAATAGATACAAATTGACTGCCCAGCAGAACTAATGATGATGTCTAATGACGAATAACCAAACAAGAATTACATACAAATGCAAAAAATGTAAATTTCAAAGTAGCATAAGGGCGATTCTATTCTGACGTATGCAATATTTAGACGCTTTAAACGTCTTTTACTATTAGAAGAAAAACATTTTCAATTAAGTTATTTCTAGAAGGGGTAATATTTTTCTATATATGTATGTACTATTGTTAACTCTTTACAAGAATTTATATGAAACGACCAAATAACCACGAGAGAGCTTTAAAATGCATGACGGGTGCAACCAAATTGGCCAACTTTTATAAGAACATACCACAAAAACACAAAACTTTGTTAATTTTTAAACTTTTATTGTGTTATTCTTTTTTTATTGTGAAAGATGAGATATCAAACGATGATTATCAAATCAAACATTGTAGAGAAATATAATCCAATAATAAGAAATTTGCTCTTTAAGCCATGATGGGTGCAACATGAATGAATTTTCTGTTCGCGCCAAATCTATGAATCTTAATGCTTCGAAGTGCACAACAAATTTATATTTAAGCTTACGTCTAAAAAAATCATATTATTATAAAATATAGATATTTTACTTTAAATTTGCATCAAAAAAAGTATCAAATAGTGTGATTTGAAAATTAATGTTAAAAGTTGTCTAGAATAGAATCGCCCTTAAATAAATGTATAAAACATAAATCAATTAATTTTTATTTAACCTTATCATTTAGTTTTAAAAACTGTTGTTTTGTTCACAAGGAATTTTTAAGACCATATTCACATTTGAAAAGATTCTCATAGTAACAAATAACATTACTCGATATACATATATGTATTTTAGTTAGTATTTTTACAATCAGTGGCATGTAAAGAATTGTCGATTCAGTATACTACGAGCAGATCAATAACTTGTTCAACAATTTGGATATCTTCCAATCTCGAAATTCTTAGAAATAATTTCTCTTATAAGCAACAAAACTATATCCGTGTAAATGTGTATTTTTAATGCATATGATTTGTAAAAATACCGCGTCTTTCTAATATAAAACGACTACTACTCTATATTTATAAAAATTCTGATTTATAAAATTCCAGCAAAATATGTACTAAAAAAAAAAAAAAAAAAAACCGACTTTAAGGTGACGCCAAAAGTACAATATGTTAGCCTAAGTAAGCCAACATTATTCTTAGGGCGCATTTTCACTATGACATTTTTGTTGTCAAATTGTCGAAAATGTTGGCAATTTTATGAAAACGGGTTGTCATATGGCGTCATCTATGTTTGCAATGATGATTGGAAAAAATTAAATTTATTGATGACAACCCGCCCTTACACTTAGATGGTCATACCTAACATTTAAAAAAAAGTCGGCGGATGATTACTTGGCATTATCATGCCAATATAAAGATGTTATCATTATTGTTGACAGCACATGGCCGAATGAATTCGGTTTATTTCGGTGCGTACGATCGGAAGTCGAGGAATTGACATTATGGTATTTGTTAATTCTTACCTATACAATGACAAATATAGTTATCTTTTAATATAAGTATGTCTTACTGTGTTTTTAAATTAATAAAAAAAATTATTTAATTTCAAAAAAAAAAAACAGAAACAAAATATAATATATATATATTATATTATATTATTATTCATAGAAAATATTTATGTATATGTGCATGAAATAATATTAACTACATATTATTAATACAAAATATTTACTCTTACAAAAATATTTATAACATTAATATGAGATGGTATTCCTCTGTTGTATTAAAACTTGTTGCAGACTTCAAGACATTCAAGGCAATTTTATCCGACTCTGTTAATATTGCATTTTTTAAATCTTTTAAAGTTGTATATTGTCTTGCCTTTGAAAACACTTTGGCGGAAAGAACTCTCCAAAGGTCTTCTATTGTATATGTACTATGGCTGTTAAAAAAATATTCAACATTTTTCTCGAGTTCCAAATGCAGTCCCCACCATCACCACCACGGTGGTTACGATTTTATGGCGCTGAGTTAGGTACGGTTTTGCTATTCTGTTTTCACATTTAAGACCAATATCCTTTTTTTACTTTTGTTTCTAATCGAAAGCATTTACTCTCTACATATATTGTTGAGATTAGAATATATCGAGCCATAACCGCCGAAAAAATGTATCCCACAAACTCAAAATTTTACAGGGGAAGGTTTTAAAATTTATAATGTAAATATTGTTTTGTGTAATACATTTAATTTTAATAATTTTAAATGATGTTGAACTATCGATTTCGATAGAAAAACAACAATCGATTATGGTGTGGGATACATTATTTTGGCGGTAATGGCTCGATATTGTTTTAAGATTATTTTCTTTATTATTTATTTATTTAAATATATGTATTAAGTTATGAAAATATGTTTAGAATAATTTTAGAGGTTGTGAAGCAGCGTTAGGTCTTTTAATTGTAGTATCAATAATTCGTACACATTGAATTGATTATTTTCAAGACTTAATATTTTACAATGTTAAAAATTATTATTAGAATTTTATTTTCATTTCCATACGCTGCCGGGTAATACTGAGGTCAAGTTCTAGCTTTATTTGCCTGCAGCTAATGTTTTCATCTGCTGCTAAATGTCGAATTCGCCGCTAAGTTCTGGTGTCTATGGTTAAAATCTGTCCACCTGCGTTTATTTTTACCATAATTTTTTTGAATCTTTAAAATCTCACCAATTGGTTTCCCACATTCCCTCTATTTTCCGCGTTTCTCTTCAGTTAATTCAGTTCCACGTAGCATTGTTTACTGCAAACATTTCCGAAACCATTTTTTCTATATACATACATACATATACGTAAATGTATTGTATATGCATGTACCTATGCAATCTTATATCACAAAAATTATAGACTCAATTAAAAACTTCAAAAGATTATGTCATTACTTTTCACCACCTGAAACTCGACTGTCAAGCAATGCACACTGATCATCCAAAAATTTAGTGCCATGACTTCCGTCAATATAAATATTATGTGTGTTAAACTTTATCTCGATATAGGTAAATACTTTTAAAAGATTTATTGAGGTTAAAGTGAATTACAAAGAGGGTCTTATATGAGAGTTTTGACTAATTATGAACTGACTATTATAAGATACTACTAAGATACATGTATAATTGGCCACAAGGCTTTCTATGTATTGAAAATAAAGAATTGAATTATAAATTAGGTATCATCATTTCTGTACAGAAGAAACTCATTTTTGTTAAATTTTATTCGGATACCAACATTTTTAAAATAGTTATGCTCTTTTAAGTGATTTTCGGAAGTGGGTCTTATATGGAAGCTACGACTAATTATGGACCGATCGTCATAAAATTCTACCATATTATATGTATGTATGTATACCTATCAGAGATCGGCAATGAATCGTTTTTTTACGATTCACAACTACTCATAACATTTTAAGTATAAGTGGTTTTACATCATTGAAATTTAACTACTCTGAGTTACTCAAACTCGTAACAACGTTGACTTATTAATGCGGGTGGATATAAGTATGAGTACAACGCCGGCATCTAGCTCATACCATTCCCAATATGTTTGATTCATAAACCGCGGTATTTTGATTTACATTTTAAGAAAAATACTCATATACTCATAAAGTATTCAACTCAGTTAAGTCATTCTGCTTTATCCGTTAGGAATTTATACAAAATAAGTAAAAAAGAAATATAAAAACATACAAGTAAGTTTATAGGAAAACATATTGGGGAATATATAAAATTTTTTACTTTATATAATTTTTATAAGCAGGCTGTAAAAAATGAATGACAACAGTGAGATTGAAAAAAAAATCAATGCCGGAGTTTTCCGATTAGTGCAAAAACGTAAGGGCAAAAGCCCAATATGGACAATGTTCGCACAAATTTTAAAGGACGATGAAACGATTTTAGATGGCATTGTATGCTGTCGCATGTACAAAAAAGTATTAAAGTATAATGGAAAACATTCATCCAATCTAAACCGTCATAAGTGCTAGAATTTGACCTTACCAAGTGCACGTATTAAAAAGGTAAGTGAGGAGGAAAAACAAGAAGCTATTGATGCTTGTACAACATGGGTAATTGAGGACTGTCGCCCCTTTACCGCTGTTGAGGGAACTGGATTTCGCAAATTGGTTAATTTTATTTTAAAAATTGGAGCACGTTATGGTACAAATATTGATGTTAATGATTTCCTTCCTGATCCATTCACACTTTCACGCCGCATAACAAAAAGAGCACAAGAAAAGAAGAACGAAATGAAATTGAAAATTGGAAAATTAGTAAGTAATGGTGAAGCATCTGTAACTATTGATCTTTGGCAAGATAACTATGTGAAGAGAAATTTTTTGTGCGCCACTCTACATTTCCAAAAGGACTTTGAATTGATTGAAATTGTCCTGGGAATGAAATCTATGGATTTTATGCGTAGTACTGGACAAAATGTGTTATGTACTTGCTGCAAACTTCCTTAAAAACCCATTGCCCTACATGTTGGAATTCACATTATGCCATGTTTAAGTCAATCTCAGATAACTGGATACAAGTAAATCAAATTCTTGCCGTTAACTCAGAAACAGACAGACTATCAAGTATAAATATTTTAATCCTGCAATGCTTGGTTGAGCTGTGTGCCTGTTTTGAGGTAGTTTTCAAAAAGCTCCAAGGAAGTTGTTTTCCTTCGAGATGTTTCATTATTCCATCAATTAACCGTCTTAAAGAAATTTGTGAAGTAAAAGAAAATCATGTTCAAGCAATTTCCCCTGAAGAGAAATATTTTAGAAAGGCTAGATGAGACCTGGGTTACATATTTAAGTATATGGCACAAGACTGCCTTTTTTTGTATCCACCAGCAATTTCTGAGCAAGGCAGTGACCTTGACGAAATAAAACAGTTCTGCATAAATGAAATTAAAGAAAATGAACAAAATAATTCTCAATCTGTAATACCATCTAAATCGTCGGATTCTCCATGTAACCTCACATCTCTGTCAAGTCCATTGTCACCAAATTTATCCTCTACAATTTCACCGTTACCATCGCCTAATTTACAAATTTCAAACAGTAATAGCTCAAGAGAAAACCTTACAAATAGTTCATCTAATTCAAATACTTCATTCAATAAAGAAGTACGATTCTTTTTTCCGAACTTATTAAGACGTTCTATGATGTCAGCACCAGAAAGTGCAAGGGAAGAGGTGACACGTTACTGTATGGAAAACACAATGATAGATGAACATTTTGATGTTATGCAGTGGTGGAAAGCCAACTCCACAAAATATCCAAGATTGTCAAAACTAGCGTTGCGCATTCTATCAATTCCAGCCAGCAGTGCCGCGTCAGAACGTGCCTTTTCTTTGGCGGGAAATATTATTTCTGAAAAACGCAACAGACTAGCCCCTAAAACAGTTGACAACATACTATTCCTTAATTCTTTTTATAAAACTGTCTCTTTTTAGTTATAAAACCATGTTTTTCTTATAAAATATTTTGTTAAGTAAATATTGTAAAATTAAAAAAAATTAAAGTAGGGACACATTGTACCTATATAACAAAAAATGGAAAATAAATGAAATATGAAATAAATAAGCAATACTAGTCTTTGTGTTAAAATTTAACTTCAGTAATAATATTGTTCGTTACTGTAACACAGTACTAATTATTTTTTTTTTCGTCTACGTACATTGAGTTAAGGAGAGTCAAAATGAACAACATCATACATGAGATTAAGTATGAATATAATGAATACTTCAAACTTTAAAGCTGAGTTGTGGTTTGATGAGATTGAGACAAGTATGAGTACGTATAAGTATAACAAATTATAAGTCATGATTCAAGTATACTCACTTTTTCAGTACTCATAACTGATCTCTGATACCTATACACGAAACATATTTGTGTTCAATATTATTTGGATACCAACATTTTTAAAAGAGTTATGCTCTTTTAAGTGATTTCGGAAGTGGGCCTTGCATGGGAGCTCCGACTAATTACATTTATGATCGTTAAACCCCTATTTCGTAAGGATATTTGTATTGGGGCCAGGTGAAATAATGGACCGATTTCCACCAGTTTCAATCCCATCCATCCTTGGGCCGAAAAAAATATCACGTACCAAATTTTATTGAAATATCTTCAAAATTACTACCTGTACTCTGCGCACAAGCTTTACATGGACAGCCAGCCATCCAGACGGACTGACATCGGTAAATCGACTCAGGAAGGACCAATATTTATGGCCGTTACAAACATCAGCACAAATCCATATACCCTCCCCACTAGTGTGATGTTGGGTATAAAAATAAATATGTACCTAATTGATTGAAGAAAATACATTACAAGGTAGGTAGAAATATAATAGGTATAATAAACATATGCACATACATACATACATATGTATGTATATGTTAAACATTTTAAATTAAATATTTTCATTGCAAATTTTCACGGAAAATAGACTATGTAACATTATTAACATTTTGGTTAGTGTATGTAGGTATATCCAATAATTTTTTTTCAAGCTGCACAGTTTGTGCCTACATTTTTCGATTTTATTTTCCCGCCTTTTTCTTTTATTACTTTTTTTACGGGACATTTTAAAGATTGTGGGCAAATCTTAATTGAATTTAATTTATAATTGAAACATTTTTTTATAGGAAAAATACTTATTCATCACAAATATGTACATAGATATAATAATCTGAGGGTTGCGTTCCGAGGGTGTCTTTCTAGTTTTTAACCACCAATGAAATCATATCGTTTTGTGTTCGTTAGAATTTATATATATGTATGTATGTAGGTAAATAGTTATTTAAAAAAAAAATAACAATCATTTTTTTGATTTTTTATTCGAGACATAACTTAAATATTTATGCGTTCCCACTATAATTTGATATAGAAGGTCCCATGTATTACTTTTTATTTAGTATTTATACCTAAATGTACATACATACATATTTATTTATTTATTGAGTCTAATAATATATAATTAATTTGCCTGACTAACATTCAATGTGGTTTATCGCAAAAGTTTTAAGAATGTATCTTGGTCGAATCAGAACGGCCGATCACTATAAAAGTCTTTTACAAACATATGAAAATATTAATACAAAAATCCAATAAAAATATGACACTTAATCACCTGAGACCTAAACTCTTTATAGGTACCTGTTTAAAATGAGAATATAATTTATCACTTATGGATGTAGCAACAGCAACAAAACAAAAAACAGCTTTAAAAATTAATTTGACATAAATAAAACCAACAACTTCAAAAACATATGTATAAGTACAGTTGCGTTCATAAAAATAGGAGTAAGCCAATTGAAAATCAAGAATTTAATTTTAAATAATAAAAACATGGTTAAATTCAATTTTTTTTTCTGTAATATAATGTTGATTTAATCCTAAATTATTTAAATTATTCATTAATTAAATAAAGCTTTCAACAAGTTAGTAACAGGAAGTTAAATAAAAATATATCTTAAATGTGTTGTTCAAAATAATAGGAGTATGTATTCAGTTTTCATTAATATTTACTATTAGAAATGTTAAAAATGCTTATGATTATTATTGGAAACTTTAAATACGATTAGTATTTGGTAGAATAGCCATTACTTTTTATTACAGCAGCACATCTGCGAGGCATCGTTTTAGTGGAATTTGAATCCACCCATCGTGCACTACAGACCACAACTCAGCTGCATCTGACGGTTTTCGTTCGGCAACCTATTTTTTAACATCCTCCCATAGATGTTCTATGGAGTTTAAGTCTGGGGATTGAGCAGGGCATGACATAACATCCACAACGTTGACACGAAACCACTCCTTTGCCAATTTGCTGGTATGTTTTGGGTCATTGTCTTGTTGGAAGACCAATTTAATCGGCATATTCCACTCTGAATATGGCAGCATTATTCTATCCAATATTTCCACGTACACTTTTTGGTCCATAATGCCTTTTATTTCGTATATTGGACCAACACCGTTGTATGAAAAAGATCACCATACCATAGTTTTCACGCCACCGCGGTGCACCGTGTTTAACAGTCTTTCTTGTATACTGGACTGCATTTGCTGTGTTCGGAGGACGTCGTACGTACTGCCTGGATCCAGTTCCGTCAAACAAAACAATTTTGCTTTCGTCCGTCCACAAAACATTTCGCCATTTCTCCTTCGGTCAATTGATGTGTTCCTGGGCGTATTTCAATCTTGCCGCAGCATGTTTCTTCTTTAATAAGAGCACTTTACTTTCTAGCGAATAATTTTTACTCCAGCAATCGCCTACGAATAGTTACAACACTCATAGGAAGTTCAAGTTCTTTTGTATTTTAATTGCTGACGCGGAAGGGTCGCCTTTACTTATGTGTGCTATACGGCGGTCATCTAGACTCGATGTTTTACGCTTCCGACCTCAAGTCTCAGCTTTATTTTCGTAGGATAAGGCATTTGCAATCATCTGATTCGAGCACGATAGCATTTCTCTAATTTCTCTTTATTTTTTCCCTTGATTTCGAAGATTTTTTATAAGTTTACGCGTTTCTTCGTTATAGCGTGTTCAGATATAACCCTTAATTGCGTTAATCGCAATTAACGCCATTATTGAGCTCAATATTCCATATAAAATCTCAATTAATTATTGCGCAATAAGTACGAAATTGTTATAATATTGAGTAAGATTTCGAATGCAACACTGTTCACAACTGTGTTTAGTGAGCAAAATTGTATAGAATGCAAATGTCAACAAAAGAAATCATTAAAAAATCAATGTGAAGGTAAGTTTGTTTACGTAAAAACACAACAACCATATAGAGTATTTTTTGTATTGTTTTCCAACTGTCAAATGATTTTACATAGAAACAGCGTTGCCACGACCAAAAAAATTTTGTAACCAAAATGTAAAAAAAAAGTAACCAAAAGCAAAAAAAAGTAACCAAAATTTTTATATATTTAAAATTTTATTTTATTTATACTTCAGCTAAAAAATATATATGTAAAATATAAATTAACCATTGCATTTCAGTTTCTAGTTTAGTCTTATAATTAGGTACAATTGAAAGAAAAAAATAATTCAGCAATAACAATATTAATAAAAACCAAATGTAATTAATTTCATTAGATTTGTTACAAAACACTAGTAGATAAAGTTTAAGTAGATGAGGCTAAAAATCTGTCTTGAATGTTCTTAGATGATTTATCCATATAGCGAACGACTAGAACTAGTGATTTCTTTGTGGATACGTATGTTGTTTCGTCTACTATTAACGAAAACTTTCCTAACATTTCTGTTAATTGAGTTGCTTTACCTGCCACATTTAATGTGTTTCGCAATTTTGAGAGTCGGGACAGCGCTCCTCTAATAAGCCTGGTAGATAGTCCATTAATAAAAAAAGGCAAATTGTGGGTAATAAGAAACATTACTAATGTTAGCTCTGTTTGGTGCACTTGCTTATTAAGAGTTTCTTTTTGAGAACTTGCAAATGTTGTTTTTATTTTCCACATTTTGCTTATGACACTTTTTTTGTGTGCTTTCGTAAATAACTTACGTGATTTGGAATTTTTTTTCACAGGCAGCGCAGAAACAACATCGATCTTTGTTTCTTAGCCACGGAAACTCATCCAACCACAATACACGGAATTTTCTTTTCGTGCTGTTTTTAATATCACTAAACAACAAAATATTATTTAAAAAAAGTTATTGAAATTGAATGCAAATATGCCTCTTCTCATCATCACTTCCAGAAGATAACTCGACATTATTAGTTTTACTTTGAGCAGCCTTTTTAAATAAAAATCTAACAAAAATAAAAATTGTGCTTAAAACCAATATTATTATTTTTTAATTCGAAGTACATACAAACTTATCCATTTTTTACGAAAGAAACCCAATCTTAACTATTTAAAAAACACTTTATTAATTAAAAATTAAATAGCACGCTAATTTGTAAAAAGCTTTTTTTGGTTTTCTGATAAAAAACATAATTTATGAATGTTTATTAAGGTCCGTTCATATCTAAAACAAAAGAATAATTAACTTGCTCCGATGTCAAACATCAATATGAAAATGCATTTAGTAGCATGTTTTTAGATGGTTTTTGTGAAGAACCTTTTACTCGTTCAACAATACAATGATTGTGTTTGTTATGTTTGGAGACAGGCATGTATTTTTTTGTAATCTTGTGTTTAGTGTTTTATTTTTAAAACACTTAAAATGTGGTAGTTTAGTTTATCACCAAAATTAGTGGTAAAAATTAAGTCAAAGTAAAAACAATGTAAAAAATGGTTACTTTTGTGTTAAAAAAAAGTAACCAAAACGGAAAAAAAGTACACAAGTACACATTGGAAAAAAAAGTAACCAATTTTGGTTAAAAGTAACCAAAACGGCAACGCTGCATAGAAACACAACAACCATATAGAGTATTTTTTGTATTGTTTTCCAACTGTCGAATGATTATTGAGTAAACATATGCAAGAAAAGATCATGTAATACTACCAATATTGTTATCCAAGGAAAACAAATTAGTAAGACAGAATCATTAAAAATTCTTGGCTTAATTTTCAACAGCAATTTCACCTGGTCTTCGCATTTAGATCATATTAAAAAAACTCTATCAAAACGTATTAATATATTAAAATGCATAACTAGTAAAAATGGTAACTCCCATCCCAAAACATCATTAAATATTGTTCGCAGTGTCATCCTGTCAACTATAGAATATGGCCTAACCATATATGGAAAAGCCCCAAACACACAATTAAAAAAAATTGCTCCAATTTATCACCAATCCATTAGAATTGCCCTTGGCGCTCTAAAAACTACTCCAATTAGAAATTTATTTGCTGAAGCCGGAATACCCACAATTGAACAAAGGTATAAAACGCTTACTACAAATTTAATAATTAAAATTATGTTCCCATCAGACCAACATCTTATTCATCGATTACCAAACCTGCTATCACAAGCCCCAATGCGCATTCGATCTACAACTCACTTAAATTCGCCTCCGATATGGATTTGAACTTAAAACAGCAAAAAGCTTATACACCCACTGAACCTCCATGGAAGTTGAAAAAGGATAGTTTTATTTCGGATCTTATTAACCTACCCAAAGAATCTACATCCAATCATATATACATTTCTCTCTTTAAAGAAATTCTTTTAACATACAAAAATTGGAACTTCTTATATACAGATGGCTCAAAAACAAACTATTCTACAACATTTGCAGTAATAGATAAAACATTAAAAATAGAATTCCTTGCTAGCTTAAATAGTGAATGTTCAATTTTTACTGCAGAATCAACCGCTATCTATTACACCCTCAATAAATATAAAAATCTCCGTGGTAAATATATTATTTGTTCAGACTCAAAATCTACAATAACTGCCACCCAAAATATAAAAAATAAAAATACAACTATCTCAAAAATAAGAGATATCTTAATAAAATACCCCACCAAATTTAAAATAATGTGGATTCCGGGCCACTCTGGTATTAAAGGAAACACATTAGCGGACGAAGCAGCAAAATTTGCTTCTTCTGCACCAATCCTTTCATATGCCTCATCTAATAAGTGCGATATCAAAAGAGCAATTTCAACATCAATTAAAAAAGCCGATACTGAAGAATGGGCCAACTACCAACACATATACAAAACATTCAACCCAGATAAAACTCCACCAATATATCCCAATGAAGCAAAAAGAAGTGATCTTCAAAAATATATTAGATTAAGATTAGGACATACCCGCTTAACTGTACAACATTTGTTTAATAACACTAACCAAAATCATTGCCAACTTTGTAATACAACAACAACTCTAAACACAGAACATCTAATTTTCTTATGTAATTTTATAAAGCAAGCTCAAATAAATCTTTTCGATAAAATTTGCCTAGTAGATCTCCTAAAAACTGTAAATATAGAAAACATAAAGACTGTAATGTTACTATTAAAATACTGTAATATATACAATCTTATTTAACATATATTAGGTCAAAATCCTTAGTTGTTAGTACCTATGTAAATATTGTTTGTATTCATAATTTATTATGATTATAAATTATTAAATAAATAAATAAATAAATTAATTAAGTTTCATATCTGAACACAGTATTAGCTTTTTATATGGTTTTAAAAATACCAGACTAGCAAAATGACTTAATTTAAATATGGAAAGCTATTACTCCTATTATTTTGAACGCAACTGTATATGTATTAAATAAATTTAAGTGGCGCCTGCCTACATTCATACATAAACTCAAACACCACAAACTTGCAAGGTATACACAAAAAATACATAAATAAATTACAAAACAAAACAATATAAAAACCAATTGTGGTCAAATAAAATGTTTTCTCAATTTCAGAGTAACAGTAACAAACAAAAAAATCAAATTCAGCAGAGAAAATTTGTATGTATAAAAACTTGCTTTTTGCTAGGTTAGACTTTTAAATATAACCAACCAAACTTTAAAAAATGCTGTACATTAAAAAGTACGAAAAAGTATGAACAAAAAAATATAAATTTTTTTATTTTTAAACCCCAATGACAACGATGAATAACAACGGCGGCAGCAAAACAAAAAAAAAAAAAAGAAAGAAAAATAAATTTAAGAAACCAGCAAACTATAATAAAAAAGTTACAATAAAAACCTATTAAAGAAAAAAAAATAAAAGTATGAAAAAATCTACAACGACAAAAACAAAAGTAGAAAGAGAAAAAACCGGCAAAGCTTTGGTAGTCAGTAGCATGAAACATTAACGAATAAAGAAAAAATAAAACCAGTTTTTTTGTACAAATAGTAGAATGGAATGGTTGGTTGTTGTGTTGATTGTATCTTCTACACATACAGACTCGTGTATACTTCCATGCAAAGAAACAAAAATTATGCCCATATAATATACTAGAGCAATAATATACACGAGACAAAAAAACAATAATAACAACAAGCATATACCTACATAGTATTCGTACGTATGGTGGGTTGGCGGAATGTTGAAGCAAGCACTCTCCTTTTCGTGGTACGATTTAGAATTGATAATAAAATTTAGAGTGCGGCTCAACAGAATTTTTAACAATAACTGATCTTTAACGAATTATTATTTGTTTAACATATGTACTTGTAGGGTAATAACTTTTACAAAAGTCCCGGGTCACACACTGCCACTTGCTGCTCAACTTTTGAGTTTGTGGGTGAGAGGGGAAAGAAGAGTGGTCCCGGGACTTATGGCATATGAAATTTAAAAATTGAGTAACTTTGACTCAAAATTGTACTTTGTCAGCACAGATTTAATTATTGTTTTGAAAGACAACAGATCAGCTGATTATAAATTGTGTGTTGGTTTGGTTAAAAAAAAACCTTGAAAATAAAAGAAAAAATCGAATTAATTATGTTTATATGTATTTCAATTCGCCTAGATTTTGACATTTCACATGCATATTAACAAAAACAAAATTCGTTGTTTTTGGATTGTTGTATATGTTGCAGTGTCGCATACACCATTTTAATATATCCTTTTTTTAATTCAGAAAATACGGCAACATTAAAATTGAGAGATCCAAATGATTATTCGGAAAATATAAATTAATTAGAAAATCAATTCTATATGAGAAATTGAATTTCAGAAAGATAATCAGGTATGTATGTGATAGAAATCAAAAACGATTGAGTTTTTGAAGTCCATTTTAAAGTATTTCTAATCAAATTTTTAAAATTTTTGTTTTAAGATTCTCTTTAATAGCAAATTATCTTTATATTTTGTGGGATAAAACTGTTTTAATACAGAAATATTACGAAAAAATTAACTTCTAATACTCACTCGTTTTCGTTTTCGATTTCCATCACATACCTGAATATAAAAAAACAAATATTTAATAAAAACAATAAATATTGAGAAAATATAAAATGCAGTTGCCCAATACTGATTTATTTTTTTAAATAAGACTTGCTTAACTTCAGCACTACAAACGTTCACAGTTTTTAGCTCAGCAAAAGCATTAAAGAAAAATTCAAAAACTGTAAATTTTAAGTGAGTTGCTGTGGCTGACTGTGTCAGCAAATAAAATTACATAGTTAAGCTACAGTCAATAGTTTTATTTTTGTTTTGTTTGGCTTGCGCTGCGCTATTGCTTGCTCACTAACAAAGTTTTTAGTGTAAACTAAGCAGAAATTTGTGTGTTTTTGCTAATTCATAGTCAGCAAATTCAACGCTGTTTTAAAGACTCAAATTGGTCGCCAGATGAAAAAACTACATTTAAAGAATTGGTGACCAAATATGTTAACATCATCGACGACAAGAAATAAAATCAATTAGCTGTTCTTTAAATGTATTTGTTAGTTGACATTTAGTTACAGCTTTACCCATAATTAAGTTGTAACTTTTCGTGCTGAAAGTAATCAACTAAGAATAACTTAAGTTGGTACTTAAAAAAGTTTAAACTTAGTTATCATTTCTGAATATGTGCCAATAACATTAAAAATACTCACTCAATAAAGACATATGTAATCTCTTTCCTTAAATCTGTTTTCTTTGCGCATTGAATGAAAAGGGGATGAACCAAAATACAAAAATTTGCTCAGCTTTGCCTTTCGTAATATGTATATGTGTCCCTCTATGGGAGATGTTTTTGAAAAAAAAAAAAAAAAAAAAAACAAAAAAAAAAAAATAGGTGTCCGCGTCCATCCAAGGGACCAGTCTATTGTTGTTTTATTTACAATGTTTTCAAATTGTTTGCTTCGATTAACCTCTATTATTCATGATGGCAGAATTTTTTTTATTAACTTCAAATTCATACATACAATATAATAAATATGAAAACGGGGAATTCCCTTGTTTGCATACGATGACTCAGAAGCATTTAAAAGTGATTAGAGTAATTTTGAAATTTGGGAATTGAGGGTGATTAGATCTAAATATATTTAGTATTACATCGTTACCAGTGTTAAAAAGACAAAGAAACGTTTTAAATATTGAAGATAAAGTTAAAATAATTAACGAGCATTCAAAAAAAAATTGTGAGTGTTAAAATGTTAGCTCAAAAATACGAAGTTTTAAAAAGAATAAATTTTTTTTAATATAAATATTTATGTCCACCAATGTACACTTGCTAAATAATAAAAGTATTTAAAAACTTTATAATTAAAATTGTTATTCGAATAACCGTAAAAATCGATTAACCGTAATGCTTCTGGTCCCGAGGCCCGACTGTAATAAAATTATTGGAATATTCCTTGATTTTAAAAGAGCCTTTGAAACTATAGACAGATATATTCTTTTACAAAAACTACATTGCAACGGAGTACGAGACTGGAAACAAATAACAAAAATAAACAACGTTCAACATAATTCAATTACATTCTAACGAATATGGAGTACAACAAGAATCAATTCTGGGAGCTTTGTTGTTCATAATATACATATGTATATAAATGATTTGCCAAAAATATTAGCTAAATGCGAAATAATGCTATATGCGGATGATAAGATTATCTTCACAGAAGGTGAAACGAATTAACAATGCTATGACAATGTCACACAAGATATGGAAAAAACATATGGATAAAAATAAACCAACTTAAATTGAACGAAAACAAAACAAAAATATTAGAAATAAATACAAATAGTAACCAAGTTTTTAAATAAATAATCAAGTGATAGAAAAAGTGGATCAGATAAAATATTTAGGATTTGTTATTGACAAAGAACTGAAATTCAAAACATATATTGACTATATTTGCAAAAAAAAAAGGCAAAAAGGTTGTTTTTTTTTTTTTTCAAAAAAATAAGAAATCAAGTATCAGTTATAACAGCAATAAATATATATAATACCATAATAAAACCACATTTCAAATTCGCTACAATAGTATATTCATGATGCACTACACAACAGATAGATCGACTACAAAATTAATTTTATATATTTTTGTTAATAAATACCTATTGTGTGGAAAAAAATTTGCCCCCAAAATTAATTGTTTGTTGTTCGATTGAATTTGTTTGAAATTAACTTTATTGCTAAATTGTTCATAGTACTTTACTGTGCGACTGTATGTATGTATTAAGATGTGATTTGATAAATTCTTCCTCTATATTTCAATTACTATTCCTAGGATCAAGTGTAGTATTTTTGAGCGTTCTTTTATTGTAAAAGTGGCCAGAATCTGGAATTTCTTGCCTTTGGATCTTCGTATTTTTTTTCTTATTCTAACAATGCCTTTCGATTGAAACTTTTAATGTATTTTTCGTGTATTAGTTAAATCTTGCTATATTTTTCAGCATTCGCTTTATAACTTTTTTAATGGGATTACTATTTTATTTTTATGGCATGTATGTAGGTATTTAAATTTAATTTTGTATTTATAGGTACATTTACACTAAGTTAATGTACATGTATTATTCAAGAATTTACATTGTAATATATTTAATTTTTGGCCTAGTAAGGATTGTATATCTGCTATATATATTACTTGAAATAAATAATAATAAGAATAATAATTTATTTTGCCAATTACAAAATTTTTATATTCCTAGGAACCAATTTAAACAAACTAAATTGCTACTCAATTTACCCACGAATAATATCACAAGTGTGAGTAATTGTGAAGTTGGATAAACTGTATTTTTGTGTTTTTTTTTTGCAAAGAAAAACAGCTTACACATTTACAATTTTAAAATTCGTACCAACAAAAATATGTTTTTTTTTGCTTATACATAAGTAGAGTACACAAAAAAAAAAAAAAAAAATACAATCACACAAATCCATATAAAAGTATGCATACATACACACAAAGTTTTTTCTTTCTAAACCATAAAGTTTAAATAAAAAAAATCTGTTTTAACTTTTTAAACAAGGAAAAACAATCAAAAAGAAAGTAAAACTGCTTTTTTCATTAGTTTGTTACTTTAACTTTTTATTGTATAAAAAATGTATGTATGTTTGTTTGTTCAATGACAAAACAAGATGTTCAAACATTCAGTCATATAAACATACATATGTACAAACATGTAGTAGGTACATAGTTTGTAAATTGTATTTATGTATTGTAGGTAGGTATGTAATGTAATTTTCTTTTATAAGTACCTATGTCTCGTACATTTAAAGGAAAACGCAATGAATGAGTCGACAAAAAGATAACGAGAGAGGTACAATTTAATATTAGTAAAACTTGTTTAAAAAAATTTTATGTCGTAATTTTATTTCGTTTTTTTTTCAGCAATTTTGTTTTTTTTTTAACTGATTTTCTTTTAACTTACTTTTTTTAAGTGGTATGTATGTACATATATACATAAATATAAAAGCAGGCGTCATATTAAACAAATGGACGTACATAACGTATACTTAATGTAGGTATGGATAAGTGTATAACAATTTTTGTACTAAATTTAATGCAGAGATTATAAATATTTACCCAAAGTTAATATGAAAACAATGTTATTGAATTTCTGTGATTATCTAAATATTTTTAAAATGGATAATATATTCATACCTACATACCTAGGTGTTTTTTATTTGTACATAATACCTATTATTATTGAACTGAAATGTTATAAAAATAATTATTATGAATTTTAGATATTAATTATTGGTACGCAAATCGATTAATCTCATTTCGACTTTTGGTAAATAAATCAGTATTTTTCTTGTTTAACTTTTACACATTCACTTTTTGAAGTACATATGGGTATTTTCATACAGCCGCACGTGACATTCGTACACATATGGAGTACTTCAAAATAAACATTTCAGAAGAGGGATATGAGTAAAGTAAAAATTCACAGGCATTACCTGCAATAATAAATAAAATTATTTATTATAAATTAGGAAACACGGAAATTAAGCAAAGTACTACAGCACATGTGTTCATTGTAAGTAAATATTTTTTCAAACTTGTGCTCCGAATTGATAAAAAGGTAATACATATCTTTGAGAATGTTAAAACCAAAATTTATTCTTTTCACACTATTGTAAATTTCGAATAAATAAATTTTTATTGTTCAGAAAGTGATAACTTCAAATTCGATAACAAAGCAAGCAGTATTCATAAGGCGGATACAAAAATAATATTATACCTAATTAGATTATTTTCTATGTTGCTTGTGAAATTTGATGTTCATAAAGTAATTTTTTTTTTCAAAAATTATAAATTGAAAAACACTAAATGGAGATTAATTGTGCCTATTTCATATACAAATAAAAATGGAGTTTAAGGTAGGTATAAATACGATTCTAATATTGATATTATTATTATACGCCCTGAAACAAGAATTAGAAATTTGCTTGGTTATTAACCCATTTAAGCCCAAACAAAAACCACCGGAAAAAAAATAATTTTTTTTTATTTTATTATTAAATTCATTACATAAACATTTTTTTTTTTATTTATTTATTTATTAGTAGTATTTTAAATACTTTTATAATGCTTTTTACATTTTTTAAAATCATGAATAATGTCAAAAACTTTGTTGTATGGCGCCAACATTGAAGTGTTCCCAAATTGGCACAGCGGGCGTAAATGAGTTAATAAAAAAAATATATAAATAAAAATTAATATAGATTTTGCTAACTTATTATTAATATTATTTTTATTATTATTAACTGTTTTATTATTAAATTAAAATTTCAGGTAGTTTTTATTAAAAAAAAAAAAATTATGAGGTACCTAATATATTTTTTTATTTCGGCCGAGAAGGCTTAATATTACAAATTAATGAAAAAAAAAAAAATATATATATTTTTTTTTGTTAATCGAATGTTTCACAATTTAAAAAACAAGAAAAATTTTCTTTGTACAAACAAAAAAATTTTAATCTGCTATTCTATAGTATTTTAAAACAATTTATTTTAACAACAATAGAAAACAAAAATATGACGATGGAACAAACGACTAATGCCTTCATTCATAAGACTCACAATAGGTTTATAAGAGATTTATAAAGCAAATTTCCATACAAAATACCTAAACCTGTAGTAAGTTTTTATGAGACTATAAATAAAAAGCTATTAAAAATAAATATAATCGACCAAAAACATCTCAAATAGTATGAAGCACAAACGGTAACAGAAATTAAAATAAACATTAGAAGAATTTTGTTTTATATTTATACGATGAAAGAACAAATTTTTATTTGCAATTGAAATCAAGTCAAGGTAGGACCATAATACGCGAACAAATTGCAACAGCATAAAAGTAATTGATTTAAAAAGAAAACTCGAAAAATTAATGCATAAAAAACATGTGCTCTTAACGTACAATATAAAAACAAAAAAAAACTGCACCATATAAATAACAACAAATAAATACACATTTGGGAAAATTGCGAAAAATAAAACAACAATAGAAATACGGACAAATACAATTACGAACATGAAAGAAAATACCGCGCAATGCAATCTGTCAAACGATGGTAATACATAGCAAGATACGCGCAATACACCAACTAACTAGTCAATCAACCAGTATTACTAAACATTTTCAAGATTTTTTTCACTTTGTACCTAATAAAGCTTACTCGGAAGTGAAATTTTTAAAATTCGGTGGTATTATTTAGATTTATATGATTTTATAAGAAAATCGACAAATTGGTAAGTGGCAAAGTAAAATTTATGTTGCAACATAAAATAATTACAGCCATATTTGTGCGCCGAACAAAGTTGCTAGTTGTTGTTGTTGGCTCATCAAACTGCTCACAGCAGCGAATATGTTTTCTTATTCCTTTTTTTTTTTTTGTCAACTGAATTCGGGGGTTACAATCAGTCCCAAAACAATAAACGGGGTACGGGTGTGTTGGTGTCAGTCTTTGCTCAACGAGCAAAAATGGCTCAGCAACATTTTAGGCGAATTTAACATGGTGACAGCAGGGGCGAATTAAGCAAATTCATTAATTTTTTATATATGGAGTTTGACATTTCACTGTACAAATTTAATAATCAGCTGTTTTTCGATTAATAGAGTCGCCTTGTACTCGTTGTTATCAATAAAACCAATATGTGTTGTTATATTGTGTGTGTGCAAATTTTTGTAACGAGTAATAGCCATACGGCGAATTGGCTGCCAAACACAAAAAAAATGTGAATGCACAGAAAATTATGTATAAAGAAATACTATTTCTTAGCTTATTAACTGCTAATGAAAATGATTAGTTTGCAGTTGCAATAGTTATAATTTTTAAATATTTTATACAATTCTTATCTAATTTCTTTGTGATATGCTGTACTTTTTTTCAAGTATTTTCGTCATCGTAACACTCACCACACACACACACACACTATATTCTTAAAAACTTTCACAATATTGAAAAAACAACAAAATATTGCATTAAATATCTTCCAAAATTATATTCAAGTATTTTTTAATTGTTAATTTATTTTCTTTTTATAAATTTCTTCACTATTCACTAGAAATGTGGTTGGTCTTTTTTTCTTTGTCGCGCGGCGACTACTTTTTGACCAATAAACATTAAAAAAGGAAGAAATTAAACAATGCGGTTTGTAATATACTCGATAAAAATTATGTTTTTTAATAAAAACCACATACAATTCACTATAATATTTTAAATTTACATATCTTTAACAATATTAATAACTTTTATTGCAATAATAAAATTTATTTTAGAAATTTTCACGAGTTTTTACTTTTTTTATTCAAGCAACGCGTCCATAAAAATTCCAATTTAACACTCGTACTTTTCAAAATGGCGGAAAATGTTAAAGAAATCAACGAACACACGGCCACTTTTTTCTGTTTTAGTACATTAATGACGCCGATTGCAACCAATTCGCCACTTTCAATATTTGATACTCGTCGTGTTTCTCATCTTATTTTTTCATTCGTTTTCTCAATTGACGAATGACTTTTTCTTTAATTTTTTTTTTGTTTTTTCACCCACAATTTCTTCACTTTTCTACCACACTCAAAACAAACGTTTTTTCAATTCTTTTTGAATTGTGAAAAAATTATATATTTCATATAAAATTTACCATTAATTTTGTAAGATTTTCAATCAATTTCTTGCGTTTGATATACCCGTAAAATATTAAAAAGTGCGGTGTCAATATGAAACAAAAATGTCTGATTACTGCAATGTACAAGAAGCAACTAACAAACAACAACTAACAAGTAAAATGTGACTAACGACGAATTCTTATTTAGTACTAAAAGCAACGAATAGTTTTTGGAACATGTAGTGTTGTATTTAATACACATTATTATCTGAGGATGAGAAAACTTTTTATTCAAGTAGATAAGACAGTTTTGGTGGTTTGAAAGCAGGAATGCGCAATATATATACATATATATCTGTAAATATATATATATATATATATAGGATATTTATATATTAATGTATATATTATCTTAGTGTATACATTTTTAATTCAGTAATTACATTTTAATTTTCTATCAGAAAAAATATGTCATCACCATAATAAGATGTTTCTTTGTGATAATTTCTAGCGACTTTTTCAAATGATAATATGGCAATACCTTTTTAATCTAATCGTTCTCTTTGTTTTCATTTTGATTTCGTTGTGTTTTATTCTTATATTATATTTTACTACACTTGACTGCAGTATATAAAAAAATTTGTCATTGTTTTACGAAATAAAAGGAAAGTGTATTTCAATACAAAGTTTAAGCACAGTCTTAAATTAAATTAAAAATATATATAGCAATGTCGAGTAGAAAAGCATCCCACGCTGGAAGTTGGTATACGGACTCAGGTCAGTAAACTTTTGGAAAATAAAATAGATATTTTTTTAATAGGAATCATTCAATTAGAAATTATGTTAATTAGATATAAGTGTTAAATTGAGAGGATGTTTTTGTGTATTAACTAATAACAATTATGAGTCTACTATAATCATAAAAATAATAAATAAATAGAAAATCACAAATTGTTTCGATATAAAATCTATTCAGCCCTTACATACATTTTCTTTGGTTGTGATTAGGTTGGCGGTGTAAAAAACACTCAAATTGCCAGGTTGTCCCACAGTCGCGTATTTAATTCAAGCACGCGAAGATAACAAAAACCCTTATATATAGGGTGGGTATAAACCTGTCGGGTGTTGAAAAACACCTACTTCCACGGAATACGTCCGTAACTGTGAAAGGTTGTAAACATCATAATTTAGAAAAAGAGAAAAAAAAAGAAAAAATTACAAAAGAGGAGTCATTTTGCACTCCTTAATAAAATTCATTAAATCATAAAAATCTTCTTTGTTGTATTCTTTCAACAAATCATGTAAATTTATTTATTTGTTTAAGACCTTGTGTTTTCTGCGAATATCCAGAAATTTGGAACATATAAAAATCAAATGCTCCGCACTCTCCATGACGTTGCAGGAGTCACACAAGTCCGTGTCGCTGATGCCGATCAGATTCAAAAATTTTCTGTCATGCATGACCAGACAGAAGGCCTTAATTTCACCAGGATCAAGTGAGAAGCCTCGATACCAAGGTTTCAACGGAATATTAGAATTTATTGAATAAATTCCCCTTACTCTGAGACATCTCATAGTAGTCAGAATTCAATTCTCTCAACAACTAATTGTGAATCAGTCTTATTGTCCCGTCAATCGTGTAATCCACCCTTACCGTTGCCCCATACTCTAACGCACATCTAGCCAACTCATCCGCTCTCTCGTTAAAAGAAATCCCAACATGACTAGGAACCCATACAAAGTGAATCGAATCAAAAGTAGCGTCATCCACAATCCGAATAATCTCAGAGACAAGACAATTCTCCCACCGACTGTTTGCAATCGATAAAAGAGCATTCCTACTATCAGTAAAAATAACAATACGTCTGGTTTTATCAAAAACAGCCGCTAATAAAGTCTCACATATCTGCTGCCAGGGAGGACAACCGCATGTCGCACTGGAAAATCAAGAAACGATCAATAGAAGCAAGATAGACTGCAAAACCCGCTGAGGATAAGGAAGCATCCGTAGCAATGATGACATATCCAGAATTATGATATTCCCGAAACAATCCATCATAGTACGCACGAAGAACAGATAAAGGGGGACAATGCCTCTTGTCAAAAGAATAATCAATTCTGAAAGTAATTTTTTCAGACATCTTTGACCTAGTACATGTGCCAATATTATCAAAAATGTGTCCAAACTTGGAAAACACGAAAGAGTAGCTATTGACCACATGCCTTTGCCGTGAGCAGTACCGCCCTAAACTTGGGTGGAAGTTCACATGCCAAGGCATAAATGATATGAACTGGAGTAGCAGGCGTAAGTCCAAGACATCTTCTCAGACTGGAGTTCTGAAAAGATTGAATTTTTCGATCAATATAACTTGGAGAATGCGCCGTGGTAGTCCTAGCATACTCAATTTTGCTGCGAATGAAACTCCTATAGAAATTTAGGGATATATCGGGTCAGAGACCTCCTCTAATACCACTTAAACACTTCAAAAGGTTTACTGCCGAGGAACAGTACTGTAAGAAAACATCATAGTGTTCCTTAACAGATAGACTATTCATTATCCTTCTACCCAGGAATTTAAGAGAAGAGACTTGCAGGATGCGATGACCACCGACCGAGATGTCAACCGTCTTCCTACCACCCTTAGCAAAGTACATAACATTAGTTTTCTGAACATTAAAGGATAGATCAAGAGTGCCACAAATCCTATGAAAATCCAAATTCTTCCCTGATAAGTTCCCAACAGCAAGATCAAAGGAATAGTGAAAGGAGAGAATCATGAAGTCATCGGCGAATTGAAACAAAAGAGTATTATCTTGGTTTTTATAGAAATTATTTCTAAAACAGGCTTTTAAGGTCAGTTTTCCTCCCAAATGTAAATAAAAGACTTTATTTATTTATACATTTTCTATCCGACGTTTCGTTGGTATTTTGCCAACATCTTCAGGGGATGAATTTTTATTAAATCTGGCAACATTAACAAAAGAACAATATTTTAATAACAACAATAAGGTACATAATATTATTTCAACAATCAGACTTACATATCTTTTCTTATTCAGTTTTACATTTAGTTTTAAATAAAAGATGTTTTTCACGACACAAATGGTACGACATATAACATATAATTTAAATAAATGCAAAAATGATTAATTAAAAATATCACAATAGATTGTCCCTTAATGCTAGGTATCACAGTTGTAATTAAACTAAAATTTAAACAAGTGCAATATTGTAATTTGCATTAGCGTTGTCCTTGTCTGTCTTGTTGTTTATTGCGATGTTTGTTTTTTGTTGTATACTTAAACTTTCCAATGTAAATCTTTTGTTATGTTTTCGTTCCTTATGTAATATTCTTATATTCTCGAGATCAGCTGTGTGTTTATATTCAAAACAGTGTTGGGCAAGTGCAGTTCAAAGCCGGTACTTTTTAATGTCCGTTTCGTGTTCCGCCATTCTAACTCCTAAATTTCTTTTTGTTGTTCCAATGTAAATTTTATCACAGTTTTCGTTTAATTTTCCTGCACATTTAATTTCATAAACTACATTGCTTTGGTCTTCTTTTTTGATTTTTGTTTTCGTCTGCGTAAATAGTGGATTTATTGTCTTGTTTGCCCTGTGTGCTAAAACTAGTCCTTCTCTCATTATTTCCCTAAGCTTTTTGTTTTCTGTGAGTTTTGGTATATATGGTACACTAAAGAATTTGGTGTTACCAGATGTATTATTTATCTTTGTGTTATTTTCTCCTGATATGGGATTTATTATCTTATGTATTAATTCGTTGATTATATTTTGTGGATAGTTATTGTTTAGTAGTATTTCTCTAATTGTTTTTATGTTTTTGGATTTAAACTTTTCATCACTTAATTGTAGAACTTTATTTATGAAGTTTGTCGCAGTATTAGTTTTCTGTTTAAATGGTTGTGTGGAATGGAAATTTATAATGCGACCAGATGCTATAGATTTCATATACCAATCAGTTATTATTTTGTTGTTTTCCCGTATGATCTTCATGTCAAGGTACGGAATTGATTTGTTTATTTCTTTCTCAATTGTAAATTTAAGTTTGTTATGGTAACTGTTGAATAATTTTAATATTTTATCCTCGTCGTTCTTCTTTATGATGGCAAAGAGGTCGTCTACATACTTCGTTAATAATTTTATTTTTATATTGTTCCTTTCTAATTCTTCGGTGGTTTCTTCTAAAAGTGTGTCTAAGACAATATCAGCAATCGTTGGCGACAAAGGGTTCCCCATGGGCATTCCGTATGTTTGTCTATAAAATTTATCATCATAAATAAAATAGTTATTGTCGTTAAGACAGAATTGAAGTATTGAAAATAGTTGCCTGGGGATTTTTGTATTTGCATCCTCAATATTGTGTAAGGAAGATGAGTACAAATTGAAAAGTATCGGAGACAAGCAACTAATCTGTGGAAGACCATTAAAAACCCTAACAGAGCTTTTGCCCAGACACAATCTCCTATCTGATAAGAAGCAAATAATCCAGTCATCATTATGACAAATGAAGGACGAATCCGAGATCAAATTATAAACAAGGTTGCCCCTAGGGGAGTCATAATAATCACCCCAGTGAGTAGAGCGGGCGTTAAAGTCACCCACAATGATGACATTGTCAAAACAAGTAACGAAACCCAGTAGTCTTCCCAGTTCAGCACGACAGACATCCAGCGGAAGACATCCGTTGCGATTTGGAGGAAGATATACCATGACTAATACAAAATTTGGCCTGAGATTGAAGGTCTTAAGAATCAATATATCCAAATCAGTCCTGAAAGAAATCCTAGAGACACGAATGCCTTTTCTGACGGCCATCACCCCTAAGTTTACAGAAAATATCAAAATTTAAAAGATTCCTAGAAGAACCAGAGTCGTCCACTTTAAAAATTTTAGATAAAAAGCAAATGTCTATAAATAATTTGTTAATAAAGTACTCAATTGAGCCCCTATTAGCATTCAAACTCTGAACATTGTGCTGATTTACTTTCATTTTGCTGAAATAAGAGATAGATTAGACGAGGAAATGAGTTCCCTGACAATATCGAGTAAAGCTTTGTCAAACTTCGCCCTGAAATCATCAAGTATCCTAAAATACGAAGACTTTTCTTTCAGAAAAGTATTTCTTCATGACATTAGTCATGTCAGACACAAGCTTCTCAAAAAGTGTAACCTTCTCTAACTTGCGATGAATGATCGGAGTGGTCGGATCAGTGTTCATCGGCTGTAACTGTTTAATGGGCTTATTTAGCCTCAAAGGTGGTTTTGGTTTTGCAACGCTATAAAATCCCTTTCTGGTCATGATCTTGTCAACCTCTTTGTCCCTGTCCAGAACCTTTATAGGCTCTGGTTCAGAGACCACACCACCGATTGGTGGAAAGTTGGCATCGTAACCATTAAACAAATTAAAAGAATTTACAGAATATCTCTTCACAACCTCCTTCCTTGACAATCTTTTCAAAGTCAAACCCTTCAGAATGTCATATTCCTGTGTCCATTTAGGACACTTTGATTTCTCCGTCGAAGAGTGTTCAATCGAGCCACATAAGATACACTTGACCCCAGAACATGTACCATCACACGGACCGGCACGACCACACTTGAGACACCTCTCATTTGAGTGGCAACCTCTCACCATGTGGCCCAGTCTACCACACTTACGACATTGTCGTAGTGGAGGGTAGTAGGATACCTCAATGATAGCATGGTCCAACACAACACTCGAAGGGATTTCATTGGAATTGAAGCCAAGCTTCACAGAGAACATGGGAGTGCCAGAGTTCCCCCCCTGCAGAGTCCGCCCTAGCAGAATCCCTACTGTGAAAGCGCTCAGCAGAAATCAATGAAACAGAAGAAATGACGTTCTCTTTGATGTAGTTATCGGTATACCAAAGTGGAATACCCCTAATGACTCCATAGGAGTAGATAAATGATTTGGGGATGAAAGCCCTGTAACCTAGAAAAATCAAATGATACAATAGAATTAGTATCAGAAGCCGAATCAAATTTAATTCTGAAAAGAGTTCTCCCTATATGCGAAATCAAAGAAATACCCTTAAAGTTACAACCCTTGATGCTCTTGTAGAAAAAGAGAGAATTTCTCAAGTTATCCCTTGGATCCAGATGCGTCACAAAGCACAAGGAAGTCACCGAAATGAGTATCCGAGTATCGAACAGTCGGGCCCTCACCAGCAGAAGCCGCCGAGGTTCCCGACTGCCCAGAAGACAAATCAACAAAAGGAATCTCCAGTTCGCCCGACTGTGGATCACCCGAAATGTCAGGCATCGAAAAGGTCCGGCCCCCAGTGCAAGGGGCATCGTCAATTGTCGCAAATATGTTCACTTCCAAAGAAACATTGATAATATGAGAGTACTCACCAGCATCGTTCAAGTCATCAGTGGACGCTGCCCTCTTTACGGAGCCGCTAGAAGAGTGCTCCTCTGCCGCCTTCCTCTTCAGCGACACAGGCTGTAAAAATGGCCCAAGCTCATTGTTTTTGACAAACCCATCAAAAGATAGTCTGCTGCTACCAGAAGATAAAAGTTTCTCATCACCCATATCTTAGTTTCAATATTCGCAGAAAGAATAAGTGCACAAATGTTGTAAGTAAGACTTTTATGCAAAAAGAAAAAATTTAAATGCAATGAATTAGAAAATGTAAGAATTTTCTAGAATTTCAAAATGGCGCAAAAATCGAAAAAATTTTCACGCGAGAATACAACCACCAATCACTATGACAAACAAAATGCAAGTGCCTTACATACATTTATTATTATTATTATTTTACAATTTTACAAGATCATTTTATAACAAACCAGAAATTCTAAGGTTCAATGGTTAATTTTTGCAAATGATAAGTTTACTTTAATAGACATGTGTTCGGATGCACTTGTTGGTCCCTTTTTGTTACCTGGTTCATTTTTGGAAATGAGTAGATTACTTTAACAATCCGGCGTTCGGATGAACTTGCTGGTCCCTTTTTGTTTCCAGAAAAGATAAAGGAGGGGAGATAGATATGCAAGATAAAGAAAGATATATACCCCTATCGTGAATAAAAATTCCACATGAAATTTGTTCCCTTTTATTTTTTTAACATTGAATTTTAATAGGAAAAATGTAAAAAGGGAACAAATTTCATGTGGATAGGGGTGATAGCATGGTGAAATTAAATACTAGGTGACAGCATTGCTACAACAATTACAACAAGGCAAGAACAACAGGCATTTTTCTATATGTAAAAACCTTCGTCACTGTCAAAAAGTTTTTTTTATATAACTTTTTGACATTTTCAATTTCACCATGAATAATCAGCTGGCGCTACGCTGTCACCTTGTATATAAATTCACCTTGGGTGATAGTCTGAAATTGAAGGTAAAGAAACAGTAGGATAGTAACGAAAGGAGAAGATTACTCGAAGTCAGTTAACTAATTAATTAAAGGTCACTAAAGGTTGCATTAATATTTTTCTAAAGGAAAAGATGACCCTTTGTAGATCGTCTGCATTTAATTAGATTAGAGATGTATACACATTAGAGTTATACCATAGCTAATCTGAAGGGTTAATTAGTAACTCCATACGAACAAATTTGTAGCAAAATATTATGTAGTATCTGAATAAATTAAATTTTATAAAAAGCCTTAGTCTGAAAAGTAATATGTTTAATGAAAAACACTTGGCTAATATTCAAAAGATCTCTTATAAGAACTCGTATTTTTATTTTAAATAGTTTCTTCTATTATACTGCCATCTTCCTTCATAATTTGTTGTATGTAATTTACACGTTCGTATGAATCCTCTGCTACTCGTAAAATGCGCTTTTGTAAATGCATATAGTCATCTCTTTGCTTTCGCAACTTCTCTACGCCTTGCTCCAATTTAGTGCAAGTGCGAAAAAACTCGCTTATTTCTGGAATATCACCAAATTCTCCAGGATGATTACGAAATTGTAATGTAACTTCTTTAGTCAAATCATTAAGACGATTTTCCATGTATTTTTCGTCAAATGAATGTTTTAAATCATTGACAATTTTCTTTAGCGAATCTGAGCTACGTTCATTCAAATGCAAATCCTTAATGCGATTTTTTAAACAACCAAAATTAATATTCTCAAAACGCTCTCCTATAGTTTGAAATAGTTTGCAACTTTCATCCAGGTGGCATTGCATTTTCAGTATATCATCATGAATGGTGCATATATTTGAAGTACCCAAAATTGTACTTCTCGAAGACATCTTAAGTTTAGGTGTTATTTCCTTGCGACAGCTAGTACTGGGCATACAAATATCACTTGTGTTAATGAAGGAATATTTTCTCTCTGTAAGTTCCTCTTTATTAAGATCAATTTTATTTTGTTCACAAACATCTTCCGAACTTGAAAAATAAAAAAAAGCTTAATCAATTTTATGTTGATAAGACATTTAGTAATTTTTCATCTGTATTTACCCTTCCCCAATAATTGAAGCCAATTCTTTTCTTATCGTTTCCAATAATAAGTTTGTTGTATCTTCTTCACGCTCCATATTGTATGTTTTCAAAACAATTCAGATTTATCAAACAAAAACAAATTGAAATTTGTTTTTTAAAATTTAAAAAACAAACTTATTTGAATTTAAAAATATAAAGTCGTTTATTATTTTAATGGTTGATTGATATATTTTGTTACTATAGAAATATGGGAATGGTAATAAATATGTATGTATATGTAAATACAGTGACGAGCAAAAGTAAAACATCCCAGGCAAAGCGTGTGACACGTTTGCGATGCGTGAAATATTAAGATGTAATAAATACACACATCAATAACTAATATATGTATATTAAAACACTTTTATGATATTTTGGTAGAAAGGATTCAGAAAGAAAATAATTCCCTTTAACTGACCAGTTTGAGTCTCTAACCAAACCGTGCTGTTGTTGTACTTATCCCCGACTGGTCCGCCAGGTCTCACCAAGAATTTTAAATTTTTTGTAAGTCAGGGGCAGTAGCAGAGGAAATGCTTCAGCATCTCATCCTCTCCTTAATAATGGCAATTTCTACAGAAGACATTTCTAGAAGATTCAATTTTCTAGAATGCACGCTGGTCATGCATCACTGTTTTTTGGTTATGTGACTGCAATAATTGAACCATATGGTTCTTGCCGTCGCAGCTGCCGTCTCAAGCGCCCGTAAGCGACTAATGCCCGTAATTTCAATAAATTTATATCTTCGGTGTAAAATACCTAGGGGATATCTTTACCTATGAAGTTGACATTAGCTTAAAAGCATTATCTACGGCTTAAGTACGCTTTAATTGTGCATTAATCATTGTTGTCTGGTTCAATAGCTAGTAGCAACTAATGGCCGCATTAAGAGTAACTCTTAAGATTAACAGGAAGATGTCGTGTTGTGATTTACACGTGTAAATATCAACGCCGAGAAACTATCAAAAAAAAATCATTCTAATACAAACAATTATAGTCGGAAAAGGAACAGAATACCAGATGTCTTTCTATATACCTATATAATACTGAAAACATTTTGAAAGTATGTATGAAATTAGTCGCGGGAGTACTACGGTACTTTTGAATACAAATTATCCGTCCATGCTGCAAAAACTTATTATATGCTAAATTTTATTTTTTTTCAAACAGTGATATAAAATTATATTATTTATTATTTTTCTTTTCAGTAATCAAAGCATAGATCAATAAAGAAAATTGAAAAAGAGTTCTTTTATTTCTTTGCCGCAATTAACTAAATAATTGCGCTTCATTTCTAAGCCCCATGAAACATCATGGAACATACATATTTATCCTTTTAGTAAAATGTTTATAATAAATGTATTATCATGGTGTAACTATACAAGGTGAGTGTAAATCGGCAACAAATACAGTCGTTTCTTTCCCGACATTAATATAGTTTTGGGGGACGACCAAATATCCTTAGTTGATCGTATTAAGTGTCTAGGTATACTTTTGGATAGCAAATTCTCTTTTGATCCCCACATAGATATGGTTTATGGAAAAATTTGTGGTACATTACGTAAAATTTATTCTACTAATATATTAGAGAAAATTCTTAATTAGGCTTGAGTTCGTTTTTAAGCCCTTGGCAGGGCAGAAAATGCATTTCAGTGTGCCATTTGTCTAAGAAAAATATAATTTATCACAATTGTATTCTTCGAGTTACCTATTAATTAAAAACGAACTCAAGCCTAATTAAGAATTTTCTCTAATATATAAATATAAAAAGTTCGAAATATTATTCTACTAACTTATATTTACCATTGCGAATTAGGTATAATTTGGCTCATGCTTTAATGTTTTCACAAATCTTATATGGTCTTGAGGTTTACTCTGGTACTGGCTCTATTCGATTGAGAAGGATTTTTCGTATATTTAACTTAATAGTGCGTTTTGTTTATAATGTTAGACGCTATGAACATATCGAGCCATAACCGCCAAAATAATGTATCCCACACCATAATCGATTGTTGTTTTTTAATCGAAATCGATAGTTCAACATCATTTAAAATTATTAAAATTAAATGTATTACACAAAACAATATTTACATTATAAATTTTGAAATAATGGCTTTATTCAAACTGATTTTATTTAAAAAAAACCTTCCCCTGTAAAATTTTGAGTTTGTGGGATACATTTTTTCGGCGGTTATGGCTCGATATTACGAACTTTGCTTTTCGTTTTCTTGGATGTACATTCAATAATTTTATTAATTGTCGCAATTTGCTTTTGTTTTATAAAATTATAAAAAATGCGAAACCTCCTCGGTTATACAGAACTTTTGTTTTTACGCGATCTACTAGAAATCCCCAAATAAATTTACCAAGAATCTCAACATCTATTTTGAAAAATCTTTTATTGTGCGGATAGCAAGACTGTAACTTTTTGCCTATTACCCTACGTATTTTTTCTTCTTCTAACAATGCATTTCGTTAAAAAATCTTAGACTTTTTAAATACTCATGTATAGCTACTGATGGACAATAGTATAATTATATATTTATTAATACATATTTTTTTTAATGTGGCTGGGGAGCCTTAATATGGGTGATAAATTCTTTTGTTTTTATTGAATTTATGAATTAAAAATACATAGTTTTAAGAATCAGGTATATTTTACTTGTAATATTGTTATTTTGGCCTATAAGGCTTGATATTACATAAATGAATAAATAAATAAATAAATAATACAATAATGTACTACTGTCAAAAATACTTCAAAATGTATTACTTTTGACATAAAAAAATTGTAAACAAAGCCAGTCAGCTGTGCTACTGCACTCACCTTGTATAATTACACCATGCGTATTATATTGTTCATATTTCAACGTTAAACAATAATTTCATTCAAAATTGTAACAATTATAAAAAAATTTTTAAAAGCAAATTGTAAGATTTCGAAATTCAACATACATACATCTGTATGTATGTCGTAATTAGTACTGAACTACCTTTTTAATGAAATAAGTTTTACTTTGTAATATTTTAGCTTCGGAGCTTTCGCGTCAGTTAGACAACTGGCTGGGTGCTGCAACTCTTTCGCATGGTCCAGCTAGAGCAATAATTGCTCCGTAAGTACAAATTTATTTATATAAATGTAGCTTTCCTATTGAAATTTGTTATGTTCTTAGTCATGCAGGTTATACATATTGTGGAGCATGTGGTGCCTTTGCCTATCGTCAAGTTAGTCCCGCTGTAGTGTAAGTAGTATTGAATATTATTAATATGAATATAAATTCAAGACTTTATTTAACAAACTACAATAATATCGCAGTAAACGTATTTTTATTTTGGGTCCTTCGCATCATGTACGCCTGCGAGGCTGTGCTTTATCTATTGCTAAAAAGTATAAAACTCCACTTTATGATCTCAAAATTGACACTGATGGTATGTGTTGTATATTAAAATGTTAAAATATGATTTTATATTTTCATTTTCAATCATAACCAGTTAATGCTGAACTTGAAAAGACTGGACACTTTTCATGGATGGATATAAAAACGGACGAAAATGAGCATAGCATTGAAATGCATTTGCCCTATATAGCCAAAGTAATGGAAGAGTATGTATTTTGAAAAATAAAATCAAAAATAAAATGTTAAATAATGGCGATTCTTTATTTAGTTTCAAAGATCATTTTACAATTATTCCCATTCTGGTGGGTTCTTTAAATCCCGATCAAGAGGCTTTGTATGGACGTTTATTAGCCAATTACTTTACGGATCCACAAAACTTATTTGTAATATCATCAGATTTCTGTCACTGGGGACATCGCTTCAATTATACCTATTACGATAGATCTTGTGGTCCAATCTATAAATCCATTGAAAATTTAGATAAACAAGTGAGTACACATAACTAAATATAAATTTAGGAAGCCTTATTTATAATGAAAAGTTGTATGCTAACTAAAGAAATCCTAACTTTCTCCAACGAAAATTTACACACAAAAATATTAGCAGCTCGTTAGTTTGCACAGAAATTTAATTATATCATTGTATAGGTACAAAGCATAATAATTAATCGTATATTTTTTTTTTGTTTAATTTAAGGGCATGGATATTGTGGAAACATTAAAACCTGAAACATTTACCGCCTATTTGCGTGAGTTCAACAATACCATATGTGGTCGTCATCCTATTGGCGTCATGCTTAGTGCAATTAAAGTTCTTCAAGAACAAGGTTACAATATGAGCTTTAAATTTTTAAAATACGCTCAAAGTAGTCAATGTAAGAGTATGGATGACTCAAGTGTTAGTTATGCATCTGGCTCTTTAATATTTGAATGTTAAAATATTAAGTGTTTTTAATTTTTCTATTCTTTTTCAATTTGATTTTTGAAAATTCTGTTTGGACAGCCGAAAAAAAATTGACACTGCTACAAAATAAAATTGAATTTGTGGTTTATTTGAAACATAAAATATGTAATTCCCATTTTCATTACAAACCTTTTTCTATCAAAATTTAATAATATAATAAGGTATTAATTATTACCCATAAATAACCCTCAATAATTTAATACAAAATGTAACATTAATAATAATTAATTTGTTTTTAAATAAAAATATTAAAAATTATTAGTTTTTTATTTCTTATTACCTTCTTCCGCATGAAAAATAATTGTAGAATTTTTAGAAAATGCGTACGTAAAAATTAATATTTTATTATTTAAAATAACTATAAATACTATGGATTAATATTTTGTATTGCTGGATTGATTTTATTATTTAGCTTTTATTTTGTGTTGCCTCTTTAAATCCAATAAAATAAAAAACATTATTGTATCTTTTTTACAAATTAGACTAATATATTTCAAACATCTTCTGTTCATCTTCAGGATCTGAATTGATTGAAAATATAATACAATATATTATATGTATAATAATATAATACAATATATTATATGTATAATAATATAATACAATTCAATGAACAGAAGATGTTTGAAATATATTGGTCTAATTTGTAAAAAAATACAATAATGTTTTTTATTTTATTGGATTTAAAGAAGCAACACAAAATAAAAGCTATATAAATACTATGTTCCAAAAAAACATACATACGTTAGGGCTAGGGTTTGGGATTTCCCGGGAACGGAAATTTAAATGAAATGAAAAATTTTATTTCCCAGGATTTTTGGCAATTTAATTATACTTAACAAATAAGTAAAAAGGTTAATCGTATAATTTTATTAAAGAAAAACAGCACATTAAGATGTATACACATTTTAAGATCATTTGTTACAAAAAAATAAATTACATATATTTTATAGAAATAAAATATAATTTTAAGTTTGTCTACCAAAATTGTTTTAAAGGATTTTTAAAATAATTCATTTAATAAGGCAGCCATTTTACATCCGATTTGTCATTTTAATGACAAAGTTTCCAGCATTATAACGATTTTTTGCACTTGCTTGAATGAATATGCCAATAACATCAATATCGTTCTTTAACTTTACATGTTTTTGAAATTCGAGGAATTTTTAGATAAAGCTGTAAATAAAGAATGTATATGAACACTGCAGCCTTAATAGAGTTTAAAACGTTTATTAATATTTTTAAATGTGAAACAAGACAAGGTCCACCCATTTTTATTGCGTTCTGTAGTTTAAGAAATGACTGGATCATCGCCAGCATTCTTTTCCACCTAGTACGCACATTTGGCTGAACTCTTTCTTTATATACATACTTCACGAGACAGACGTTTGAATTTCTTTTATATATATATGTATATATTTGACGTATACCTTAAAAATGCGGGATTCATAACAGATGACGTATCTTTTGAACTCGGTTTTTGTAATTAGTAACTTATATATCATATCTGTCATTCATTCTGCCTTAGTTATTGAAAATTATAGTGTAAACAAGTTTTAGTTTGCTTCGAAAATGCAAAATTATGTGCCAACAAAGCGTCATATGTGGGAAGTTTTGCTTCACTTACTTTATTAAAAAAATAAGCGATGCTGTAACACAAGCTCAGATCCATCGACATTACTACATAAAGATTGTTGTCAAATTCAACAAGAGCTTGCAAAATCATTTCAAAAAGTTTGCTACCAGTTGGATTAATTCAAAATATCCAGGGAGTTTTTTTGTATTTTGATTCGAAAGCAAAAACTTTCGAAATACTGTAATAAGTATACAAATTCGAACGATTTTCTTTTTGAATCGAAATACACAGTAACCCCCAGGCTATGTAGTCAGACATTAAAGCGTAATATTCCATCATGATATAATTAACAAACACAAACTGGCTTATCCGCAGAAAACACCCAGTCTTTTTCCGGCACACTATCGCTTAGTCTATCTGGGCACCCATAGACTAGGTTGGTAAATTTTACCTCATTCGACTTATTAGATATAAAAAATATAATAGTCGCTAATCGCTTTCGTTAAATACATTTTAAGTTAGTTTAATATTTTTTGTTCAAAAACTTAATTCTTGGTGGTTTTTCTTTTCTTATTTTCCGGGAAAACCCAAAACCCTAGTTAGGCCTCGAATAGCCGAAAGTGATTACGAGTCAACCGGTATACTTTAAGGTGGGTGTAGATTATAAAATGTTGGATGTCTAAAGCAACTGTCAACACGAGAAGATAAAAGCCTCCAGAATCCACATCTATTAGCGCAAAATTTTGACAACGCGTCTTCGTCGTCCACTTCGCCCAGACGATGTAATAGATCTGCAACAATACCGGAGTTTGATTGGGTGTCCATTGCGTCCTCAGATTAGGGTCGCCAGTTCACTACGATAGCTGCACAGATTTATACTATGGAAGCCGTAGTATATTTTGCATTGCCTCTCGAAGTGGCGACTAAAACTCCTTATTAGGGACCACGACCGCCTTTCTATTTGCACCTTCAGGAGTGGAAACCTTAACCACCTTCCATTTGTGGTGTGTTAGGTGAGGATTTTCGCTCCGGATGCACGCAAGGATCTTCTCAGGCATGTGTGGCTCCGCCGGAATTATCGCAATTGATCACGGTCTGCGACAAATGTGTCTTACTGGAATCACATCCAACATCCCGCCTAGGGACACTAGCTAAGTTTAGCAATTATGACGTATCGAAAGTCTTGCGTCCGTGGCAGTCGATGATATGCAAGGCTTTGAACAAAAGCACTCCTTGATGGGTCAAGTCTTCTTTAACCAATAACTAGCCATTCACTAACTATGACGGAGACTTTAGTTTTAAATCTATTTTTCTAAGAATACAAAAGAAATATTTATATTAATAATACAATGAGAGTTCTGACTCGGGGTCAGGTCAGTATGTATAGAATATTTCTAACTAAGATGGAGTTGATGTCGGTGTTCCTTGTTGTTGTACAACACTTGTTGAAGTTATCTAAGCTGGCCGGTTTGATGTTAGATTTTCCCTAATTACGTCCTATAATTGCAAGGCTGTGAATTACAAAAACTCGCTACGGGGTATTCCAAAATATAAAAAATAATTTTTAGTTTTTTCGAGTTGCGTTTTTTCATTGCACTAATTAACCACTATTTTTAGTACGCTTGTACTGAGAATAAACACTAACCTTTGAAATCAAATCCTAAACAAAAAATGACAATCGATTAAAAAACAAGTTTCGTTTTCCTTTGCTTGAGCAAAAAAAAAAAAAAAACGTGGAATTAATCCACCTGTCGATTGGAATGAAATATTTTAAGTTACATTCACAGAAGTGCCAACGAAAAGTCTTGTGTGTTTCCTGGAAGCCATGTAAAAATACACAATAATCTCTTTGAGTACTTTTGACACAAAAAAAAGGAAGAAAATATTTTATAGTGCCATAAGTGGTTTTGTCAAAATATTGTCCAAAAACTATTTTGAATTAGAAAAGTATTAAAATTTTACAAAAATCATTGTCGCAATTTCAATTTAGCAAATCGGAAGAATTTTATTTCATATTTCTATCTAAATATATGTATGTATGTATAACAACTACGTGCAACTAATTAAGGACACGATACTACCATGTGAGCAGCTTTTATGATATTCTCAAAATGTGTCGTAGTTTAGTTAATTTAGCTCTTACTCCAGGAAAATAACTGCATATTGTGTCAAATAAATTATTATTTATGAATCTGTGAGTCATATTTTCAAATAAGATTAATATCATGGTGTAACTAACTATACACTTTTGCAAGTATTTTTAACAGTAGTACATTATGTTACACAAACAAAATGCCTGTTGTTTCTGTATCGTGTTGCATTTGTTGCCGATTTGCACTCACCTTGTATATTTATACCATGATTAATATCAATCGTGCATATATATATGTATGTATATAATAAATGACATACCACAAATTTTACAAAAAAAAAGTATCTTTAAAAAAATCAATATTTTGTTGCAAATCCATTCTTATCGATAACGTTGTAAAAACCAAAGTAAGTTCTGTAAAAATAAGTAGTTTTAATGATCTCTTTACCGAAACAAAGGAAGCTTGGAATGGCTTCATGCCACGAAGACGTCAAACTGTTATCTATAGTAATGGATTTGCAACAAAATATTCACCTAGGTTCTACATTTGTAAAATGAAGTGGAAGTGAAAATTTCATTAAGTTTGTGTTCTAATATTAGTGAAAATGATTTGAAAAGTAAAATATAATTCCCAGTTTGGTTCATAGTAGAATAAAAGTTTTACTCGTTTTCTAGAACGCCGTGAAATTGTCTAAGTAGAATTGAAAACGATTTCAGTTTCACTTCGTAGTGGAAGATTAAACCTAGGCGATTGATTTATTTTTAAAATTATACTTTTTTTGTAAAATTTGTGGTATGTCCTTAACATATATACACGACTGATATTAATCTTATTTGAAAATATGACTCACAGATTCAGTTATTTTCTGGGAGTAAGAGTTAAATTAACTAACCTACGACAAATTTTGTATATATATATATATATATATATATTTAGATACAAACTAATGGATTGTATTAGGTTTATAAAAATTTTCGATATATGGCCAGAAAGCATGGACATAAGTTAACAGTATAGGGGCACTTGCAATTCAATAAATGGAAATGAAATGAGAAACAAAGTAAGGCCAATTAATTATGTATATATTTATACAGATTATTACGATGCTTATTTGTTTATATCTATAATACTTCTTAAATTTGTTTGTTGTTTTCAAATTAGTTTTTATTTTTGCGCTAAACTATACGGAATATACATACATAGATTATTTTTATATTAAGTTTGAATTATTTGTTTTAAGTATAGAATGAAAATAAAATATTTATGTAATTAAATAGACACGTTTAGTTGTTGGTTTGTAATAAATTGCAAAATACTGAACGTTTTAAAATATGTATGTATATGTATATATCGTCACCTAAAATGCCCAAAGACGTAACCCTCATTATCATAATTTTACAGGAGAACCAAAAAACGTTATAAAATGAAAACTGTTTAATTGAAAATTGCGATTTCTTCACATCTTAAGATAGACGACAAACTTCAGGTGACGATATGTACATATCGCGATTTATAACGTTTTTTGCTTCTCCTATAAAATTATGATAATGAGGGTTACGTCTTTGGGCATTTTAGTTGACGATATGTAAGTATTTATGTATGTATTTACGAAAATGATGTATTTTGAGGGCGTGTAAAAGTTTATAATTTGGTTTTTTATTAAAACAGTCAAAGAAAAATCTAAGCACAAGCACATTTTAATATTTGTGTTGTTGTTATGAATCAGTGATGGAAAATTCAATACTATTGTACTATTTTCAGTACTTTTTTACAACAAAAATACCACAGTACCCAACATCATATTTATTACTCTTTGTTTGTTTTGCTTTAACTATGTATACACGATCGTCGGATATTACAACGTTGGCAGATCTAGCAATGTAATGACATTGAAAAATTGTTAGCAAAAGGTAAATTGTCAGTTTAGACGACTGTAAGTCCCCGTTTACACAGTCGAACATTTGGAAGAAAAACATTTAGCTTGGTAGAAAATTACGGGTGAGGAAGATAGAATCAATTTTGTGTTCGGTACTCGGTGAACACGCTTTGGTGACATTTTCTTAGCTGGAATTTACTACAGCACGAATAATAGAAATGTAAATAAAGCAAATAATAATGAAATGTGTCTGACAACATTGTTCGACAGTGTGACCGCGAATGAAAAAACAAAAGAGAATTCCAGATGTTTTTCTTCCAAATGTTCGACTGTGTAAACGGGGACTAAGAAAACTAACAATTTCATTGGCAAACAATTGTCACACAATTAATTTATCTGTCAATCGAAATTGGCAGTTCACACGGTTGTCATCAAAAGATATGTCGCTATCCATTTTTTATTTTCTTTGATTTTCTTCCACTTTTTTCAAAAATTTTATTAATGCACACTTTAATTTAATTCTTTATTTTTCTTCCACTTTTTTTAAACATTTTATTAATGCCACTTGTTTGTTTGTTTATGTATATACAGAGTTGCATTTCGAAATAATTTCTATGACAATGCTGCCATTGGCAGTTGTATAAGCTTTGCACATATGACAATGAAAAGTATTTTACAATTGTCTTAAATCAATGACAAAATTGTGTGTTTACACAATTATTAGATGTCTGACAATATGTTTGTCTTCAAATGTACTGAAAATGCTTTTTCTTACAACGTTGGAAGACAAAAATTTTAAGTTCACACTGTTGTTAGACATTTTCTGAACATTTTTCGGACAACGTTGTAATATCTGACGATCGTGTATACATAGCTTTTGTTCCGTTTAGACATCCAGCGTTACTATTTTTATAATCATTGACAACATTGGCTTCAAAACAAGAACGTAATTTTGGTCCCTATTACCGTTCACAACACTAAGTATTTTGATATTGTATGTTGTAAACTGCGATTACGATACACAACACTTATCAGCTTAATCGTATGAAAAATTCATGTTGTGTTGTAGTCGAGACAACACAACATTTTAGTGTTGTGAACGATAATCGGGCAAATAATCGGGGGAATAAAAATATATGTTTCCTAAAAAGTACCAAAATGTTGAAAAAGTACTCTTTTTGTTGCGGTCAGTACCATTTCAATTTTTCATTTTTCCATCACTGTTATGAATGCATGTTTGAAGTGGAAATTTTAAAAAAATTTCCCACTTTTCGTTATTTATTAGTATACTTTGTTAATAATAAGATAGATAATCGTCCATTTATTGATTTTTTTCTTATTTCTGTTTATTGCAAATAACAATTGTTCATCATCATTAAGTGTGTTCACAATTATATAGTTACGTTTAGATAGCGATATATAGAATATATTCTTCGAATAGTTTTTACATTTTAAATAGTAATTTTTACATTCAAATTGAATGGATGTTCGAGTGCGTTTTTGTTTTTGTTGTTGTTTTTTCTTCTTGTTCTTGTTCAATTTAGGAAGTGTGTTTGATGGATGAGTTTGATAAGAGATGATTACCACCAACCATTCGAAGGATTATTAGCACTAGTTGTAGCGGTAGTTCCATGTCCAACACAATGACCACTGCCGTTCAGTTGAGAGCTTTGCTCCTCTGTTGATGTATTTGAAATTTGTAGGGAATTCATATTCTGCACAAATCCCTCAAGGGTATTTTCATCCAAGTAGGGTGAAGTACGGTGACTGGCTGGGCCAGTTGGGGAATTCTTTATTAATAAATCCTTAAAATCCAATATTGTGTTGTGAGTGTTATCACCAGCTGTTACATTTGTTGTTGGCGGCGTTTGTTCGAAATCATATTTCATCGAAGTTTCCAATTCGTTTATATTCAAGTGCATATTATTACTAGTGAAAATGGTAGTAGCATCTGTAAAATAAATGAAATAAAAGTATTAACGTTAAAAAGGACCACTTACGGAGGTTATGCGTATTAGCTATGTTCTAAAATTTATAAACTTATAAGTGAATATACTGTAAGTAGTAGTTTTATATTCATTATATATATTATTAACAACAGAAGTGTACTTATTAATAGTTAACAAATCTCGTGAGATATATTTTGTTGTTTTTCGAATTTAGTTTATGTTAAATCAGAAATATCGGTTGTAAAAAGAGCGGCTAACTAAAATAATACAATAAAGTCGCTGACAGTTGTATGTAGACACTATAAAGATCATGGGCCATTAATAACTGGCGGGCATTCTTAAACAGAACATTCAAACGAGTGCGTTTATAGGCAATTGTGCTGCTGATGTAGCTGCGAAAAAGGCGCAATGTTGCCTAACGGTGCCATAGACTTCCTACGCGAAGTCCCGTTATCTACATATCAGTTTTACTACCAGCTAAACAAATGGGGGGTTTGTGGGATCCATCTTTAAAATTTAAACTCGAATACTGCTTGACAAAGACACAGTTATCTGGGCAGCTGTTTCTTTGCTGCAAGTATCAAGTTCACCCTTTTCCATCTTTTTCTCTTCTTTCTATGTTAGCATTTCTCTTTACTTCTAATTTTCGATTTGGTTATCAAGCTATATCTGCACAGAAGGGAATTACAATGGACCGCCCATTGCAGAAATACAAGAGTAGTTCTGGCACAACTGAGATCGGGATGGAGCAATAGACTTAACGCCTTTTGGTCCCGCATAGACCGTGCCGTCCCCAACCTATGCCCTGCATGTGGCCAGGGTCCTCACGACACCAACCACATCTTTAATTGCCCAGCCAACCACACTTCACTTTGTCCAATGGATTTATGGACCAATCCAGTAGAAGTTGCCCAGTTTCTTGGTCTGGACCTTACTGCAGAACCCCCGGATTAAAGAATTAAGAATGAATTAGTTCTAGCTGTTACAACAACAACACCAACAATGGACCGCATGAGGTATCCGAGTGGATGTGTGCACGAGGTTGCACACAACCCTTCACAACCTAACCTACGCCCATGTAAACAACAAAATATACTTCCTACTGTTAGATCTTTTTGAACTGAAGGAACAATGGGTGGTATTATTGATTCCGCACGGAGAGAAAAACTAAGCGGAAAGAAATATCGATCGATATGTAAAATGTAATTATTCATACCTGCGGCATACCGCAATACTTTCTGTGTAGAAATGATATCGCAAAAGGGAAAAATACCGCAGCAACGGAATGAATAATTCGACACAATATATTCGGACACAACCTTGCTGGTTAGTAATTTGAATAAACTTCCAGCATTGACAATTCATCATTTACAGATAAAATAAGGTTTGGCATATCATTTCTGAGAGTAGTGATAAACGTAAAAACTAAAGCGTATCAATTTCGCTTTAGTATAAATAAAGTTATAAACTTAAACCTTAAACTAAACGTTTTAATATATTTGTGTGTTTTTCAGATTTTTTTTAAATAAAAGTCAAATGCTACGAAACAACCGATATATTGATGTAGAATGCGTATCAGACAGTCGCATCGTTAAATTGATTTGCCTAGCTCTAAGGATGTTAAATAGTAATCACGAATTTTACTTACCATTGTTGTAGTCATTTAACGGATCACGATAATTGCCTCTAAAATTTGTTTGATTTGGTTGTGCAGCCGTCGATTCGTATAAATGTGTTGATGGTGGCCTGTTACCATACACTGGGGTAATTTCAACGCGATGAGCCTGTGGCGATTGGGCATTGCGCGCAAAATTTGAGTCATTAACATTATGTATAGATACCTGTGAGAAAAGGTAGTGAATTGTTCTAGTTAGAAAATAATAGTGGAGATCAATCTTCGCATACAATATTGTTGATTTATATTTTTTATTATGCAGAGTTCATTTTGAAACTAAAACGAAACTCATACTTTTTTTTTTTTTTTTTTTTTTTAATTTTGCTGGCAAGGTTTTTAACAGCATTTTACTATGAAGTTTAATAATTGCACTTAAGAATTGTATTTAATTAAAGTTATTGCAAAAATTCGGAGAAAGATTATTCTTTTGTAAAAGCAGAGATTATAATACAAACGACTGTGCTGTATATAATAAATTAATGCCCCTATTGCCGTTCTCAACTCAACTAAGTTTGGTCGTCTGTCAGTCAACCCGACTTTAACTCTACATTAACTCTACTACATATAAGTTGTGAATGCCAATACCGATTTATGAAAGACGACCAAATTATTAAAAAAGTTGTGAACCGTAATAGGGGCATAATTTAATTAGCTCACTTACCTCGTTATTGAGATTCTGTCCTGGTATTAAATTCTTTAAAAAGGAAGCATCATCATAGCGTATAACACCTGTGTTTGGTATACCTTCTAGGTATGAATTATAACCAGTTATAGAGGGTGGTGGTGAGTCGTCACCACAACTATGATGCATATGGGCACATGTAGCCGCCGAACTGCTGCTGCCACCACTGCTGCCTGTGAAAACGTCAAATCCATTGTAATACTTAGATTGTTGATATTTTTCCTGTAACGACAAATCATTCACCGGAGCCACACCACTACCTCCAGCACTTGCAACTGTATTAGAACCTCCTTCAGTAACGGTGCCCAGAAATGATGTATTGCAACCTACTGCAGGTAGAATCGAATAGAAACAAAATTAACATTTCAACTTTTCGAGAATAACTTGAGATGCAACCTACAATTATCGTTTTTATTTAAGGGCAGTGTATCTGAACCAAAATTCGACCACTGCTGTTCGACTTTGGTTTTTTGTTTTTGTTGTTGAGCGTTTTTTATTTCACTTCCAATAGCGGATATCGGACGTTGTTGTGGGGTAGGACGTTGTATTACGGCCGCATCACCAGTTAAACCGACCACACTACTGCCACTACGCGTTGGGTTGTTGTTGTGCGCATTTAGTTCTGCTCCACCAATACTGGTACAACTAATACTGATGTTATTGTGTGGTGTATTTGTTTGTACCGTGTCATTTGAGAAATAAGAAAACGATGACGGATTGTTACCACTAGTTGTGGAAGTCTTGCTATTGCTATTGTCATTATGTTGCTGCTGCTGCTGCTGTTGTTGACGAGTTGCTCTCGCTGCTTCTGCTGCCGCTTCTTGAGGAGTGTAATAATTAACATTTCCACCGAATTGTCGATAGCCTCCCATTGCTAAACCGCTAGTGACAGCCTGGTGTAATGCTGGATTACGTATGGTGTACATACCATTTTCATTCTTAATAATAGCTGCTGGTTGATCCACTGGCAAGGGGGCAGGCATTGGAAACCCATCTACTGGACGCCCTTTGGGAAATGAATGGAAAGGGAACATTGTATTTACAATATATAAATATAATTATTGTTACTTAGATTATACATACCTGGCAATAAAACGGGTTGCTGTATCATTGTTGTTCCAGCAGCGGTAGGACCACTTTGGAACATAGGATTTCTTAATGTTATCATTTTCGACTGACCACCACCACCACCACCGGCACTAGTATTATTTTCTGATTTATTCGTATTTGCCATAGGGCATGAACCAACATTGCTAGCCTTGGATTTGTTGCGTCTTTTCTTATTTTTCGACGGCTTATTATTGCAATTATTACTGGTTACATTCGACTGCGGCATAATGTTATTGCTGATATTCGATAGACTTTTAGGTGGATTAGCTTCAACCATTATTATACCACTTTGTGGGTCAATGCCTGCGGTGGCGTTGGCGGCATTAATATAAGGCGAACCATAATAACTGGTCATGGGATTGAGAACAGGTGGCGCTATAATAGTAGCACCAGCCGAAGAATGATGGAATGTTTGTAGATTTTGCTGTTGATTATGAAGTTGTTGCTGCTGCAGAGGTTTTGCCAATTTTTTAATCGATTCAGACTTCTGACGCAGTTGTTCACTTTTAATGGGATCAACTTTTGTTAGTGTGATGCCTGGCGGCAGAGAGAGATTTTCGACTTGAACGCCACGATTTAGCTGATCCATAATACTGACATTTGCTGAATTGATATGTTGCTGTCGTTGTTGAGCTGTAGTTGCGGCAGTTGTTGATTGAACTTGATGGCCACTTAAATGCAATGCTTGCATTTGTTCGGCCAACGTCTGATACGAACGATTTTGAGATGCATTATTATTGTGTACATGTTGTTGTGTATTAGATGTTACACTGACATCATTCGCGTTAAAGTAACCTATATGATTCGGAATTCCTGATGAACAACAATTTTGATGGTGGTTATGTTGCATATTTGTTGAAGAGTGTTTTTGTGATTTTTGTTGATATTTTTTATTACGTTGCGATCTTTTGTTTGATGTATTCTTATTTTCAATATTACCACTAGATGCCGCTGATGGCAGTTGGTTATTTTGATGCTGATGATGATAGTTATGTTGGTTCTGCTCCATATTATTGTTATGACAATTGCCATTTATATTGTTATTATTATTATTATTATTATTGCGATTGCTGTTGCTTCGGGAGCTGGTGGAGCAAGTGGTTTGTTGGCTGCGTACATTGGAGGAAATGATTGTCTGTTTATTATTGGGTTTAGTTTGAGAACCAACAAACGTGTTGGCATTTGTTTGCCTGTTATCGTTTTTCACTTTGCGGCTATTAGTGCTACAACTAGTTATATTTTGTTGTGCAGTTTGTTTTAGCAGACGCGTTTGGTTGCTGGTTTTGCTTTCGTGTTCATGTGGTCTTTGTTGTCCTCTTGGTGAATTGTTTAGTTTTGTGGCCGTACACTGATCTAGCTTTTCACCTTGTTGTTGGTGTTTTATGTTCTTGTTGCTTTTATTAGATTTATTTGTTATATTTTTATTTACTGTTGGCAAAGATGTTGTCGATTGTTGAATTTTGGGGTCTTTAATTTCCGATTCCGTCTTTTTTCTTTGAATTTGTGCAGTAGATTTAACATTGTTTCTCTGTTCCTCATGTTTTGTTTTCTGTTCATTCTTTTGAATTGAAGATTTTTGTTCTACAGCAGATGTTTTAATCGTTTTTACTTCAACTTCGTTTTCAGTATCTTCATTCACTTCATCTTCATCTGCAGAAGATTCAGTTTCTGAATCTTGCATGTGTAACGACTTAAAGGGATTGTTATCAAATTGCCCATTGTCTACTAATTTGGGGCGTCGTTTCTTATGTGCCTTGATTAGAGGTTCGGTATTTGTAACTTCTTCGTCTTCAGTTTCACTATCAGAACTAGGGGGTGTTATTGGCTTTTGAGCCGGTTTCAATTTTTGCTTATTTTGCGAAGACTTTATAGATTTTGGTGCTTGTTGTTTCTGAGTTTTAGAAGGAGCAGGTGTTGCTGGTGGTGATGGTGTTGATTTAATATCTTTAGTTTTTTCCAACTTATGACCCTCTCCGTCTTCAGCATCTGAGGATGTCGTTGATGGAGTTGGTGGTATTCTTATTGGTTTTTTAGTTTGTTTTTGCTGCTTCAATTGCCCAGTCTTTGTTTTGTTCTTATTAGCAGTGTTTGGTTTTTGAGTGGCGGCGATCTTTTGTTCTTTTGTTGTGTTATTTTTATTATTGTTAGACGACTTTTTTAAATCTAGTGGCTTCAGACTACTGACAGAATTGTCTCTGGTATTCATTTGGGAACTTGTTGAGTTATTTGATGATGTTGAAGTCGCAGCCGAGCAAGAAGTTGTCGTAGAATCAGAACGTTTTTGTTTAGCCGAATTCTTTATGGCCATCATTTGTGGCAGTTTGGGCGATTCATTGTTTTCGTTTGTGGAAACTGATGTTGTAGAATTTGAATTGGAGAGTTTGTTTTTGTTTTTGCTATTTGATAATGAATCTTTGTTAGTGTTAGATGTTGATGATGATGGACAACATGATAGTTTCGATTGTTGTTGAGTTTGCGAATTCTTCTTTTTCTTCTTTGGTTGCTGTTGTTTTTGCTGTTGCAGCAACTGTTGCATTTCTAATTCCTTTTGCTCATTTAATTCTCTCATTCTTTGCTGCTCCTCCTTCATACGCTTACGTTCAGCTTCCTCGACAGCTTCCTCGACAGCTTCCCTTTCGGCTTGAAGTTTAGCCAAACGTTTTCTTTCTTTTTTCATTTGAGTCTTAGAAAGTTTGGGTGGAGGAGGCGGTGGTATAGATAACAAATGTTCCGCAGTCAGTTTTGTAATATGGGTTGTTTGTTGTGTCGTCGGTGGTTGAGGATGCAAGGGAGTTACAGCTGGCATTTGTGGTATGTTAATGGGAGGAGCCGTGCCAGTTTGTATCAATTGGCCGTTTATAAATGTATATAATAATTTGTCTTTATCTGGAGATGGACCTTTAGCCGTAACCGTTACTTGAGGTTCTGGAACATTTGGCAAATTAACTCGCCTGATTGTTACTATACGTTTGGAGGGATCTGTAATACTGTTGCTGACCACATTTGCCCCCATGGCGGCTACAACATCTGGTGCGAGCTGTTGTTGTTGTTGAACTGAAGCTACTTCGGCTGTCGGTGGTGGGGCATAACACATGGGTGTAGCTCGCATTAGACCAAACGGAGCTGGCGCAGCAGGGGTGGGAAAGCCTAGATTGTATGGAAAGTGGTTGGCATGGGCATATGGCATGCTGTATGATTCTGGTACCATATTTAAGTTGTTAGTTGGTGTCATTGTAAATGGAGAGGATGCAGAATTAGTTGAAGTCATGACATCAGCGGATTCTTTTGCAGTGTGATGTAGTAGATTTCGAACTTTAATGGTTTTATCGCTTTCCTTGCAGCTATCGCGACCTTCCAACTCTCGCAATTTTTCCATTTGTTGTTCTTTAGTAGGCAAGTAAGAAAATTTGAATTCAGTATTGGTTTGTTTGACCGTTGCTATTAGTTCTAATATGGCAGTTTCAACTTTAGCTTTGGCACGTTGTAAATTCTTTATATTACTTTCCAATTCGCTGATTTTCTTTTTGTCCCTCTTCTTGTTAGCCTTTAACGATTTTAGATTTAGCTTTTCACTAAATTCTTTGAAGTAAATATTATGAAACTGTGCTCTTAGATCCTGTAGTTCGGTTATACGTTTTTCCTCTTCTTTGCGTTGTTTCTGTTTGGCTTTCTTGGCAGCTTTTTTGGGATTTAAAGTTTGCGGTTGCGTTTTCTTTTTGCCGGCACCGGCAGTCGGACCTTCAATAAAACTGAGAGTCTCTTTAATCCACTTTCGTTTTGCCTGCTCTTTGGAATAATTATCGATGATTTCACATATTTCACTGACGAAATCCAAATTGTTGGTGGTCTTTGATGACGAAATTGGCGTTATTATATTATTCGTTGAATTACTATTATCTTTACTTTTTGTGCCCTGGCTCGAAGTCGAAGCATCACGTGTGGAGTTGTTGCTTAAATTTGATTTCTTATTTGGTGGTTCTAGTGAGGATGATTGCTGCATTGGCGATTGGTTATTATCATGCTGAAACTGTTGTGGTTGTTGCTGTTGTTGTGGCGGTGTTAGTTGCAGCTGTTGTTGTTGCTGATGTTGATGATTGTGTTGAATCTTTTTGTTATTACTATTATTATTGTTATTATTTTTCGATTCTCCTTTCGGATTTGTTTTTAAATGTTGCAAGCATTCACATAGATTGTGTAAGTTATCATTACGTCTAGCTTCAGTATAAATATGATCAAATGTTGCAACAAAATCATGGATATCCCAAAAATCAGGTTGTGGCAAATACTGTTGAAACAGTTTTAATTCTTCAGGATTTAAAACATTTTCCATTTGATTTTGAGCCTCAGCACAAGCAGTTGTTGCAGCAATTGTAGATGATGTCGTTGATGATGTTTGCGAAGTTTCCGGTAATTGCAAAGGCTTTGTATTTTTTCTAGCATTCACAATTTGAGACAACTTCTTTCGCAGTCTATCTCTAGTTTCATTCATACGAGCATGATTACAATCCTTAATTAAAAACACGCAATTTGTTAATAAATATCAGTATCTAATTGTTTAGTATATAAACTTATACCTTTTTCAAACGTTTTTTACTAGAATGATTTTCTTTACAATGTTCCCCTCCCATATCGGAATGGTCAAAACAACCTGAAATTTATATAGAAAGAAAAATACATCTATTATTGGCCTCCCCTCAAGTTGAATAGAAAACTTGTAAACATACATTTCTTAGATTTTTCCTTACAAGATTTTTTGGGTTGCGCCTCTACCGTTTCGGAAGGAGTTAAATCTAAGGAGTGGGGCTGTTCTTCATCTTCAGTTGTAGTCATGATTGGCGGTGGTATATTATCACATTGAGAAGGAATACTTTAAATCATAGATGTTTAGAAATAAGAAAGATATTAAAATATTTCTTGCTACTTACTCTTGATTATCGTTTATTTTTAAAATATCATTCAATTTCTTTTGCATCTCAGCACTATTAATATTAACACCAACTTCAAAACTACAAAGGAAAGAGAGGAATTATTAAAATACACAGAAATAAAAAAAGAACTTATTAAAGCTTTATATTCAAACCTACTTGGATTCAACATCGTTATTATATGGTGATAAACTGGAATTTAAAATGTTTTAAGAATTTTATAAATAATTGTTATTTCCTACACTCTATATAGCAGTACGTGTTTAATATTACTTACCTCTTGACTTTATCGAGAAATTCTAAAAACTTTGTATCATCCTTATTGCCAGTTATTTTGTCCATATTTACTTTTATATCATTATTTGCCAATTCTAAAACGTCTAAATAAGAAATTTTACATATTTTATCCTCTTGATTATCTATGTCCTCCGTATTGCCATCATGATTAGCAATATCACCATCATCATAATTGTCATCATCATAATTAATAAAATATATGGCATATATTGAGATTATAAAAATCCAATAAATTTTAACAACTAAATCATGTACATCTATTAAATCTAGTCCATTATTAGAGGCAACTAATTTACGATTATACAACATTATGTTGGGTAAAATTGAACGTAATTCCTCGCGACTCATCGACATGGGCTGATAATAGTGTACCAGATCCTGCGAGAGTGACGGAGATATTTTATTGGTTAAAATCTTATGTGCCAAAAGACATGAAGGCAGTTTGCAATCACGACAAAAATATTCTTCTTCAATTGTTGAATGCGTATAACGTTTGCGATCTGAAAAATAAAAATTAACAGAAGAAAAGATGATAAATTGAGACTTATAGAGTAACAATTACTGTTTGGTTATTTAACCCTCTACTGATTTTGATTGCTTTCTCGGGAGTCACTACGTAACGCAATTTCTTTTAAAAGAAACCCCTTTCCTACTACAAAGTGTTTAGCATATTGAAAACAAGCGCTAAAGAAAATTAAAAATTTTATGCATGTAATAATAGTTTCTATACAATTTCGAAAATTTTCTTTTGCAAAACATCAAAATTTTATATTTTTTAATTAATCTGCTACTACAGTAGACTCGCGGTAACGTGAACTATTAAAAACCGAGCGTGTTCACGCTTTCGAAGTTGTTCATGTTTACGAAGGTGTAATTCTTTAAATTTTCCAAATAAATTAGGCAAGTTTTCAAATCAAATTCATATATTTTTATTTTATTAATTTGCAATATTGATGGATCGCGATCCATATCGCAGAATGGCATAAAATATGGAAGCCAGATCGCGGATCGTGGATCTCGTGATAAATATTGAACGTGTAGCATTTTCATGACATTAAATCATGATACGTCAGTAAAAAGTAACAAATAAAAGAAATAAAATAATATAAAATACGCAGTGGAACAAATTAAACAATGAAAAGTAAAACAATTGAAAAAAGCAAGCAAAATAGCTAAACAGGCTTTCTTTCGGTTTTCTCGCAACATTGATAAACGACCTGCACAGCACAAAAATAACATAAATACTGACGCGATAAATATTGAACATGTAGCATAGCAGTGCCCTTAAGAATAATTTACATACAAATTATTGAAAAAGTAGGTTCTTTTTCTGCATTTTCTTTTTCTGCAAATTGCTAAACACGGCCTTTTCTCGGAGACGTTTAAGTACGCTCACATCTGCTTGACTGATGTTTTCATCTTCCGCTCATTCCAAAGCTTTATTGAAAATATTAATTGCTACACTATGCTCTATTCTGGGCTGTGCTATTTCCAGAATAGTATCATCGCTTTCACTTTCGTCACTGGTCAAAACGTCATTCGTTTCGGTTGCGTTTTGAAGATCTTCAGTCTATTCACGGATATGAAAAACTACCCTGCAAACACACAAATTTAATCAAATGACTTACTAGACAGGTGAAAAATTCTTGTTGATAGCACAAATTGTTGACTTTGCAACATTGTACTGCTTTGCTAAGCTTGATTCTTCTTTAAGTTTTTCTGTTACATCCACTTTTTCCTTTAAATGCAAGACTTTTGGTAGTTTTTGCGACATTTTTTACGAAACACTTTACATTAAATTATGTCAAATCGGCAGCGCGCACTACACTAAATGTCAAGCCACATACATAAGCAATTATTTACGGGGATTGCCCGTTAAAAAAACGATTCCGATAGCCGAAAAATGTAGAAAAGAAAACATTTTCTGTGTTGAATACATTTTAAATTTGTTCACGTTATAGGGCTTTCTTACCTTGTTCACGCTACAGAGTAGTCAGTGTAAAAAAATATGTTCATGTTAGCCGGTGTTCACGTAAGGCGGTGCTTTTGTTACCGCGAGTCTAATGCATGTATTTTTTCGTAAAAAGTTGTTTCTATGTCGTTCATGATAAGGAGATAATTTTGAAAATATATGGATATTCTTATAAGTAGTTCCATTGCAATGACGTTCTAAACATTTTAACAATATGAAGCGTCAATTATAAAACATTTTAAACTAAAACTTACTGTTTAAATGGTAAAAGACAGCCCATGAAATATGATAGCTATTATTGATTGATGTAGTCGTTTCTACACTCGTTTCGTAATCATTAACATTTAACATTTCACCGACAGATGCTAACGTCGAGTAAAGCTCTTGGCCTACCTCTTGAAGGGCAGTGTTTTTACTTTTTGCACCAGTGCTGTTAGTCTTTGAAACTAAATTTTGAAAATCATCACTAGCACAAACGTTTAATATTTTCGAATCATAGAAATTAACATCTTTCTCGACAATTTCATGCGCCAAGCATTTGGAACATTTACCGTCAGCGTTGCGTCTAGGTGGTAAAGGACCACCAGCTATAGAACAGGTGATACATTTGCAATAGCTGAAAGATAAATTTTGTATAAAAAAACATACAGACGAGAACAAACAAAAAAAAAATACATACTCTGCATGATACTCTAAGGAAACATTACAGGTCTGACATTTATCATCTACTACTAAAGTATTCGGCGGTTGAAAGAAGCCATCTGGCCATTTCATTTTTGTATATGACATGATATTCTTCCAGGCTAAGCGGCGGTTTTTTAAATATCTAAAATCATAAAAATCATTGTCATCCACGCTGTCCTGCAGCGAAAAACCAATGGCATCCTGTACCACCGTATCAAAAATACGATACACATCTAAAAGCGATTTACGTCGCTTACGTTCCACCTCTGACAAATTGAATTTATTCAGTTCGATCCACACATCGGTCCATCGTTTTTCAACATAATTCATAATGTCATCGAATTGTATGTAACGTTTGATAAGATCAGTATGATGTGAAGTTAACTCCTCCTCTTTCAACTAAAAATATATATTTAGGATATTTATTTTATTATGATTACAAACTGATTTAAATTTGTATGAAATTTACGGTTATAATGCAAGCCAACATAGTGTCTGCCAAATGTAAATGAACATGTTGTTGATATAAACGTTGACACAATAGTTTCCAAGTTAGTGAGAATTTACGCAAAAAGTCATTTTCAAAAGCAAACAAATAAGAAGCCACCTGTTCAGAAATACGCATTAAATCGTCATAGCCATTGAGAATATCTAATAAGAAATTGAAAACATTACACACAATTGGTAATGGTATTTAAACTAGTTAAGAATCATCATTTACAATTTATCATTTCATCAGCTGGTATTTTACTCTTGTCGGGTTCAACAATCTCCAAAAATCCTTCTGCATAAGCTTCCACAATACATTCCACATGAAATGCTAATATTTGCAATAGTAGCAAAGGATTATTTAGCATTAAACTAAAATATAATATATATTTAATTGAAAAATTCCTTATTAATATTAGAATTATGTATGTATTTGAAATTACATGGAACTGAAGAGTACAAATATCATATTATCTGATAGATATTCATCATAAATGAAATCCAAATGCTCAGCCTTTTTATGGTATATAACACCACATGTTATCCAATATATTTCCTTATTACTATCGAGTAGTTTTTCAAACTTATTATAAGCGGTAATGTTTCTATATTGGAATGAGTTTAGAAAATATTAGTTTATTTTCGTATCAGCGTTAGTCAATATTGTATGATGAGTGTGTACTTACTTTAACATAGGTCCATATGATTTAATTAAAACGTCTAATAACATAACTACCATATGAGTGGCCTTAAACTGTTCCACCATAATATGAATGACAAATTCACGATATTTTTCACAGTTTTCACATAAGCAAAATGTCAAAAACTCATCATCTGAGTGAGTAACAACAATGTTGGAAACATCCTAGAAAACAGATAGAATATAATTAAAATTATTTTTGAAAATTGCAAAAAAAATAAAAAACAATAGTTAATATAAATAAATATGTATAATAATACTTTAAAGAGACAGGAAGAGAAAATCAAATGTATCATTAAGATAAGTTTGAAAATTATTAAAACAAAAAAGTCCTGTTAGGACTTTTAGTATATTTGGAAAATATTTTTAAAAATTTTTTATAAAATTTTTTATTCGAAGGTTTACTTCTAGTTAAACACAAAAATTTATTTGAAATTTATTTGAAATTTATTTTTGTATTTAACTAGAAGTAAACCTTCGAATAAAAAATTTTTACAAATAATACTCGCAAGAGGAATAATTCTCATTCAGAAAATATTTTTACTAAAATGTTACGCTGATACGTGTTTAAAAACTTACAGCACGCATTGGTTAATTTATTTTAAGTGCAAAATAGTAATTATTGTGAAATAACTATTCGGATGATATACATACAGTGGCCGACAAAAGTCTACATACGACCACAATATTGGACATTTTATGAGAACATTAGCGCGGAATAAAAAAAATAATGATGCAGTTTTGTGTGTAATCTATTTTTATTGATATGTCCAAAAAAAAATTATTATTGTAATGTAAACTTTAAAAATTATTCATAATAAACAAATAAAAAGCATTGACAAAAGTCTACATACGACCAGCATATATGGGATTTTGTTGTTGAATTCAAACAGTAAAATGCCGTTATTCATTTTCTACTTTTCTTGTTGTGTTAAGGTTTCTTAAAATAGTATTCAGTTCAAGTTTAGGCGGATTAAATAAATCTTTAATAGAAATAATGGCTTCTCGAAAAGAAATATCAATTGATGTCCGTAAATTTGTTGTAAAGTGCAGAAATGAGGGAAAATCTTTTGGTGAAATATCAAAGCTTTTTAATTTAAGTAAGTCTACAGTTCAGACAATAGTCAATAACTTTAAAAAGACTTGTACAGTTGAAAACACACCACGTGGAGGTCGCCCAAAGAAACTTAGTCGTAGAGACGTTAGCTTCATCTTAAAAGAAGTGGGCAAAAATCCAAAAGTAAATGCCGCAAAATTAGCCGAAGATATCGCTGCATGATCTGAATTAATTGTACATCCAAGAACTATACAAAGAACTTTAAATAATAATGGTTACCATAGCAGATCTCCTCGCATAAACCTCTCATAAGCGAAAAAAAATCGCAAACTTTGTTTGGAATTTGCGCACAAGCATATTCAGAAGGACATGGATTTCTGGAAGAGAGTTTTGTTCACTGATGAATCTAAATATAACATATTTGGAAGTGATGGGAGAGATAAAGCTTGGCGAAAAAAAAATACAGCGATGGAGCCGAAGAACTAGTTGCTACTGTTAAGCATGGTGGAGGCAGCGTGATGGTTTGGGGTGCTGTTGCTGCTTCTGGAGTAGGAAAGTTAGTGTTTATTGAGGGTAATATGGATCGGTATCTGTACAAATTCATTTTGGAACAAAATTTTAAACCCTCGGCTGATATTTTAAATCTTAGTCAGAGTTAGATTTTCCAGCAAGATAACGATCCGAGGCACACGGCTCAGATTGTCAAAGAATGGCTGCTCTACAATGCCCCACGACAGTTGTACACCCCACCTCAAAGGCCGGACTTAAATGTTATTGAGCACGTGTGGGAGATTCTACAACGAAAAATTCGCAAAACTCCTATTACTAGTGACCCAATGCTTAAAGAGAAGCTTCAAGAAGAATGGCTAAACATAACTCGACAATTTAGTTGTTTCGATGCCCAGACGCTTACAGGCAGTTATAGATGCCCATGGTGGCCCAACGAAATATTAATTTTAATAAAAAGTACATAATAAGTTTTAATACCCAAAGTTTTTTATGTTAATTTACAGCTCGTATGTAGACTTTTGTCATTCAATTTTATTAGTTTTTTGTGAATAAAAGTTTAAGTTTATAATAAAATAAGATTTTTTTTGTGTTATTATTATTATAATTACATCTTAAACAAAACTGTATTATTACTTTTCTTCATTATGGTTTCAAAATACCCAAATTGCAAAAATATGGGTCATATGTAGACTTTTGTCGGCCACTGTATTTATAATGCGCACTAATATTAAGATTAACAGTCTTATTCAGAAAAAATTAAAGTAGACTTCAAATGTACTTAAAGAAAATTTTGTATGACAATTTTTTCTAAAATCACATTTTAAATCTACTTTATTTTTTATGAATACGACAGTAAAAATATATTTTCAAGCGATAAATTGAACGGCACTTTTGTTGGATTTATCAAAAAATTTGTCCATGGTCTCGCAAGAAATATTCAAAGAAAATTTTCGGTTCAGCACAAAATATAAAAATAAGCTAAGTTCGTTACCGATAAATAATTTAATTTTTTTTAATTCCCTAAACACTGACAATTTTAAAAATCTTTCTGACAGATATGGGTATTCGTAATCAATGAAACTAAGAACTACTTCTCCAAATTGGATAACATTTTTCATATAACTTTAAAAGGTTATGAGGAATGTTTCTGTGAAGTATTGGTTTTCTGGGATTTTCGTATTTGTAGAATGTAGTCCGTTACACATAAACCACGGAATTGATTGATTTTAATTAATTAGATCTTTATGTATAGAGTAATATAAAAAAGCATACATAATAAAAGAGAAAATGGCAAGATTTACAGATTTTAATGGAACAAATCTTGTTTACCGACACAGCTCCAAATAAAAAAATACGTAGGGTGATAGAAAATTGAAAAATAAGAAGAAAAAATAAAATAAAAAAAATTGGCGCAAACGCTTAGTTTTCGAGTTATGGACGTTCTCTATGGTATAACAAAAAACCGGCTTCGCTAACTAAAGCTTCTCTGCATATCCGGCCGGGCGCAAGGATTTTCTCCTCTATGGTATAACAAACACCGGCTTCGCTAACTAAAACTTTTCTGCACCTAACAAATGCTTAAATTAACTTAAAGAGGAAAATAATATGCGAATGCAAAAACAAAATACATATTTGCAATCGTGAGCAAATTACCTTTAATTTGAGTACCCACACATATCACTAAGTGGGCGGGGCAGTTTTTTGGTTCCAGGGGGCCTTAGCCCCCTTAAATTTTAATTTTGGTTTTTTTCTTTTTTTATTTTGAATTGGGTGGCATATTTTTTTCGTAACCCTTTAAGCTTCACTTCAGCCAAATCACAAATGTCTATGAAAACTAAAAACTAAACTCGAAAACTAAGCGTTTGCGCCAATATTTTTATTTAATTTTTTCTTCTTATTTTTCATTTTTCTATCCTTTTAGGTAGGTACTTTTTTTTTATTTGGAGCTGCGTCGGTAAACTAGATTAAGAACTTTAAATCACATTAATTAGAATTAAGAGCACACGCAACGTTATTTTGTGACAAACAACGCTGGACAAGTTCAATTATATTAAAAATAAAGGGCAGTTTTTAAATACAGTAATGAAGTCGGAGATAGGATATGAATGGATATTCTACGGATAAGCTTAGAATATGTATACGCTAAATCTTATTTCGTCTTTAAATTATATGTTTAATTACTAAAAAGATATAAAGTTTAACAAAGAAAAAACCACATAAAAAATGTGACTATTTTACTATGTTTTCCTTGGTTTAGTTTGTATTTTGGTATTTTAACTGGTATTGTAACTATTATATGCACTTACCATATAAGGATTTAAGGGACAATTTTTCTTTTCCTCTGGACTCATAGCGGAGAATTCCAGAATACGCCGTTTATCGATGTCTATGCAAACTATGTTGTCATCACGCTGACTTAGTTCCGCAAGAGAAACAATCGATTTGATAATTATTGCAAGAATTTGTTGAGGAGCCAATGGGTCGAATTCCTTAATTGAAAGGATTTTTGATAGAGCTGTTGGTGGATTCTCATCATCCATTACAGATATACAATTGTTTTCGAATAGCTTGGAAACACGTACAGAGCATTTATCGGATAACAGAGACGAGCTACTGCCAGTACTGCTGCGACGATCGGTGGGTGCAAGAGCAAGAACGGCGGCAGTTGAAGACGCTCTAGCATGATTGCAATTATAGCTGCAAGGTCCCTCATCATCACTATGATAATATATCAAATCGTAAATATCATTTTCAATTGATGACTTTAATTTCGCACTTCTGTCGGCATTAACACTGGGCTCTCCGAGTGGTGGATAATAGTTTGATTTTTGTTTTTTACAATGTTTTGGTTTCTTATTCGGTTTAACAACTGTCGTAATAGCGGCATTTGTATTGCTGGAATTGTTTGCTGATGTTGAATATTCTGTGTCCATTTTTTCTCCCGAAACTTTGGAACCATGTTTACACTCATTTTCCGTACTCAATTTTAAGGCAGCCTGTGCTTCAGTTAATAGGACATATGGATCAAAGTCTTTATTAATACCTAAAGCAAGGGGACTTCTAAGCTGCACACTGATTTTCTCACATTCATCTTCCATGTTCATTTCATCATCATCCGATTCTGACGAGGATGAACTAAACTGAACATCGGCTTTTGTCATTCCTCTTTTGATCTTTAACTTTTCCACCATATCAGGTCTGAGACGTCTCAGACGCACTTTGCACATTTTATTCTTCTTTGCATCCATTTTGGACTTTTTTCAAAACGAAATTAAATGTTTCTTCACTATGAACAATTGTAACTTTTTTATGTAGGCTTAAAGAAAAACATTAGTATTTTTTACACTTCACTTTAACCTAGAATATATTTATAGAAATGGTAAACTTTATACGTTTCATTCAAAAGATAGTATTAATAAATATATGTTTTAAGCATTTATTTTCTTCAAATAAACCCCTTTTCAATCAAATATAAATTAACTACTCCGTGTACTGCATTTCTTTATAACAATTTACGTTTTTTTTTCTATCTAGTTTATATATCTACATTCGCATTTTCACGTATTTTGCTTTGTTTTTGAAATTTGTTGCAAATTACACAAAATTTGTCTTCCTCTTCTTCTTTTTGTACCTCTTAACGTCTTTCGTCTTCTGGATGTATGGATTTCAGTGAGACTCGCTATTTAAAGCACAAAAATTTAAATTACGACTTTTTCCAGCAACTTTCGCTTACTTTTCAATGCATATTATTTATATCGTTTTATTATTTCATATTCTAAATGAAACGACGAAATGATTTTTGTTATTTAATTATATTTATTTTCACTAATTCTTCGATAATAAATAATTCCGTGTGCACTTGATTTGTTGAATTTTTCTCGTGTGTATGAATTTTCTTCGTTTATCGCTTCGTTTCCACATTCGTTGTATAAATCTGGCGCTACCAGATTATTATAATTTATATATTCCCAATTTCCAATTAAATAATATAGTATAAAACACGCGTAGATCGCAACAGTGGTTATTAACATTTTGTAGTACATAACAAATAATAAAAATTAATTAATTTTGAAACTCATTCGACAACTTCTTATAGCGTTTTCTTTTCTGGCAAAAATGTTACACTTTTTTCCTTTTTTATATGGAAAAGGGGTAAAAAGTGTAACATATATGTATGTAACATTTTTGCCAGAAAAGAAAACGCCATTAATAAAATTATTGAATCGAATTATTCCGTAACTAGTAAAGTTGCATTGAATTTTATGAAAAGTTGGAAAATAAAATACATATTACAAATTATTTAATTTGTTAAACAGCTACTAAACCCACAAGTATATAATTGCAATTATATACATATGTATATATCCACTCTTATTTAATAAAATAGAACGTTTGCTGTTTCAGTCTTTTTTTAATAATGGGTATAAAAGTAAAGACTGCAATCTCCATTTTGTTTCGTAAACTGATCAAATTGTTCCAGTGACTGCGCCGATCGGCTGACAGCCGGTTAAGATGAGCCGAAACATTTTTTGGCTTAAGTCGGCTTAAAAAAACGCCGTTTTCAACATTGAGTACAATTTTTATTTTGCAATATTCACTTGTTTTTATGAATGTGGTAGGTAACTATTTCAATTGTACGTTATTTTTCATAGAGGCATAAAAAAATTGGAAAATCAAAAAATTACATATTTCTGAGGAAGAATTTAGCAGGAACATTTAGTTTCCAATTGATCAAGAATGCTGAGGGTGAAATCACTATGAATCCGAATCGGAATATGAAATTAGTTTTTAAGGGAAACGAGATCCATCAGGCAATTTCTTATAGTTATACCAAAATCAAGGTCAAACATTACGTCCCAACAGTGTTATAGATGCTATCAATATAACCATTTTGCACAACATTGCAAAAAAAAATTTGAATTGTGTAAATTATGCTACAATCAACATATCGATGTATATCAATGTCCAAAAATGATTTGTACTAATTGTAAGAGAGATCATCCCCCAACGGATAAAAACTGCCAAAGAGGTAAAATCAAGATATTCGTTATTGTTTCCGAATCGTTTTTCTCGGTCTAACTCTAACTTCGCAAATTCCACACCGAATGCTAATTTATTACAATCGCATCGGCCTAATTCTGGAACGGATAATCATGCCAAGGCAATCGATTTCCTTTTAAATATATCAAAAGAAGCAACAGAGGCCATTTAAAATTGGTCAGATTACAAATTGGATCCAGATAAAGTACGTTTTTTCTACTCAACTTAAGATATAAGAGTATGAATTGTATTGATGCTGACAAGATCAATAAATCTTTAATTGAAGAAAGCTACTAATTAAAAAACTCTAACCGGCAAAATGAAGGTCATACAAAATATAATATTGAAAGCTTGAAGAAAATTAACAACAAAGAACTTCTGGAATTCTATGTATTTAACTAAAACCAATATCGATATTGTTGTTTTATGCGAAATTTGGTTAATGTACATATGTATATGGTGAATTTCACGTCAAGTGACCCAATTTTAAAAATCTATGTTTTCCGATTTGGATGAAATTTGCACCAAGTTGGACATTTTGGTCATACAGGGTTTTTTGTAAATGACTGTAACTTTTTACCTATTGGTCCTAGCAAAAATTGTCCAAAGGACTGTAGATAGCTATTTCTTCGGTCAAAATTATAATCTTCCTTAAAAGATTCTGCTCCCAATATCCCATCGTCTTGGAAGATTTAAGGTAATCTGTCCCGAAACAGATTATTTCATGGTCCTTCGAGCCGGATCATTCATTTGATCTCAAACAAACATCCAAATTTCACTCTGTCCTTATGGGAACAATCACTAACTTCTCCACGTGAGCTTCCAAAGTGGAACCAAATGTCTCAATTCCTCGTGGAGAGATATGAAGCTGTGGAACGTCTAAACAGCATAAAAACCACTAAAGATTGTTTTACACTATCAGATACACCCAAATCCGATATACAAACATACATGTCTCAGGAAAATTTAAACTTGTCATGCAAGTTATGCAAGGAAAATCACTCTTTGAGAATATGTCCGAAATTTCGAGCCTTCACGGTACAACAAAGAGTAGACTATATATTTAAAATAAATTCTGCAATAATTGTTTAGTGTCGTCACATCTTAAAGCTAATTGTAGAAGCAAATATACTTGTCTTCAATGTAAAAAACCTCATCATACTTTGCTTCATATGAGACCAAAAATACAAAGTCCCGCTCAAATCCCAGAACACTCTCAAAATAATGAAGAGCTAAAAAATATTACTCGTAAAATTTTGTCGAATTCAGCTCTAACTGAACAAAATCAAAATGAATATCCCATATGTTTAAAACAAATTCAATCAAATTGTTCAAATGAGTAATGAAAACATTCTCTTGCGTACTGCATTAGTACAAATTGATCACCAAGGTCAACTCTTTACGGTTAGAGATCTAACCTCAACGAACATTTTTAACAGAAAAAGTGCGTAATCGTTTTCAGTTGCCTTATCAATATACCCAATTCGAAATTATTGGTAGCAAAGAATGTGAATATGCTAAAAGACACAATTTAAGAATTCCAATGAAAGCTATAGTAATGCCCAAAGTCACTAAATGGTGTCCAACATATTCTTTCGAAATACCTGACTCGTCTGAGCTTTCTGAATTGGATCTCGCAGATCCAACTTTTAAAAATCTGCTCAAATTGATCTCATTATAGGAAATGATTATGAACAATTTCTCAATTTAGAAGGTATAAAAAAGAATATATGTGGTCAAACTTCTGCTTACAGCACTGTTTTTTATTGGGTTCTTAGTGGTCCCATCAAAACCCAAACTATACAAACTTTTACCACTGAAGTGACACCATGTGAAAATGCAGATCTAAATAATACATTGAAAAAGTTTTGGGAACAGGAACATATTCCTGCTTCTCATCCAGAAATCGTTGAACATGACATTTGTGAAAAGTTTTATACTCAAACTACTATTCGTCATGAGAATGGAAGGTACGTCGTTAAACTACCATTCAGATCAGAATTCCCCGACAAAGTTTCCCTAGGCTCATCTAGATATGTATATTGCATTAGCTCAATACTCCAGCCAGGAGAAAACACTCACAAAAGATCCAGAACTTCAAGCACAATATAAATCAGTTCTGAACGATTATATAACTCTAGATCACATGGAAGAAACTTTATTTACCGCACCACGCAGTTAACCGCCAAAATCACAAAACAAACAAATTAAGAATCGTATTTAACGCATCAAGAAAATCAAAAACAAAAATATCGCTCAGTGATGTGTTATATACAGGTCCCACTCTGCAAAACGACTTAATCACTATAATCCTTAATTGGAGAAAATACCAATATGTATTTAGTGGCGATATAGCAAAAATGTATCGCCAAATACTTGTTCACCTTGCTGATAGATCTTTTCAAAAAATTTTATTTCAAATTAAGTTAGATGAACCAGGTAAAGATTATCAATTAAAAACCGTCACTTTTGGCATAAATTGTGCTCCTTATCTCGCCGTTCGAACACTTCTTCAACTCGCATCAGATTCCGAATTAGCATACCCTAAAGCAGCATCAGTTCTGCGCACAGAAACTTATGTGGATGAAATTCTCTCAGGAGGTTATTCGATTGAAGAAGCTATTTCTGCCCAAACTGAACTTATTAAAACATTAAACTCAGCAGGGTTCCCATTAAAGAAAATTGCTGCAAATAACCTAGAATTACTTGCTCATTTGCCCAAAGAAAATCTTTATGATTTAGACTTCTTACGTTTGCACGAAGCAAGTTCTACTAAAACACTTGGTATCAAATGGAATGCAATCACTGATGCATTTTCTTACAGTTTTTCACCTATTGACGAATCCAAAGAAATAACAAAACGTCAAATTCTATCTTCAGTACCTAAACTTTTTGATCCAGCTGGATGGCTTGCACCCATCGTCATCAGAGCAAAAATGCTGATGCAATAGCTGTGATTAGAAGGCTTGGAATGGGATGAAGATGTTTCATCTGAATCTCTTCAAAAATGGAATAATATAGTTCGAGATTTATCTAAAATAGAAACAATTTCTATTCCACGCTGGTTACAGTATACGCTATCTGACGACATTCAAATACACGGATTCTCAGATGCTTCTAAAACAGCTTATTGCGCTACTGTGTTCATTCGATGTAAAACGAAGACTCATAATACTTTCGTAAAATTACTTGTAGCAAAAAGTAAAGTAGCACCAATTCAAACTTTTTGCCTTCCAAGACTGGAACTAAATGGTGCAGTATTGCTATCAAAGTTGGTAATTTACGTAATTTCTTCTTTAAATTTCAATAGTAAAGAAATCTTTCTTTGGACTGATTCATCCATTGTGTTAGGTTGGCTCTCTAAACACCCATCTTCGTGGGAAACTTATGTAGCAAATCGTATTGCAGAAATTCATCGTTTAACGCCAAACGCCACATGGAAACATGTACCAACGCATAATAATTCAGCAGATTTGGGAACAAGAGGTTGTAAACAAACCGATATTCTTGAACGATTTTCATCGTATAGCAAAGCCTTACGTGTTATCTGCTATGTTTTTCGATTTATTAACAAATGTAAAAAGGTTAATTCTCCTACTAATATCCTTTTAACTCAAGAGGTAATGAAATTTTCAAAAAATAAACTCATATTACTTGCTTAAAAAAAGATTCTATTTAGACGAATACGAATGTTGTCTAAAACCTCAAAATTTACCCAATAAAAGTTCGCTAAAAAATGGAAGATTATCGCATTCATCTCTTCCTTATAGCGAACGTTATCCAATAATTTTACCTAGTAATTCAACACTTTTCAAACTCTATCTAAAACATTTACACGATTTTTTAACTCATGCCGAATGTGGTCAAATGTGCCGAATGGTACAAACAGAATTTTATGTGTTCAGATTCAAACCTCGTGTAAAAAATATAATACGACACTGTAAAACTTATATAATTTACAAACAGAAATCATGTTCTCAAATAATGGCTCCTTTACCCTCTACCAGATGCAATCTATCTCTACCCTTTTAAATAACAGGCGTTGACTTCTCTGGGCCATTTGAGCTCAAAGCGTCAGCTTTACCTAAATTAACATGTGTCAAAAGGTACGTCAGCGTATTCGTATGCTTCAGTACAAAAGCTGTACATTTAGAAGTATGCTCCGATTTGACTTCACCGGCATTTGAAGCTACATTTGCTCGTTTCGTTGGGAGGAGAGGACTACCCCAAAGCGTAGTATCTGATAACGGAAGAAACTTTCTAGGGGCTAGTAGAAATTCATTCGTACACTTCAAGTTTCACTTAAAACGAATTACTGGTGCTCAAAAATACTCATTTGAAGAATTTTCAACAATTCTAACTAGAATTGAAGGCGTGTTAAACTCTCGTCCAATCTCAGCTCTATCTTAAGACCCATTAGATTTAACTGCCCTAGCCCCAGGAAATTTCCTTAGAGGAGCCCCGATAATGGCTCTCCCAGAACAAGATTACCAAAACATATCTCTTATTAATAGGTGGGAAAAATTAAAAGCAAAACATCATCAATTTTCTATTCGCTGAAAAAATAATTATCTTAAAACTTTACACAAACGCTATAAAGGGAAAAATTCCAGTACAAATCTTAAAATCGGAGATCTCGTCGTTGTAATGGACGATCATCAGCCGCCTTACGAATTTATTTATTTCACATTGTTTTTTTTTTTAGAAATTTGAAACAACTAAAGTTCGGAACAACATTGCTGAGACTTTAGAAGTAAATCCATTGAAAAAATAAATAAATGATTATTTTGCATTTTCTAGTGAAAAATGTGAAACATTTACTTGGTGGCAAAAACATGAAAAGGTAAACTGTGCAACAAGTGCCGAGTGATAGACAGGTTGTCTGCCAAATGTGTAACACAATGGGATCAAGATGATGTACCCAAGTGATCTGTTTTATAAAAATATCTGCCCATGGAACCTAACCGAACTTGCTTTGTTTATTTTGTACTACCTTTGATTTCTCGATTTTTTGATTTCTGTTGTATTAATATAAAAAAATTATTAAATTTGTAGGAATTTCATAATTTTGCTAAACATGCTGCATTTTATGCTATTTTATGCATTCTGTCAACCGGCGCATCTTCTGAAGAAGCATTTTGAAGTGCTGGATCTCTTTTAACCGCGAAAAGGTTAAGTTTAAGTGCTTGACTATAAACAAGGTTCTTTTTATACATGACAATTATGAAACATTTAATTATTTAATATAATAACATTAACTTTTATAAGATTTTGGTAATTATTAAAGCTTTAGGTCTTTTTTATAAAATATTTAAATTTTTAATTCAATATTTCGCTACTCTTTGAGTAGCTTCTTCAGGATAAAATTTTTTATAATTTTATAAATTTCAAAAATTATATATACATTTACCTAGGGGGTTATTGTGTATTTCGATTCGAAAAGAAAATCGTTCGAATCAAAGAGCAGCGAAATATTGAAATAAATAAAATAAATTTAAATATTTCATAAAAAAGACATAAAGCTTTAATAATTACCAAAATCTTAATAAAAACAAATAAGAGTGCTATATTCGGCTATGCCGAATCTTATATACCCTTCACCTTTATTGTGGATGCATAATTATATTACATATATGCATACATACATATATGTATATATTATAATAATACACTTTGTTTGATAGTTTTTTTTGATGAAATTTTCAGAGGTTGTCTCGGATTTTTGCTCATATATCCGTTATTTATGGACGGATTTTGCTGATAGCAAACTTCTCGAAAGCATGCCTGACAGAATTATTGAAGATTTGTATCCTGAAGATATCTGGGGACTTCAGAAAATTTATTTTAACAGACAGACAGACGGACATGGCTTAATAGACTCCGCTATCTATAAGGATCCAGAATATATATACTTTATAGGGTCGGAAAATTATATTGTAGAAATTACAAACGGAATGACAAACTTATATATACCCTTCTCATGAAAAGGTCAAATAAACAATAATAATAAAATTAACATACGATCTCAGCAACAAATTTTACATCTATTGTTATAATTCCATAGAAAGCTAGAAATAACTGGTTGAAGAAAGTTCTTATATCCCCTATTCTTCATTCCGAGTGATATCAAATGTTTGTGATTGTCATAGCAATTTTTACTGTTATAAATATTTATATTTTTAGTTTTCTATAGAATTTTAATAGGAGATTTAAAATATATTCTTAAATTCAAACGTATTAATTTTACGGTATTAATAATACAAAATTATACATATCAATTAATTATAATTTTGATATGGATCGTCGAACTTTAATAGAAACGCGTGAACTGTTAATTAGGTATTTAAAGATGGGAAAACACCATAACAAATTGCCGAAATAGTAAAGTTGAGTGCTTTTACAGTTTAGTAACTAAAGTATACAAAGATATGTTCGAGTAAATAGAGTAGCTAATAAAGGTTGGGAAGCACCAAATGAAATATTTACATATATAGTGTAAAAATTCTGGAACACCGTTATATTTGCTGATGAACGCAAATTTAATCTTTTTAGATTCGATGGTAAGTCAACCATAAAAGCGGCACAGTAAAGCACGGTGGATGACATGTCATGTTATGGGAGTGAATATCGTCAGCTGGTGTCGGAAACTTAGTCTTTATCGATGGCACTATGAACAAAAATATTTATTTTAACCTTTTGAAATACATCTTATTACAAATTCCGCAAATTTAGGCAATAGAGAACATTTTCAGTTATATCAAGACAATGATTCAAAGCATAAGTCACAACTTATGCAAACACCAGCCCACTCATCAGATCTGAATGTTATTGAGAATTTATGAAGAATTATTGAGAACTTAGGGACCTTTCTTGAAAGAAATATTAGAAAACACAAAATAAGCAATCGCCAAGACTTAAGAATGGCACTGGAATGGCAAAATATAACGTTCGATTATACTCAAAAGATTGTTAATTCAATGCAATCGAGACTAAAAGCAGTTTTGAAACAAAAGGGGTATCTCACAAAATATTAGTCTTTTTAAAATTTCATACAAATTATATTTCTAGAATAGTTTTAACAGTGGTTCGCCTTCCATAATTCTAGTCATGACTTTTTAAACCTCGGTTCGTACCCACAATAATGCTAAATATTTTTTATTTTAAGTCATGACTAGAATTTGACGTGGTAGTAAAAATAGCGACACAGTGAACAAAATACTAAAAGGGTGTTATTTGTAGGCGTGGCAAATCATAAAATAAATATTTCTGGAATTGTTTTTACATTATCCCTTATCCTAAGGGGTGACTGACACAACTTTTTTTTCGAATTTACATTGAATTTTACTATTTATTAAATATACATATGTACTTACATAAATTAACTATTTCTGTATTATCCTTTTGTAATCAAAATAAAAACTTATTAATCTTTGAATAACTAACGGTATTTTTTTAATTTTAAGTAAATAATAAGCACACGAAATAAGCTGTGAGCCACTGTACACATACTTTGTGCGGTATCAGAGACTATTTTACTAAATATTTTACTTATGCATACATTTTCCCTAGGTTATTGTGCATTTCGATTCGAAAAGAAAATCGTTCGAATTTGTGTACTTTTTATATCGAAATACACAATACTGTGTCAATTCTTACTTAAGGAACATCTATCAACTCAATAAAGACAAAATAAACCGGTTTTAAGAATATATTTGGAAAAAACTATAGTCTATATAATTAATGCGTATTTTACCGAAATCATATTTTAGTTTTAGCCAGTGTGACCAGATCTCAAAAACTAAAATTTATTTTAAAATGCCAAAAAATGTGCTAAGTTTAAAGAAAATACTTTCTTGTAATAATTTTTAACAAATTGAGGTAAACATGAATAAAAAATTAACTCAAGAACAAAACTAATTAGTTGGCAATTGTATGAAAACGGGTTGTCATATGGTGTCATCTATGTTTGCAATCATGATCATGACAACCATATGACAACCCGTTTTCATACAATTGCCAACAATTTGGACAATTTGACAACAAAAATGACATAGTGAAAACGGCCTAAGGAAAGTACAAACTTTAATTATTACCAAAGTGAAAAAGTCAAAAAAAATCTATTAAAAAAAGTGTGCATTTGCGTAGAACACCATGCATACAGTTTTTAAAATTCGATACTATCGATAGTTTTATGACAAACTATCGAAACTATCGAGTGGGGCGACTATCGATAGTTTTGCAGCTCTATCTTGTGTTCACAAAGTTGCATCCAAAATTATACAGTTAAGTTTTGATTTTCCCACTCATAAGAAGTTATTTTTTGTTTTTTGCAAGAGTTGTTATTTCATCTTTTGATAAATTTGTCATTTATTCTTTAAAAAGTTCATATGTATAATTTTCTTTATTTTCAAGCTTTTTTCAACAGAAAAAATAAGAAAAAATGCTAAAATTATTAAAAAATGCTAAAAAAAAACCCAATGGTAAATGCAAAATTTTGCAGCTAAATCAAAATAAAATAAGCCAAATTTAGCAGTAAAAATGCTAAAATGGTCACACTGGTACTAGCTTATAAAACGTTTAAACATTTATTTGCATATCAACACAACTCATCCTAAACTTTAATCTATCTATCAATATACCTATACTACATACATATATACTTAAACATACTTTTTGCTATACAGAATATGTATGCATTCATGTACGTATTTTTAAACACTTTCTCAAAGTTTATTCGAAAAAGCTTATTAAGAATTTAGTAGCTATTCTTCCTTGGCTAAGAACGGTTCGTTCGTTAGAGCGTTGAACGAAATTAAATTAAAATACTTATTAAATAGAAATTTGAAACGGTTTGAAAATGATTTTACGATTAATCTTTATTATTTCGGTGATTATTATTTGTACATTATTGCATACAAATGCGAAAGGAATGGTAGAAGTCTTCAAATGGAAACAAATAGATTATTATAATCGTGGCAATAATCCAATGACAACAGGACCAATTATTAGTAACCCACCATCGGGTAAGACACCAAAATCAGGTACATACTTTTAAATTGAGTCGCAAGTGTTCGAATATTTAAGTGATAATACATTTTTGTTTTGTTAAATTATCATATAACAACGGAATTGTTTCTGGACACAATTAGGTCAAGTTTACGAGTATAGGTATGTATGTATGTATACATATGTATGTACTTATTTGATAAACAAATGATTTGGTCTTTCCAACTGAATATTATCTGTGAAAAGATGAATAACAAATAAATAGATGATTTTAATTATATATTGTTTGTTAAACCAGTTGATTAATAATATTTTTCTAATCAATTAAATATTATATTATTACCCCATATTGTACTTAATAATGGTTTATTAAACACTTTTTCAATACAAAATATCTGTTGTAAACCTTTCATAACCGTGATTCCCGATTTAAACTAAAAATTTCACAGTAATCTTATTTCTTTTAAGAACGTAATAAGAATAAACAGTAATATACTTTCTTACTTGTCAAGCCCGACCTATTCTACACATAGTATGCGAGTAAAAAGTGTTTCTAAAATGGGAGCGCCCATTAAATTTTACCTCGATATTTATGCATGTTAAAGTGATTTTCAGAAGAGGCTCTTATATGGGAGTTATGACTAATTATGAACTGATTGTTATAAAATTAGGGTGTCATAATTTCTCTTTGTATGAAATTTGATTTGGATACCAAAATTTTTAAGAGATTTATGATCGTTAAAGTGATTTTCGGATGTGGACCTTATATGGTAGCTATGACTAAATGTACCGATCATCATAAAATTGTACCGTGTGATTTGCGTATATGTATATAAAACATATTTTTGTTGAGTATTATTTGGATATCAACATTTTCTAGAGAGATTTTCTTCTTAAAGTAATTTTCAGAGGTGGGTATTATATGGGAGCGATGTGTGGATTATATTCTACTTATTTGTGGCAAAATTTGTTTGGATACGTGAATAAATAAAACATTTATGACCGATAAGCCCTATTTTGGGAGGACATTTGTAAGGGGGTTAGGTAAAATAATGAATCGATTTCAACCAAATTCTATGCCACCCGTCATTGGGCTGAACAAAGTTCATACTAAATTTTATTGAATTATCTTCAAAATCGCGACTTGTGCTCTGCGCACAAGGTTTACATGTACAGCCAGCGAGACGAACGGACGGATATCGTTTAATCGACTCAGAAAGTTATGCTTTATAGTCGGTAAGTATACTTTAAGGTGGGTATAAGACTAATATTTTTGAGCGTTACAAACATCAATACAAAGCCAATATACTCTCCCCACTATGGTGGTGTAGGGTATAAAAAATTGCATGATGAAAACACACGTTAACTTTTGTTTTATAATATTTTTTATTTTACTAATTCATTTGTGCACAGTGTCACCGGTAGCAAAATAAACGGTAAAAAGGTAAAGCTTATTTCTATAAAGGTATTTTATCATTAGACTTTCGGCAGATATTTATTTGCGGGTAGGTTTTCTGTCTTCTTCTTTAGTTGATAATATCTTTGTCAAAATTGAGTCTTCTTTGCGCCACAGACCAATATTCACTGAAATCTATGTATATCGAACATCGATGACGCTTTCCTTTACATCGGCTTTTGTGCAATGCTTACATTCTATGTTGCATGGGTACCTCGAGAACGCATCCGCATTGCGATGTTTTCCACCTTTCCTGTGCTCAATGTTAAAATCATAAGACTAGAGTCATTTGATCCAATGAGCCAGCTGCCCTTCAGGTTGTTTAAATTGCAGCAACCACCTGAGGGCAGAATGATCAGTTCTCAGTTGGAAGAGGTATTCATACAGATACTTATGGTAATGCTTCACACAGTTGACTACTGCTAGGAGTTTACGTCGCGTTACACAGTAGTTGCTCTCAGGTTTCGAAAGTACTCGGCTGAAATAAGCAATAACTTTAGTCTGTGGCATCGACCACTTGTGCACACCGCCTATTCCGTATCCGCTTGCGTCAGTGTCCACCACAAATGCCAAAACAAAATTTTGGGATATGCATCTGAGAATGCTAGTTCTTGTGCTTCAGTACACTGAAATGGTCACGACTTCTTGGTCAGCTCGTGTAGACTTGCTGCCACACTGGCGAAATTAGGAACAAAACGTGTGTAGTATCTACAAAGGCCAAGAAAACTGCTTAATTCGTCAAGATTTTTCGGTCGTGGCCAGTCCTTTACAGCAATTATTTTATATTCATCTGTTGATATGCCATCTGCTGTTACGCGATGCCTCAAATACTTAACTTCTTTCTAGAACAATGCACACTTCTCCAAGCTAAGTTTGAGGCCAGCTGCTGATATACGTTTGAAGACTTCTTGCAGATTTTTCAGGCGCTCATCAAAAGTTCTTTGTGTTGTGTTATTCCATTTTTATGAATAATATAATAATATAATCACTAATTAAAGTTAAATAAATATGTTGTTTTCTTGACGACATTTTGAAAATAAATTGGAACATGTACGAATTATTCAGTTGTATAACAAAAATCAAGGTTAGTAATGTGTTTTCTAGCAGTTATGATTGAAATCATCGACTTTCCGATAATATGTATTCTTTAATCTCAGGAAACGTCATTGGAAGATGTGCACCCTAAAAGACCCGACTATATAATACCCTACACCCAGTATATGTTTAAAACAGTTTTTCAGAAATGGGCGCTATATGGTCATCCAAAAATTTAGTGCCATGCCTTCTGTGAATATAAATATTATCTATGTTAAATGACATAAATTCTTTTAAAAAACTTATATAGGAATTACGGAAAAGGTCTTATATGGGGGATTTGACTAATTATGGACCGACCATTATAAAATTAGGTTTCCTTATTTCTGTATATATGAAACTAATTTGTGTTGAATTTTATTTGGATAGCAAATTTTTTAAAAGATTTATGGTTGTTAAAGTGATTTTCGGAAGTGGAACTTATATGAAAGCTACGACTAATTATGGACCGAGTATATTATTTGAATATACATACTCGTATACTGAACATATTTGTGTTCAATATTATTTTGATACCAACATTTTTAAGAGAGTTATGCTCTTTACAGTGATTTTCGGAAGTAGGCCTTTTATGGGAGCTACGCCTAATTGTGGACCAATCTTTATAAAATTGTACCATATTATTTGTATATATATTAAACATATTTGTGTTCAATATTATTTGGATACCAACATTTTTAAGAGAGTTATGCTCTTTAAAGTGATTTTTGGAAGAGCACCTTATATGGGAGCTACGTCTAATTATGGACCAATCTGCACAATATTTGTAGATGTGATTTGGCTTCATTTACCACTCATCTGTGGTGAAATGTGTGTGGATACTTGCATAATTCAAACATTTATGATCGTTAAACCTTTATTTCGAGAGGACATTTGTAGGGGGCCGCAAAAAAATGCGACCTGTACTCTGCGCACAAGCTTTACATGGAGAGTCAGCCAGACGGTATACTTTAAGGTGGGTGTTACGCCAATATTTATTGGCGTTATAAACATCAGCACTAATCCAATACCTACTATGGTAGTGTAGGGTATAATAAAATGTACTAGAAATCTCTATTTCCAAACCTAAATAATTCTATACTAAAATCTTCTTCTACTTAAAATCTTCTTCTACTTAAAATCTTCTGATTGCAGAGAGCGACAACACAACACAAATTCAAAAAAGTATCTAAAAATAATATAAATTATTTAAGTACGTTAGTAATTAAAAGGACAAATAAATTTCCCTTATTATCCGTGATTACCGCCCAACTGTCGTTTGATGGAAAAGATGCTTTACGAATAAATATTTTAGTGAATCTAAAAAGCCCAAAACTGATATAAGTTTAAAACAAAGTATACAAAAAGGAACTATACAATTTTTCTTATTTTGGATTTACAAAATATATGCACATACAAAAATTCATATTTAAAACTGTTGTGATTCATTTCAAAGAAATGCAAAATTCCCATTTTACCCGTTATTACCATTTAAAATGTCGTAATATGAAGAAATAACTCGTAAAATACATATTTTTGTGATTGCATAAAGCTACAACACAAATTTCGTTGTCTTAAAACAACAGATACAAAAGGTACCAAAAAGTACAAAAACACAATTCTTTACCCTTTTTTACCCATATAGTTTAAGTTTCCGAAATGTATATTTTTATACCCTTCACCTTCATGAGAAGGGTATATATAAGTTTGTCATTCCGTGTGAAATTTCCACAATATAATTTTCCGACACTATAAAGTATATATATTCTGGATCCTTATAGATAGCGGAGTCGATTAAGCCATGCCCGTCTGTCTGTCTGTCTGGATGTTGAAATCAGTTTTTTGAAGTCTCAAGATATATTCGGGATCCAAATCTTCATAATTCTGTCAGAAGTGCTTTCGAGAAGTTTGCTATTTAAAATCAGCAAAATCGGTTTAGGTCAACCAGAGTTAGGAACCAATATGTGAGACCACCTCCATAAAAATTTGATATTTTTCATCCATTTTATTGCAATATTTTGAAAACTATTGCAGATAATACCATGCAATTTTGTATACGTTGTTTGTATGATAAAAGAAGAAAGTGTGCGGAAAATAGTAATAATCGGTCCATGATTTCTCATAGCCCCCATACAAATACATATATTCCCGAAATATGGCTTAATGATAAATAAATGCCTATAAAATTGGAATATCAAGACAAAATTCAGCAAAAATAAGTTGTATACAAAAAGAAATCTCAAAACGATTTTTTTTTAATTCGGTCCATGTTTGACCATAGACCCCATATATGGTCAAACATGGACGTTTTGAGATTTCCACTTACAAAATTCACTTAAATACGTATAAAACAGATATAAATAATGTTAAACGGCTAAAATTTGACATAAATACTCTTTATAGGCAAATAAATTGCTGTACTAAATTTTATGGTGGTCGGCCCAGAACTGGTCAAAGCTCCCATACAAGGACCACATCTGAAAAAGACATTTTTCCCTATATATATTGTATAAATATCGTTACCGACTCAAAACTTTGCACACATCATTTTAATATATACAAAAATCATTCCACAAAATTTTGTTAATTTCGGTCTATTTTTAACCGTATGCCCCATATAAAGCTCTCTTCCGAAAATCACTTTAATACTCATAAATCTCTTATAAATAAGGGTACCAATCCAAAATTTTACACGGATCATTTACATACATGCCTAAATCAAACTGCTGGATTTTGAGAATATCGGTCCATATTTGACTATATCCCCCATATAAGGTCCACTACCGAAATCCACGTTAATACTAATATATATCTTAAATATAACGTTATTATGTTGAAATTCGATGTGAAATATCTTCATATGCATGAAAATAACTGTTCCAAAATTTAAGAAGATCGGCCCTTAATTTGCCATATAAGAACCATTTCCAAAAAACAAATAAATTCGGGTCAAAAATATTGTTTTCGTTTTAACCATTCGGTCCATATTTTATAATCATGATATATATCGTTGGAAAGGTATTTTTAATACCTTTTATTTAATGTATTACAAATTATCTGACACCCAGTAGTTCCCGAGATATAGGCCTATATATTTTCAACTTCACAGGCCCGCCCCCTCGAAAATAGACGTGACCACCAACAAATTCTTTTTTGCTGGCATCTCCTCTAAAAGCCCTATTTAATTTTTTTTTTTTTTGAGCAAAGTCACTAAAACCGAATTGTTCCCCTTTTTTTTATACTCTGTTTGTTAAATTACACTCAAGATTATTATGAACATCAGACAGACTCTGTAAATTATGGTAAGAATTGCTAATTAAATCAATTAAAATGGTAAAAATTAGACAACATTTCAAAATATTTAACATAAATTATGTTGGTCGTAAAATTGTCTTTCAATCAATATATTAAATACTAATAAAATTTGCACTAAGACTGAATAGAAAACACAGAATTAGGATATTATAGTCTAGTGTAGTTTCTGTATTTCTTATTACGCTTAGGTGAAGGGTATTTAAGATTCGGCACAACCGAATATAGCACTCTTACTTGTTAATATTTTTTTATGTTTAAACACAAAAGTCCACTTCTTACTCGTGTTTATCCCCTTGAAAATAGACTTACAAAAGAACTACTTTTCTAACAATTTTGTGACTACAGGAAGCTAAAAAAAAATGCTGTTGCTTCATAGCAAAGACAATTATTATTTCAGATAATAAATAAAAAGTTTTCCCTTTGTTTGTCCCTCCCCGGTACCACCGTTAAAGTCTATTAAATTTTACCGGGTTTTACCCAATTGATGACTTCCTGGTCCAAGTCTTAAAAATAGATCTATCTGCGTTCCACATTTCAATAAAATTGGTTTAGCTGTTTGGGCTTACTAGTTTCCCTTTTTATCCCGACCTGGTCCAAGTTTCGAAAAAATATAGCCCATTGACGTTTTGAAACATAGATCGGTTTTTTCCTGGTATGCGCATATAAAAATCATATTTACATTGATCATTATTACATTGAAATTCAAGACAAATAATTCGCATATACTTATGTACATATAAATCATCGTACAGAATTTCATGATTATTGGTCCCCTTATGAGGACTACTCCCAAAAACTCATTGACGTACCTAAACATCCATATCGAACCGAAATTTTACACAGATCAGGGGCCAAATTACCGCATTCGTGATCGAATGAGCTATCGTATCGAAAAATGATTTCGATATCGAAATTATGATAAAATGGATTAAATTTCTTGCTCGATATCGAATGCCATAATCTCAAATAAGAAAATTACGATCAATTTTACTCGATATCGAATGCGGTAATTTGGCCCCAGTTATAAGTATGTACAAATTATACTATTGACTTTTGTGAAATTTGGTTCGAGATTAACCACAGAATTGGTATACTGGTGGCAATTTTAACATTTCAAAAAGACTAAATCAGTTTCCTAGGGCTTTTTGGTGCTTAATTTATTGTGTGTTAAAGTAAATCCCTTTATGTTACACGCTGCAAAAATATAAACAAAGTCTCAATTCTTGATTACAACTGGAATATACATATATAAATAAAATTCTTATAAATATCGTTATTGAGATGCAATTTAACTAAAATAAATCTAAAATAAATATAAATTACGGTACAATAATTTTTTATGAGGTTCGCCCCATAATATGTGGGTGATTTGGTGGTGGTTATAAGTACATATAAAGTCTTACTTGTTTTCATATTCATTCAACCGGAAATTAGCTTAATCGCTGCTCTTACGCAAGCATGCATTTTTATAATAAAATTTTATAACCTGCAAGCATTGTTCGTTTGTTAGTCTATTTATGGTTAAATTATAGATCAAACTGAACATGTTGAACGAAAACAGTGGCCAAAAAGAATGTTGCTAAAATCACCCATTATAGATGAAATTTTAATCATCATCAAGCTTGAATTACATATATTGATTAGAACAAAGATGGCACAGAAGAAAGTCCAAAACTAATAGCATATCCCGATTGTGAAACTAATCAACTAACGGTATTTTCAATGTGACATTTTTCTCTTCTGATATTCTAAAAAAATTTCAAACAACCGGGTTCTATACAAAATAATTTTATGATCAACATGAACGAAACGTCTGTGCAGGTTATACTATGTTACTATTTATTGTTATAAGCATTTCTTTAAAATATACATATCGCTGGCTTAACATGTAAAGGCTCTAAGTCCACTTTTTTTTAGAAATTGATGCAGTTGTGTTCAATAAGTAAAAATACATACATCGTATACAAAAAAAAATACAGTTATTTCATTTGTTGTTGTTGTTTTGTAGTGATGAGTAAAGGCGCTAAGTCAAATTTATCACATCTTTGTGTAATATCTCACTTCTTCCAATGTTGACATACATATCAACTGTTACGCGCGGAATAGTCTGAGAGTCCAACCAATTGACATAATCAGGGGTGTCATAGAAACCAATATTGTCAGAATTGGTTTTAAAACCGACAAGAAAAAATGCTTTGGTGTCATAGGGCACTGCTACACATTCAATAAATATCGTGATATTTCTAGTATCAATGCTTTGGTGTCATAGGGCAGTGCTACACGTTCAATAAATATCGAGATATTTCTAGTATCACGATATTTATTGAATGTGTAGCACTGCCCTATGACATTTTTTTCTTGTCGGTTTTAAAACCAATTTCGACAATATTGGTTTCTATGACACCCCTGAATATTATTTCTCATTGGTTACACTCTCGTTGTTTTGAGTATCAACACCATTGACAGTCATGACATTAATCGTCACCAAATGGTGAAATTAAATTTAGATTTCCTGATAAATGAAAAATTTTCACCAAAAAATAAATGAAAATGTAGTCGCACTAGAGTGGTTGGATTTACACCAACTTCATCAAGAAAGAAGAAAAATAAAGACTAAAAAGTTCGAAGACCTACAATATCTAAAATCCACTTTGCCTACAAAACACCATACATTTTATGACGATTTGCCATACGAATAAAAATAGTCGTCGCCAGTTATCTTACTTTTAAATCCATTAAAAATTTAAATTAATATTAAATACTTTTTTATTTATTGTTTTTTATTTATTTGTTTTCATTATGCATAAGTATGTACATATATACAAATATCGAAATTGAAATTACAATAATAATGTTATTCATATTTCTGAATAAATTCTGTTTCTTTTTTTACAATAATCAAAACAAACTTTAACTTTTTACATTTATTAGCTTTTTAAATAACAACAATAAAAACGCAACAAAAGTACACTTTCATTGTAGTAAGTAAGAAATATAAGTAGAGACAAGTTTTAGGAAAAAGATCTAAGTCCATGAAAACATACAAACTAAGCAACAGAAAAAGCTCTAAGTCCAAAAAAACTTTTGTCTCGGCAAATACTTATTTTTTTAATTTTGCTTTTACGCAAATAAAAAACAAAGAAAAATACAAAAACAAAAACAAATTGCTTTTACAGATTTCAAAAATGTGTATTAAAAAAAAAGTTTGATTGTTTTTTGTCTCTCCTGTAATATTGTAAAATATGGACTTAGAGCCTTTATATGTTGAGCCAGCGATATATTAAAGAACGTGATCAGTCTCCTTATTTAATATGCATACTGCATATTTTATTAAGGGTTTTCAAATCCAAGTGCATTCAACTTGTTTGCGGTCATTTCGCTTAACTAAACTTCAAATACAGACCAACAACTCATAAAATATACAACATGTCGACATGCCATAATTGATACAAATTTATTCATGTCTTTCTTCAATCTTTTATAATTGCATTGTTTAAATGTATAAGAAAATCCTTAAAGACAAACCTCTTGAAGCCAACATTATAAAATTTAATTGTAAAAAAATTTAATTTTTAAAAATTTAAAACTTAATCGAATATATTTGATAGTAAGAGATATAAAATGGCTCCAAAAATATATAATAAAGTAGGCAGACTATTCAGCAAAACAAAAGATAGGATACATAAGTTAGAAATGTCAAACGTAGTTTATAAAATACCAAGTAATGCCCTGCAGTCAATGCCGGCAGTGAAACATTACTGATGTACTATTGACATAGTCTAACCTATTATGCCCCAGCCATTGCTGTCTACTACTGACATTTATCATTTGCAGTTCCTACGAAATCTACCAGTAGACTGCGTCAATACTGACTAAGTAGTTCTTTTGGGAACACTTTTGGTACTTTTCTGAAAGAGAAAATGAAAATGCATTTTTTTTTGCTAATTTTTGGAGTTTTATTAAAAGAAATAAAATACTAAAAAATACCTAAATTAAAAATAAATACCAAAACACACAGAGTCTTTGGCGGGAATCAAACCCGCAACCCTATGAATGATAGTCCGGCACACTATCGCCTAGTCTAATCGGGGATCACAATTGAAAAAAATAATTGTATAATAATAACCATTTTGACAATGCTGTTGACAATGTCGCCAAACCGTCACCAAAATAGTAGACAAAAGTGGTGACATGGAGACACTTGTAGACAGGTTTCCTTCAGGGTGGTAATGCCAATGAAGCATGTATTAAAATATATGTACGTAGGTACAACTAAAAACTAGAATAGCTGGACATAAATCTAATCAAAAATATAGAGATATATCATCACAAAAAACAGCAATGTGTGCATTTTGCAAATTTGATTCACTATTCCGAAAAAACAGAAAATATTTATTTATAAACGTCGTTATATGTTAGAAATGTTAGAAATTATAAATGTACAAAAAAATCTTAGAATTAATTTTTAAAGCAGATACAGATAATGTTGCTCAAACCTATAAACACTTAATTTTTTTTTGCTTGGACCAGCACTCAGGGGACGACCCCTACCCTATTGGAACTAGTAAAATGGGTTATGGGAGGGAGGATAGAGGAAGTAGTGTTTGTGAATATTTGATTTGAATTTTTCTATATTGAAAGTGGCAGGGAATACTTCTGCTGGTAGTTTATTCCACATACGCCGTACTGGCTAAAGAACGAATTTTCTCTGTAGTGTGTTGTGCGATCCACTGTCTAGTCGAATTTAATACATAATTTAATTGTTTTATTTAACCACAATTATTGAACTTTTAACCAAGGTTGGCTGTGGGGGAATTTAAAATAAGGAAATAAATCTGTCATCATGAATGTCATCCTCAATATCACTATCTTCAATGTTCTCAACAACTCATTCAACATTACTTTAGGTTAGCTTATAAGGATGGCACCGGTTCTGTTAAAAAAGCGATCCATTATGATTAAAATTCAATATAGATTGATATATTTTAATAATCTTTATGTGTTTAAGATTTGCCAAGCTAATATTAATATTTTGATTGGTATTACGAGTGCTTATTTTAACATGATGTTAATACATAATTGCGATTGTGCCAATATTTCACCACTATACATACTCGTATATATTTTCACATTAAGGTCGCCATTTATATCTGTTCTAAAATGTTTCAGTCTTTTTAACTAAATAACTTGGAATAACTATTGCAGTAACTTTTATATTTTTGTAGTAAGAACTATCGGAGCACTCATCTCATACAGGAATATAAAAAAAAACTTTATTTAACTATCACATTGTAGTTCTACTAGATGAAATTTTTAGACTTTTGAACTTTAAAAATATCATAGAAAATATTTTTCACAAAATTATTCGAATTATTCGTTATTCGAATTAGTTCGAATAATCGAACGATCATTATTTGAACGAATACCCTATAAGCTATTTAACGACAAAAATCTTTCGTTAAAAGTTATAAAATTGTGAAACTGAAAGATATCAAAGTTATATACTTATGTACATATTTGTATATATTTGACATACGTACCTATACATATAAATTTAACTCTAAAGTGTTTACAAATCTCGTATATGCGATGTAAATGTATGTACAAAGATACTTTTAACTTACTTTAATTTATTAATATTAAATTTTAGAGGTATGTTTGTCATTCTATTTATTCTTTTATTTACTATGTTTTTTTAGGAGTTATTTATTTCCCGGGCCAATATCATGGAGCAAGAAGCAGACGTCAAGCTAATAATAACGCGTCCTATATACCATACAACAATGTTCCTATGGGAGCTACACATTATAAAGGTCGTTTGTTTGTGACTATGCCGAGACGAAGAGTTGGCATACCATCAACCTTAAATTATATTGATTTGAACAAAGATGGCGCACAAGAAAGTCCAAAACTTATAGCTTATCCTGATTTTGAAACTAATCAGTTAACGGTACATTGAATATATTGAAATATGTACATACAGTGGCTCACAGTTTATTTGGTGTGTGGAAATTTACCGTTATAAAAGTAGTTGATAATTATAGACATACATTTTGCTTATAATGTTTTAATAAACATTTTAATGCGATATTTTGAAGCTTTAAGGTGTTAATTAGTTATAATTTTACTATGGGTCGACGAACTTTAAAGATAGAAAAACACAAAAACATATTGCCAAAATAGTAAACTTGAGTTGTTCTACAGTTCAGTATATTATACAAGTACAAAGATATGTTCGAAAAAATTGAGTGGCTAATAAAGGTCGGGAAAAGACCAATCATTCTGGAACACCGTTACAATTGCTTATGAATGCAAATTTAATTTTTTCTGGGTTCGATGGCAAGCCAACCCAAAAAGTTTAAGCGGTACTGTAAATCACGGTGGTGGACATGGCATGGTATGGGGTGCATATCGAAAAGAGAAATAAAGCTTTTGCTTTCGAATCGAAATACACATTAACCCCTGTGGTGTCGGAAACTTCGTCTTTATCGATGACACTATGAACAAAAATATTTATTTAAACCTTTTGACAGACATCTTATTACAAATTCCGAAAATTTAGGTAATAGAGAACATTATCGGTTCTATCAAGACAATGATCCAAAGCATAAGTCACAACTTATGCAAACATGGCTAGTTTTTTAACTGTCCGCATATCGTTAATACACCAGTTAATCAGATCATTCTTGAGAGAAACATTAGAAAACACAAAATAAGCAATCGCCAAGACCTAAGTGTGGCACGGCAAATGGAATGGCAAAATATAACGGTCGATTGTACACAAAAGTTTGTTAATTCACTAAAAGCCGTTTTAAAATAGAATAGTTTTAATAGTTTTGAGAGAAACATTAGAAAACACAAAATAAGCAATCGCCAAGACCTAAGTGTGGTACGGCAAATGGAATGGCAAAATATTACGGTCGATAATACACAAAAGTTGGTTAATTCACTAAAAGCCGTTTTAAAATAGAATAGTTTTAACATGTACACAAAATAAACGTTGACGTTGCTTTACATTGGATTTTATTATTTTGTTAAATATATGTACTTATATGAGTGAACTCTTTCTGTATTTTTTGTAATCAAAATAAGAACTTATTAATCTTTAAATAACTAATGGTATTTTTTAAATTCTTAAGTAAATAATAAAAAAAAATTGTAAAATCAATCACTTAAAGTTACGCACACGAAATAAGCTCTGAGCCACTGTATGTATGTAAAGGTATATTAGAGTGACATTTTTTCTCTTCATCTGATACATATTTTAAAAAGTCGTACAAAACTACAGTGGTGCACATTTATGACTTATCAAAATGACAAAAAGTGTCACTTTTATTAAACAATTTTTAAGCTTGAGGTCACTTTTTGTTTTTTATAAAAGATTTTTTTTATTTTTATATATAATTAACTCGATATTTCGATTTCCTTTGGAAATCTTCTTCAGGGGCCAAATTACCGCATTCGATATCGAGTAAAATTGATCGTAATTTTCTTATTTGAGATTATGGCATTCGATATCGAGCAAGAAATTTAGTACATTTTATCATAATTTCGATATCTAAATCATTTTTCGATACGATAGCTCTTTCGATCACGAATGCGGTAATTTGGCCCCAGGAGTTATTTTAATATTATAACAATTTTTCTATAGGGTGTTTTTTTGAGAGGTATAGAACTTCGAATTGAAATAAAACACAAGAAAATCGTTTTAATGACCATCAATTTGGCTTTATTGGAAGGATAATTTTATGCCATTAATGTTTAAATATGATTTCAGGCATGTGGCCGCCGCGACTGGCTCGAATAAATCCAATTCTACAGGTCCAATTTTCAACCACTTTTTCGAGCATATGGGGCCGTATGTCGGCAATAACGCCACGAATGTTGACTTCCAATTCCCCTAACGTTTCTGGTTTGTTGGCGTAGACGAGCGACTTCACATATCCCGAAAGAAAATAATCCAATGGTGTCAAATCACACGATCTTGGTGGCCAATTGACAGGTCCATTCCGCGAAATTATGCGCTCATCGAATGTTTCCTTCAATAAATCGATTGTGGCGTGCGCTGTGTGGCATGTAGCGCCGTCTTGTTGGAACCACAACTCATCCACATTCATGCCATCCAATTCGGGAACAAAATAGTCGGTTATCATGGCTCTATACCGGTCTCCATTAATTCGGGTCCTCTTCAACACTATGCTCTACAGCGGCAATTGTTTCTTCGGTGCGCACTGTTCGTCTCTGCGGATGCGTATTATCACATAGAGTAAACGTAGTGCGAAAACGATCCATGGTTAAACGAATTAATTGCTCTGATGGACGATTATGTCGACCATAAAATGGACGGAGCTTGCGGCAAACTTCGCGAACTGAACCGTTATTTTCGAAATAAATTTGCACGATTTGCAAGCGTTGTTCTTTTGTCAACCTGTTCATGATGAAATGGCAAACCAAACTGAACATAAATGACATTAGAGTTTGACCACAAAATGCCAGTTTTATCTCTTTTCGAAAAACAAACCTGTAAAAAAAACACCCTCTATGTGTAAAAAATATTTTGATATAAGTTTGAAAGGGGTTGACAAAATTGAAGATTTCCAAAGGAAATCGAAATATCGAGTTAATTATATGTACATACATATATAAAAATAAAAAAAAAATCTTTTATAAAAAACAAAAAGTGACCTCAAGCTTAAAAATTATTTAATAAAAATCATAAAAAAGGCCGAAGAAAATATAATAAAATGATTTAAAATGAATTTGGAATGATTTTCAGTCCAACAATGAACATTTAGTTTCGGTCTATCGCACCAGCGTAGACAGTTGCGGTCGCTTGTGGTTTATTGATACTGGCATGTTGGAGTATCCTAGTAAGTTTGCTTGTTAAATATTATTTCTCAATAATAATTTTTGTTATTTTTTATTCGTAACCAGATAATTTTATGCAAATTCAAAGACCAACAATTTGGTTGATTGATTTAAGCACAGATAAAGTGATAAGACGTTTCGAAATACCAGCATCTGTGGTATCCGAAGGTCGAGGTTTAGCTAGTATAACTCCCGATACCGATAAAGGATGCGATAAAACATATGCCTATATACCAGACTTGGTTAGCAATCAACTTTATGTGTACAGGTAAAATATAACAAATTAGACACTTAAATAATTTGTATTCTTCTAAAGTAAGAAATTTCCGCGAAAGTTTATTGTTTTATTTGTAAAGTAAATTAAACAGAAATAAGCCGAAAAAGTTTTCTCCTTACAAACAAGCAAACAATATTAACCCAGATATACCGGCCGTACTACATGTAGTACAACTTTTATCTTCAGATTTCTGCGTTTTTTTTTTCAGTTGACTGGACTCACAAAAAAAACAATTCCGAATTTTTGATTTTTTTTTCTTTACAAACCATCTACTGAGAATTTCGAATCGAACAAAAGAAATCAGCCAAATCGCTCCAGCCGTTCTCACATGATGCCATTACATACATGGACCATTTCATTTTTATATATATAGATAAGGAGATGATTATTCTTATTTTTAAAGCAAAAGCGGGAACCAAACAAATTAATCACTTATGTTTTATAAAATTAATCTTAAAACTTTAAAATCAATTCACTGTTTTTGCAGCAAATTATTCACTTTTTTAATAGTTACAATATCAGAAATCATGGACGACCACAAAATGACATCAATAGCTTATTATGTATTTTCCATAAAAGCATATTTCTGAACGCATATCAACAAAGTTTTAGCCGATTATAAATTTTGACCGAAATCGTCGACATTATTATATTTGCTTGAAAATCGTATCTAAAAATTATTTTCAGCGCTGTTCAATTCGTATCAAAAATTAAAATATATACTTAATCTTTTTACAGTTTCGAATTGAATAAAATGTGGTCTTTTGAGCATAATTATTTCAATTTTGATCCAGTAGCTGGGGATTTTAATATTGGCGGTCAGTCTTTTAGCTGGAACGATGGCGTTTTCTCGGTCACTTTAGGACCAAAAGAAAGAGGTGGTACACGCAACATTTTATTCCATGCTATGGCTAGTAATAATGAATTCGTTGTTAAAAATGAAGTGTTGCAAGACGAAAGAAACGCCCAACGTGCAAGTCATGGTCAAGATTTTCGTCTACTTGGCAGTCGTGGTGATCAAAAACAGTCGACAATGCACGAATACGATCCTCGTACTGGTGTAGTGTTTTACGCAGAGATTCAACGTAATGGTATTGGTTGTTGGAATACACGTAAACCATTTACAGCTGCTAATCATGGTCAAGTGGCACAAAATAAACAAACCATGATATATCCAAGCGATTTGACGGTAAAAAAAACTATATATGTGCATATAATTAATTATTTGATTTTTCTCTCTACCAGATTGATGAAGATGGCACCATATGGATGATGACTAATTCTATGCCCGTTTTCATTTATTCTACTTTGGACACAAACAAGTTTAATTTCCGCGTTTGGAAACAAAATACAGCAACGGCTGTTCAAAATACTGTATGTGCTTAAGGACTGAATAAAACAACAACTTCTTTATATGTTTTGTTTTAAGAAGTTTTTTATTTGTATAAGTAACTGAAATATAAAAACAAAAAATTTAAAAATACATTGGAATTACATATTTTTTAATGCTTATGCTCTACTGAAATAAAATCATATCACGTTTATAAAATTAATTTGTTTAATTACACAAATCCATCATACTTTTTAAACAAAATATTTTTTGTTTCGTAAAATAGGCACTATAATATTGCATCTGATTATCTAAAATAAGACATAAAGATTAATTCAAAAAAGGTAGAGCAAATTAAGGATTTAAAATCAGGATTTGTTGCTTTTTTATGTATTCAGTTTTATTAGACAGTCCCAGTAAATGGGTACGATAATCACAATACAAATTTGTACATTTTAATAAAAATGCACAATGAATTTCATTCGCAAAAAACATATATTTATTTTCTTACCACTTTTGTATAGGTATATTATTTTTTTTTTGAACAGAGTGCTAACAAATATTTCCTATACTAAAATCTTTCAATAGTTTTAACTTTTTTCTAAAATATCCATTATTTTCGGAGTTAGAGATATTTGTTGTCAAAACTAGAACGCTTGTCTCAACGCATAGTTTATTGATACAAATTTACCTATACTTTAAAATCAATCGAAAAACATACAGGGATGTCATAGAAACCAATATTGTCAGAATTGGTTTTAAAACCGACAAGAAAAAATGCTTTGGTGTCAGAGGGCACTGCTACACGTTCAATAAATATCGTGATACTAGAAATATCTCTACTTTTGTTAATAGCCTGTGTCTAAGGTCGTAAGTAGAAAACAGCAATTGGAGAAGCTCGTTTCTCTAATGGAAGAAGATCCGCTGTTGGCAAAAGCAGAGATGACCATATTGCACTATATTTTTAGTGCACTAAAAATCAAATAATTAGTGGTAGTGCTACTAAAATTTCACTACCACTAAATGGTTAGTGGTAGTGCAACACATTTAGTGGTAGTGAAAAAAAATTGCACTACAATTTGATGTTCAGGCAGCCAAAAAATGCGAAAGCAAATTCGATGCGTAAGAGTATCAATTTGTACGCTTATCGCATCGAATTTGCTTTCGCATCGCAATAGAGAGTAACTTCCCTTCATTCTATTCATCAGACGAATCTTCAAACCATAATTCCGTGGTGGTCATTTTAAATTTATTTTATTTTTCTTTAAGAATTTGTAAACAAATATAGCGCCAGCTGATAGAAATGTACTATGTATTGTGAAAAAGAGTGATTTTCAGAATAGCGTTTTTTCATCGAATGCCCACCATAATATCAAATGAAAATTCGTTCGATAAGCATTTTCGACAATAGTCGAAAATCGAATTTTGCTCATAATAGGCAACTAAAATTTCGTGTTGTCTCGACTCCAACACAAAATGCATTTGCATCGATTAAGCCGATAAGTGTTGTGAATCGTAATCGCAGTTTACAACATACAAAATCAAAATACTTGGTGTTGTTTATTTACAGTTACATAAGTACAACGAATACGTGACAAACGAGTATAAAATTAAAGCTGGCGTTCCTCAAAGAATTGTTCTTGGAACTAAACTATATTTGATTTACACCTCTGACTTACCAACGTGCGATAAATTAACTATATCAACATTTACGGACATGTACTCCCATAGTAGCGAAATCCCGCATATAGTTTAATACAGCTTTTTTGGGGTACATGTGTTGCCTGATATAACATCTGGACAACTGGATAAATACAGTCAAAGACTAAAGTTTAAATACACCTCAAAAATTTATTGTTTAAAGAAAAGTAAAAGTTTCAGGAAAACTTAAAGTATACAGTTTTATTTAGTTTTATAAATAACAAAATATAATAACAAAAAATATAGACCTCATTACGAACATAACGGTAATTCTTAAAAATACTATAAAATTCACTCGACAAAAGTTTAAATACATCTTGGAATGTTAATAATTTTTTTTAGATAAATTAAAAAAGAAAACATTTCAATACTTTTTGGACCGCCATGGCTATCAATAACTGTCTGCAAGCGGCGTGGCATAGAAAGTACCAAGTTTTCTGTTTCAGAAGGCGATATTTCTGACCAGATTCTTTTAAGAGCTTCTTTAAGCGACTTTTTGCTCGTTATTGAAGTTGCTACTAATTTGCGCTTCATTATATTCCAAACGTGCTCAATTGGGTTTAAGTCTGGCGATTAACGTTGGCTATGGAGCTGTCTGGGATCAGAATAAAGCAACCACTCTTTCACAGAAAGTGCGGTGTGCTTGGGATCGTTATTCTGTTGAAAGATCAAACGGGTTCCAAGGCCAAAGATGTCGACGGATGCTTGCAAATTGCTTTCCAATATACTCTTTTAAGTATGTTGATTCATGATCCCATCAATAAACTCCAAATTTTCAACCCACGCTGCTCCAATCGCTCGCCAAACTATTACATTGCCACCACCGTGTTTTACCGTAGGAACCAAATTTTGGGTTTGAAGGGCAGTGTTTGGCTTGCGCCAGACCTTTGCACGGCCATCGCTTCCAAATAAATTAAATTTGCTCTCGTCTGTAAAAAGAACTCTTTTCCAAAACTCAGCGTCTTTGTTTCTGTACTTATGTCCAAACTCCAGTCTAAGTTTTTTGTTTTTTCACTTATTAGTGGCCTTTTTCGGGGAACTCGGCTTTTATATCCATTTTCTCGCAATGCTCTGCTTACAGTTCTTGGATGAACATTTTTGTTATAGTTATTAGCGATATCATCTGCAAGTTTTGGTGCACTTATTCCTGGATTCTTTTTCACTTCTTTACGATGTGGTTAACATCACGATTGGTAAGTTTTTTTGGACGACCGCTTCTTGGAATATTTGCTACGGTGTCATTATCCTTATACTTTCTAATTATATTTTGGATACTCAAAAATGGCACATTTAATAATTTTCCTATTTCCCGATAAGATTTTCCTTCGTTGAAACGTTTTATTATTAAATGTTTAATGATGGACTCAATTTCTTTACCTTTGCCCATAATTTTCGACAAAACTTGTAATGCTGACAATAAAAAGACTACTAATACAAGTTCTGGCTTGTAAGAACATAATTTCACCGAAACATAAAGTATAATTGTACTTTGTTTTTGAGAAATGAAAGAGAGTTCTTTGTTTTGCAAGATGTATTTAAACTTTTGTCGAGTGAATTTTGTCGTATTTTTAAGAATTACCGTTATGTTCGTAAGGAGGTCTATATTTTTTGTTATTTTATTTTGTTATTTATAAAACTAAATAAAACTGTATACTTTAAGTTTTCCTGAAACTTTTACTTTTCTTTAAACAATAAATTTTTGAGGTGTATTTAAACTTTAGTCTTTGACTGTATGTCACATGTGTAAAAAAAATTGTTAAAAAACTGGCTAATATGAGTGAATGAGTTAGAAAGTAAGCATATTACGTACACGCTAAGGAGAGATAATTTTCCACCTGTCACACTTAACAATGTTAATATACCTAAGTCAGACTATGTTTTATACATTGGTGTTCATTTGGATATATGTACGGCACACTTGGCGTCGCCTTGACTATAAAGTCATCCTGTATAAAAGCATTCTAAAACAAATTTAGACATATGCAATCCAATTGTGGGAAACGGTGAGTAATATAAGTATTGATCTTATACAGAGGGCCCAATCAAAAATTCTTAGAACTGATGGCTGCACCATGGTCCATAAGAAACACGAACATCCACAGGAACCTGAAAATACCGCTAGTGAGGAATGATTTTAAAAAAGTCTGTGATAATTATATATTAAAACTATGATGCCAAAAACAACCATCTTGTTGTTAAATTCTGCTTATATGATACTGACGCTAATTTATCATTATGTGACAAAAACAAAAAAACAGCACGTGTTGTACGTTGGGACTTCACCGTAGTGTCGTGCTTAGGTATTTTTAATTTCACAGTATTTTTTTGAACAAAATCGACGAATGGTTTCTTTCATATTATTCTCTTTTGTAAATGTTTGCGAGAAATATGTGAGACTGCTTCAAACTTTTAAAAACTCATATAGGGGTGTAAAAACAATAAGTATGTATAAAAAAGAAATTATTATGTGACTACATAATAAACTATGCATTTCAAATCAAACAAATGAATTAGTTAATCTAACTTTTTAACAATTTGATTTTTTCGCGATCCAAAAAAGTTAAATGTAGTTAATAGTATTAATGTTTGTGATTGCTTTTTTACTTAATTTAATTAACAAATTTTGTTTAAACAGTTTTATAATTTCATTTCTTTTCATAATAACTATGCCAAAAATGCAAAAAATGTATATTTGAGTTGAGTATTTTTTGTTTTGTTTGTAGTTGATTGAAGAAAAATTATCTAAATTTTAAAAAATTTCATATTATGCCTAAGATTATATACTAGTATATATGTATGTATGTGTGTATAAAATATGTAATTGCAAAAATATATATATATGTATATATATGAGAGTGTTTTTTATATATATATATATAAATAAAATGTCTATATAATGTGTATATAATAAGTACTTTATAAATGTATGCCTCTAATTTAATATATACTGACTATGAAAGTTTTTGATTATACGCAAACTTGTTTGAGACATTATTAAGATTTTAAAAATACTACTATGTATTATTAAAATTGGAATGATAATGGTTACTAGAAAAGGTCTTAGAGTAAAGAATTTAAACTTAAAAATCTTACCAATGAGTTAGTTTCTTAAAATGTGAATGCTTTTAGCTTTTGTTTTGTTTGTTTTACAAGTTAATAATTAATTTAGGGTTATTGCACCAAATAATCCTTATAGCCGCGTAATGATTTAAGTTGTTTCTTAAGTTTCGTTATTAAATCAGACGGCTGCACCAATATGGAAATATCACGACCGACCGAATTTAAGCGGTCGCGTATTTCATGATCTTTAAAAAATAAATTCAGTGGACGGCCATTTATTTCTGTGAGTACCCAAAATGTTAAAGTACTGCCATCACATGACTGGGCCTAAAAAATATATATTTTTTGTCAGAAACTTCATAATATATTTGTAGTTTTAACTTGTTTGTATACCTTAGGTGGTAGACCATGTCTAGCTGCTAAACTATTGGGTACTACATCAACTATAGTAGCTGTATTACCATCACGTATTAAACCTAAACATTGACCTTCTCTTTCACGTCGTATTGCGTAACCTCGGCCAAATGGTATACGGCGTACCAAGACTTCCACCTATAATAAATTCGTTAGCTTTTCTATGATTCTTGTTAACAAAAAAGATTTTACTTTTGCGCTTACAAATAGTGTATTGGTATTCCGTATAATTTTGTTGGCTTCTGTCGCAGAACTTATGGTTACACCAGCAATCGAAAGCAATTGATCACCAATATGTAGCGCGTTATATAAAACAGGATGTTCTTTTTGCTTCCAACCAGCCACCCTGATCATGAGAAAGTCACACATATTATTTAAAATTACTTGGCACTATGAGTGTAACATAAATTATGTGTTTGATGTACTTACCACACAGCACCAAAAGAATCCACCCATGCAATTGAACCTACACAATCTTTACGTCTTAATTGTAAACGAACACCACCAGGATGCATTATTTCACGTCGCAATTGCATTACTTGTTGTTCTCTTAAAGTCATACGTTTGGCCGGTGATGTGGTATTACCTGGACTAGAACTTACACCAAGAATATTTTCCGCTAAACGAAAAGGCTGGGGAGGCTGACGCAGAGGTCCACCACCGACACCACCACTTCCAACGTTAGCACGGTTAGATGGGTCATTATTATTAGTACCACGTGAATGACGTTGTGACTGAGCATCCGAAGTAGACGAACTACGCCTGCGCTGTTCTAAGGCTTCAGATGTTGTACGATTAATGGCTAGATGTGATGGTGTTGTAGATGTAGATGCGGAAGAACCAGAACCACTATCATTGTTATTGGCAGTATTTGATGATTTACTATTGTTGGAATTAGTATTTGAGGACTTTGTTTTTGCCACCGAGAGCTTGTTAAGGAAATGAAAATCTTTCCGACTATGTCTACTTGTTATAACAGCCTCTGTCAGTCCTCTCGTTAGAAGGAATGGCGGCCTAGCTGCAGCTGATTGCATAGGCCTGCTATTTGTGGGAGAAACAAATCTTCTTCTAGCCATAGCTGGACTACCCATATTAACAGATGACATTGGTTGATCTGCAGTTTGTTGATGTTCACCACTGTGCTGTTTAGTTGTTGTATTTTGTGTTTTTAATTTTTTATCCCCACCATTAGAGACTGCGGCCGATTTTCCCAATGCCGACGTTGTTGTGTCTTCTTTAATACGTTGTTTTGTTTGTCGGTGATGTGGCGAACTCCATTTCGGTGAAATTGGTGTGATGTTATGAGATGAAGATGTTGTTGGTTGTACACTACAAATTGGATCAGCATTGTTTATAGAAGCACTGCTTGAAAGAAACACTTTCTCGTAATGAAGTCCATTATTTGTTTTATTTAAATTCGTTGAAGTGCTGGATGTTACGAATTCATTGGAATTTTTTCTTAACACTGCTGCTGCTGTTATTGTGGATATTTCTTCACTGGATGACGTGTTATTTACTGTAATATTTGTTATTCCGGACGTATTAGCTGATAATATAATTTTTTTAGGCATTTTAGGCGTGGACGTGTGTGATGTTGAGGCAGAAGATGTGGGTGGAGTGAAACATGTGCCATATGTGTTATCAGTACCTGCCACATGTACTGTTGTTATCTTGCTATGTTCATCTATTGTTGTTGAGGCAACGCTTCCAGCTGCTGATACATGTGATTTTTTAACTGGTGTTGTATATGGATTACCTTCCACCATTGACGTGGAATTACCCATTACTTGTATAGTACTGCTATTATTATGATTATGATTACTACTACTGCTACTTTTATTACTACTGGACGGAATTATTTGTACATTACTTTTATATTCATGATGTTTTATATTTTTTGTGACTGACACATGGGTATCGGGAAATTTAAAGACATCTGCTGCAGCCGTTGTTGTCGTTGTTTTATGTGGCAATTTTGGTGGTTCATAATCGCTTTCACCAGAACTAGTAGCTGTCTTATCGTTTCTGTTTTCTGTTGATACTTGTATTATTGTAATATTGGTATTGGATGTATCATTGGATGTTGATGATGGTGTGGAAGTATCAGAATTAATTTCTAGTTCTGTTATATTATTACCCTTACTACTAGTATTGGCTACGATTACCGACGACAATTTTTTATTAGGTTCAATTTTATGATTTGTATTTTGCCTTTTCGAGTTGTCTACGGCACCTGCGGATAGGGAGCGTGATGTTTGTGGTCTGAAAGAAAATTCACATGTTTTACCAAGTGGAAATATTAATAAATAAAATACATAAAACTTAAATTCAAAATCAACAAAACAAAAAAAGAGTGTATATGCTTTCGAATGCTAATTCGTTATGTAATACTACTGCATTTAAGAACGCCCTTTTGACCAGTTCCAATTCCAGAGAATATTTCGCGCCTTTTTATTGTCTCCATATGTCTATACAACTTATTATATGGGGAATTTATATGGAATATTTAAGAGTGCAGAGTGCGCAGCGGAATACGATGTTATTGCGCTAGCAGCTTGGTATACATGGTACACGTATCTTATTTAATATTGCGAGCTAAAAAGACATTCGCATATTATACTGACCGCAAAAATATAATATTAATCGATTAATCGAATGCAAGTAATATACGCCGATGAATTTGACAATAGGAATGCGTAGACTCAATGAAAGAAAATAAATTGATAAAAACGACTGAGTCCCGTGTTCACTTCTAAACACTGTAAATTTTACTTTTCAATATACAAACAAGTTTATTTGGATTTTTCACTCACTTTTATTTAATCGATTTAAATTATATTTTTGTAAATTAAGTAATGAATTTAAATGCAAGAAAACCACCTAAAGATGAAGAACTTAATAGTAACGAGTCCAATGATTTTGTACTGAAATCGGACACCTTAGATAAACTATATAAAGAACAATTAACAGAACTGAGAGATTTAATATTCAAAAAAGCACAATCTAATGATATGGAATTATGTCGCAAATGGTTAAAAGTATTCAATCGAACTTCAAAAGCTGAAAAAATGGCTAGGAATTGTTTATGTACTCTAATGCAGCAGCAGCTCAATGAATGTAGTTGTCTGCAAGAGCCCTTCACTAATTTACAAAATTGCAATCGAAACTTAGAATATATATTACGTGACTTAGATGACCAGATTAGTGTCAATTTGAGTAGCCGAAGTTTTGCCAGCATAAGCGATGATACATTCAAGTCCCATTGCTTGGTTGATGAAATTCCTTTTGAGCAACATCAAAATATAAGTACACTCGTAAATAAAAATCAAAATATTGAGTTGAAAACTGAAACAGCTGAGCTCACGCGTGAATTACGATCACTACGTTTGCAACTGGCCGAAAAACAAATTGAAAATATTAAACTTAAAGAAATTGCTGAAAAGTGTCGCACGGAAAGAGAAACATTCGAAAATATGTTAAACAATATAAAAGTATCAATATTAGAAAGTATAAGAGAAAAATTACTGGACATGGAACAGTGTGGCATATTAAAAACACAATTTAAATTTTTCCAATTGATTTTTCGACCATTCTCAAATGATAAAGAATTTATGGATACCATAAGCAAATATGATTTAGATTTGCAATATATTTTCCATAAATATATCAAATGTGAGTTTGATAAACGAAGAGTGATAATAGCTCGCCATATCTGCCGTAAATTTGCTAAAAACAAATCAAAATTACGACAAAAATTCGAGCAACGTTTGACTATGCACACACAAGCCCACAAATTGCAATTGAAATTGGCTAAGCTGAACAGTTTTTCAATATTGCGACAAATATTCATTAACTATCATAATGAATATGGTAAAATTGAAGAAGGGTGGGTAATTTTGAAGACACTTGAGGAGAAATATCAAAATATTGTAAATGGTGATTTAAAACAGATTGTATAATTATTATAATTTGAATATACATATTTATTTTTTAAACATGTTTAATTGCATGCATGCTATTATGTACTACTTATATTAGTTATTGTTGTCTCCCAACTTTTGTTTTAAATAAATTTTATAAGATGTTTCACTTTTTATTAAACATATAGCAAAATAGTATGGCTTACCTTGGTATATAACGCTCACATTGCAATATATTTTCCAAATTTCTTATTTGATCTGAAATTTACAAAAAAGCAATAAAATTAAACATTTTAAATTTATTTATATATATACATATATATATATATATGTAGGTATATAAATAAAAATCAGTATTAACCTGCCGAAGCGCGATGAGCTGCTAAAACATCTAAGCGTACGCTATTGTTAGTAAAAGTTCCATCAATATTTGCACTGGGTTTACGTAATAATGGACCTATAAATTCTTCCTCTGATAAATTATCACTTAAATTAAAATCTCTTTCCATAGCCAAAGAAAGAGACGATGAACCAGTAACAACGTCGTCTGGTTCTATAGAGGACGAAGAGGAATTAGCATCATTTAATTGTTCGCTATAAGCACTAATAGGATCCGATAGCATATTTAAAAGATTTTGTGTTAGAGTATTTGACATGGATGTTATATGCGGCACAGTTGCTGTCAAATTCGCTGTTGATGTAGTTATTGATGATGCTTCTGTAGTTGTGTAAGTTGTTGTCGACGTGGTTGTGTCCAGGGTATTGCAATCGTTTGTAAAAGCTGATGACGGTGTACTAGCGTTATTGATCGAATTTCTTGCGTCATTATTTTCTAATACTGTTGAGTTTTGCTGAGCGTGCTGCTGAACACTAGGAGGTATAACTCTTTCAACACCGGGCACAATGGCGGCTGGCACCGGAGGTGGTGCTGGCAATGGTGAAGTCGGATCTCTTGTGGGCAATAGCGGTGCCCTTACTTCTGGTAGTTTTGTATAGAGATTTTCACGTGGTGATAGTATTTTCATTTCTCTCAATTTTGAGCGTAATGTTTCGACCCATTCTTGCATAATATCCCTGTAATTTTCATAAAACAACAGACAAATTACTGTAGTTAGAAATTATAAATAATTTGTGTAATATATTATTAACTAAAATGCTCGTATTGTTGAAGAATGTTGTAATTGGACTGTATTAGGCAAAACAAACAACAAAAATAGTATGTTAACATAAAAACAAAACTAGTAGCAATCTCTCATTAGTGAGCTAGTAAGTAGTAGGCCAATACATTACATATTTTAAATGGGAAGTTTCCAATGAAGAAGTACATTTTATTGAAATGTTTAAGTTTTTATAAAACTAACACTTCTCTAACAATTTTGAAGTTGACAGACAAACGTTATATCCAACTTAAATCATTATATTTTAATTTAAAGTAATAATATAGTACAAAACTTAATATAAAAGTTCAACCTAATACAAATTAACAAATTCCAGAGAAATGTACACAGTAATTTGTAGTAGCAAACCTTCCCTTAATATTGTGAGCGTGTGTTGTTCAACTTACCATGACATAGCGTGAAAACGCACCACTTCGTTGCTGAGCGTGACAACAAATTCAAATTCATGTGAATTAGGAATTAGTGCGTGAGAAATGTGCAATGTATCCTGCATGGAGACAATCCATTCGGGATTATGTGATGGGGCCTGTCGTGGTTCTGCGTAACCTTCCAACAATGCTTCAGTATCGTCGTGTACACAAAATACAACCCAACTGCGTTCAGATTTCTAAATGGAATTAATGAAAATAGTAAACAATCCCCGAATGATTTGTTGGAGCTAAAATTAACAAACTTACTTTAGGTCCTACACAAATTTTTTTACCCTCCGCTGTTAAACGTTTTAGCCAAGTATTTTTATGTATTTCACGAAATTGTGCATTCATGGCAGGCATTATTGCTCCAGCCACAGCAGGAGTTGACTGTTGTGGTGGTGGTTGTGGACGGGTACCTGGCAATGAAGCTATTAAATTTGTAGCAGTAGTAGCCATGGCAGATACTGGTGCCGTTGTGTTAGCTGTCACAATGGAAGAGCTCATGGTATGTATATTATTAACTTTCCAAGTGTTTTATTTATTTATTGCATTTATTTCTTTCAGTCAACTCTGCTTGTTTCTTAATGGAATTACTATATCATTTTTGTTGACATGTTATTAAAATACATACTAGTTTTGTTTTTCTTTTGACAATTGATTCGTTGCCTGATTATTATTGTGTTGTTTGTTGTAGTTTTTTCTTTAACTAATTAATTCTAGTTAATTTCTAAGCGCTAGCATCGACTTTGTACACATGCCTTGGATTTTATTTTAGGTTTTTTTCGTTTCCACCTTTCGTAGCCGCTTTGTCTTATAATTTTTTTTCTTCCTATTTTCTTGCTGCCTTTTTTGTTGCAGCAGTATTATCTGTTTTTGACAAATGGGTCCTTGAGCCATTCATTCATTTGCTGCAATTTGCGAAATGTTAGAATTTGTAGTCTTAGTTCTTTCTTTTTTCGCAATATTATATAAAAAATCTTATTTTCCTTTATTATAACTGTATTTATTTAAACAATACTTTATTTTCACTGTTTTTATAGTATTTACATTTGAAATTATGTCTTTTTAACAAAATTTCAACAAAAATGCAGCAATTAAAAGCCAACTCTCTTGCAATTTATTTTCGACGCCATATTTACAGTGATGCCAGTATGATTTGTAGTTTGGCGATGTCACTTTTACGAAAAATAAAGTAAAAAAAACTGTCAGTTAATAATTTATCGATATAAAGAAAAATTATTTTTTTATTTAAAATAAAATATTTGTGTTAGATAAGTTCAGCAGCAGCGTTGGGCAGGCAAGTGATGTAAAATGTAAGCAGTTAGGACCTTTCGAGTCTGTTTACCTCTCTAAAAACCTTTACATTCCCAACACAAACCACTTAAATTAGGCATAAAGTTTCTGAACACTCTATTTAGATAGCAGTGTAACTTGTTTTATATGATTTATTTGTAAGTACAGAATGAATTGGCTACTGGTAAGTTACATATTTGTTTGTACTTATTCTAACGTACTGTATTCAAATCTCGATTTTCATTCTAAAATTTATCTTTGGTTCAAAGATAATAATTCACGTTTTTATAGTCACCACCAAAAATGTGGGTAACATATTGTTACACAGTTTTGAAACATATATTTCATTACGATGACCCCATAATAGCTCTCATATAAGCCATCAAAAAATTAAATTACGCGGACTTACTACCACCACTATTAGTAGTATTAAAGTAACCAAATCAGGGTAAACATTTTTAAACAAAATATAAGATTCAGCACAGCTTACTTGTTTACCCTGGCGAAATTTAGCTCAAACACAATGCAAGAGCAATAACAAAATTTTAAATATTAGAATAGCATCTATTAGCGTTATTAGAAACCGCGCTATTAGAATTGTGTTTAGAGAGACTGTTCTGATAACATACCAGAGGGAACTATTAACATTGTATCCATTTCCAACAAAAGGATCTATGTGTTTTTTAAAACTGTCACTCCACATTTTCAACTATCCAGCAAACACTACTCTTGGACTTGATTTCCATTCAGACATAGCCCAAAATAAAAATTGTTCCAGATGTTACAACAACATCAAAGCCAAAACGACTAAAATTTATATTATAACAAAGTGTGCTATTATGGTTTTATTTGTTGATATTCTAAAACACTGACAATATCTGTGAACATTTTTATTTAACAGAATAAAATTATAGAAAATTATAATTATAGTTAAGTTTTAAATCAAAATTTGGTTTCAATATTTAATATATATAAAAATTTAAATAATTATTAATTTAAATATTTTAAGTTATTGTAATTCAATATCAAACTGATATCTATCGAACGTAGTTTCTTCTTTCCACTATATTCTAGAAGGGAATTCAATATTGGATTTAGTAAAGATTTAAATGTCAAATTTTCGACAGGCCCTCCCAACGATCGGGTACTGTATAGAAATAACGATCCATCGCATCGGCAAAACGTAGTCTATAACGTTCTGGTGGTATAATTGTAGGCAATTTACCCATGCCGCCCAATATACCCGTTTGTTTAACAAACGATTCCACTTTCTTATCGAATGTAAACGTACGAATGTAATCTACAAAATACAAAACAATTAACGAAGTATGGAAATAGAAGTACTTGGTTTGTAGTGTAATCTTACCTATGATACCCAATACTAATACACCATTATTTTCATCCAAGCCCACCAGTAAAGAATAGTCCATAACCTGATTCTTTTCCAAAAAACAGGCATCACGATTGATAGCATCTTTCAAAACTACTTTACTGTGTGTTAAAATGTATAATGGTTTCAACCAGGACACTTCAGAATAATAAGAAAATTAAGGATAGGATGTACAGAAATATATAAAACAAATTAGTATGTGTAATAAATTCCATAAATTATTTAAATTACTTTGTACAAAATTTTCGTCTAGTAAAACAATATCTCCTTGCTGTTGATTCATCGGATCCACTAAACGATTACGTTCTGAACCTTTCAAGTCGAATTTATTTTTAATATCACATTCATAAAACAGATTTTCCATTACCAGCAAAGATTTTTCAACAAAAGAACTGCAAAACATTAAATATAAATTAAAACTAGCGTTTCTTTCTTTCTTCTTCAACTAAAGTTGTAAAACTTACTCTTTCTTCTTTATGGTAACTTTAAATACTCCAAAGATTTTGGCCAATAAGGTAGGATGATTTTGTTGCTGACATTTACCAATGTAATCGAAATAGTTGGGAGCAAAATTTTCAAAACTATTTATGTCACTTTTTGTCATTTCTTTCAATACAAAACGATCATCTACATAAACCAAATAAAAAAGGACCTTAATATTTCTAAATGCTTACATTTTATCGGAATTTACCAGAAGTTTTACAGAAACGAGATCCCGATTTTCCTCCCTTGGCTTCCCACTGTACACTGCTACAAAGTGAACGTGCAAAATAATACCGACATTCTTCGGTTGCATCAACTTGGGTACGAGAATTGTCATCCTTATTGTTTGTGCTACTATTGCTAAAGTTTTCCCATTTATAATCGTTGGCCATTGTACTTTTAAGTGCAGCATCGCTGGGTTTGCGTACTAACTCTATTTCCGGGCCATTTTTACTTTGGGAAACTTTCAGTTCTTCTCTCTTTTTACTTTGTTCGATTTCGCGGTAGAATGACTTATCCAACTTAGGAGCTTTTATGGTTCTAGCTCTCATCTGGTCAAATTCTTTGGCAAAAAACATTTTACATGTAAATTGTGTATTATTATCTTGGAACGTTATTTCTATATGAGAATTACTCGTCTTTGATTTTGAGCGTTCTTCTTCTTGATTACTATTCGATGTGGCGGAAGGAGGTGGTGCATTATTTTCTTTGCCATTTTCATCGGTTTCGCAGTTACTGTTAATGAAATAAAAAATTTATAAGTTTATAAAAATTTACAAGTGCTAGTTTTACCTTTCTTGGGATTTCCTCTTTACGTGCGGACTTGGATTGACATTGACTCCCGAGTTGCTAGATATTGATGTGGTGTCGACTGCACTCTGTTGATTGGATAAAACACTCAATATCCTCTTGTATTCCTGAGATGTCAAGCAATAAGCAATTATGGAACTAAAATCATGGTCATGTACAACCATGGGAAATGATCCCAATGGCAGAGTATAATGTTCCAAATTACTAAAAGGTGATTGTAAAAGATTCACCGGACCTGTCGATGGCAACAATTGGGTAAGCATTTTCTTGATCGTTTTCTTATCTGATGAAGGCACTGTTGTTGCCACAGTAGGCATAACAAAATGTGAATCTGTAGTACTCTTATCTGCCGCACTTGTTGGTGTTTCATTCGTATTAGATGTAGTCTCTAGCGAGTCTTCATTTCCAAAAAGACGAGGCGTATCGGGAGTTTGTGTTGTGGTTGGTGAAACATCGGAGTGGTCTGAACGCAAGTCTTCTGTACAAATAGTACCGGCATCTACCGCATGGTGTCCTGCTGAATCATGTCCCTGTTTGGTTGCCAATTTTTGTGCTACAGCCATTTCATGTAGGCGTGGACCCCACTGCTCTATACTTTCAGCCAAAACCCTTTTAGACATTAATAAAGCATCGTTTATATCATAGGGACTGGCTTTGTTTTCCGTTAGCAATGTTTGTATTATTTCCACATGCTGCTTGAAAATAAATTGATCTTTACTCAAAATCATTTTCAAATTCGATACTAAAGGCGAATTTTCATCTTCAGTTGCTAAATCGGCAATACGTTCGTGTATACGAGTGTAAACTTCATGTCCTTTCATGGAGAAATTTTTAACTTCTTCCAGAACATCAAAACGACTAAATGCCTTAGGCGGATGCAAATTTAAAGTAAGTAATGGCAAAGCGATTTCCCAAGTCTCTAAAGGTGTATACTGAAATTTAGCTGCCACACCGCGATAACTGAACTGGTGAACATAGTCGCGATGCAAGGAATGCTGGCAGTTAACTTTCGTCCCAAAACCACTTTCATCAGCTACCGATCTTTTCTTATAGGCATGACCGTGAAAACGCAATTCCAAGTATTTAGCCAATGATAAGCACTTTGTAGTTTCTGAAAGGGGTACGTTGGGTGTAACCTCATTACATATACTGCACCAGGCTGTAAAATATATACTATTCAGATCTGACTTGGTATTGTCTTCGCTTAAGAATACTTTAACACAGCCCATTGAGTGTACGTAACGTCTGGTATGACCCAACATCGGTAGGTTGCATCGTGTACATATCGACGATAAACGACAGCAATAACGTTGTAAAAATTGGCCCAACATAATGTCTTGCTGACCATAGAATTTCATATCTAATAGCGTAGGTGGGGCACAAAACGACGATGCACCTTTTGGATTGAAAAAGAAACTACAAAATAACACTGGCAATCGTTGGTGGTTTTCGATATCAAGTGCATCTTTGTAAACATTCTCCTCTTGAACTTTTTGTGATATTTGACTTTTGATTTCCTTTCGTCCTTTTAGGAATTTAAACACTTTAAATACAAGAAAAATAGTAATTTGTAAATATGTATTTAATTTGGTTTTTATATCCCACATTATTTCCCCCATTAAACATACGTTAGTATAAATTTTAAAAGTAGTTCAAACTAAATGTTACTTAATTTCTTAATTAATTGCTAATAAAGTGTTTTAAAATTGTTAATAAATGTTATGTTGGAAGTTTATTTGGTACATTTGCAGTTTTAATGTTTGTTTTATATTTTTGGAACTATAATTTACTATTACATACTTTCAAAAAGATCGCATTTTCAATTTGATTATTTGTTTAATAATTCTTAAAATAAGTTCCAAAAATTAATTAAGATGGAACCGATTATGGCCTTTTGGCGGAATGAATGTTATAAATAAGTTAAGTAAATTATGCTTTCTAACAAATTTTATTAGAATTTTTAGTAACCACACATAAAATTTGTTATCAAATTCCCTAAAACCAAAAAATCTTCCAAACCCTTTACTAGTACAGCCCATAAATATTTAATTTTACTTCGATTATCTGTACTTACATCTTGGTCTTTTGGGATACCTTCCACCGTATGCTCTAAACTCTGCCAGCAAAGTTTGTATTTCACGATTATCAATTGGGGTGGTTATTTTCATTTTTAAAAACTCATGCGATGGATTCAATTCTAATTGTTCGATATCGGTTGGAATAATTTCTCCGCTGTCTAAACGTTCATAATTGTAGGCATTGTAATTTGTTGTATTTGCAGAGTTTACATTCGACCATAATTTTGAATAGTACAATTCTGCGGGAAATAAAATACGTAATGGGCACTTGCGACCCTGTTCTGTTTCCAAATAGGGCAAAGGAAACGTAAGAAATGGACTAACCGATAATAAAGTGGAACTAAGAGCACTGCGAAATCGATTATCATAACGATGTTCAACGGCCAATTGAAGATTGTGTGAGTTGTCTGATGAAATTTTTGATTCAGCAGATCGTAGAGGATCCGAAAAATCAGCCGATACATCAGTAGCCGTAGTTAGTATTTTTTCCTCGGATTTGCGTTCAACTACAACAGGACGTGGTTTATTAGAAGATATTGTAACGGCCGAACGTAATTGTGGCATCTCTTCGTCTTCTTCATTACTCTGAAGGTTTATATAGAGATTTTTCTCGTTTATATTGGCATTTTCATCAGCAGGACTTGTTTCCTTGGAATCAAATATGGGTGGTTTTGGTGTAAGCGGTTCTGCAAACTCATCCAGCAGAAATGACATTTCCAAACGCCAGTTATAACGAGCGAATACCAAAAATGAAGCAACTTTTTTAACTTTGGCCAACTCCTTGTTAGAACCACCTCTTAAAAGGCAAGTAAACCCCCGTGGACTTTGTAACTTCTCGAAGAACATTAATGTCTTTGTGGCACCCATGCCATCATTATAATTGCGTATATAGAATGCATCACATTTACCAAGATTTGGTTGTGATATATTACCCTCAATGCTGGTGAGGACATCGCATTGCAAAGTGCGTGCTAAACGATCCATAACCGAAAGTTTTACATCCAATACTAAAGTTATGCCATTTGATCTTAAAATATCTTGAGCTATTCCGGCTACGTTTTTATGCACCAAGACCACATTGGGCTTAAAGCTCATTATGCGTGCGCACACGTTTCTTAAATATTCCTTCTCCTGCAGCAAAACTGTCGATATACTTACAAATTTTCCTTCAATACGCTCATATACAATGGGACATTGCAAAAGCAATATTTGCGGTTGTTCCACTCTCGTTGCCATGTCCTTATGGGCAACATTTTTCGAAAATACCACACCACCCACAATTGTGCACTCGAGTCGTTTGCCCCCAGGTACTTTTTTAAAATTCACATAGTTTCTTATATCCATCAACTCATTGGTACAGTATTCGGGCTTGAAATGGTTTGCGGCACGGCAACACAAAGGATTTAGAACTTTAGCCCATTGTAAATCCAACTGGAAATTTCTTAGCATTTGTGTTAGCAGTTGCTCTTCGTGATCACAATAAGATTCTAATAGTTTTGACGTTGTCGTGTGCATAGAGTTGTCTAATTCAGCATCACGCGTGAACTTAAGATTAAAGGAAGCATCAAGTGATTTTGGTGGATGTGGTTCAATGCCAAATTGTTCATATTGAGGACTAAGAGTTTCTTCTGTATGATTGATTTCCATAAAGTTAATGGCTTCCAATGCTTGTCTGTATGTGTAGAAAAGAGAATAACATAAATACATCTTTAAAACAATATTAATCATACAATTATTTACCTTGGCAGAACGCTGACAAAACGGTAATGTAGGTTCTCATCAAATTCTGTTTCCTCCGAATCATTTACAATCGGTTGGATAAACCCAGCATCTAACATCGCATTCAAAATTGCTACTGCTTGTACTTTGTTTGATGACTTGTGATTTGTATTGAGAAACTCAATCATTTCCAATCCACAGTTTTGTGGCGGCAAAACTTTGCGCATTTCTTCGTGTAGGGTGATGAGGGAATTTGATTGTTGCAAAATGTTTTTACGATCATCCATTGTCAAACTAATGGGCGGTTGGTGGGCAGCAAAACGTTCTTCTTGATAGCCTACGGAAACTTTACGTTCTAGTTGTGAACGTGTTGGTTCTGCTACTAGATTTGCAGGCTCAGCGTCGTTATTCGTCTCCAATTTACTTGTTAGATCTTGTTGTAAAGCTTGTAAATCGGAATTTAAATCCTTGGTTATATTGGGAGAACGTAGATAGCTGAGAACAATTTTCGAACAATAATTGCACACCTTTAACTCTCCTAATGTTTTATAATTTTATTATTAAAAATTATATTAAAAACCATGCAATTTAACATACCCGAACACATTATAATCTTTCCTGGCACTACTTGATTACAGCATTTGGAGCAAAATATTTGACCACATAAACGACAGTGGTGTTTGCGGCGAAATGTTGAAAACTTTTGTGTACAATCATAACATTCTTTAGCCTTAGAATCAGGCATCCAGAATCTATGCAAATCAGTATCTTTATAGTTACGCAAATCCTAAGTTTGAATTAAAGAAATTACTAATGAATAATAACATTGTAGCATAATTTGTTCCTTACATTATTTTTAGAAGCCATCATAGTTCTCATGCGTTTTAAAACATTCACCATGGTGCGCCCTTCATGTCCTTCTATGGGTAATGTATCAGCCTTTCCTACTGAACTGTTATCATCTGCTGTATTTGATGAAGTTTCACCGCCACCTCCAACACCGGTATTCACTTTTGTTTGATATAATCCATTCGAATTAATGCTAGATGATGAACTATCACTTGTTATAGTCGAACTATCTGGCAGAGCCTTTGTATCTGCATAAAATACTGATTTTGTAGTGTTGGAAGTTGTGGATGATGTGGGTGATAGGGGAGGATTGACACTAGATAAATCATTCACTGTATTGTAAGATTGATTGTAGGCATTTTGAATTTTATTTACAAACCGGCCAAATAATGTTTCTGGCTCTTCTTCAAAATCACGAGCAAACTCTGTGAGTTTTGTCATAGAATGAAGATTTTGATTTGCACTCATATTGTCAGTGTTTGATTTTGTTGTGTTTCTTATTTTATTTTGTATGTTAATCTTTTTAAGTTTTAACTAACTACAAAGCAAATAATTGTTTTGCTTTGTTTTTTTTGTTTTTGTGAATATTTAAAAAGTTGTTAAATTTAGTTGATCATTCAGTGATGATTCAGGTGCTAATAAACCCAATGCTAAATCAGTCCATTTTTGTTCCTAAAGATTTTATTTATATTAAAACAGTTATTAATAATTATTAAGTAATTTGTCCACTAACTTGTTCACTTAAGGTTAAATGCGAATCGCCACCATCTGCCTCGGGATCAGGTAATTTATCAGCAGGCACAAGTATCTGATCGAATGGCAATTCTTCTTCGCGCCACCTATTGTCAACAATATCTAATAAATGTCCATCGGCAGGTGCCTGCAAATCACACACACATTATATTAATTAAAAAATTTTAATCGATTTTGTGAGTAATTCATTAAATTAACTGTCTATTAATTTTGATTTTTGTCGGTTTAATAATTAATTGTAGGAATTATTATTTTCAGTGATTTTTGTTTTGCGTTCTGAACTTTACATTTACGTGTTGCCTTTAACTGATGTCATTTTCACATAGAACTGCGATCATTTCTAACAATGATACTAGTACATCAAATATGTACTGTATGTATTGTTGTATATTTTTTTTGAGGTTTGCTTTTCGTTTTCATATCAATGACTTTTTTATCTAAATACATACATAGGTACTTCAAAACTTTTTTTCAGTAAAATTTTAATAGTTTGTTGTTTTTGACTAAAATATTTTATAAATGAAATAATACAAAACAAACAATAATAGTGGAATTGCTATTGATAATTTCAAAATAATTATAGGTATATATTCATACATTAGAAAGTACATACATACATATGTACATATATACAAATAGTAATAAACTGGACAATCTTCTACTGAAGTTTGTTTATGACTGCCATATTTTTTCAGATTTTCATCTTTTTATACAGAACATATATATACATATATGTATATACATATGTATGTATGTATACAAATAAATATTCGAACTGAAAATCTAATGGGTATGGCTTACTCCTTTGATTTTAGTGTTGTTGGGAACATTATTTAAGTGACAAAAAAGTCCACTTTTACTCCATAGATTAAATTCTAATCTGTTATAAATTGGGGAATCCATCGTTGTCCATAGCTAAAAATTATTTTTATTTTAAAAATTTGTTTAAGCTTCCACATACGGATAAATATATGTATATCAAAGCGCCTTAAAAATATCTTTTTAGCAGTTTTACCCGAACTAAATTTTTATGATGCTTTTCTTACTTTCATCTGGTGGAAAAATTTACTCATTTGAACTCTAATATATACATACTCGTATATATATATATATATATATATATATATATATATATATATATATATATATATATATATATCCTTTTATTTATATAAATGAATTAATATTGTACATATTGGTCAATTATATAAAAAGTTCATTTTGAACATAAGGCGTCCGTAAATTCTCTCCATTTAGAACGATCATTGGCTAGAGCTTTGACTTGGATCCATTTGTTTTAGCTTTCGACTTCTCTTCTTAGCATCCTGACCCAAGTGTTTCGTGTGCAACCGGGCAGACGGTAACCTTGCGGGTTCCACGAGTGCACCTCTGCAGATTTCATTACTTGGCCTACATAGAACATGGCCAATCCAAGACCACTTTCGACGTTTTATTTCTATCTCAATCGGTACACATTTGGCCAAGTACAAAAGATGTTCATTAGTTACCCAGAATATGCGCAGAATTTGTCTAAGGCAACGATTAACAAATGCTTGCAACTTTTTGAGTGTGGTTTGCGTTGTGCTCCATATAGTACAGCTGTATAGTAATACTGATTTTACACTGCAATTAAATATTCTAATTTTTGTGGGTATAGAAATGTTGTTCGCTCGCTAGACTTTATTTAGCGAGTGGAATGCGACAATGGTTTTGTTAATGCGGTCCGTTATGTCCATACCAGAACCGCCATCCTTCGAGATGCGGCTACCCAAGTAGCAGAAAGAGTCAACGTCCTCAATTACGGCTCCGTTAAGTGAGAGAGGAGTTGGGTTGATGGTGCCAATCCGCATAAGTTTTGTCTTATTTATGTTTATCTTAAGACCAACTTTCCTTGCGTTCTTATCAAGGCATATGAGTTTTTGTTGCATATCATCCAATCGGTGGGCAAACAAGCATATATCGTCCGCATAGTCTATATCGTTTAGACGTTCGCTTAAATTCCAGCATATACCATGAGGAGCATCGATGTTTGTTTGTTCCATTACCCCGTCTAGGAGGATAAGGAATAATGTGGGGGATAAAACGCAACCTTGTCTAACACCTGCGGTGTGCTCGAATGAGCAGCTCTCTTTTCCATCGAATCTCACTTTAGATTCAGCCCCATTATATAGCTCTCGGATTAGGTCAACAATCTTGTCTGGTATACCTTGGCTTCTCAGGGCCTCCCATATGGCAGGTCTGTATACGGTGTCAAAGGCACGTTCAAAGTCAACAAATAGCATATACAAGTGACTATTATACTCTCTAGACTGCTCGATTATGATGCGGATGGTGTTAATGTGATCTGCACATGATCTTCCGGGCCTAAAACCGGCTTGCTCTCGGCGTAATAGAGGTTCTTTAATTGGCGTTATCCTTTGTAATAGGAGTATAGCAAATTCTTTGTTGATGGCATTAAGTAAAGTTATTCCGCGCCAATTTTTGTCATCATTGCAAACAATCATGATTGCAAACATAGATGACACCATATGACAACCCGCTTTCATATAATTGCCAACAATTTGGACAATTTGACAACAAAAATGACATAGTGAAAACGCGCCCTTAGGAATAGTTACAATCACTCCAGCTTTCTAGCTCTCTTGTATTTGATTATTCAGCCATGCAGATTGTAGAATAGGTTTAAGTGCGTCGGCAACAGCTGCAGATCCTTATTTTAGCAGTTCAGCTTGCACAGCGCGGGGCCAGCGGCTTTAGAATCTTTTAATTTCAGCAGTATCGACTGTACTTCGTGGTATGTTGGGGGTGATGTTGATATATCTCTCCGCGGATTGCGGCGACGAGAAAGCCAGGGGCAATTATTAATATTAAAATCAGTCATTTGGAGTAGGAGCAGAGCCGAAAAATTCCTCCCAACGTTGTAATTTTTCTTCGGGTGATGTGAGATCAATGTTATTTTTGTCCTTAAGCATTGTGGTGTTTTTTATGTTCCTGCCACTAACATTCTTTATTGCCGTGTAAACACCACGCATGTTACCAATGTTTGCCGCTTGTTCTGCTTCTTCAGCAATACTATAATAGTGTAGCTCGCGGTCAGCACGTACTAGGCATTTTACGGTTTTTGCTGATTCTCGATTTGGCGATTAGGGTGAAAAATTTTAATTTTTGCTAAAAAACTGTTTTTGGAAGAAATTTTAGTTTTTACATCGAATGGATTTGTTTAAACAAACTTTTAAGTATTTAATATATTGAAATAGGTATATACCGATTAATATATGTATGTACATATTTGTACATACTACAATTTATTAACATTTTGAGCCGGACACATTATTTTGAATCTAAATACTTTAAAAATAATTTTGTGTTCGATATAACCGAGATTCAAAAGTCTCTGCGTTCAAACATCCTAGTCGCAAATGTATGTTATTTTTTACTGTAAAAGCGTTTTTACATTCCGAATAAATACTATCCTTTCAGAATAGTGTATAGAAATATCTTGTAGTCCAAATGTTTATAATGCATAAAAACAATTTAAAACACATTGATAATCAAATATCAAGGTCATGCATATACTCGTATGTACCTACCTAATATGACTAAAAATATATTGTTCCAATAAAAGCCTTTAACGATCTCAATAATTGCTTTTTGATTTTTTGTTCAATTATAATGAAATAGAAATCAAAACAATTTATGGCTCATAAATCTATTTTACAATTGTTTCATAAACTATGTACTCCAAACTCACCTGACAGTCCATCACTATTTTATTGTTTCAAATCGATTTTAGAATAGCACTATGAAAACTTTGTTAAACTTGCCTTAATATTTTGATATATTGTTGTATACTGGTATTTGTGTAGCTTAGTGCACATGAATAAATGAGGCTAAATATTTTTCTCAGATTCTACTAGCTGTTATACGTTTTTATCACTTGATTACAATCAAAATAATTTATGTAAATATTAATCATCAACAAAAAATATGTTCCTTAGCAAAAACTCACAAAAAAAATCACAGACTAACCAGAATCGTCAAAAGTGACTTTTACAAAAGTGGATTATCAGTTGTGCTTAACCCCATAATGTGATAGAGAGAAAAAAAACGCTATATGCGTATAGCAATGAGTTGAAGAAAACAGCTATACATTACCTCTTTTACCATATGATGAAAAATAAAAATTGAAGTAAACAAACATTTTTTTGATGAAATGTGTAAAAAATTTTTATTTTTCGTTGTTTTCTGTAAAAATACAAAATAAATCGTGCAAAAGTGTATATTTAAACATTTATTTTGTTGTTGATTAGTGTGTTAGTACAAATAAAATATAAAATATGTACGTACATAAAAGAAAATATAAAAATAAATGTCTTTCGTTGTTGTGGCTGATGGCCGTTGATGTGGCTGATGGCCGGAAATTATTATTTGCCAAAAATCTTCTAAAGGATTGTCCAAAGTGGCAGGGAATTCTCCAAATTGTCAAGATTAAATGGTAAGTAATCTGAAAATAAAATTTTAAATTGAAAACAAAATTATTTTATACTTTTTCACAATAATAGAACCACTTATAGGCAGAAGTACTAACCTGAAGCAATGCAGCTAATTGGACCAAATCTTCACAGGATCAACGGTAAGTAGTCCTAAGTGCTTGAAAAGATAACATTTTAATCATTTTTTTTAACAAAATTATTTCGTTTAAGACATACCTTGTGAAAAATAAAATGCGGGAAGTAATTTGCCACTGGATAATGTTATCTGCAAAAAAATGTTTGATATTTCATTTATTAATATTACATACATATGTATATATTTATAAAATAAAAATTAATTTATATATATATATTATTATGTATATTGTTTTCTTTATATTTGGAACATTATGGATGATAAAACATATGTAAACAAAAAAGCTACCGGAATTAAAAATATACAAATTTGGTATAAAGGCAATAGTTTGGCAATTTGCAATTTTGGTCTGAAGACAACCTCTTTTGTCAATTCTCTATAACTTTGAAAATTTGTTAACTATACTTCACTTTAACCATCCTTTCAATTGTTTTTATACCAAATGTATCCGGCGGCTTCCTATTCACTATACATATAAACAAATTATTTTAACAGTTAGAGCTCCATGCATTGAAAACACTACGGCCGGCCGTAAAATTAACAAATAAAACAATTAAGTTCACAAATACACAACACACATATTATAAAACACATCACATAATTTGGAAAACAAACTTATACAAATTCCAATTGGTAATACTTTCACCAATTGGAACTTGTGCAGAAAATACGCAGGAGATTTTACAATTTGGACGGAAAATTTCCATACAAATTGCAAATTCTTTATGCAATTTCCGCCTTTGTTTAAAACTTTAGGAAATCAAAGCACTTAAGGTAAGTCGATCCTTCGGAAAACGATAAATATTTTCCACATTTTGGCAACCTATAACACACTTACGGCATCTGAAATTTAATAAAAACTATTATTAAAATAAAATATCAAACAAAAAAAGTCATACATACTTACATTTTTACTTCTCCTTATTTGTTGCTTTTGTATCAAACTTTTTGGATGAAATTCAACTCACATTACTCACTGGCACAACATAAATGAGGAAAATGCGCCAAAATTATAATAATCTTGGCGCAAAATTAGAATTTTTCTCATTTTGTTGCGCCAAATTTAAGAAAATTTTCACAATATTTTCACAAATAAAAATGTAAACAATAAATTTCATTTAACCCCATCGAAGAATAAGGATAGCCATACAAATAACAAAATATTTGCTATCCCTTTCCTACGATGGGGTTAAATGTGTGATGCCACTTTGACACATTTTAGTTGTTTCACTGGCCGCTTGGTGGCCGTGTCGCATCTATTCATAATCTATGAAAAAAATATTGAAAGCAGAGGAAAAACAAACTGTCATACCATGGTGTAAATATTAAAGGTGAGTGCAAGTCGGCAGCAAATACAACACAATACAGACACAACAGTCATTTTATTTGTGTAAAATAATGTACTACTGTCAAAATACTTTAAAAAGTATTACTTTTGATATAAGTAAGTAAACAAAATCAGTCAGCTGTGCTGCTGCACTCACCTTGTATATTTACACCACTATGTGTCATACATAGATATCTATCTGGGCTGTCATATGAAACCGATTACAGTTGTTGCTGACAGTTGATATATTAGCAAAGCTATTCAATAACAGATGGCACAGCTAAAAAGTTTTTACGTTATATCTGTGGTTTTTACTTTAGAAAATTTAATTTTTCTTCCAGAATCCACTAATTTTAAAGGTATCTTTACGAATTAAAAAAATTTAAAGAAAGAACAATAAATATATTGTTCATAATTTGGAAAAATTTTTATTTTAAGTCTTTTTCGATAACTGGTAACGTTGTGATTAAATATACATACATATGTACATATTAGATGGTATTTGCGCGCATTGCTACGTCACCAATTAAAATTAATTTGAAAGTAAGGCATTACACAAATATTCAATTCATTTTGAGTAATTTTATTGATTTTGTTTATTTTGAAAAAAAGTAGGCGGTCGAAAAAAGTATTCTTAGTCATGCCGGAGTCTTAGGCTAGATTTACACGATTGAAGGTATTTTGAAGTCTTATCAAAATTTTGAAAATTTATTTTGATGTTCTATTTACACGTTTAAAAAATTTGATCAAAATATTCTTCCAATATATTTCAAAATCTTTTGATAAAAATTTGATCAAAATTTTTTGAAGCTAATTTACACTATTGGTAAACTTTTTGTATTGAAAATATTGACTTTGATCAGCTGTTTTGCTTCTTTTGTGAAATAATTTATAATTATAAAAAAAAAAACAATTAATAAGTATGGACGACGACACAATCATCATAGCACCAACATTTTTACTATTGGAGGAAGAAGTAGCTGATAATAATGCAAAAAAAAAAAGAAGAAAACAAAAGGAACGTAGGGTTCGGTTCGACCTTTTCTTTTGGAAGGTATGTCTCTTTTAGGGAGCGATTGATAAGGATTATTATACAAAACTTTGTGCGAATGTCACCAGACGATTTTGATTATTTGCTTAATCTCGTCACCCCATCAATAGAAAAGGCTAAAACTAATATGCGGGAATCTTTATGCCCCGGAAAACGTCTGGCAATTACTTCGAGATTTTTACCGACTGGGGACAGTTACCCAAGTCTGATGTTCTTGTTTAAAAGATCAAGATCATCGATATGCAATATTGTGCCTGAAGTCTGCGCTGCATTATGTAAAGTATAAAAAATTAATTTTTAAAGGTAAAACCTAAAAATTATTTATTGTTATCAATATTGCCAGATGCGATTTTGATGCTCATTTACACGGCATCAATAAAATCTTCAAAAGTTTTGTTCAATAAATTTTGATCAATAAATTTTGAAGAAATTTTGCTGTTTACACGAGTTTAAAGCATTTTGAAGAGAAATTTTGAAGAAAATTTAAATCGTGTAAATCTAGCTTTAGTTATATCCCGTCAAAGTTTTAGTAAGATCGGTCCAGCGGACTTCCCGGCAGGCGTTGTAATTAATTAAAAAAAGTGGGCGTTAAAGTAGGTGTGGTCGTACCAACTCAGAAATCGTCCCGGGCTCATGCTCAACAACTTTGCCGAAGATAATAACATGATCAGATGCATAGTTTGCGAGAATAGATTAGTAGAAATGAATTTCAAAAAAATTTCAGTACAATTATATTGTACTGAAATTTGGCCCTTTTTACACCTTTATATTTGAGTCATGAATAGCATGTTCTGGGTTCTTTTTTGTGTGGATTAAAGAATATTTTATTTTTTTATTTTTAAATTGAATAAATAATATCAAATGTCCGTTTTTACCCCGTTTTTGTCCCTTTTTTGTCACCCGTGAAAAAATAATTTGAAAAAAGTACCTATTAATTATCCGTAATACGTACTATTTGAAAATAATAGTTCATGGAATTTTTAGTGAGAAAATAGATTTTGATATAAAAGTACAAAAAAAGAATGCAATTTTTAGGCCATAGGAATTCGAATTTCAAAAAAGTACCAAAAAGATTTCTAGTCTTTATTGATCTGAGCCAGATGCTTTTAATATAGTATTTCTATGTTTATTTATGTAGGATATATACATGTTAACGGAGCGTTCTACGGGAACTATTTTTCAAAAAAGTACCAGACACCTATCGGCTCTTTTTTTGATTAAAGGCGGACGCATTTAAAATATTATTTCTAAGTTTATTTGTTTCGGAGATATAGAGGTACTAATTTTACCCGTTTTTGCTCCATTTGTTTCCCTTAACGACCGAATTTCCAAAAATCCCTTAGTGGATCTGCATGTTGTAAAAGGAACCCATTAACCGAATTTCAAGTTTCTACCTTTAGAGGTTTGGGCTGTGCGATGATGAATGAATCAGTCAGTCAGTCACGTTCATTCAAAATTTAAAAAACATTTTTCTTGTCTTATTATACCCTTCACCTTCATGAGAAGGGTATATATAAGTTTGTCATTCCGTTTGTAATTTCCACAATATAATTTTCCGACCCTATAAAGTATATATATTCTGGATCCTTATAGATAGCGGAGTCTATTAAGCCATGCCCCCCAGTCCCCAGATATCTTCGGGATCCAAATCTTCAATAATTCTGTCAGACATGCTTTCGAGAAGTTTGCTATTAAAATCAGCAAAATTCGTCCATAAATAACGAAGATATGAGCAAAAATCCGAGACAACATCTGAAAATTTCATCAAAAAAAAACTTAGTGTATTAATAATGTTACGAATAATTTCATCAACAGATGGCGTTGATCAAACAAAGTGTATTAATATTGTTACGAACAAATTCATCAAACGATTTCGTAATATTAAGCCTAGATGGCAAGAATATCAATATTACATAGTATAAATTCCATAATGATTATAAAAAACATCTTAAACAATTAATAATAATTCAATATAAATTGAAATAAGAATATTAATTATTCATATACCTATAGTAAAAGAAAGAAAAAAAAACATTTTATGGCTCCCCAGCCGTAATAACATAAGTACTAAACTAAGTAATTAAAAGCTCTTATTAACAAAATATTACTTTTTAAGCGAGTTCTTAAAAATGGTAATGACATTAAGATATATTCTGGTCATATCACATTCACATCATTTGTAATTTTATTTATATGTGTGAAAAGTGAATTTCTGCATTTAAACTTATTAAAAAGAAAGCAAACAATCATATAATACTTATATAAAAACAAAAATATTAAATCAAAAAGTATTCTTCACACAAAAAAACTGCCAAAACAGAATACAAAAATTAAAAAATAAACATAAAAAACAAACACAAAAAAAAAACAAATACAATAACAAAATAAATGTATACATACAAACTGAGAAGCCGAAGCAAAGATATTCTGTTTGAAAAAGAAAATAATAACCAACAAGAACAAAAACAACAGGAACAACTTGAGTCAATAATGTCTACTGGCGCGCAAAAAAGATCAAGAGAGTTTACACAAAACTCTTTAATTGGAAATACGCCTAAAACTCTGCGTGTTTCAGATATCGAATCTCTTCGTTTCTCTACTGATTCGCCCTTAAGGTCTATTCAAGTATTGGATAAGAGATTTGACAAATTAGCTGATAAATTAACTGAAAAACTTCAATCAATGATACAAACAATGTTCCATGAATATGAAGATCGTCTCTTAAGTGAAATTGACAAGAGGTTAAATGTTACTAATTGTGAACTTAATAATGTAATTGAAAGAGTGTCAAAAATTGAATCAGCTGTGCAAGATATTAACAATACAGCAAAAAATAAAATTGTTGAACTAACAAATGAAACAGATAAATTAAAAAAGGAAATAATGTTGTTAAAAAATCACGTCAAGAAACAAGAAAATTCTATGGTGGCAAATGATATTCGTATTAATGGTATACCTTTTGATAAAAAAGAAAACCTATTTAATTTGTACAACTATCTATGTAAGGCAGTGATGTTCAAAAATAAAATGTAGATGTATTTGTGAGAGATTTTGCACAGCAAACATATTGCCAAACGCTTAAAATCAGAAAAAAGTAAAGAATTTTTTCCAAATGTAAACACCTTATGAAACAATATCAGGGACCGTAAATAACAATTATCAATATCGAAAACCAATTTTAGAACAGTTATTTTGATAAAAAACAAAAATAAGTCTATCTAAACCAGTTTTTTATTTTTCGTTTTCAATTGTAATTGAGTAGCGTGTGTTTGCTGTGCTTCGATCAACAAGAAGCAACAACAATGCTTAACAAATTTCTGAAAAAAATGACGATAGTCCGTCGCATGTGTTCTCATCGCTTGCTGAACGACGAGTGAATGAATGTTTTTAAAAGAGCATAACAAATGTGTGTAAATTTTTCAAACAATTGTTGTATGGGCTGAACATCACTGATGTAAGGCTGTTAACATTGACCCCCCAAATATTAAAGCTGCTTTTCGGGTAAACTTAAATAGCTCCTTCCCTAAGAACAAAAATAAAATAACACCTAATAAAGATTCTAATGATCCGGCAATAATTATAAAATTTGAATGTCCCTTTGAAAGAAACTTTGTTTTAAAATCTATTACATCTTACATAAAATCTATTAAGGATGTTTTGCGTTTAAATCTTATTGGATATGATAGCAATATGCCCTTTTATGTCAACGAAAATCTCACTCCAGAAAATCATCGAATATTTTTACAAGCTTACCGTTTAAAAAAAGGCAAAACAATATCAAATGTCTTTACTAACAGAGGCATCGTTTATATAAAAAAATCTCAACAAGACGACCCAGTAGGTATTAATGACTTATCCGAATTGCATCAGATGTTTCGTCCACCAGATACCAGCGATGGAAACATGCAGACCTTTCAGAATTACAACTTTCATGAATCTACTTAAAATAATTCAACATAACTTTTTTATGAATTTTATTATTAAATTATTGAGACTTTTAATTTATTCTTGTGCCTTAAATCATAATTTATCCTTTGAAACTATTTATCGTCTTTTTTTCAACAATATTTACAATATAACTTATATAACTGCTCTTTGTGCTTGCATTGCTGATAATATTTTTGTATTTAAATATATTTCCATTATATGATAGAAGTGTTAATTCCAGAGACAATCTCTACACAATGGTTAGAATACTCTGCAAAAGAAATTCCGGACTGAATATATGCCATATAAACGCCCAGAGTTTAAATAAAAAAATTGACGAATTTCGTTTTATCTTCGAGGAATCTAATATGGATATAATTTGTGTTTCCGAAACTTGGTTTCGTGCTGATATTCTAGACTATAACTACATACTCAAAGGATATCGTCTTTTTCGAAGTGATAGACAGTCAAATGGCGGAGGGGTTGCTATATATGTAAAATCGTCAATATCTTGTAATATTAAATACCAAACCGCGGATGAGGATGAGCAGAATAATTATGAAATTTCTCCTAATAATGATAATAGTACTGATTTAGATAACCATAATGAACAAGCCTTAAATAATCAGAAACTGGAATACCTGTTCCTTGAAATTTTTAATAAACAACAAAAACTTTTGTTGGGTGTGATATATAGGCCTAATAATAGAATTAACACAAAGCCACTGATGGATAAACTAGCATCACTTACTCTTGGATATACTGATGTCATTTTAACTGGTGATTTTAATGCCAATATTTTAGCTGATAAAAGCCTAATGTATGAAATGAGTGCAATTGGTATGATACTAGTAAATAAGACTTTGCCAACACACTTTACATCCACCAGCAGTTCTTTACTTGATCTTTTTTTCGTAGATAATCTTTCACGAATTCTTTCATTTGATCAGCTATCTGCCCCTGTTTTCTCAAAACATGATCTCATTTTCACCTCCTATGACTTTATAATTACTAAGCAACAAACAACAAAGCAACAAACAATAACGTTTAGAGATTTCAAAAACATTGATTTGGATTCCTTATTAACAGAGCTAACTTCATTTGAATGGTATCAAATATTTTTTATTCCCCATGTAGATGAGCAAGTCGATTTTTTACACAATAATATACAATATTTATATGAAAAATATGTTTGCATTAAAACCAAAGCTGTAAAAAATGATAATCCGTGGTTTTCAGATGAAATCAAACTCTTAATTGATGAAAGAGATAGAGCATACACAAGGTGGAAAAGATTTAGAACAACTCAGCTCCACAATTACTTCAAGTCTTGTAGAAGAAAAACAAATTCAAAAATAAGAACTGCTAAATCCAAATACTATGAAAAAAAATTTGAAATGGCTATTAGCTCGAAAAAGAAATGGAGTGAAATCCGATCGATGGGGTTAATGAGAAACTGTCCAGAACCTGAAATTCTTATCGATGTTGACAAGCTCAATTTAGAATTTGCAAACATACCAATGCCTCAAGCAAACCTTAACTACTATAACTCCACTAATTTCCCTAATGAAAGTCAACAATGTTTGATACGTTTTCAATTCGAGTGTGTTACTCAGGAAGATGTCCTGGAAGCTATTCTAAGCATCAAATCGGACTCAGTAGGCGAGGATGGTGTACACCCTAAATTTATTAAGCTGATAATAACTCACATATTACCACAAATAACACACATAGCAAACTCCATAATAACATCATCATCTTTCCCATCTAGTTGGAAATGTGCTAAAATTATACCTATTCCTAAACCTGATAAGAGTTATAGACCAATTGCTATATTACCTTTTTTGTCTAAAGTTATTGAAAGAATTCTTCATACGCAGATGGCCAAATATCTGTACCAAAATAAACTATTATCGGAGAAGCAGTCAGGTTTTAGACCTAATCACAACTGTATTTCAACTCTTACTGAGGTTTGCGAGGAGATAAGGTCAAAAATGGACAGCAACTTTATATCTTTTTTAGTTTTACTGGATCATTCCAAGGCGTTTGATACTGTCGAACATGCTATATTATGCCAAAAACTCAAGTATATGTGCCATTTCTCTAATACTGCCGTCAAACTTCTTTCTTCCTATTTAACAAATAGGAGTCAACTGGTCTATGTTGGCAGTAACAAATCAACAAATTGTCAAATGCCGAGAGGTGTCCCGCAAGGTTCTATACTTGGTCCATTATTATATACAATTTACTGTAATGATTTGCCACTGAAACTCGTTCATTGTGAAATTCAGATGTACGCAGATGACGTCCAACTCATTATCAGTTGTGTGCCATCTGATATAAAAAATTGTATTATAAAATTAAACAGTGATCTCGATAATGTATTCAAATGGGCCTCAGCAAATGGACTTTGCTTAAATGCAAAGAAATCAAAAGCAATGATGATAATGAAAAGCAGCGGTGAACAATATAACCTACCGCCAATTCGGATCGGTAACTCCACAATTGAGGTAGTTGACCACGCCAAAAATCTTGGAATTATTATTAATGATACTCTCACTTGGTCTAACCATATAAATGGTCTATGTGGTAAAATATATGCTATGCTTCGTAATCTATGGATGACACAGTCATATACACCAATAAACATACGCATGCTACTTGCTAAGTCATATATTCTGCCAATTTTAACATATGGTTGTGAGCTATTTTCTAGTTGTAATTCAACAAGTAAAAATAAACTCAGAGTGGCCTACAACAATATTGGCAGATATATTTATGGAATCTCAAGAAGAAATCATATATCACATCTGTCTTATACAATTTTTAATATTTCTTTCGACAACCTGTTAAAATGCCGTACGCTGTTACATTTACATAAAATTATATATTCTAAACAACCGGAATATCTATTTAAAAGAATAATATTTTCAAGATCTAACAGAGGATATAAGATCAACTCCATTCGGTACCAAAAACAAATATCTGAAAGACATTTTTTGTAAATGCCATTCGTCTCTGGAATGAGCTTCCGAACAATATACAAATTTTAAGCAATGCAAAGCACTTCAAACGAGCAATATTTACACTTTTTAGATAGTAATGATAATTTTCCAAACTCTTTTAATTTGTTTGTCAAACTATGTACATTTTATTGTTTAATTAATGATTTGTTGTTATTTATTTAGTTTTTATTAATAAGCTTAAGAATTTTGTTTGTATTAATATATTGCCTCCACCTACGCAGTACTATTAAATAAGATTAAATCTTGTTGTACTGTTTTTCCGAAAATAAATAAATAAATAAAAATAAATCAAACAAAGTGTATTAATATTCATATGAATAAATTCATCAACAGATGGCGTGTTTATCGACATACAATTTGTTTAGCATTTGTAGTAGTTTTGATTCATAAACATTTTTGTTATAAACTTAGCAATATGGCAACATTAAGACTTTGGCTGAATATTCTAGACACGAACATTCTAGACTTGCAGTCACGAACATTCTAGTATCTTAGTTTCGAACCTTCCAGAAATTATGATTGCTGTATAAACCAAATGAATCAGTTTATTGTGAGTCATTGTTGTGTAAACATCAAAGTGTTCGAAAATTTTAAGTGTGTTCTTAATTGTGTAAATTTAAATAAATAAAAAGTCGTTATATTTTCTTCAAATTACTTGACGCTTTACTTTATTAAAAAGAATCCGCTTTAGTTTATATTATATATAAACCACCGTTTTTAAAAGGTGAAAACGTAACAATATATATATATGTATATAATATAATTATGCATCCACAACAAAGGTGAAGGGTATATAAGATTCGGCATAGCCGAATATAGCACTCTTACTTGTTTTCTATAATATTAATACATACAGTAGTGGCCATATCATATGCAACTAAAATTTGGTTTATAACAAAATCCCTAAAACTTTATTCCGGATAAAAAGAAAATTTAAATTGATGAATAAATGAAAGGATATTTATTAATAAATAAAATTAAACACAACAAATTAATACAGACTTCATTTTAAAAACGACATAAATATTTTTTTCAAAAATCTTAGGGTTACGTTTGGTCAAAACATATGCAACTTGGTCAAAACATATGCAACTTATAATAAAAATCACAACAAAAAAACTCCAAAGTAAAAATATTAATATTTCGTTGCAAAACCTGAATTCTTTATCACAGCTGCACAACGGCGTGGCATAGATTCTATTAAATTATTTAATATCTTTGATGGAATTGAACCCCACGCCTCTTTTATTTTTACGAATAACTCGTTCGTATTTCGTTCAATTCTCTGATTAACAATATCCCAAAGGTTCTCTATAGGGTTTAAATCAGGTGATTGAGGTGGCCATTCCATTACAGTTCTGTTTTCTTCTGCTAACCATGACTACAATTCTTGATGTATGCTTTGGGTCATTGTCATTTTGGAAGACCCAAGCAAGTGGCATTTCCCATTCAGCATATGGAATCATAACATCTTTTAAAATATCATTTTACTTATGCTGATCCATTATACCATCGATAGGATGTATGGGGCCTACTCCATTGGCAGAAAAACATGCCCACACCATTGCACTACCTCCTCCATGTTTCACTGTTTTGGTGCAGTACTGTGACTTAACCCGCATATTTGATGGCCTCCTCACATAAAGCATGCCGTCACTCCCGATTATATTGAATTTTGATTCGGCACTGAATAACACCGTTTTCCATTTGGAAATTGGCCAGTTTAAGTGGTCTCTGGCAAATTTTAACCTCTTGAGTTGGTTACGTTTTGAAATAAGCGTTTTTTACAGGACGGTGCGCTCGTAAGGAGGCATCTACTAAGCGTCTACGCACACTTCTGGGTGCTATTGGTAGTTGAAGGTCTTTTACTAGTTGCAAAAATGTAATAAATGGTTGTTTTTTGACAGTCTGCACGATCAAATTATCTGTACGTTGACTTGTATGTCGTGGACGTCCTCCGCTATGGATCACCGAAACTGTTTTTGTGGCTTTATACTTGTTTAATATTCGTGATATTGAACTTTTGGTGATTTTATATTTTTCAGTTATCTCTTTTTATGACATTCCAATGGAATAATCGTCAACAATGCGTTTTCTTAACTCCAAACCGAATTTATCACGTGCCATTTCTAATTGGTTGTTTGTGACCGTATAAAACAAAATTGCTTGTTAAATATTTATTAAAAATACTTTTCAACACTCCCGAAAACTAAAACTATGCAAAAAATATAAAATGTGATAAGGCATGTGAGCTAAAGTAACGGTATCTTTAAATATTTTCAGAGTTGCATTTGTTTTGGCCAAGCGAATATCGGTTAATCGATTTTATCGATAAAATTGACAGCACAATACAAAAAAATTATAGGAAAAATTACCATTATTATTACAATTGAACCTAACACATGAAAATAATGAAAAGCTGATGTACGTTTTAAATTAGATTAAGGAGATCACAACATATTTCAACATAGCAAATTTCGGTTGCATATGATATGGCCACTACTGTAGATGAATAGATGATTGTATTTATTTATTTATTAATTAAATAATTAATAAATAAATTGGAATTAAATTCCACCAGGGTCCTAACGTGGTATGTTACACGGTACGACAGTCCAAAAAACCTGGGACCGGATATTATGTTTCTTGTAGGCCTTGTCGAGTAAAACAGTATTTCAATAGTGAAATATGCCGGACACCTCCAAAATCCAGATTTACGGTTAAAAAACCGGGATTTGTACCTTTGCGCATTTATAAGCCTGTAATTTTGATGATAAGTTTCCGATTTTCAATTTCTTACTAGATTTGGAAATAAGAAACTGAGATCTTTCGAATGATATATAATAAAACTTGAGAAATTTGGGTGTTATTGTCGAGCAAACACAAATTTTGTAGATTTTTCAAAAATTTTTTAACTTTGGTGACGTTTTTATACATTACTAGCTGACCCGGTCCGCGTTGCTGGCCTTAAGCAAACATTAGTGTTGTATTACTACTCGATTTAAATTGAGCTTTTCACGAAATTTACGGCCTTTAAATAAAAATCCATAGAATACCTATCATAAAGTTTTGTTTCAGAATAACTTACATATGGTGTAGGTATGGGCTCAATCAAAAAAGAAACGTATCTATTTAAGGCGAATTGGAAATTATATTTATTTATTACTTCATCTTGGGGCCAGCGGATAAACAATGTTTTTTGTTTTTTTTGGCGTGCCTACTCGGGAGCAAGCCATATACAACTGGCCGTGTCGAAAACATAAATTTTCCAAAATTAAGCCAGCAATAGTCAATGATTGGACTTGTGCTTTATTGATGGCAATAGTAAAGGTAAGACGTAAAGGGAATTGAATTAGAATGGTAAATCGTTGGAAATCATCAGAATTCGTGGAATAAGTACGTCTTCGTTTTTGAATCTGCCACCGATATTGTTGCCTCGATTAAATTTGGTGAGCAGTTTTTGATGGTCATGTGGTTCCGTTGCATAACTTTGGTGCGTTTAAGTTGCGAATAATCCAACATTTAATGTTAGCACATGCAGTGGCATTCCGGGTGGTTCCAATGAATTTAAAAATTCAGTGGGATAATTGACGGTTTGTTCTTCATCCATTACTGCATCGATCGATTTGTATTTGATTAATTTGCCGGGCAGTTTCAATTGAATTTGCTCATTGAGCTTGTTGGCATCATAATTTGTTGGTACCAAAATTGCACGTTCCCACAGCCAATCCGAAATTGTGTAGACGATTGTTAGACTTGGGAATACCTTGTCGACAACGGCTTGAATATTCATTTGCATGCGACAGAAGTTAGGCGGGAACGAAATCTCGTTCGTGGCGCGATTAATTGGAATTTTTCCATTTCCGATGTCAAAAAGTTGTTCTGAGAATGCTTGGGCAGACGGGTCTTGCAACAAATGCACACGCATGTTCGCCGATAGCGTGATTTTCTCGACTCGGTTCCAAACATATGAAGCTTTCAAGCATGCAGCTTACGGGCATTGATATTGGAATAACGGGCAAAGTTTGACGAAAATCACCAACAAAAAGAATAAGAGCGCCTCCTATCGGTTTGTAGTTTCCTCGAAAATCACATAGAGTCCGGTCAAGCGCTTCGAGCAATTTTTTTGAATGTACCGTTATTTTTTATCAACATTTGAAAAAAAACTCACATATGTGCACAAAATGTAGGTATCTTAAATGCAAGAGTACATAAAGTTTTTATTATCATCGATTGATAATATAATATTATTTTTAACTGATTGTATAATGTTGAACCTTAGTAAGCGCGGAATATCTTCTGTTATCGAATGAAGTAAATGTTTTGTAAATAAACCGAAAACTCGGATTTTTAAATGAAACATTTCGAAAGTTTTAAAATTTTGATATTGGATCGTTAATAACATAAGTTTTTTGTAAATATCTTCGGAGCTACATAACCGATTTAAGAGTTTGATATCTCGTTTTGAAAAACATGACAACGGCTTTCAAAAAAATTAAATAAAATAAAAAAAGCAAAATATATGTATGTATACTCGTATGTCATTGGTGGTGCAATATGAAAATTGGATTTTGCCACACCCCTCCGCACGCAGACTGAAAATCCATACAAACATTAATTTTTTGTGATGGGGCGTGAAAGTGGGCGTGTCACATAAATTTTTATTTTTACCTCGGCTTCAGTAAGATGTGGATACAATCTGTATGAAGTAATTCTGTAAAAACCCATGCAGAAGCAATTAATCAATTAAAAAAGTGGGCGTTAGAGTAGGCATGGTCGTACCAACTCAGAAACCTTCCTGGTCTCATGCACAACAACTTTGCCGAAGATCATCATATGATCAGATGCATAGTATGTATATGTATATAAATTAAAATATATCTTGTGTTATCGAATTTTGTAAATATCTTCGGAACTACATAACCGATTTAAGAGTTTGATATCTCGTTTTGAAAACATGACAACGGCTTTAAAAAAAAATAAAATAAAACATAAAAAAGCAAAAAAAAATTTATATATCTTTAGTAATGCAATATGAAAAATGAATTTTTCCACGCCCCTCCACCCGCCGAAATCAGAGTTCACAGGTCCCTCGCCTGAATATTCTGAAGATTCCCTGAAAATTTCATCAAAATCGACCCAGCCGTTTTGGAGTCCATACGTTACATACATACATACATCCTATTTTATATATATACATATAGATTTTATTAATTTAAATTAAAAAAGTACGCTTATTTACGATTACAGCACATATTTGGGTTTTAAAATAGATAAGTAATTGACTGAGTTATTTAACTTTTCATGAAAATAAACTTTTATAGCATAGTTCTGTATAACGAGTGTATTTTCAGGCGAACGAGTGGTACACGGGCCAGTACGTAAACAAATGAGTTTCTATAATACACTCGTTTGACTTACGTTAGTTACCTTGGTAATATTGAGTTGTTTTACATATTGCATTATTGCCAAATTATTTAACTAGAAAATAAAATAAAAACAGCTGTGTTTTATTTACAATACCAAAATAATTTATGTGAATTGAATGAAATTGCAATGAATTTTATAATTTTATAATAAATTGTATGAAAAATGTTTCAATTTATCGCAATTAATATTGAAATTGAAAGTTAAGGTAGTGGACAACAGTTTATGCTGTAGAAATATACCAAATAAAATTGTTAAACCTTTAAGTCAGCGAAGCACAGTGCTTTGTCCCATAGGCAAAATTAAAATAAAATAAAGTGCTTAGAATATTTAAGTAATATATATTTTTGTAAAGCTAACAAAGTACCTTAAATAGATTCGTAAGTAGAATTTATGATCTCTTCTTTTTGTTAGCAGTAGAGGGCGCTAAAGTCAGAAAACGTTTGAGGTATAACTGTTGAACGGAAAAACGATTTTTACTGTGTTACAAAAAAAATTGTCAAAATATTCATTTTTTATTGTATTGCTTTGAAACTTAACAGCTTTGTTTATTACTATAGGTACAAAAAAAAACAAAAATAATTTTTGGTAAATATTTTTTATGGAAAAGTTGTTTGTGCCATCGAAAATTTTTGCGATTTTTTATTTGGAATTACCAAAATGCAAAAGTTTGATAGAGTAAAATAATTTTTTTTTTAAGAGTAGGTAATTTTTTATTTGTGATTTTAGTACATTTTAAAGGGCTTAAATAGAATATATAAAGAAGTTTTAGGTTTTTTACCCGGAAATGTAAAATTGATATGAATTTTTTAGCACATGTTTCCTAAGTTTCAGAAAAAGTTACAAAGACCTAAGTTTATGGTACTGCCAAAATTTAAAAAAAAATAGTTTATACAATTTTTTTTATTACTACATATAAAGAATGAATCAAATTTTGATGTAGTGTATAATTTTTATTAAATAGTGACAAAAACTTACCAAAAATTTAAAGAATTTTTTTCTTTTTTTTTTGACGGGAACCCTAAAGTTTTGCAAACTTTAAAAAAATTTAAAAAATTTAAAAAATATATAAATAAAACGTAGGCGATTTTTTATTTTTCATTTATAGACTTTGTTAACAAATCTAACCACTAGTAAAAAAAATTAAGATTTTTAACCTGAAATTTGAAATTTTGTATTTTTTTAAAACATCTATATTTTTTAGTTTTACAAAGACCAAAAATATGATTATAAAACATTTAAAAAAAATTCATGTAAAAATTAGTGCTACAAATATAAAATTCGTTAAGTTTTATTAGATTAAAGTTATTTTATTAAATCATGCTAATCTAATCGAAACAGGTGTCCACTCTTTTGTTCGTAAAAAGTACTATAACTTCCTCATTTCTCAACCGATTTCAACAAATGACCTCTCATTTTGCTCAGAAAAATACTGTCTTTAATATATTTGTTGTCTTTAAACTAAATTCGGAAAAAAGTCTCGTAGAAATTTTAAAAGTTTAAAAAAAATAAAAATTTTCCATATAATTGAAAAAATCTATTCATGTTTGTGCTAATATTGTATGAGAAGTATATATATATAAGTATATAACAATTATTTTGCTTTCCAAAACTGTTTGAATTTCAAAAATCGGTTAATAAATAAAAAAGTTATAAATGTTTAAAAGTAGCAGCCTCAAAAAAATTTCTTTGGTCCATAACTCGGGAATTTGGAGGTATATTGAAACTTTTAAAACCGGTTTTGTAATACACTCTTTTAGACCTTTAACACACTAGGTCACTTTTAAAGTGCTTGCAAAAAAGGAAATTTTGTAGCACCGTGTAATTATAATTATGTGCTTTCTACACTCCACTGCTGGATACGCTTTTTTGAATGCATATTGGACATTACTTACCGTCTTCCTTTGATGGAAACACGGCTCGACGATTTTTTCAAAATAGTAAAATATCTGCTGAAATTACGGGAATTGCTAGAAGTCTTATTGATAATTTTGGCATAATATTAAGAGTTTTATCTTGCGGAATCCCGGATAATTTTACAACGTTTAAGGAGCTGCTAAATATTACCAGGAACTCTTATTTAATTCAGTATGGCTAGTATTACATGACAAGTACTGTTCATAAAGTTTTCAACTTGCCAATAGGCAATAAAATATTAAAAAAACATTTTACAAATTTTTCAAAACTATTTTTATTCTAGGGTGTCTGTCCGAAGAAACCTTAGAAGCCAGTCATAAAAATATAAGGAACGCGCGATTTTCCCATACAAGAAAAACGACGAGAGAAAATACAAATAAAGATTTAATGGCTCATATGTTATTAATGTCGGTTCCGGAACTATCGTCACTTAGGTCTACAAAACACATAAAAAAATTATGAATTCAAAGAAATTGAGAAATACAATTAGAAAGACAACATCATATATTACAATTAAAATAAATTATCTTATTTTTATTTATTATTATTTATTTAGAAGCAAATTTACTTATTTATTTAGCAAAAATTTAGTTTTTGAGAAAAAGGATATATGGGAGATGGTCATGTCCTTGTATCGACTGAAGTGAATTTTCCCAGAGAGCTCAAAAATATAGTTTTATAAGTTATTATAAGTTTTTAGTGCATTCTGATCATTAATGTAGTTACAATTTAGTTTTTGAGAAAAATTATATATGGGAAGTAGTCATGTCCTTGCACCGAATGAAACAAAATTAACCACTAAGCTAAAAGACATATTTTAACAGACAGTTACCAACTTTCGGTTTATTCTATTTGCAATTATAGCTAAAATTAAAGTTTTAAATTTAAGGATGTATTGCACCGATTTTTCCGAAACTTTGAATTTTTCTTAATTGACATATTTTGAACCAGCACACCAAATTTCATTCTTCTACGATAACTGCTCTAATTTTGCCGATTCACTATATGGGAAGAAAGCACTGTGCGACGACTCTCCATTTATGGTATAGCTAACAAACATTAGTATATTTTTCATCACTTCTTTTCTATTAGTCGCGTATGCGATTGGAACTGAAGGTAATTGATTTTGGTTATGCAATAAAACTGCTTTTAAGCCTAGATATTACATTACAAATCTTAAATTAAAAAAATAAAGTCATACATTTTTATAAGAAAATTTACTTTTACATGAACCATCAATAAAAAGTCGCCATTCATCTGCATTATAATTGTGATTTAATGCCGAAAATAGTCTTAAAACTTTCTTCAAGTTACCAAGTCCGGTTACTTTTTCTACCAGATGTTATAACGAAATCGCGAACAAGATCGTCGAAATCAGGTTTTGACAAAATATGCCGCTCCGTTGTTGTAGATCTGGATGGAAGGAACTCTTCTTGTTCCAAATCTTTTTCTGTTATATCGACAGATTTGATCGTTATCGGTAGATCATTATTTACAGGTATCGGTTTTGTAAAAGTTACAACATTTGCATACTTAATGTTTTTGCGCGTTTTAAAACAGTGACCTAAAACATCGGTTTGACAAAAGTAGCAATCATTTGGTTTATGATATGGCTGATGATGCCAAATCATAGGCGTAGAAAAGGGCAAAGAAAACGAAGGTTGAATTTTCTTTTTTTTTAAGTATTACAGCAATATTGACAAATAAATTCTGGCTCGTACCAGCGACTAGTATCAAAAGAACGATTAAATACTTTATTGTACACTTCTACCACTCCAATATTGTTTTTAAAATCACGCCGGTGGCTGATGTCAGTAAATAAGCCACAAATATAGCAACATTTGTTACAATTGTCACACATTTTTTATTTAATTTTAATTTAAATTGCACACGATTTTTATTAATTTGCAAACGTTTTTTTAAATACACAGATTCAAAGTGAAAAAGAAGACATTAACAAAACGTCATATTAAAATAAAAAACAATAATTTTACATGAGTAAAGCTCTCATTACAAATTTTGTTTGTGTTTAGGATAACATTGATTAATACAATTTGTATAAAATGTTTAAAAGTTTATTTTCATGAAAAGTTAAATGCCTTGTAATCGTAAATAAACGTACTTTTTGAATAAATTCAATAGTATTATAGTTTCTTAATAAAATAATGTATAAAAACGTCACCAAAGTTGAAAAATTTTTCAAAAAAATTGGAATCTTGTTTTACTCGACAAGCCCTACAAGAAAAATAATATCCGGTCCCAGGTTTTTTGGACTGTCGCAACGTGTTATATACCTACATAAGTATACTCGTATATACATATTTTCCTTTTTTTTCTAATTCTAATTCCCTTTTTTCTTGCCTCTGTTTTTATAATATGATTCAAAATTTGTTTCACTGTATGTATTCTTTTCTATTAATTAAAAAGTTCTTCTGGATCTTACTCGTAGTTAAGAAACTTTGAATTTGTTGTTAACTTCCTGCACAAATTTGATTTTGTAAAAAGTCAATTGATACTTTGACGAAGTGGGACGATTAAAACTGGTCAAAATATTACTTAAAAATGTTTATGATATATTAATATGCCATTGGATAAACACAGTTCACGGATCCAACAATCACTAATAAACCAGAAAAAAACAGTCCAAAAAACTTAGCTTTACTTAAATATATTCTTTAATGTGTTGAGACTCGAAAAAATAACTTTTCATCCATTCTTTAAAGTTTACTATGAAATTGAACTCATCATCCGATCTCAGATTTGGTATTGGAATGATTTTTTTCACATATTAGTAAATAACCTAATATTTTCGGAAAACAATTATTTTTATTTTCAAAAAAAAAAAAAAAAAAAACATTACATTTGAACAAAAAATAAAATTAAAAATATAATGACTATTTGCTGAGTTATAAAAAAAATTCAAAAAATAATCAGTAAACTTTATATTTTTAGATAAAAATCAGTCAGTTATGCGATAGTACATCTACTAAAAACAATATTTACAGTGGCTCACAGCTTATTTTATGCAGTGTAATTTTTTTGTTTTCAAAGCTCCATAAAAGAAAACTAACAGAAACTTAAAAAATAAATTGATGTAATTTAAAAGAAAAAATCTAAAAAACAAACAACTAAGAAAGCCCGACCATATAATACCCTACACTCAGTATATTTATAAAACAGTTTTTCAGGAATGGGCGCTATATGGGAGATATGCTTAATATGGAACGAACATCCAAAAATTTAGTGCCATGACTTCTGTGAATATAAATACTATGCATGTCAAACTTTATCTCGATATAAATACTTTTAAAAGATTTATCGAGGTTAAAGTAAATTACGGGGAGGATCTTATATGGGAGGTTCGACTACTTATAAGTTGACCATTATAAAATTAGATGTCATTATTTCTTAATATATGAAATTGGGCCTTATATGGAAGCTACGACTTATTATGAACCGATCATCATAAAAGTGTATTAAATGATTTGTATATATATAAAACATAGTTGTGTTCAATATTATTTGTATATCGACATTTTTAAGATAGTTATGCTCTTTAAAGTGATTTTCAGAAGTGGGCCTTTTATGGGAGTTATGATCAATTATGGATCTGCACAAAATTTGGTTTCATTTACCACTCATTTGTGGTGAAATTTGTTTAGATACTTTCTAATTCAAACATTTATGATCGACTTCTATTTCGATAGGACATTTGAATAGAGGACAGGTGAAATAATGAACCGATTTCCACCAGTTTCAATCCTATCCGTCCTTGGGTCGAAAAATATCAATTTTATCGAAATATCTTCTGAATTGCGACATGTACTCTGCGCACAAGCTTTACAGCTTTACCATATTTCTAACAAAAACTATGCTACTGACGGAGTGTTCAAATATGCCAAATCGCCTTAAATCTGTTGTAGATAATAAAGGCTATCACACCAAATTATAAATCGTGTAATATTTGGTGACAGTTTTAATTTCAAATTTTCAAAACCCACACGTGTTTTTTAGTTTTAACATAATAAAATATACATTTTAGCAAAAAATATTTTTTGTTTTATGACTATTACATTTTTTGTTTTAAGTAACACCAATTTCTTTTTTATTTAAGTTTCTGTTAGTTTACTTTTGAAAACAAAAGAAAGCACTACATAAAATAAGCTGTGAGCCACTGTATGTAATCAATTCTTTTCTCCTGCTGTTCCTTGTATCTGATTTTTTGCTATGAAATTATTGGTATAAGTATTAGTCTCGGCTCCTGTTTGTATAAATTTTTTTAGTAAAACTTATTATACCAATATTAAATGAATATTTTTAACTGCAATCTTTCAGTCCAATTTATTTTTTTCAGAAGCATTCTGAAGACATTCATAACTTATATATTAAAAGTCGAAACTTAGAAACAAATTTTTAATTAGTTCTAAGATTCTAGAATTTATAAATGAGTCAGGAAAAACTGGATTTATGTTATTGATCGTTCAATTCATGCTTTGTGTTAACAAAAATCATCTGGTAACCTTACTTACCAAAGGGGCAGGTATCACTAACAAAATAATGACTGCAGGGAAAGTTAGTTGCAATATAAAATATTTGACGAAATAAACGTGATCACTATTTTAATGTAAACGAAAAAAATAAGAAAAAACCCTTTTTAAACCTTTTTTTAAAGAATCATATAAATTCAAATCGTATTATGTATGTATTTTAATGTTAATCAAATACTTATTAACTGGAAAATATTGGTTACGTTTATTTTGCAAATACGATAGCTTCACAATTTATGCATATCGCACCCTAAATACAAAGGGTCACAACTAAAAATTTTCCAAAACTGATTTTTTCTCATAAATTAATTCAGAGTACACATCTCTAACGACTGCAAAAATTTCTTTAACATCACTATCTTCTTTAACTGGAAAAATACAGTTATGTCTATTTTATTTTGAGTTGTGACCCTTTTGTATTTAGAGTGCGATATATCTAGACAAATTACATTTCGTTGCCACCAAATTCTAAAACAACATGTATAATTTTCTGTTCTTTGCAAGTTATTATTAATAACTTACGAAAAGAAAAACATGAATCTATGGACAAATAATAGATTTATATTGATTTCTAATCTGCATTTGATAATAATAACAGCTATTTCTTATTAGCTTCTTTAGAAGTTATTTTTTACCACTACTTATGGAAATATCCAGTATGTATGTACATATATTAATGTTATCCGGTCCTTTTTAATTTTAAACACTTTGCTTATTTCTGCCAATACAAAAACCGGTTAATATGTGTATAGAGCCACAATAAAAAATGGCGGTTTATTAACTTTCGTATCGGAATTTTGATTATTGTTCGTTGCAAAAAAGTTTTAATAAAACACAAGCTTCAGCTAGCCTTTTTATTAAAACTATGTAGGTACATATGAATATATCTATATAGTATCTGATGATTTTTCCATTGAAATAATTGACTAGATGCAGCATAGCGGGGTTTGAAAATTTTAAATATCAGCTATGCCGACATCTTGCCAACTGACCAATAGATGTTTTAAACACAAATTTGTTATTTGCTTTCTTTCATTTTAAGTTATGTGACACTTTTGTAAAAATAACTAGCTAACACTTAAGTTAAGTTTTTTTGTAAGATATGTTTGATAAAAATTTAAACTAAATATTAGAAGAATGTTTTCCAATCCGTTGGTGACAAAGTCTTATTGGCAACTAACTCTGAAGATCTCAGACAAGCTTAGCACCACACCTCAAACCATTTTTTGATTTTCAATATGGAGACACTACAACTATTGCAGATATTGTTCATATAGTAATATATAGATATAATAATACATACACATGCATGTATAATAAAAGAAAGATTCAAAATAACAATTGAAAATACTTGGTATTTCAAAATATTAAACCTAAATATGTACGAGTAGTACGAGCTAAGAAGGTGCAAAGCCAAACACACACTCAGATACATTCCGATTTATTAATGGGGTTCTTTTTATAAGCGTCCGTACGACTCATAACTATGACTCGAAATGCGTTCAATAATTGAAAAACAAATACATGTTCACACACACATTCACAAAGAGTCAGTTTCAGACAGACACGCACACACACACACACTTAATTCAACAGTACGATTGTGTAAATGCGTACTGTCGTTTATTTGTACCTATACAAAATAGTACCTGATCTGCATTTTTAATTAAGATTTGCTGATACTTTTTTTAATTTCATTAATATTGTTATTATCCACTTGACACTCTCTATCTCTCTGTCTGTCTCTCGCAGTTGGCTTGTTTAAGACTTAGTTTTGGTAGGAGCGTGACTTAAAAAAACACAGTTTTGAATGTTTTTATTTGTCCTCATACATCCATACATACCAGCCAAGTTAAATACATACAGACTTAAATTTATAAATGGTAGGAGTTTGTTGAGCCAACTGCCAACTACACACTACTAGAAGAGAAGGTACACATGTACGTGTATACTGGCTGCAGTTTCCGGTATGTACATACATTTTTTCTATTAAAAATAACTCATTTCTTTTTCGTTCCTAGAACATGCATACATAAATCTAAATTGATTTGGTAATAAATTTTTTTCTTTTTCATTAAATTTAAATATCGTATGTATAAGCCCGACTTTCGTGATTTCCTTTAAAACAATATAAAAATAGGAAATTTCTTATCTTTTTTTTTATCGTACAGGTGAAATTATTTTTCTGAAATCAAATTCTGTCCTTCCGTTTTCGAAACGTGTCATAATGGCAATACTGGTACCTAAAAACATACGGTTATCATGTTTCCGCTAACCAATACTTAACAAAAAAGTCGAAAATATTTTATGCATTCGAACAAATAAGCACAAAGTATACACGAGCATAAACAACGCACACAAACATTTTATTAATGATATTTAAAAATTCATATTTGGCTGGCTTAGCCATAATATATGACTTTTATTTAGCTTAATAAAAAATCATACAAAAACGTTTTAAGAAAAAAGTACTGTACAAAACAGAACTTTTAAAAAGTCAATTCTTATTTTTATACCTACAATTTTTCCAGCAATAAATTGTGACAACACGGAAAAAGTATCTAATAGATTTGATTATAGTTTTCAGAATAGCATTTTAAAGGTTTATTATGTATAGATAAATAGAAAAACCATTTGAATTTTTATTGTATTGCAAAGAAAAGAATAAACAATTTTAAATCAAAAAAGATATAGGAAACGCATACAGCCCTGCAGATAATATTGGATTACGTGGTCCATTGTGGCTTAAATTGACTAGTTACAACATGGTCCAATGTTCTGGTTCATACATGTTATGACAAATGGTTGTATTTTAACATGCAGTATTGTCAAGAACTGTATGATATATAATATTAAATTATATGTTGTAATAATGGATGGCATCCATTATTAATTTTTTATTTGAAGTTAAAAAGTGAATTTTGTGAAATTCGTGTTTAAAAAATAATAAATTTAAAAATATTACAAAAATATCAAGTAAATATATAAAAATAAATTATAGTGCACGCCATAAAAGGTGATTAGTGAAAAATTAAAAAGAAAAAATTGTAAATATGTTAAAAAATTAAAATAACACAATTGAATGTGCAAGTGGCTTAGCAGAATACGCCAATATAGAATCAAAAACCTGAGGCTGACATTTCCGCGCATCAGGATTTACATGTGGAATGCGGCAATAAAAAATTAGCTATTGAATTAGGGCAATGGGAGCTAAGCAGTAGGACATCAAGAGAAAATATGAGAGAGCTCCTGGTTATACTTCGAAATATTGGTGTAGATGTGCCTCTATCTCCACTGACTCTTGTCAAAAAAATAGATATAGCATCAAACATAGTGCCTGTGCATACAGGTCGATATGCACATTTCGACATAAGACAAAAATTAATGAAAGAGGCACATTTGTTAGAAATATATGATGAAATCCTTTGTGACATTGCCTGCCAATTTTCAAAAGTATAAATACATATCTAATATAAAAGTGTTGTGTGTTTGTATCTATGTATGTTTATTATTATTAGTTTGGGGTCTATAAACGGCTGAACCGATTTGCTTGAAATTTTCACAGTATATTTCTGTATGTCTGGAAGGAGCTATAGACTACTTTTTTTTGAAATTTTAAGTGGGCGTGGTACCTCCCATACAAAGTTAATTTTAAAAATCTAATACTTGGGAAACTATAATAGCTATAGTACTCAAATTTTGCATGAGCAATTCCATTGTTTGTTTAAATATTTGCGGAAAAAATGGGAGTAGTAGCGAAAGGGGGCGTGGCACCTCCCATATGATGATAATTTAAAAAAAATCAAATATATGGTATACAATAAGATATATGGTAGGGTTATTCTACCATAAATATTAATATTTAGAACACCAATGCGCTGACTAGCAACAATATTAAGTAAATGTTAAAATTTGTATACATTTGAAACCCTTATCTATATGTAAAAGTGAATGTGTGTTTGTTTGTATATTGTAAAACATAATAAGATAATATAACAAGAATTAATTTAAAAGGAAAACTGTATATTTTAATAACTTAATAATTATATTTATGTATTTAACTCTAAACTTTTTATTTCATTACGATACTGGTAGCGAAGCACACCGGGTTTTAGCTAGTATTATGTAAAGTGGATTGTTTTATATTTTTTTTGTTTTTATTGTTATTTAATTTTTAATAAAGAAAAATAAAAAGCTTAAACGTAAGTTATTTTTAGTGTTTCATTAGGTAGTGACATGGAGTAGTCTTAAAATTAACCCTCTTGAGTACTCCATGGAGTAGCGATGTGGAGTAGTTTTAAAACTAACCCTCTTGAGTAGTCCATAGAGTAGAGACATGGAGTAGTTTTGGAAATTATCCGATGGGTTATATGGTCCAATCCTAGGACATCGCAATGTTAAAACGACCACCTTTTTTCATACATTTGGAGTAGTTTTGGAGCACACTTTGGTCTAGTCTTTATCTGCAGGGAGTATACATTAAAGTAGACTTCAATTGTACTTTAAGAAAATTTTGTATAAAAATTTTGTCTAAAAGCACACTTCAAACCTACTTTATTTTTTATGAATATGGCAGTATATCTTTAACATAATCCAACAAAAAATTATCGCATAATCGATCGGAATTTGATTTGCAATAAATTGACTGTTTCGGTGACTGTGTAAAATGTGGCACAGTTCTGTTGAAACCACATGTCAGTGATATTATCAATTATTGAACTATTCGCCATAACCATATTTTCAATAAAATTTTCGGAAAAAAATGGCCCAGCTACTCCTCCAGACCACATAGCGCACCATACAGTGCGGAACGACGTCCAATATAAACACTTCTTTTAAAATTTAATACATACGAATTCAGAAGAACCACTCCTAAAATACGACTCCATAAGAGAGAAAAAATTAAAAATTACACATATGCCACATATTCGAGTTAAAATTATACACAACATGTATGTATGTATGTATGCCCTATTCTATTCATGCAGTATCAAGTTATTTTATAATTACCTAATTCGTTTAATACAAAATTAATAGGACAGAAGTCAAACAGATTCACTACGGAATGAAAGACAGTGAGCTGAAAAATATCATTGACCTTTGCTTGCTGAACGTGTCACTATAAGGTGCGCTATGTGATATGGTGGCGTGATTTGGCCATTCGTTTTCGAAAATTCGGCGAGAAATGCGGTAACAGTGAGAGGATCACGCTATCGGGAGAAATGTTGGTCTATTATTGATGATAGGGATATCAATGACATGTGATTTCAGTTTTCACACGGCCACCAAATCAATGAATTTATTACAAAACATCTGTTCGGTATCATTTTTATATACCTACAAATACTCATATGTGTATATACATATGTATATGGAATTGTCAAACCTTACTCTTTCCAACAAATTATAATACACATTTGAATGATTTTAATAAAAATTATGCATTTTAAAATTTGAAATACATAACTTGTATAAATTTAAATATGTATGCACAATCAATACCGCTATTGTTTGCATTGAAATATTTAAAGAATTCATACTTTAAAACTTTTAAGTACAATGATAAACAGCAGTTTTTTTATTGGTTACATGATTTGAGTAATATAATAACTTTGGTATGTATGGATTGGTACATACGAGTACACAGGTACTATTTTGTATTGAAGACAACTATCGTCGTCATATTTTGGTACGACACTTGTTGAGTGATGTAATTTATAAATATTTTTATGTGAATTTTTATATACATGCTTTGATAAAATGTACTAACCGTTAAGCAAGTTTATTAATTTATGCATATAAAATATTTAATTTCTATAATTTCTGCCTTTTTTGTAACCAATATTGTGGATGTACGAGCAAATAATATTAATGATTAATTTAAAATTTCTTTCTTGTATTCAAATCCCTTAAAAGTTAGTAACAATTGTCTTATTAAGCTCAACGATTACCATCTAGGTTAAATTTATTAGTTTTTTTAATGAAATCATTTTTAATTTACTCAAACGATTTTTTGAAATTTTATGTACTTATTTTGCCCCCAAGTTATCCTTTTATCATTTAATAATATTCTAGTCTATTTAGAACCTGTAGATAATAGTCATAAAAATTGATTATAAATATTTTGCAAAACTGAAAACGAAATGTTAAAATGAAATGAATGAAACTGAAATGTTAAATTAGTTGAGGATAGATAGCAAAAAAATATTTTTAGTAAAAAATGTTATACATTGTCTAACAAAACAAAAATAATTTATTGCAAAAATGTACATTTTAATATAATAAATCTAAAAAAAAACAAAAAATGTCGTTTTTCACGACACAGCTTATTTTATACAGGAACGTATGACCACTCCGTCACTAGCGCTTTTGAAATCATTTTTGTTAGAAATTTTGTGTTTCCTAATGCTGATTTCTAAAATTAACCATACATTTTATATAACATTAAAATCTGGCGACTGTGTCATCAAATGGGTCAGTTATATATTAGCCACATTTGACCAATACCTGATTTGTGCTTTGGATCGTTATCCTCGTAAAATCGAAAATCTGATCTATACCCAGGTTCTCTGTGCTTTCCAATAAGTTGTCCTTTAGAATCTGACGGTACTTAAACTTGTCCATGGTTGTTTTAACAAATGTTAAATTCTTGGTACCAGCCGCTAACATATAGGCCTTTAAGTTTTCTTTGTTGAGTTCTGGGGCCAAATTACCGCATTCGATATCGAGTAAAATTGATCGTAATTTTCTTATTTGAGATTATGGCATTCGATATCTAGCAAGAAATGCAGTACTTTTTATCAAAATTTCGATATCGAAATCATTTTTCGATACGATAACTCATTCGATCACGAATGCGGTAATTTGGCCCCTGTATTTTGTTTCTGCCAAACATACGACATGCCATTGAAACTAATATGTTTTAGATTCATCGGCGAAAAAACATGTTCTATGGTGAAATTTTGCCGGCACATTCTGTTTTTCGGAATATAAACAAAGATCAACTTGGTTATTAAAATAATGTTGGCGCAACGACGAACAGTTTCAAGGTAACATTATTTGCCTAGGTCAGCTTCAACTTCGGAGGCGAATTGTGAAGCTGATAGCCATGGATTTCCCCTTATTTTTTTAATGTGTCGCTCATCATGTTCATTGAAAATTTTAATTGGTGCCTTTGTTATGGACCCGATTTTCATGGATGAGGCACCCAATGATTTTTGGGACTGTGGAAGCTTTAATGTTAATCATTTCTACTATTTTTCGCTGTGAGTAGCCATTTTGAAAATAGTTTAAAACCAATTCTTGTTGTTTTATCGTTGTACGTGAACGCATGTGAACTATTTTAAATTGACACATGATGTTACAAAATATGAATATTTATTGGTACCTCATATAAATTAAATTCGATTATATGGAAATCTATAACAACTAGACTTCTCAAATATTAATATTAATACTAAATTATTATATCCAGTGGTAATATTCGAAACCATTAACAACCAGTTCGCTTAAAAAATTATATTTTTGCCAAATTTTGATAAAAATAGCGAAAATTTTAAAGTCGCATCCCAGTAACAGACCACAAGCCTCTTGAAGGAAATGATATAAACTTTCGTTTAATAAAAAAAATTTACGTTTTTAACAAAAAATAGTTTTGATTTTGCAAAATAAAAGTCAAAAAAAATTGTTTTATTTTTTTCTCAAAAGATTGAAGAAAACGCTATCGAAAACATCATCATCCAAGAATCCAATGTATGACCAAAATAAAATTCATTTGTTTGGACAATGAACAACTGAACAATATTGTGTTTGTTGCCGAGACTATATCACCTTGATAAATACACATTATATAAAACCGTTAAAGCAAAAAACATAATCACCCCTATCGTGAATAAAAATTCCACATGAAATTTGTTCCCTTTTCACATTTTTCCTATTAAAATTCAATGTTAAAAAATAAAAGGGAAAAAATTTCATGTGGAATTTTTTTCACGGCTGAATATCAGCACTGAGTATATCTTGATCAATGCAATAGGAAAAATCTAATTTTGTATGAATATCAATATGATAAAAATATATATTTCAAGCATAAATAGTTGTTGAGTTTGAATCACAAATAGTTCTGCTTATAAAAATATAATATAAAATAAGTGGTAAAGTTCTTTTATCTTGGAAAATCTTGGTAAAATCTTAGAATTTTATACGAAGAAAAGCAAAATTTTAAATTTGCAGGCGAGACTCTTGCACAAATTTGGAGTAATATAATTTTTGATAACTTTTCAACTGTTTCTGAATATATTGAACCAGATAAATCAGAAATGCTTAAGGAAAATATTTTGGTCAGCGATTCGGAATGGTTCTCAAAGCATGTCCAAACGAGTCAGTAGCACTCAAATTGTTAAGTGTGATGACCAAAATCGCTGTTCAAAACCCAGAAGCAGTTATTTTAATGTAATGAACAAAAATAGATTTTTACCACCACCGATTCCTCTTATTCAAGCCGATGTTGGAATAAAAGTTGCAGCCGATAGAAAAAGTGGAGAAACATCAAACTTTTGCCCACTGTTTTTGTGGAATAGTTTAAACTTACCTTCTTTAATTAAAGATGCTCCAACGCACATACCGTACGATTAATATTGTCCGTCGGTTCAAAATGTTTTGAAAGATAGAACATGTTCAAATTGTGTACTTTGCATCGCAGGTGATGCTAGAAGATCATGCCAAAAGCATACACCACAAATCACCAATGACTGTAAAAAAATTGACAGCGGTACGTATTGCAGCCCGGAGACGAAATGAGCTAATGGCCTTCATTTCTTTGAAAGAAGGTTGTGAAGATGTGGAATGGATTGACGATGATAATATTGATGAATCAAATTGTGAAAATGTTGTAGGTGATACAGCTAAAGAAAATAGAATGCACTTTTTATCAATAGATGAATATTTTACTTTTCCATGGACTGATAAGCATCAAAGCAATTAATTGGTATTAATTTCAAACCCGAATTTTTAATAATTGCATTTTAATTACACGTTAATTACACATGTACATGAATTATATTATTATTTTTTAAATAAAAGTTTTTGTTATTATTTTGAAGTTATTATGTTATGTTGGGCGGTGGTCGTATTTTTGTTATGATGTATTACATGTGGGGGTGTGGGGGTCAAAAATCTGCAAAAAATAGCGTTACGTAATTTGTGAAGAGCCCTTTATTTATTTAAATGTACACAAACACAATAAAAACAAGTAAGAGTGCTATATTCGGCTGTGCCGAATCTTAAATACCATCCACCTAAACGTAATAAGAAATACAAAAACTACACTGGTTATAGGACTAGAATATTCTTATTCTATTTAGTCTTAGTGCAAATTTTATTAGTATTTGATATATTGTTTGAAAGACAATTTTACGACCAACATAATTTATGTTAAATATTTTGAAATTTTGTCTAATTTTCACCATTTTAATTGATTTAATTACCAATTCATACCATAATTTACAGAGTTTGTCTGATGTTCATAATAATCTTGAGTGTAATTTAACAAACAGAGTATAAAACAAGTAAGAGTGCTATATTCGGCTGTGCCGAATCTTAAATACCCTTCACCTAAGCGTAATAAGAAATACAGAAACTACACTAGACTAGAATATCCTAATTCTGTGTTTTCTATTCAGTCTTAGTGCAAATTTTATTAGTATTTGATATATTGTTTGAAAGACAATTTTACGACCAACATAATTTATGTTAAATATTTTGAAATGTTGTCTAATTTTTACCATTTCAATTGATTTAATTATCAATTCTTACCATAATTTACAGAGTCTGTCTGATGTTCCTAATAATCTTCAGTGTAATTTAACAAACAGAGTATAAAAAAAGGGGTACAATTCGGTTTTAGTGATTTTGCTAAAAAAAAAAAAAAAAAAAACAAAATGAAATAGAGCTTTTGGAGGAGATACCAGCAAAAAAAAAATTTGTTGGCGGTCACGCCTATTTTCGAGGGGGCGGGCCCGTAAAGTTGAAAATATATAGGCCTATATCTCGGGAACTACTGGGTGCTTGATAATTTGTAATACACTAAATAAAAGGTATTAAAAATACCTTTCCAACGATATATATCATGATTATAAAATGTGAACCGAATATGGGTTACATCCGAAAAGAATATTTTTTGACCCGAATTTATTTGTTTTTTGGAAATGGTTCTATATGGCAGCTATGAAAAATTATGGGCCGATCTTCTTAAATTTTGGAACAGTTATTTTCATACATATGAGGATATTTCACCTCGAATTTCAACATAATAACGGTATATTTAAGATATATATTAGTATTAACGTGGATTTCGGTAGTGGACCTTATGTGGGGGACATAGTCAAATATGGACCGATATTCTCAAAATCCAGCAGTTAGATTTAGGCATGTATGTAAATGATCCGTGTAAAATTTTGGATTGGTACCCTTATTTATAAGAGATTTATGAGTATTAAAGTGATTTTCGGAAGAGGGCTTTATATGGGGCATACGGGTAAAAATAGACCAAAATTCACAAAATTTTGTGGGATGATTTTTGTATATATTTAAATGATCTCTGCAAAGTTTTGAGTCGGTACCGATATTTATACAATATATATAGGGAAAAATGTCTTTTTCAAATGTGGTCCTTGTATGGGAGCTATGACCAATTTTGGGCCGACCACCATAAAATTTAGTACAACAATTTATTTGCCTATAAGGAGTATTTATGTCAAATTTTAGCCGTTTACTATTGTTTATATCTGTTTTATACGTATTTAAGTGAATTTTGGAAGTGGACTTTATATGGGGTCTATGGTCAACCATGGACCGAACTAAAAAAAATTTCGTTTTGCGATTTCTTTTTGCAGAAAACTTATTTTTGCTGAATTTTGTCTTGATATTCCAATTTTATAGGCATTTATGTATAATTGAGCAATATTTCGGGAAGATTTTTGCATGGGGGCTATGACCAATTCTGGGCCGACCACCATAAAATTTAGTACAACAATTTATTTGCCTATAAAGAGTATTTATGTCAACTTTTAGCCGTTTACCATTATTTATATCTGTTTTATACGTATTTAAGTGAATTTTGGAAGTGGGCTTTATATGAAGTCTATGGTCAAACATGGACCAAACTAAAAAAAAAATTTGATTTGCGATTTCTTTTTGCATAAAACTTATTTTTGCTGAATTTTGTCTTGATATTCCAATTTTATAAGCATTTATGTATAATTGAGCAATATTTCGGGAAGATTTTTGTATGGGGGCTATGAGAAATCATTGACCGATTCTTACTATTTTCCGCACACTTTCTTCTTTTATCATAAAAACAACGTATACAAAATTTCATGGTATTATCGCAATATATTTCAAAATATTGCAATAAAATGGACAAAAAATATCAAATTTTTATGGAGGTTGTGATTTTAAATAGCAAACTTCTCGAAAGCATGTCTGACAGAATTATTGAATATTTGGATCCCGAAGATATCTGGGTACTTCAGAAAATTGATTTCAACACTCAGATAGACAGACAGACGGGCATGGCTTAATAGACTCCGCTATCTATCAAATTTATTGGTTTACGAATTTTAATATCCCTAGTTAGGGGACAATAAAATCCGCTTTCAAACAATATTTTTGCAAAATTTTTTAAATATCGGCTAATTTCTCGAAAAAAACATTCCTGGATTTTAATAGCCCTAGTTAGAGTCTATTGAAATCAGCTTTTGAAATGCGTAAACCGCACAATTTGAAAGAGTTATTCAACAACAACCTTTTTGAAAAAGTTTATTTTGACATGTAATGCCCCATAATCGGCTTATTTCTCGAAAGTAACATTCCTGGAATGCGTAAACCGCTAAATGTGAAAGAGTTATTTAACAACAACCTTTTTAAAAGTTTTTTTTTTATTTAAAACGGAATGCCCTATAAACGGCTACTTTTTCGAAAATGATAGTTGTGAATTTCAATAGCCCTAGTTACTGGCTATTGAAATCCGTTTTCAAAATTCAAAAACCGCTAAAATAAATGGAAATGTTTAAAGGGAACTTGTTATTATAGGTTTGATTTTAAACCTTATTTTTTAAAATACTAATATTTATAACGTGGACACCACAAAATTATGTTTCTTTGTGGATTCTCTGTCCATGGTTCTTTAAATTTTTAAAATTCGTTAAAAATTTACTGCTATATTTTTGTCATTTTTTATATACATTTTTTGTTGTGGTTTGCCATGCATGTGCATTTTTTTAAGATTTTAAAGTTACGGTCACATTTGCCGAAAAAGACGTAACCACTAAATAACATATATTTGAACTCGTTTATTTATTTAAAAAAAACTTTTCTTATTTAGATTTAATTTATTTGATGCTGTTTGAGCTTGCAAAACTCTTGTAAGAGTAAACAACTTAAACAAATTTGAGTTAAAATAAGTGGTTACGCTTTTTTGAGTAATTTTTCTTCAAGTGTTACCGTACCTTAACAACAATATATAATTCCGTGGCTTATAAAAAATGCTGCTTTGTTACACTAATTTTGTGGTTGATTTAACTGTTTATTTCTTCACGTACGCAAGTTTTTAAAAAATAATAGAAAAAGTTAAAGTAAAAATATTAAAAGGAAAAATTAAATATAATGTCTGTAACATCTTCAGCATTTTCCAGTTCAGAAACTGCAGCACTAGAAAGAGAAACAGAAATAACAGATGGAACAGAAGTAACTTTTCAACAAATATGGAATGAAGAACAAAGAAAAAATTCTATTGAATGGATTTGCAAAAATGGTTACAAAAGAGTTAGTACTTTATGTATAATATTTGCATGTTTGCATACTTAGTTTTGTTTTTTTTTTTTTTCTTTCTTGTGAATATGTTGTCATATTAAGGTTTGCTTACAATTTCCTGATAGTTATTTAAAACACAGCGATGCAATAGCGACGAATATAAAGAGAACGGTTCTATCTTCTCTTGAGGGTGACAAAGATTTCCAAGTCTTCATATTGGCCGACACATCTTATGGAAGTTGTTGTGTGGACGAGGTAGGTATCAAAGGTCAGGTCAGCGATTAATGATCAATAATGGAATTGAGGATTTTACTATATATTTATTTAGATTGCCGCTGCACATGTTGATGCCGACAGTATGATACACTTTGGCAATGCGTGTCGCAGTAAAGTCTCACGTCTACCGGTATATTATTCCTTCCCTCAATTTGGAATTAATTTGCAAAAGTTTTTTGAGTATCTAGTAATATTTGGACAAAATGCGAAAGACGAAGTAGTAACCATTTATTTGGATATTGGTTACCATCATCTTTTCGAGGAATCACGCAATGATTTCATTAATTTATTAAAGACGTTTGAAGCAAAAGAAATGCAAATTGTTTGTTATTGCGGCAATCAATTTGGTAAACTCTTAAAATCTGGTGATATTTGTACAATGGTTGATGATTATGGCAAACATGTCAACGAATTAGATGACACGCGCTTGTGTTTGTTTGTTGGAAGCGATAATCAACGATTTTTTAATTTATCTTTGAGTTCTAAGGCTGCTAAATGGTTTATTTATGATGCATCTTCTGGAACTGGATGTGAAAAAAATCCCTTAACAGCCAACTACATTAGGCGTCGATACTACTATATAGAGAAATGTAAGGATGCCGTTACTTTGGGACTTATAGTGGCTACACTTACAGCTGATGGTTATTTAGATGTGGTGAAGCGTTTACAAATGATGGCAAAATCTCGTGGCATAAAGACACAGATTATTTCGGTTGGTCGGATTAATCCAGCCAAATTAGCAAATTTCTTAGAAATTGATTGTTTTGTCCTGATTGGCTGCGCATTTAATAACATGTTTGAATCAAAGGAATTCTATAAACCAGTGGTATCGGTATTTGAAGCTGAGATGGCTTTAAATCCCGCATGGCATATGCGATATCCAGAATCATATGTTATGGACTTCAAACAATTGCTACCAGACGGAAAAAGTTTTCTTGAATTCAATGCAAATGATATTAATCATGATGATATAAGTTTATTGACAGGACGTTTACGTAACTGTACAAACGGTAAAAATGACAACGATGTTGAGGTGGCCAACTTATCAGCGCTGAGTGAACAACAGCAAGCTCTAGTAATACAGCCAAGAATGGATTTAATGACAACAAATACAGGCTTAACATTCGAAGATCGCACTTGGCAAGGTCTAGATCCTGCCCTTGGTCAAACTGAACCAGCTAAATTGCAAAAGGGTCTCAGTGGAATACCAATTAAGTATTCTCACGATTAAAATATGTAGTATGCATTTACCTCCTTATTCATAAACGATTATTAAATTTAACAAACGTTTATTAAGGCAAATTTTATATGGAAATCTGTCTTAATAAACGTTTGTTAAATTTAATAATCGTTTTTGAATAAGGGGGTTAATTTTTAAAGGCAAAAATATAAACGAATATTTTCTACAAAGTGACTTCAATTAATATTTCCAATTCATTTTTGATCTCAATAAAGACTTAAATGTATAGAACAGTTGTAACTAAATGGTCTTTTTATACCCTTCATGAGAAGGGTATATCCAAGGTGAATTTAAATACTAGGTGACAGCGTAGCGCCAGAAAAATGCCTGTTGTTCTTGCCTTGTTGTAATTGTTGTAGCAATGCTGTCACCTAGTATTTAATTTCACCATGGGGTATATCCATGCTGAAATTAAACACTAGGTGACAGCATTGCTACAACAATTACAACAAGGCAAGAAAAACAGGCATTTTTGTTTGTGTAAAAACTTTCGTCACTGTCAAAAAGTTTTTTTTTTTATATAAACTTTGACTATTTGTAAACAACTTTTTGACATTTTCAATTTCACAATGAATAATCAGCTGGCGCTATGCTGTCACCTAGTATAAATTCACCTTGGGTATATCCATGGTGAAATTAAATACCAGGTGACCGCATTGCTACAACAATTACAACAAGGCAAGAACAACAGGCATTTTTCTATATGAAAAACTTTCGTCACTGTCAAAAAGTTTTTTTTTTATATAACTTTTTGGCATTTTCAAATTCACCATGAATAATCAGCTGGCGCTACGCTATCACCTAGTATTTAAATTCACCTTGGGTATATCGTCATCTAAAATCCCCAAAGACGTAACGCTCATTATCTTAATTTTACAGGAGAAGCAAAAAACGTTATAAAATGAAAACTGTTTAATTGAAAATCGCGAAATGTACAAATCGTCACCTGAAATCTTAAGACAAAATTTGAAGAAATCGCGATTTTTATTTGTACCGTTAGTTTTGCTATTTTTGAAAAAGTTACAACTCTTAAGCTAGATTTACACGATTGAAATTTTCTTCAAAATTGCTGTTTACGCGAGTTTGAAGCATTTTGAAGAAAATATTATTATTATATTTGATGTTGTAAACTGCGATTACGATTCACAACACTTATCGGCTTAATCGTATGAAAAATGCATGTTGTGTTGTAGTCGAGACAACACAACATTCTAGTATTGTGAACGGAAATCGGACCTTTAATATTTTCCGTTCAGATGGACAATCGTCTCTGGCGCTAGCCCAATGAAGAGTTGAAAAAAGCGAACCTCCGTCCTGCAAAAAACATAGTCTAGGTTCAGTAATGGTATGGGGTGCAATTTCAGCTGCAGAGCCAGGCAATTTACACATAATCGAGGGAAACATGTCTCAGATATATTACTTGAACCTCTTAAAGGCAAATTTAAGAGAGCGCTAGAAAACTGGGACTATAGAGCGATTTTATTTTTTATCAGGATGTCGACGTTTTTCGTGTTCATTAGGCCCCAATTAACTTATCTAAGCATTTGACGTTCTTGGTATTTTTTTTTTGGCTGTAAACCAGTGTTATTCAGGTATGTGATGGAAATCGAAAACGAAAACGAGTAAGTTTTTGAAGTCCATTTTAAAATATTTCTAATCAAATTTTTAAAATTTTTGTTTTAAGATTCTCTTTAATAGCAAATTATCTTTATATTTTGTGGGATAAAAATGTTTCAATACAGAAATATTACGAAAAAATTAACTTCTAAAACTTACTCGTTTTCGTTTTCGATTTCCATCACATACCTGATTGGTTTATGTTTTCAAGAGCATCACAATCACTTGTTCTATAGAATTATTTTTGTTTAATCATGTATAATAACAAGTTATACTTTTATTTAAGATATTTCTTTATGTATTTTATTATATATTAAACTAAAATTCTACATATTTATTTCGCAAAATTTCGTTTCGAAATTTAACTCTCTCTTTCAACACAGTATTTCCCTGTCACTCTTTCTCTTTGAATAATCACATCTTGAAATTTAAACTCTCAACCAGTACATGGATGAACGGATTCTGTTGTAGTCGGGAAGGTTTTCGACGGGACCAACAGCAGCAACGGCAGGGCATCTGTCATATATATATTTCATGGCAACATCACGTACGTTTTGTACATCAACGGCATCAATACGTTGTTCAAGTTCGTGCAAAGGAATGCGACGGTTGTAGCAGAGCATTTGACGGCCAATGTCTTCACAGATTGGAGTGGTGCCATCAAGTTGCAACAACATGTTGGTCTTCAACAAGTTCTTGGCACGTTCAACCTCAGCTTCGGTAACCATGGTGCATAAACGCATCCATTCAGTTTGGATGTTGAAGAGCATGTTTTCGCACTCCATTGGATCGCAAACGAAGTAAATGCCCCACAATCCAGTATCCTTGTAGCAAGTATTGAAGGATTGGAAACTATGGCATAAGTCTATAGAGAACAAAATTATAAAAGATTTTTTATATTATTTAAAATTATTGAACTACTAAAAACTTACTGTCTTCAGCACTGGCACGAGCTAAGTTGGAGGCGTTATTAATGCCACCACCTTGAGAACGATCCCAGGCACCAATAAGAGTATTAGCAACCATCAAGGGAATGTTGTCCTGATTGGTCCAACCACAACCTTCGACAGCAATGGCAATATGGGCTAAAGGCAAGGAATCGTCACGTACACGAACTTCAGAGCCGGTGAAACGGCAGGGAGTAACCTCTGGTGGCTTACCATCATAGGTGTTTTCCAATTTGCCCAAGTGTTGTTCAGCTAATTTAACCAAGTCGTTGTGCTTGACACCACCAGCACCAGCCAAAATAATGCGGGAAGCCTTATAATGAGTGCTAATGTAACTTTGTAAATCAGCTTTGCCAATGGACCTGAAGTAAGATTATAATTTAATATTTAAAAATCAACAGAAATGAGTTATGTTTTATGTATTAAACTCACTTAATGTTCTTAGTGGGTCCCAAAATTGTTTGTCCTAATGGAGTACCTTGATAGGCAGTGGCATGTAAATGATCAAATACAACTTCTTGCAAGTTGCTTTCAACTTCTTGCATTTCACGCAAAATTACAGATCGTTCGCGTTCAATTTCGGATTCACCCAATTTGGAGTTTTGAATGATGTCGGCCAAGATCTCAACAGCATTGGGTACATCTTTGGACAAGCACTTGGCATAGAACACAGTCTGTTCGCGGGACGTATAGGCATTCAAGTGAGCGCCCATATTTTCAACTTCCAACTCCAAATCAGTTTGGGAACGCTTCGCAGTACCCTATAAAACGAAAATAAAGAACATTCAATTAAACTCCAATAAGACATTTTCCAACAGACCTTAAAAGCCATATGTTCCAAGAAGTGAGCTACACCATTGTTTTGTGGAGTCTCGGAACGAGAACCAGCATCAATCCATAGACCCACGGTGGCAGTGGCAGCACCCGAATCCTCACTGGCCACACGCAAACTGTTATTCAAAGTGGTAACCTGAGTGGCAGGGATGTTGACGAGAGTCTTTTTCAAGCTAGCGGCATCGGAAGCCTTGTAACGCTGCAAATAAAAACACAAATTAATTCTACAACTTCTTACCTAACCTCAACTCCTTCGCAAGATCTTTTCTTTCAATTGCATATTTGTAAAAGCTAAAAAATTATTATTTAACCGATTTCTTTGAGTAAACATATATATTTTTTGGATTGTAAATTCTTTGAATTTTGTAAAACATTATGATTTGCATGTCATATTTCAGTTTTTCCATTACGTAATTGCACAAGAAAAATTCTTTGTAACACGGTGCCGTAATCTATTCATATTATGATGAAAGTACTAAAACATTTCATTTTTGAAATACCTTCAAAACATTGACTCCTTTGGAGAGTTGACGCAAATTTTGCGAAATGCAGAGCACACGCATAGCCATTGTTTAAGGAATAATATTTAAAATTTATTTGTACACTTAAATAATTACAAAATACTCTCGTAAAAAGGGGCCCACTGAAGGTGGTTTTGAAAGAAAATTTCTATTATACGAAGTTGGCTGCACTACTGTGACAAGCAGTGGTGATAATAAAACTCGTCAAATTTAGCGATTTCAACAAGGCATATTGAATTTTATTGTTATCAATATGCCTTGCGATTTCAAATTCAATTAGCTGTCAGAAATATATTTTAACCTGTAGCGATTTGTATAAATTAAAAAAACAATTCTTGCCAGTTTTTAACTTGATATTTAAATAAGAAATTAGTTAATTTTTTCTTAAACTTAAGTTGTATTTAAATACGGTTTAATTTTTTCAGTCTCAAATTAAGTTTGGTATTTAATTATGATAAAAGTATGATAGCAATATTTAAATGTGAAAAAAATATAAACAACTTCTTCATTTAACAGCTGATTTCATATTTATTTTACAAATTGTTGTCCATTTAGTTTACAACAATTTGTAAACTATTGTAAACTAAATGGACAAAAGCTGCATCATTGATATCCTTTTCAACGAAATTCATTGTTTTAGTTGATATTGATAATAATAAGCACTTTGTGATAATAAGCACAATGTTTTTATTCGCGGCGAGTTTATTTATTGAATATTTTTATCAAATATTAAAAAAAAACCTTAATGCAAGTTCGAAAAAGTCAATACATTCACACTTATTTACTAATACAGTCACATTTTTTCAGTTAGTCGAGTTTTTCGAATAAGTTTTCGTATATAATACGTACACGGCACTTGCATGCAAGTACTTGCATGTGCAAAGGCAGGGTAAATATAAAAATGAAAAATGAATTTAAACAGAACTTAAGGTAAAAAAAGCACTTTAATTTTAAAGTTAAAAATTGACCATTAGGTTTTAGTGATATTTTTCAACAATAAAAACTTCATCAAATAAAGCTTTTACAGGTGATAAAAGCAATATAATATTTTTTTGTCGGCCACACTTATTTTCCAGTGGACGGGGCTCCAAAGTTATATCTTGAAAATGTTTTCTTTCTTTTTTCATATTTTTTTAAAAATTGTCTTGAAATTTCTTCGATTTTTAGACAGCACTATATAATTGCTTAAATCACTCGTATTTTTATTTGAGTATTCACACATTTGTAAACACATTGATGATTACTATCTCATTTGTATGTATTAAGAACAAGAATTGCTAGTATACTAAACAGACCAAAAAATAAGTAAAGTATAATAGTACTTTAGAGAAGCTTTTTTTAAAAAAAATACTAAAGTTTTTTTAAATCATGTTTGAGAAATTATTATCCTTCACAATATGATTTTAAACATAGTATATAATAAATAGTATACAATAAATATATATTAAACATGCTTTTCATATTTTGTCATTGTTAATTTTGATTTAAAATAAAAAATTATATTTGTAAAAATGTTTTGTTTATCCAAAAAGTTTTGATTTTTTATGGAAAAAGTTACCCTCTGGCCAACGATATCGAACGATAACGTTCGCTTAGATAAGACTTAAGAGACAAACTTGATTGTGGAATAAACAAACTTGATTGAGTAAAAAATAGATACGATAAAAAGTTTGTGTCTTAAGTCTTATCTAAGCGAACGTTATCGTTCGATATCGTTGCCCAAGGGGTAACTTTTTCCTTTTTTAACTATGAATGCCATTAAAGGTTTTTTTTAATTTATTTTTTTAAGGAGAAAGACTTGTCGTCGGTAGCCAAAGCTCCGAGTTTTCTTCTTTGCAAGCTTAACCAAATTCTACAATTGTAGGCATAAGCTAATTCTACAATTATTGGATAAAGCTTATTCTACAATTGTAGGTATAAGCTTATCTTTATTTAGTTTAATAAAATATTATTTGGAGAAGCTTTTTCTAAAATTGAGAATATAAGCTTGATAAATAATTATTTCAGTACTATTATCACGAGGGTTCCTTTTTGATTATTCTACAATAATTTTAAAGTGTTTTTCTATAGTTTCTCAAGTTTTTTTAAAGCTTAAGGCTTATGCTCGCAAGCTTTATTATAATATTTTTCTAAAGGGTTTTGGTCTATTGTATACAATCTAATATATACAACATAGATTATGAAATATACAATACAATACAAATATTTTGATAATATTTGGTATGGTAACTCTATTTCTTGTTTCTGTCAGTGTTGTGTTTCTACATGTTTTTTTTCTATAATTGTTTACATTTTTTTACAGCCGCTTATTTTTCACCTGTTCAATATAGCAAACGAATAAAGTACATTTTATTCCAAATTCGGTAATACTTTTTCCGATTTCTTAATGGCTGGTAATTTTTGGCAAAGTTCTCATTCTCAGCAATGGATTTTGGATCGTCAGGATCTAATACGTGAACGGCAATATGATCTTCAATTGCTCACAGAAGAGGAGTATCAAAAAGTCTTTATATTCTTTGCCAATGTCATCCAAGTTTTGGGAGAACAATTAAAGCTACGACAACAGGTCATTGCCACCGCAACAGTTTACTTTAAACGTTTCTATGCTAGAAACTCGTTAAAAAATATTGATCCTTTATTGCTGGCACCCACTTGTATACTGTTAGCGTCTAAGGTGGAAGAGTTTGGTGTGATCTCAAATTCTCGATTGATATCAATTTGCCAATCAGTGATAAAGAGCAAATTTAATTATGCATACACACAGGATTTTCCCTATCGTACAAATCATATTTTGGAATGTGAATTTTATTTATTGGAAAATTTGGATTGTTGTCTAATAGTGTATCAGCCTTACAGGCCGTTGTTGCAGTTGGTTCAGGATATGGGTCAAGAGGATCAATTGCTGACTCTGAGTTGGCGTATTGTTAATGATTCTTTAAGAACAGACGTTTGCCTACTGTATCCACCATATCAGGTAAAATTGTTTTCATTTTATAATGAGTTTTAATTGGAATTTATAGGAAATAAGAGTGTTATATTCGTCTGTTCTAAATCAATAATACCCTCTACCAATATAGAAAGGGCAGCGATTTTTGTATATTGATTTGGTTAACATTATGTTTCTAGCCATTTTCAAAGCCCAACATTTCTGATCAACATAGTATATATACGAGAAATTAATCCCCTAGATTTTATAAGAATCTAGAATTGAATGTATATATGTAACATATATAATATATCAGTCTACGACCAATATTTCGATTTGTAACAAATATAGTGACACAATCAATATGCAACTAACTTTTTTGTGATGGGTACCTAGGTATATAAATTTAAAATAAAGTATTAACTAAAATACCAAAAACCAAACGCAAATTTTTGAATAAAATTTTGTAGAACATGTAATGACAATGCTATTTAATTGGAAAATATATTTTGTTTTTTATTACAGATTGCTATTGCCTGTTTACAAATTGCCTGCGTTATTCTGCAAAAAGATTCCATGAAACAATGGTTCGCCGAACTTAATGTTGATCTAGACAAAGTTCAAGAAATAGTACGAGCAATTGTGAATCTATTTGAATTATGGAAAGATTGGAAGGAAAAGGATGAAATACAAATGTTGCTAGCTAAAATACCTAAACCTAAACCAGCACCTCAACGTTAAGTCAATTTATTTTATATAAACAGCATTTATGTATGAAATTTTATACAAAATATTGAAAAATTTATTTATCATAAAAATAATTTTTAAGTTATAAACTCACATTCTTATAAATAAAATAAAATATATTGTATGTATGTCAAATTAAAGGTACTTTGAATGACCACTCGAAAATTTTGTATTTAAAATTTTAGCTTTATCCACAATTTGCTTTGTTTGATTCCTATCGATTTTGTTCAATTTCAGATCAACGTCACGTGTAAATGGTCTCCTTTCAGGCTTAGCGCCACTTTCTTTTAATTCCTTGACCTTTTTCTTCTCTTCCTTGAGTAATTTCTTTTGATGGATTTCCACTAATGACTCGTCGCGTTTTTGTTTCTTTTTGTGCTTCTTAGCTATGGCTTCCTGTTCAGTATCATGTTGTTTTTCATACATGGCTACAGCTTGTAGCTCCAATTCTTTTTTGGAGTTTTTCGAAGTTGTAGGTTTTTCCTCATTGTTGCCCGATTGAGGTGTTTTTGTCCATGAAGATCTATAGTAATTAAATTATTTTAATATGTTGTATTGCATGTATGTATGTACATATTACCTATCACTAAAATCTGGCTTCTCTTTGCCTTGATGGAATCCCCTTTTTAAATTGTTTAATGCTGCCAAACCACCTTTAAGGCCTACATCCGGTAATTCTAACATCCATTCTTCGCGCACAATTTGTTCTGTCGTTGTTGCGTTCATGCCATCTAGAGCAGCCATTTTCATTTCTAAAGCTCGTTGTTCCAATTTAATTTGGGCTGCAGTCATTTCACGTTCATTAGTGATCGGTATAGGTCCATATGAGCCTTGTAAGTTTTCCCCCTCACTTTCCGATTCATTGTCTGGCAATTCATTCGGTGGCAATAGTTCAGCTATATTCTTTGTTCCTAATTGTTCTAAATTTTTCAATATTTCTTTAGGAATTGTGGGTCCTATAACCACTGTTTGTGTGTTATCAACTTTTTTGAATTTATTTATTAAATGTGGAGGTAGAGCAGGACCAAATGCATCAGCTTCTTTATTGATGTCCACACACTCCTGTTGCCTTATTTGGGGGGTTATAGGTTTTTGAATTTGTACATTTTTTTCTTCACTAGTACCAATTCTTGCCTCCTTTCGTGAACGTTTCTTCTCCTTGTGACTCTTTTTCTTTTTATCTTTTTTGTGTTTTTTCGATTTTTTCTCCGATTTCTTTTTACTTTTTTTGTGCAATTTTGTTTTCCTTTCTTCTTCAGATGAAGACAGAGGCGATGAACTACTAGAGTCCGTCTCACTGGTCATTATAAAGTGATTTTAGTTTAACAATTATTCAAAAACTGATAAGGTGAATGGAAGAACTGATGATAAACTAAAAAGAAAAACACTTGGTAAGTTATTTGGTTTATAAAGGAAAATTTCTTTTTATTAAAATAATATTATAGTTTTACAAAATATACATTAGGGCTTTTGTTAATAGATCTGTTTTTGATTTTAAACCAATTTCTATAAAAGAAATTTAAACAATACGATTATTTATATAATTATTAAAGCTTTTTAGGAGGTAAACTAGATTAACTATAATGATTTGCTATGATGCGTTATATTTATCATTTAGATTTATTTAATTGTTTTATAAAATGCTTCTAAATCAACTACTGTATTCGTTTGGAAAGAAATTTAAACAAATGTTACGAATTTTAAAGCTTATAAGATTAAATATTTGGACTATTAGAACCTACTTACTTAGTTCTATAATTTACTGAAATGCATAGTTTTGGATTTTGTTTATACAAAGTGATTTAGCAACCATTTTTAATTGGAGAAGGTTTTCAAAGCCTTGCGATAACTATAGACAATAGATTTAAGTAATCCGGCACTGGGTATATTCTTCAGTGATTGCTTTATGCTGCTGCGCCAAACAATATCATTCACCGATACTTGTACGATTTTATGGAGATTTTTTAAAGCGGCTAAATTTTGTATAATATCTATATAGCTGCCGGTAAATGCGGCATTGCGTATAAGTCGTTTACGCAATTCAGCCGGCGCTTGGCGCAAATGATATTCCAAGGCCTTTTCCGATTTATCTTGTTCAAACTGGGTAACAACGCGATCTGAACCTTTTTCTTTGGCCGCAAAGTCTACGGCCACATATTGGGCTAAATCCTTCATGACCGGGGAGTATAGTTCAAAAAAGTCTTTCTCCTGAGCCTTGACAATATTCGCCACTTTATTCTTATTTTCACCAAATACCATACGAAAATCTCCCTTATAACTAAGACTAGAGATGGTGTGAAATAATTCTAATGTGGTAAATCTTTCGGGCAGCAAAAGTAAAGCCACTTGAAACGCGTTACGTAAGTTCATGGCCAACGCTGCTTTTAGTTCTTTATCGTCATCAGCTGGTACTACATCAATGACAGGTTTATGCAAACGCCCCGCTACATAAAGATGTCTCCACTCCAGTAAATCTTGTAGCATTTGTTCTTTTGATATGACACCGTATTTTATTTGAACTCCTAAATCGGGTAAGGGTACTAAAGTATTAAAGTAAATGCCTGCTCCTAAATTCTCTTGATATTTCATGATACATTTGGGTCCCATGTGTCTCATGGCCGAGTAGTGACTTTCGTGCCGACTTATATTTTCAGCATGCCAACCTAAAGGATCACGTACACAGAATACTAAATCGATGACACAGTTTTTTTGTTTTCCAACTTGGTCATAACCCACTTGCTGTTTGACCCCAGAGCCATAGGCAAATACGTAAGAAAGTCCGCCGCGTGGAAAACGCACCAAAATGTCTTTGTATATATTCATTCTTAAAAATACTTAATTTAGATGCTTGCAAAGATAATTATAAAAAGAATTACTTGATTCTTATTACTTGTAAGTCTCCTATTCAGTTTTTACGTTGATGTTGGAAAATTTATGTTGCAACTTGCAAGGACAAAAACAGCGGTACCTAAGCGATTTATACAAGGTGGTTGCGGTTCTACAAAAACATGATTAGACAAATGTCATAAAACTACTAAGTGGCACAGACTAACCAGAATCGTCAAACGTGACTTTTACAAAAGTGGATTATCAGCAGTGCTTACCACGATAATGTGATAGAGAGAAAAAAAAACGCTACATGCGTATAGCAATGAGTTAAAGAAAACAGCTATACATTACCATTTTTACCATATGATGAAAAATAAAAATTAAAGTAAACAAACATTTTTTTGGGGAAATTTGTAAAAAATTTTATTTTTCGTTTTTTCCTGTACAAATATATAAAAAAACGTACAAAAGTTAATATTTAAACATTTATTTTGTTGTATATTAGGGGTAAGTAAAATTTAAAATAAAAAATATGTATGTACATAATAAAAAACCTAAAAATAAATGTTGTTTCGTTATAGTTGATGTGGCTGATGGCCGGAAATTAATATTTGCCGAAAATCTTCCAAAGGATTGTCCAAAGTGGCAGGGAATTCACCAAAATGTCAGCATTATATGGTAAGTAAGCTGAAAATGAAATTTTACAATGAAAATAGTAATTATTTTATATTTTATTTTTAAGATAAGATCTAGTGTAAAAATCAAGAATACTGACCGGAAGATGTGTTTGCTGGATCACTTCATCCCAGGATTAACGGTAAGTAACACATGTCATCTAAAAATAGAGGAAGTAGAACAACAATTATCCATTTAGCAAATAATTTTTTGTTTATTCAATGTTTTTTTTATAATAATAGAACCACTAATGGACAGAAGTACTAACCTGAAGCATTGCAGTTATTGGACCAATTCTTCACAGGATCAACGGTAAGTAGTCCTAAGTGCTTGAAAATAAAAATTTTTAAATAATTAATCTTTTTTTAAATAAAATTATTGTGTTTAAGGATACCTACCTCGTGAAAAATAAAATGCGCAAAGTATCTTGTCACTGGAAAATGTTATCTGCAAAAAAAAATTTTATGATGTTAGATTTATTAATGTACCTATATTATGTATAAAATAAATATTAATTTATTAATTTATATTGTTTGTTGTCTTTACATTTATTATGAATGATGAAACATATGTACAAAAAAGCTACCGGGCTACAGGAATTAAAAATATAAATATACAAATTTGGTATAAAGGCAATAGTTTGGCAATTTGCAGTTGTGGTCTGAAGACAACTTCTTTTGTCAACTCAACAAAAATTTGAGAATTATACTCCACTTTAACTTTACCTTTTACTTGCCTTTATACCAAATGTATCCAGGCGGCTCCTATTCACTATAGGTAAAATCAAATGATTCTAAGAGCTAGAGCTCCATGCATTGAAAATACATACAAAAAACACTACGGCCGGCCATAAAATTAACAAATTAAACAATTACGATCGCAAATACACAACACAAATATAATAAAACACATCACATAATTTTGAAAACAAACTCTAATTGGTATACATTTACCAATTGGAACTTAAGTCGGAAATACACAAGAGAATTTACATTTTGAACGGAAAATTATTCCATACAAATTGCAAATTCTTTATGCAATTTCCGCCTTAATTAAAAACCTGATGAAATTAAAAGCACTTACCTTTTGGGATGTTTCGGAAAGCATCGGAGATTCTCCACATTTGGGCAATTTATAACAAACGTGTCCTACATTTTAATAAAACATTAATTAAAAAGTCAAAATCAATAAAAAAAATTTCATAGGTACTTACACACATTTTACTTTTCCTAATGTTTTTGCAGCTATTCAAACTTGTTGGATGAAATCCAACTCACAGACTAAAATCCAACTGGCTTCACTTAATGGCACAACAAAAATGAGAAAAATGCGCCAAAATTTATTATAATTTTAGCGCAAAATTACAATTTTCCTCATTTTGTTGCGCCAAATTGAAGAAAATTTTCACAAATAAATGTAAACATTGAATTTCCATTGCCACCATCGAAGAACAAGGATAGCCATACAAATAACAAAATATTTGCTATCCCTTACCTACGATGGTGGTAAATGTGTGATGCCACTTTGACACATTTTAGTTCTTTTAGTGGCCGCTTGGTGGCCGTGTCTATTCTGGTTAGTCTGTGCTAAGTGGTGCATGGTGCAAGTATACAAGGTGAGTGCAAATCGGCAACAAATACAACACAAAACAGAAACAACAGGCATTTTGGTTGTTGAAAATAATGTACTACTATCAAAAATACTTGAAAAAGTATTACTTTTGACATAAGTAAATTGTAAACAAAGTCAGTCAGCTGGGTTACTGCACTCACCTTGTATAGTTGCACCATGGAGTGGTGTATTCATGGTGTACATATTAAAGGTGAGTGCAAATCGGCAACAAATACAACATAAAACAGAAACAACAGGCATTTTGGTTGTTGAAAATAATGTACTACTATCAACAATACTTGAAAAAGTATTACTTTTGACATAAGTAAATTGTAAACAAAGCCAGTCAGCTGTGCTACTGCACTCACCTTGTATAGTTCACCATGGATATGGTGCTAGAGAAACACAAACGAAACTTTTGACGGCATCCAGTACCCATGGTGCAAGTATAGTTGCACCATGCCAGTACCATGGGCCATGGCAAAATCAACGACATGGGGTATGTTTAATGTAAAACATTTTAGATCATTTGTTTTTCATTTAATTTTTGTACCACCCTGTGACATGTGTTATTGCTCTTTGTTTTGCTCTATGAATTCGAAAAGAAAGAACAATCAATGTCAAATGTAGAATTTTATTTTTCATAGGAATCCCACGCCGTTAGCATTGTCTACATTTTTTTTTATAAAAATAGTTTTTTAACAACGATTTACTTTTTAAGAAGAAAAAAAAAAAAAAAAAAAATAATGGATAACAATGAAAATCCAACCAATAGCGCTGCTGATAAAAATAAAACAAAGTCTAAAACTACTGCCATAGGAGATTTTCAAAGCATTGAAGAATTTACTAAGGTAAGCCAAAAGAAAATTTAGTAAATGTTTTTACTGAACCGTTTCTTTTCGATTGCAGAATGGTTTAACGGAAATAATAGAAGCCACCAAATGTGCCAACGCTTTCCCTCAGGGAGCATCTAGAGATCTTTATTGTGCTTATCCAACTTTTGGCCGTATAATCGATGAACAAACGCACAGAATATTGGGTCTAATATCACACGTGTTAAAATGGCAAAATGTTAAGGGCAACATACAACGCCGACAACCAGACGAACAATTTGAAATGCTGTTAGAGTGCAACGATGTAATGTTCGAGAGACTGCAATCGAATTTAGATGAGTTGGCTGGCATTAAAAAGAACCCTCAAACAATTGTAGTAGAATCGCGTCTTAATTCCATATCTGACGTGACAACACCCGGCAAAGGTGCAGGTAGTTGGAATTTAAAGAAGAATGAAAGTAGTCCTACAATAGCGGCCAGATTGATAACAGCCAAAAATATAGCCAGACCACAAGTAAAATTTCAAATACCTGTGGACAATAGTGCTGAGACACCATTTGTACCGAAAATTAAGGATAAACCTAATTCTCTAAAACCTTTGGCTATTTTGCCCGAATACGACGAGTCTGGTAATGTAGTCAGCTACTTACATCCTTATGAATATGAGTTAATGAAATTTGAAGCACCCAACAGTTTGTTGAAAACGCGAAAACCCCAAAAACCCAAAGATATCGAACAAACTGAACTGGTGTATGTAGATACGCCAGCCAAGCTGAGACAGGCTTTGGAAGAATTGAGAAGAGCTACGGAGCTTGCAATTGATGTTGAACATCACTCGTATCGTACTTTCTTGGGTTTTACATGTTTAGTACAGATTTCTAACCGCACAAAAGACTACATATTCGACGCATTGGAATTGAGGGAAGAAATGCAGCAACTCAATGAAGTTCTTACCAATCCAAAAATTGTAAAGATTTTCCATGGTGCCGATTCGGATATTGAATGGTTGCAGCGCGATCTTTCCTTATACATTGTCAATATGTTTGATACTCACCAGGCGGCGAAGGCATTAAATTTTGCCCGTCTTTCGTTGGCATACCTAATGAAACATTATTGTGACATTGAAATCGATAAAACTTTCCAACTGGCAGATTGGCGTATACGTCCTTTACCCGCAGAATTGTTGGCCTATGCCAGACAAGATACACATTTCCTCATCTACATCTATGAGCGTCTTACCAATGACCTGTTGGAAGCATCCAATCAACAACCCCAATTATTGCGCACGATTTACCAGCGTTCTAACGAGATATGTAAAAAGCGTTATATCAAACCTCTCATTACCGCCGATTCGCATATTGATCTTTATCGCAAATCAAAAAGAATCTTTGACAATCGTCAACTGTTTGCTTTTGGACAAATATTTAAATGGCGTGATTCTATGGCCCGTCTGGAAGATGAAAGTTATGGTTATGTCTTACCCAATCACATGATGTTGCAAATATCGGAAAGTTTACCCCGAGAAATGCAAGGTATTTTAGCTTGCTGCAATCCCATACCGCCACTGGTTCGGCAACATTTACATGCGCTGCATCAGATCATTTTAAAGGCTCGAGAACAGCCTTTGGTCAAGCCAATTTTGGAAGCGGAAGCTATTCACCGAGTAGCCTATGCAAATGTTAAAGACTACACCAGTAAATTGCACTGTCCTCATGATTTGTCTCATCATGCAGAATACAGAGACGATTTGCCAACTTTGCTTAGCTTTGATAAGGAAAAATCACTCAAGATCAATACCGAAGTAAACTCATTGGTGAAAGCAAAATTAAAGAAACCACTCTTAAAAGTTTTTGATACACCAGAAAATTCGGAAGAGGTGAGTTTTAATTTTCTTTATTGCTTTTCTCTTTTGCGTATATGCCAGAAATAGTAAGATAATATTAAGAATTATTACAGTTAAGATACGTTCACATTTGGCAAATATTTACTGAAAAAAGCGAAACTTGTTTTAGCATAAATTTGTTTGACATTGTTTACTCTTACAAAACTAAATAATTGTTGTAATTTGGCCAAATAAAATAAACGAGTTAAAATGTATGCTATTTAGTGGTTACGTCTTTTTCGGCAAATATTTGTCCGTAACTTTACATATTAGAATAAATTGTACGATATTAAATTGAAAGAGCCGGAAACAATCTGATTAGAAATGATAGAAGCTGCGGATAATTCACCAACCGGCCTTTAGCCGGGCATTGACTGTGAATTCGCTGAGAACAATCGTTTGAAGTCGTGTGGGATTACATCCTTGATGGCCTCGCGATAGCTCTGGAAGTTCATTCGGAAGTGTTGGGAAAGAGGATCCTGCATCAGAATCTGCTGGTAATCATAACAAGGCTGTTGAAATGCTAGAGGAACTAACTATTCCAAACAGTGGAATACAGAGGTTAAAATTTTAATGTAGCAAAAAGAAAGGGGGATCATATTTCTAGTAACATCCAAAATGAGGTTTACAAATTAACAAAAAAAAAAAAAAAATAACAGTGTAAATAAGGAAATTATGCATCAAATTACAAAAACCTGAACTATTATGAAGATGTATCACTTTGTATCACTTTTGCTATTTTGTCGTAATCGATTAAATATAATCACCCCTATCGTGAATAAAAATATCACATGAAATTTGTTCCCTTTTCACATTTTCCTATTAAAATTAAATGTTAAAAAAATAAAAGGGAACAAATTTCATGTGGAATTTTTATTCACGATAGGGGTGATTATATTTAACCGATTGCGACAAAATAGCAAAAGTGATACATCTTCACAATGAGCCCAATCATGAATAAAAATTCCGCGGGAGTTTTTTTCCTTTTTATTTTTTTTAAGATTGAATTTGAATATGAAAAATGGGAAAAGGGGAAAAACGCCCGTGGAATTTTTATTCATGATTGGGCTGAATATGTAGTTCAGGTTTTTGTAATTTAATGCATAATTTCCTTCCTGACATATAAAAGCTATTGCATTCTAATTCTAAATTACTGATACTTTCATGAATTTATAGATTTTTCTTAACTAATCATTAATTTTACAATTTTATTGCAGGATGAACAAACAAACCGTCATCAACTTGCAGAAAAACAAAAAATTCTACTACCCTATAGGCGTTATATGGCTGTTTTACCAGAGATAGAAAAGGAAAAACGTGAAGAGGCAGCTCGCATAGAGGCGGAAAATAAAAAACGGCAACTGTGTCCAGAAGCACCCACTATCATGCCGGTAGATGCTAAAAATCTAAAAAAGGAAGACGACATATACAGTGTGCCAATTAGGGAAATGCTCAAACGCAAGTACGAAGAGTCTGTGGCAAAGAAGGCAGCCAATGTTGCCGCAGCTAAACGCAATAAAACCACAGAGAATAGTATTACGGCGACGACACCAACGGATGACAAATTGAAATTTTTCAACTTGCCCCCAATCAAAAAAGAACTCAAACAACAGAATCAACTAAAAAAACCAGCTCCACAAGATACATCTATAACCACAATATACGATGATAGTGACGATCAAGAAGATGATGACGATGGACCACCTGAAGAAAAGCCTACCTCTTCACAACCAATTCGTGAGCAAGTTTCGAGAAAAAAATTTAAGAATAAAAATAAAAAAGCAAAAATCAACAAATCGGAAAAAGCGCATCAATCCTCCGACAAACCTGTACAAACAAATTTCGATTATCAGAAGGTAGATTTTAAGAAATTCCAAGGTGGAGCACAAAAAGCTAAGGGCACAGAATTGAAACCACAATTCCATGGCAAGGTAAAGTGTACCTATATTAATAAAATCATTAGTATACATTTTAAAATTAATTTAATTATTCTATATATTTTCATTTTCAGGGCAACACAAGCAAGGCTCAAAATAAGAAATTTAATAAACTATTTACATTTTCTAATGTAAAGGCGAATAAAAAATAGACTTTTTAAATAAACCTTTTTTGTTGTCGGGGTTTACATTACAATTACAATTATTATTTTATAATTTTTCTATCTATAACAACATAATAACTAGACTAAAATTATGGTTTCTTTTGTATGTAAATGTTTATCTTAAAAATACTGAAATAAATACATATTTTATTTTAAAAATATTTACAGGGTATTTTCTTAAAATTATGTATGAATATACATACATATGCACACTGGCGTACAAAACTGAGTGCATGTTCAATATGATTTTTTTGTTTTACTAAGTATGATATCCATAACTCCTTGTTTTTGATAACGCTTTTCATGCGTCTCGGCATACTTTCAATCAAGGTTTCCTTAAATTCACTTTTTTTTGCATTCAACCTTAACACGGTTCCAAATCTCCCAATCGTCTCTTCAATATATACCACAAATTCTCTATAAAGCTGTAATCTGGAGGTTTATTGTGTATTTCGATTCAAAAAGAAAATCGTTCGAATTTGTATACTTTTCACATTGTATATCGAAAGTTTTTGCTTTTGAATCGAAATACAAAATAACCCCCCTGAACTATGAGCGGCCATTTTATCAGCTGAAATTTTTGACCAGACAACCAATTTTGAACAATTTTCGCGTATGTTTCGTCGTGTTGGAAAATAACTTAGGATATGCAGGTCCACAAAATCGGTCAAATTAGTTTTTTTTTTAATATGGTAGTAGTCTTCTTTCTACATAATTCCAATTATTTTACCAATCGGTCCTAAATACCACCAAGTGCAACAACTTCAAACCATCAAACTACCTATGTCATGTTTGACTGTTTGCTTCACATGATGTCTTTGAAGAGTTTCGTGAGGTCTGCTTCGGAAGTATTCCTTTTCCATCAGATATGAATCGGTTAATTTAGGCTCGTCCGACCAAATGACTCGTTTCCAATCTTCTACAGTCCAATGGACATGCTTTTTGCAGAACTCAAGATGCGCTTTTATATTTATCTCAGATAGAGCTGGCTTTATCTTTTTAAAGGCGGCCACATATTCTATTCTTTGAGGTGCTTTTCTTGCTGTTCATTCATTTACGGTTTTATTTATTTCATCTCGCGTATCATTAATCGAGCGTCTGAGTTTTTAAGTAGTCTGGAACGACCTCCAGTATTCGGCACAGAAGCTACATTTCGTCGTTTTCTTACAAAAATAACATTTCGTTAACTTACTTTTAACTTATCCGCAATTTCTCTGGATGAGTGTCCACTTTCTATCAAAACTATTATACTATTTTCTGTTTCCTTATCAATTTTTTAAATTTTATTTAAAGACGCTAATTCTGCTAATGAAAATTAAAAAAAAAATTGCACAAAAGAATACAACTAACACAAGATAATAATTTTTAAGTGCGATATGTATAACGGCCAATATATTATTATTAAAAACAAGGGACTATAGATACCATACTAAGAAAAACACTTTTTAATGGATTCTGGAAAACGTGCAAAACTGGGTTAAAATTGAGATGCTTTATGTTTTTATATTAATTTTTTGCTAGTACAATAAAGAGTAAATGGTAAAATTTTTATTATTATTTATCATTTTAACACTTTAAGTAAAATCATATTGAACATGAACTCAGTTTTGAACGGCAGTGTATTTACTTTGAATGTTTGAATAAAGTACTTTATCATACCAGTTTTGAAAAGTTATAGTTTTGAAGTTCTTATTAAAAACTTTTCGCACACTTTCGCGTTAAATGAACTAAGCAATTCGATATGAATTTTATTTGATAATAACTACAAAATAATTTTATTTTTACTTATTAAAATGTTTAAAATTTAAGAAAACAAATAAAATTTCCGAATATCAAAATTTCGTTCTTGGCCCAAAAAAGTATCATGTTACAAATTTTATGAAAATAGTTTCAAAATTGCGACCTGTACTCTGCGCACAAGGTTTATATAGACAGCCAGACGGACATCGTTAAATCAATTCAGGTGATTATTAAGGTACGGTCACTATTGGCAAATGTTTGCCAAAAAAGACGTAACCACTAAATAAAATATTTTTGAACTTGTTTATTTATTAAAAAGAAAACTTCGTTTATTTAGGACAAGACACAACAAATATTTAGTTTTATTTTATTTGATGCTGTGTGATCTTGCAAAACTCTTGTAAGAGTAAACAACATCAAACAAATTTGTGCTAAAACAAGTGGTTACGCTTTTTTGAGTAAATATTTGCCAAGTGTGACCGTATCTTTAGTCGATCGGTATACTTTAAGGTGGGTGTTGGACTAAATTTATGAGTGTTACAAACATCAGCACTAATTCAATATACCCCAATTGCCTGATAAATAACATTTTATTTTCAAACCTTACTATTTCCAATACAAGAGTGTTAAATTCCTTCTCCTTAGCCATGTTTAACACATAGCTCTTTACAAATGCTCAAAATAAGGACTACATTATAACTAATAACAATTGGAAAACACATAACATGTTTCAATTGTTACAATTCTTTTTTGAGTTTTGCAATTTTACAAATTTTATTTTGAAAATTTTAAATCCTGTTGAAAAACCTTTTACCTATTATTGTTGTGTTTGTGCGATTTTTGCAATGGTGAGAAACGGTGACGTTAATTACTCTAATATTTGTATCGTTGTAACAACAGGTTACTGAATTGACAGACCAATATCGAGAGAACTCAGGTCAATCCGGTGCGTAGAACCAGCTATAGTGGGACAAGGTGTATCATTGAAAAGGAGGGTGTTTTGTAACCCAGCAAGAATGATGGATGTACGATAAAGCGTCGATAATATAAATTTCAAACTCAGCATATCAGTGTTCCTTTCGATCTGACAACTCCTGCATATAGAAACAGGTGTTCAAAAAAGACGCATCTGCGATTTTTACAATGGAAAAATTAGAAATTCATTTATAATTAAATAAAAAAGGTTTATAGGGACAAGAAATTCATAATGATATGGTGAATATGTTAGGTGAAAGTGCTCCTTCATATGCAACAGTAAAAAATTGGATTTCTGTATTTAAACGTGGTCGTACAAGCATTGGGATTAAACCACGTAGTGGATGTCCAGAAACAGCAAGAACAACAAAAATTGTAGCCAAAGTGCATGATATGATATTAAATGGTCGACGAATAAAAGTGCGTTAAGCTAATAATAAATCTAAAATAATCGAGTCCATTTAATTATGCATGAAGAACTACAGATGAAAAAGTTTGCTGCAAGATGCATTTGTTAACAGTCGACCAAAACGCATAAGAATGAAAATTTCTCAAGCTTGTTTGAATCGTTTTAGGAAAAATAAAATGGATTTTAACCGTCGTTTCATAGCTGTTAATGAGAGATGGATCCACTACTATGCTCCAGAGACAAAAGAACAATCCAAGCAATGAACTGAAGCTGGAGAAAGTGCCCCAGAGAAGGCAAAAACAATTCAATCGGCTGGTAAGGTTATGGCAACGGTTTTTGGGACTTCAAAGATATTTTATTGATTGAATATCTGCAAAAGGGTAAACAATAAATTCAGAGTACTATTGCAACATTTTGGATCAATTAAATGTAAAAATTCGAGAAAAACGTTCTGGCTTACAACAAAAAATGATTTTTTTAATTTTTTAGTTTTAACAATGCCTAAAATTAACGAATTAAGGTACGAGTTGCTTAACCACTCATCTTATTCTCCTGATTTAGCTCCCAGTGACTTTTACCTGTTCCCATATCTAAAAAAAATTCCTAACTGGCAAGTGTTTTACCTCAAATGAAGATGCAAATACAGTTGTAAACCACTATTTGAAGGCCTTGAGGAAAACTATTTTAATCAAGGGATATAATTGCTAGATAAGCGTTGGACTAAGTGTATTGAAGTTTCAGGAGATTATATTGAAAAATAAAAATGCTTTTGAACAACTAACTATTCTCTTTCTGTGTTAGGCTAAGAAGTTTCCGAACCGCTCTCGTATAAGTTATATGTATGAACAATTAAAGTATAAAGAATATCGGCCCAGGTTAAAACTCGTGACAAATAATCCTCATGTGTATAAAAATCGCTGCATCGAATTTTATGACGATCGACCCATTTTTGCTCATAGCTCCCGTATTATTGAGATAAAATTCAACCATAGCAATCACGACACAATATTTTATTTATCAGCCCAATCATGAATAAAAAACCCGCGGGAGTTTGTTTTTTTCTTTTTTAACATTGAATTTGAATAGGAAAAATGGAGAAAGGGAATTTTTATTCATGATTGGGCTGTATATATTTTAAGGTTCACATCCAAAAAATACACTAAAGCGTATAAATATCAATATTGATAAAAATTTAACATATATGTATTTGTATACGCACAAATCTAACTATTGGACTTTGTAAGTATCGATCCATATTTACTCATTGCTGCTCTATAAGGCCCACATTCGAAAAATACATAAAACATAAAAAAATTTTTATACCACCACCAAAAACGATGCTTATAAATTTCTATAAGTCTAGCTATGTCAGTCTGTCTGTTCTAGATATGTCTGATGACGGTATAGAGGGAAGGACTTAAGGAGATAACAATGTCTCCAAATATTTTTTTTTATCGAAATATTAAAGTATTAAAATAGGCAAAATTGGTAAAACTAAAAATCTTAATTTAAAACACGATATGGTAACACGTTTTGTATTAAAATATATGAAAAACCTTGTTCGGACTTATTTTCTTCTCAATAATATTTAAACAAACGAATCTAGAATTTATGTAAAATTTACCAAATCAGGTGATAAATGTTTTTATAAATACAAAATGCACAACAATTTGGTTTTATATAAGATACGCTCTTACTTGTTCACATTTGTCGAAAAAGGTAAGTGGAAGTATCAATTTCACTTACTTTCACTTTTTGATTTTCGTTTAATTCAAATTATAATCATATTTGTTAATTAATTTTGTATTATTATATATAATCATGCTTTCTCACATGGTTTTTGAGAGCTGATCAATATCTACTTCCTCTCCGTGTATCATTTCATATTTTTCAAATCATACTTATTATTTAGAATTCTCATGATAATGAAGTATTGAAATAAAGATTGGCAAATAAAAGAAATATGACCGTTTTACATCAGTAATATTACCTGGTAATATAATGTTGGTAGCATTTTCCTTTAAATGAAAAAATCTATGTAGTAAAAGACATGTTTCTGGCCAATGAACGGCAAGCATTTATACTCGTATAGCCCTTAATTAAACTATTTATAGAATTGACTACTTAAAATTACTAAAAATATATAACAGAAAAACAATTTTTTATAAAACCTAGTAATATAGAATATTTAATTGGTCTCGTTAAGCACTTGTCAGATTAAACGATTTTAGTCGAAAAATTCAGAAATAAATTGTATCTCAAATTTAGAGTACGGAAACGATTTTATATAAAAAAAACTGAAAATCTGGCAACTAGTCCGATTTTTAGGTTGTTTTTGGCTCACATTTTCTGATTAAAATCTGTAAATCTGGCTGCCACTGGATCATATCAAAAGCTAATGACTTATTTTATAAATCACTTTACTTTGAAAATATTTTCATTAATTTTAACAACCATATTCATATTCAGATTTATGACAATGAATGAAAATGTGCGTTGTAAACTGTTCTTAACTTTAACAATCGTTTGTGTATACATACATAAGTACAGTGCAAGCTCGGTATTCGCGACTACCCATTATCACGACGGCCCGGTTATCGCGACGGCTTGATTTTTTAAATTGCAGGTTCTATAATCGCGACAATTTACGAAAAACGGGTTCTATTTTCGCAACTTTTATCTGTTTTTTTTTTTTTAAATTTGATTACAATGTCTATAACCAAAGAAGGTGAATCCCCGTCTTTTGGTTTGTTAACCTTTTTGGATGATTTTATTCGTGTCGATTTCTCAAAAATTAGATATTTTAAAAAATTTAAAAGTGGAGACTCCATAAATTCAATTTGCATGAATTACAAGTTGCATAAATTTTCGGTTTACCGCATTATAAAGCAAGAAAATTCATTAAAAAAGTTCGTACATACAACAGAAAGTGGCCCTGGCAAACGTTGCACCTTAAAGAAAGCTGAGTACCCAAGAATGGAAAAAATGCTTTACCAATATCAGCAGCGATTTTACGATCAAAAGCCAGTCATTTGTATTCCAAAATTTATCAAACCAATTCAGGTTTTAATGCCAGTGAAGGATGGTTGAAGAAATTTAAGCGTCGACATGGAATTAGATTTTTAAAAATAACGGGCGAGAAATTATCTTCGAAACCTCATCTTATTGATCCATTTGTACAAGAGTTTAAAGATTACGTTGATGAGCATGGGTTGACTCTTAACCAAATCTACAATGCCGACGAATCCGGTTTATATTATAGGATGCTTCCAAATCACACTCTTGTCACATGTAATGAGAAAACGGTTCCCGGAATTTTTCACGAATATGTTCCCCACGTAAGTTAATTTCCAGCAATTAGTAAAAGTAAGTTCTTCAAAATTAAAAATTTTTAGGTTCGAGAGTTTTTGGCCACCCAGTTGAGGAACAAAAAAGTGATGACGGCTTAATTAAAGCAATGAATCTACCACCCAATTGCACTGCGCTTATTCAACCGTTAGATCAAAACGTTATCAACTTAGTCGAATTAAATTATAAAAAAAAACAACTGCTCACCCACTTGCTTGGCGAGAAGGGAACAAATTTGGAGCTCAAACTAAAAAACTTCAATCTCAAAAATGCAGTTCAGATTCTAGCTACGTCCTGGGATAAAATATCAGTGTCCAACATCCGAAAATCGTGGAACGCCTTGCTCGAATTCGGTAGCGAATGGAGTGAAGAGGATAACATGACCTTAAATATTTTACAAAATATAATTCAGGAAGAAAACGAAGATCTTTCAACTATTGGTACACTTGTAGCTCAAATTCGTAGGGAACATATTTTTACGAATGCTGACATAAACAACTAGATTCAAGAAGAATTTCAAGTGGAAAGTAATGAGGAGCAAATGGAATTATCAGATACGGAATCGGAGGATTTATACGATAATGGTCAAGTAGAATTCAAAATTAAAGTGGACGATTGTATAATATCGATAAACATGTGCATACAATGGGCTTTGGAAAATGATAAGCCGACAACTGCACTATATGAACTACTTGATTCAGCTGTTATTTTAAAAAATAATTTGCCAAAAAAGCATCTCAAAATATCCAATTTCTTTAAAAATTTTTCAATAAAATTTTGGGTTCTGTTATCGTGAAAATTTACTTTTGGCGACTGGCCTGGTTTTCAATTAGTCGCGAATACTGGGCTTGCACTGTGTATGGCTGTAAATATTTTATATAAAAATGTTCTCAAAATGAAGTATGGGTACTTAAAATATTAGGCTCTTAATTAATTGTCTTTTCCATATCTTACATAGTAATGATGTGTAACGCTTAAATTCAAATAGAGGAAAGAGAAAGTTTATCAAGGGAGTGTTTTTCTTTTTATAAATTCTTAAACATTTTTTCACCTTCGCGATCCATGCAGTACTCGACTACGGCATATATTACTAACAGACGCCGTTCTACGCCACGTTTGTGTTTGTCTGTTATTAATGGATACAAAGCATCGGCTTTTGTTAAACGGTCGACCAGCTCAGTAAGAACGCCACCCGAAAACACTTGTAAACGTTCCCATGTAGAAGCACGTAGTCTATATAAATTTCAAATTAATAATCACATTAAAAAATTCTCTAGTTTTATTTTAATTACAATTGAAACTTACAAACAACATTGATAAAGAGGCGCCAAAATATCCAAATGATCTTTGATCGGATTGCCAAATGCTTTGCCATTATCTATCAGTACTACACGTTCTTCACGTGTTTCGTAGTGATGACGATCTCCATTTTGTATTAAATAGTCAAATATGGCAACATCTATTAAATCTAAAAGTCTTTCAGTCTCCAATTTGCCTTTTAAACCTCTGAAATGGTAAAGTGAGTGAATAATGATATCTCTTAATTGTGTTCACTCTTACTTGCAGTAGTTCATGTCATCTTCCCAAGGTGCCCTTTTATCATCCTTATACGTCCTTTGCCAGGGTGATCGCCTTTTAGCTAACTGACCCGGTACTATGTAAATTAAAACTCCTTCAATGTTATTATTTTCATCTGCACACACAGTATCCTCTTCATTGCAATAGTGACATTTGCCAAAAAGACAATATTGTTCGGTTCCGTTTTCACCCGCTGTTATGGTCATTGTATTTTGTAGTTCTGTATCACCTTTTTCATAAATTTCCGTTTTCAAATTCACTACTCTTCCCACCACAATAGGAGTCCAGCGGAAGTCTAAAACTGCGCCCAGATAAAAGGCATATACTTCGGCCACATGACGATCTTTGCCGCCATATACAGGACCTTCAATGATAATGTCACGTGGATACCATTGCGGTTTAAATATTACTTTTTGCTGATTTGACAAACGTACTAGGAGTTTCAACTGTGTGCCTCTTGCTAAATTACTGACTTTGGTAATTGGTTCCAAACGCAGTGTTTGCAATAGTTGTCCCATAGATGAATCGTATTGTGGATATATTTCGTTTTCATGGGGCCACTGTAAGCAATTAGAAAATCGAAAATTTAAATTATAAATGATTATTTTACTTAAACTTATTTTAGTTATTTAGTTATTATTATTTTAGTTATTGAGCGGCAAAGGTTTCAATAGGAATATCAGAAGTTCTCAATGTGCGTATGTCCATTGATAGAAGCTTGCGGATTTCGAATCTAAGATAACTGGTGCTATACTCTTTTAAGATAATTTTTGCGTAATCTCATTGCTCTATACTATAGACTCATAACCGGGTTAGCATTCTACTCTACACCAAGACCTTACTTCAATAGGGGCTTTAATGTGTTGATCCAGATCAATGTACTTAGAACGCAACAAACTGTCAGAGGTTTTATCGAATTTAAAAAATAACGAGGTGTAAAAACTAATGGATGTACCGCTTTCATCATGCAATTATTGGGTTATAAGTTGGACGCTTGTATATATCGTAGACATTCCACGGGTTAAACATTAGAATATTAAATCTCGCACATTGTTCAGCCCTAGCGTCCAGAGAATTATACTCTAAGAAGGTAAGAGATTCTTTAGCTTGATTTGTTAAGGGCCACCACATGGAAATTATATAAAGAGATATATCTAGAGATGATCAATAAACGACTTCATAGAAAGTAAAGGAAAAGGCTCTACACACTGTGAAGACACTTTCAAATGGTTGTCATATATCGGAATGGTCTATGGATGTTTGGTGTCTACTTTTTTACACAACGGTTTTTATTCGTGTAACAGCTTCCACTGAGTTGACGGAGTGGATTGTCCTGAGCAAAGATCCAATTGTCCAGGCACTAGACAGTTATCGTAATTTTTTTTTATTTTTGCGACTTACCATCTAAATCTGAGGAACATACTTGATACGTTTTATTAGTAAGGCTTAATAGGTAAGTATATTACATTAAGTGTAAAATTGTTGATAATATGACCTGTTAATATGACAGAAACTGCCTTTAATAACATTGAGTTTTGGGGCAATTAGGCATTAATTAAAAAAACTTAAGCATCAAGAATGCTAGTGGAATGAATAATTAGTATACTTAGTAGCAGAATTATCAATTCGAGTGTGAGGTTAGATTGACTAAGAAGAAGATTTATTAGATGTATACAAAAGGCTGTTCGTGGTCAACAATTGCCCCCTGGTATATAAAAAATTCGAATATTCATAAAGATCTAAACGTGCCTTTGGTAAAAAACGAGATCCAAAATCCATTAGCCCGCAACATATTAATTTATAGTGGCTATATTATATATATATATATATGTATATATATAAGAAGGGATACAGTGGATCTTAGCCAAAGACAAGATGCCAACTTAATACGTATAAACAACAATGAATAAAAATGTTGGTCCGGCTCTGGCTGGACTAAATAATTAAAATTCATTAGATATACGATTAGAAATACTTACTGTTAGTTTGTTTTTAATGAAGATACAATAAATACATACAGTGGTCATATAAATAAAACATAATTTCAATCTCACCCAATTTAAATTTTTTAATATTTCTTTTCCAATTTTAACGGTAATTTTCTACAATAATTTTCAGTTTTATATCTAAAGCTCTTAATTTCTCAGTTATTTCACTCTATCTTCAATTTGTTTGTAAAATAATGCGTTATTTTGCGGTAATAAGTATTACGGGGTGGACACATAATTAAAATATTTTGAACTTTGTTTTAATATTAGTTTTATATGTACCTAATTAGATATTTTTAAATTTGTTTTTAAAAATATTGTCGGTAAGTCCCAATTTACACGTAGCAATTCTTAAAGCTTAGCTGATTAAATTTAGACACACTAGCAATTCTTCTTACTAGCAATTCTTCTTACTCTCTTATCTGTATATACATAATAAATACAAATAACAGAGTAACACATACATATGTGTATACCAATGTGTGTATACTTTCAAATTACGAGTGATTTAAGCAGTTATATTGTGCTGACTGAATACCAAAGAAATTTCAAGGAAAATTTTTTATCAATATTTTCAATAAAAATAGCTTCGTGTAAATAAATTGTTGGTATGGGTAAAGCACCAACTTGTTCCAAAGAAGAAAGAAAACTTATTAATAACATAAAAAATACTGGTAAAACCGTATTGCAAATTTCTAATTTTTTGTTCCAGAGGAAAAGTATACATACAACGCCATCAACCATTTAAATACATATGGGATAACTACAAATGTTGCAAGAGCTCCCAAACAGCGAAAACAAAGAAAAGAGAAGATCAAATTAAAAAAAGAATCTCTCTAGCTCACCTATTTAAAACTTCCAAGCTAATACAGTTTAAGACGTAGTCTTAATTAAAATTCTCTTCGCAAAACGCAAACCTTTTGTTTTGAAAGAGTTTATTAAATCAAGGCTGGAGTTTGCAAAAGAAAATTTGAAAAAACCTTTGGAAAAACGTATTTTGAAATGATGAATCACAGTCTTGCCACTGGGGATCTGATGGAATGTATGGCGTCCGATTAATCATCAGCATGATCTAAACAATTAAATTCTTGGCGCAGGATTGGATCAATAGCCAGAATTTCTACAAAAATGGATCAACATTATATAAAAATATATTAGAAAATATGATGATACCATTCGCTGAAGAAAATTTGCCGCTGCTATGGAATTTTATGCACGACAATGATTCCAAAAATACTTCACAACTTTGTAAAGCGTTGTTTAGGGGAACAAAACATAAATGTTTTAAAATGGCCATCTCAGTCCACTGATCTCAATCCAATTGAGAACTTGTGAAACGAAAAGTGAGAAAAGTTTGGAAAGGAAAAAAAACAGCAAACATTTAGATGTGGGAAAACATTGAGGCGGTCTGAAAAGCTATATCCATTTCACTTTGCAGGCATTTGGTAAAAAGTATGCCAAATAGTTGTCGTGTGATAACAAATATGGGCTATCCGACAAAATATTAAAGATGAATTTATAAATATTTGACGGAAATTCTAAAATTATTTGTAATAATAAAACAGTGGTGAATGCGTTAATTACTTCTTCTATACCATTAACGATTTTCTTTATTTTCATAGATTTATGATCCCGTTTTGAGGGGCGCACATTAAAACAGCCACGCCTAGAATAAAGTAGTGAAAACAATTTTTGTTATCTTTTTATAAATATGTAGAAAATAAATTTAAAAAATGTTACTTCTGTAAATAAAAGTATAAACATAAATTGAAGTAAAAGAAATGAACAACTTGGATTAGAGAATAATAATAATATGTTGTCGTTATTGTTGTAATAGCAGTAATTGCTGAGTTGACAGCCCTTGCACGAGTGATCTCGGGTCATTCCGGTGCGTAGAACGGACTGTCGTGGGAATAATAATATGTATTACTTTGGATGGATCGCACCCTAAATACAAAAGGGTCACAACTCAAAATACAAAAATTTTCAGGAGACAAAAAAAGTTCATCGTCCACAAGCAACATACAAATAGATATAATTGCATTTTTCCAGTTAAAGAAGATAGTGATCTGAAAAAAATTTTTGCAGTAGTTAGAGATGTGTACTCTGAATTAATTTATGGAAAAGTCAGTTTTGAAAAATTTTGAATTGTGACCTTTTTGTATTTAGGGTGCGATATTAGCGTAGAAATTCAAGTAATACTTAATAATACTTAATAGTTTTAGTACTTTTTAGTACTTTATAAATTATTTTATTTTGGCAAAAAATTTCTGAAATGATTAATGAATTTGTTTTGCAAAAAACAAAATAACTGTTCGTTCATTAATGGAAAAAACTATTGATATTTTTTTCAAATATGTACCTATGCAGTTATTTTTAATTTAAAAATAAATAAATTTATTAGTGAAACATTTTTTTCCATAAAGCCAGTGTTTTATTTCTTATCCTACAGTACATGAACTGAAAGTAATTTTATAGCGCAAACGTTTATATGTAAATATTTTTCCAATGAACAAAAACTGAATATTAGGACATTTTCTGTATGCTTTATTCTGGTATTGAATCATAACATAACTTAAGGTCTCGAGCAGGTGCACCTCTGTACAGCACTTAACATATTTAAGTATAAAAAAATCTATTTGCACACAAATTAAAATTTATTCCAAAATTCCTTCTCAATTACTTACCCAATTAGCAATATCCCATAAAACGGAAGCATTTTCATAGGATGCTGGTTTGTAGTTCTTCAGCAATTTGTTGCGATACATAAAAAACCGAGGATTACGATTTAAATAGGCTGGCTTTAGATGACGTATCTTGGAGCGTATAACATTCTCTAAGGCACGTGTGCTGGATAGTGGTGCTTCGGCATTATTTAAATAATATATAAAATAAAAATTACCACCAATGCCTAAACAAAGGACGCTCACAAGAGCTACAATAATAACGGTGCGTTTATTCATAGTCAGCTTGTTTTAGAGATTTTGCTATTATTGTAGTTATTATACATATGTAGTATATAAAGTTTAGAAGCACAGACGGCGATAGAGGTAGTATATGAAGGTTCTTACTATTCTCTTGTTGAATTGTTGTAGTTTTAGGATAATTATTAACGTGATGCTGTAGTTGTTGTTGTAAAATACATATTAAGAAAATTGCGATGATGATGCAAGTATAGCCACTTAATGATTTAATTATTTTTGACAATTTGTTGCTAATATTATTGTTTTTATTATTGTTGTTGCTGCTTTTATTTGTTTTTCTAGTCCTCGTGTTGTTGTAATTGTAATTGCAGTAAAATAGAAATGTGTTATTTATAGTATACCTATTTCGTAAATGTTGATAATGTTGAGGGCCTATTCGTCATTTGAAATGTTGTTGGTGAAAGCATATGCAACAACAAATTGCAATTGGCAGCTTAATATATGTATGTATTTATGTACATATAAATGTCTGTAGTATTAATATGTTGTTGTTGCTGTGCAGTTTTAATTATCACAAGTTGCCCGTGTTTTTTTTTTTTTTGTTTTAGTTTGTTAGTTGGTTGATCACTAGTTTTTCTTGCTTAATTATTTAAATTAAAAAGACATTCAACAGCTGTTGGCCATTGTTTCAAACACATACAAATATAGACACATACGCATTTTAATTATTTCGTTTTTTTCATTTTTAAATATGAACAAATTCCTTTTAGTTTTTGTATTTTTATTAAAACAACATTATTATCATTATCGTCAATACACTTTATATGTTGTAGTGGCTAGATCATTAGAATATTGATTCATTTGTTTAATTAGCAAAGTTTTCTTTGGCCTATTTAAATTTTAATTTCTGTTTGACTTGGTTCCTTTGTAATTGATTATATCTAGTGTATGGTGTATTTGTTGTTGCAGCTTTATAGAGTATTACTTTATATTTTTGACATTATAATTGATTTTTTAGCTATTTCAATAAATCTTGTTGATTATTATTATTTTGTCTTGCATATATTTTTGTGAGGAAATAACTAGATATTTTAATATACCTATGTATTTTTGGATTTGTGCGATATTTGATGGTTTAAAAGGGAATGTTGATGATGATTTTGTGGCTTTTTCGTATTTATCTAAAAAGATAAAAATTAAATATATAAAATAATTATTTGACGATTTAAGATGTACGTCTAGACAGTAATGTCTAGTAGTTCATAAAAACATACCATCAAATACAAGATCTCGATTAGAGTGAACATGTGTGTTCACAAGTACTTTAGTGAATAAACTTTTTGTCTTAAAATCTACTTGTTACAACTAAAGAATTTAAGTACCGTTATAATGCAAAACTGCTTTTTACAATTTCTATATACATACACTGAATGTTTGTATTAGTTATAACCAGAGCTGTTAATTAATGATTAATAATTAATAAGGATTAGTAATCGAATTAAATTTTTTTGTTTCTGTTTTAATTGATTAACTAAGACTAGTTATCGAAATTAAGGATGAATAATCGATTAGAATTAAATTTAGGTCAGGATAAAAGAGGATTTATTTAGATTAATTTATTTTTTAAAAATAATCCTACGATTAATACATTTAATCTAAAATATTAATCGATTAATCATTTGAATTAAACAGGATTAATCTATAATAAAAAAAAAAACATTGGTACATGTAGTTCAGGTACATTTAACAAAAAAAATTTAACAATTCAGGATTAAACAATTAATAATTAAACAATTCAATTCAGGATTAATCTATAATCACAAAAAAAATTGGTACATGTAGTTCAGGTACATTTAACAAAAAAAATTAACAATTCATAAAAATAAACAAACAAAAATAATATGTACTAATTTTGACAAAAACCATTAGATTAAATGTCGTAGGATTATTTTTATAAAATAAATTAATCCAAATAAATCCTCTTTAATCCTGACCTAAATTTAACCCTATTCGATTATTAATCTATAAAAATTAAGTCAATTTTAATTAATCGATTAAATTTAAAAAAAAAACAAATTAATTAATTGATTATTAATTTTAATCCAAATTTAACAGCTCTGGTTATAACGACACTTTGTATAACAATTAATCTTACAGGCTGTCTAAAATATATATTATAATATTATTTAAAAATATTATTATATTACAATGTGTAATTTTTTTTACCTATCTAAGCATTATGCAAAGACAATAATTTATTAAAAATATCAGTAAAATCTAGGAAAAACCTATATAATTAATACAAAGTAGACTTTCGTGTTCGATTTTAAACTAAAGCGCGGGGTTTCATTGTAGCAAACCGAAAACCAATAACTATGTTCGGTTTTTTCTTTTATCACTAATATAGCAGAAAACTTTAAAATTTAGAACTGAAAACAGAATTTAATATTCTTAATATTCATACAACAAATTTTTTTAATTGTTCACTTATTAACTGTGAAAAATACGCAGGTAATAGTACATGAGAAACATATCTAAGGAGGAGTACATGTTACAAATATTCATAATTGAATGAGCTTAATTTCTATAAAGTAAAATTTATGTTATTTATTCAAACTGTTCTAAAGACAATTTTATAACTGCTAATTACACTGGATTTCTTAAAGAAAATTTTCCAAAACTATATCATCATTTTCACAAATAAAGCCAATGTGCCAAAGAGAGTGCAGTTGATTTTATATATTTTTATAATTTATTATATACTGTAAGTTTATACCTTTTATAAAATTATTATTTTTTGCATTGAACTTTAAAGAACACGACCTTTAACGTTACTCTTTATCTTTTCAAATAATTGTTTGTATTTTTACTTAAGCCTTTTATTAAAAATGAGCAGTTTATCTATGCTGTTCTTTTTTTTAATTAATTTTATTTTGCAGACATTTATTTATTATTTGCGAAACACATTCGAATTAAATTTAAATTTTCAACTTAAATGCATTCATGTGTTTTTGTGCATTTATCAAAATCTAGATCAGCTATAAATCACAGTTTCACAATAATTTATTTAAATTCATAAATAAAAATTCAAATAAATAATTTCCGTTACAAAATTTAAGCACATTTTATTGAACGAATTGCGACCGCACGCTGCAGCTTTTGTCGAGCAACTGAGAACTGAACGTAAACGACAACGATGACGACTCCCTTCGATATGCAACTAACCGTAAATGCTCAAGATCACATAAATTCAAAATTATTTTTGTCTTGGTAAGAGCCAATAATGTTTTAGCCCTTTAAATTAGAAAAATGCATGTACATACATTTATGTATGTTTGCAAGTGAAAAGAAGCTAAATACAAAAAAAAAAAAAACAAACAAATGCTCATTAATTATGACACCAACATACACAAAAAAACGAACAAATGTTCTATTGTTTGGCAGCAATGCGTTTAAAAACGCATTTGTGTTTCCCACCTCTTATACGAGCACTATCGTGCTATCACCAAAAGAACAAATAAATTCACTAAAATGCTGTTGAAACGAATGTGTCTCTTCTCTTGGCCAAATCATGCCAAGTTATGATTGCTATGCCAGCAACTTTTGCAACAAGCAGTGTGTGTGTATTTATTTAGTTGTAGACCTTACAAAATGATGACGTGTTTGCGCCAATATGAAATGAATAAAACAATTTTCATAAAATTTGTAATGTTTGCATATTTCTGTGTAATTCAAATAATTATTGTTTTATTATACATAAATACTTAACGTGTATGATTAACCTTGTCTAGAGGAAGAGCAAGCAGTCATTGTACAAATTCCGTATTTTTTGCACATTTCCTATAGATTTATTTAAACGAAATATGTGTTATTTGTTGTGTTTTTCTTTTAATTACATTATTTTTATTTTAATATTTTATTTTTTAAACAAAATGCAACTGAACAATTAAAATTGTACAGAAAATTATTAAATTCATATGCCGGGCTAAAAACATTAAAAACACAATCAGCTGCTGTTGTTGACATTTGTTTGTTTACATGTGGTGAGTTTTAGTTTTAGTGATGGGTGTTTTTCAATGATGTTGAATATATATGGATATAGTATTGATTATTTTTCACGTTAATTTAAACAGCGGAAAACAATTGAAATTAAGTTGCGAAATTAGAAAAAAATAGAACATATAATGTACTGGCACATAATACAAATAAGAGATTAAATTTTGTGAAATTCGTATAGAAATATTAACTTAACTTTAAACAAGTTAGAAAATATAGTCGGTCAAGCTCGATCATATAATACCCTACGCCCGGTATATGTGTATAAACAATTTTTAAGGAATGGGAGCAATATGGGAGCTATGACCTATTATAGACCGATCATCCAAAAATTTGTTGGCATGACTTCTGTGCATAAAAATATTTTTTGTGTTAAATTTTAACTACAAGGTGGCGCAAAAGTAATCCTCCTATCAGAAAATGCTATAAATTTTGCGAGGCCCCTAATGTCAGTTCTGTCAGCAATATTCCGCGTTCTGGAGCAGTGTAGCGTAACATTGTTTATTAACGTGTATTTCGCATGTGTTTACTACACAAATGTCAAAAGAGAACTGACATTAGGGGCCTCGCAAAATTTATAGCATTTTCTGATAGGAGGATTACTGGTAGCTTTGACTCATTATAAAATTGCACTACAAAGAAAATAAGAATAGGGTACAAAAACAAAATAAAGCTCAGTTCATATCAATTTATCTTTTAATTTACAATTTACGCAATTTACAGTACATCCTTGATTGTACTTTCAATTCGTTTTAAACAGAATTGTTATGAACAATCTTATTATGGGTGATGTAAAAAATTACCTAAATGTAAAAATTGACCTAAAACTGCTACCACAAGTGGTTCCAAAAAATATATGTATAAGTTTGTCATTCCGTGTGTAACATTGTTAAATATTCATCTAAGATCCATCAGCAGCTATGTTTGTGTCCCTTTTTCCCCGCTATTTGTTGTGTATAATTTTTACAAACGTTGTCGTTGTACACTATAGGCTGACAAAATACATTTGTATACAATAAATACATATATATACTATACATAAATGGCTCCAATAAAAAGTGGAGTTTGGAAGCAATAAAAAGTGGAGTCGCATGGGAAGAAATGAAATCGGTCTACCCTCTTGCACAAAAAATATTGCTTTTTGATTGGTATATCTGTACCATCAGCGCGGCTTTTTTCCAAAGCAGGTGAAATAGTATGTGCTAAATAAATGATTTTTTTTTAATAAGTAATAATAATTTTTTTATTTGATAATTTTCAATTTTACCTAAAAACATCGATTAATCTTTCCCTTCCAATTAATTGCAATCAATTATTTTTTATTTTCGATTAATCATATAATCCATTAATCGATTATTCTTTTTTTACCATCCCTAAATACGAGCACTCTGTTTTGTACTCTGTTTCTTAACTTGTGGTGAATAAGGAAAATGTTTTTTTAACTTTACAAATTAGGAAAATCAGACAAACTCTGTAAATTACAGTAAGAATCGGTAATTACATCAATTATAAATGGTTAAAATTATATAAAATTTCGAAACATTTAATATAAATTATGTTGGCCGTATAATTGTGTTTTTAAACAATACATATATAAAATAGAAATCAAATTTGCACTATATTACATTATTTAGTTCTTTTTGTCGGTTCGTCGGTGCGTGTTTTGCTTAAGAAACGATTCGATACAATTTGTAATGAAGAAAATTTAAATTCGGTATTATTGTTTTAAGCGTTAAAAATTTTATAAAACGTATTATTCAACTAGAAGTTAGTATAATTTTATGTAAATATTTTAAGTGTAAAGTGTTAAAAAATTATTGTAAATTGTAATTGAAATCTTTCGTATTAAGTTAAGTTATTTAGTGTAACACAAAATGGCAGTTAGAAAAAGTAGAAATCTTGGCAATGTCAATGTGTGAGTGTATAAGTGTGCAAAAAAATCTCAAGGTTAAATTGTGCCAGCGGAGCATGTCTTATGTTCAATAAAATATTTGTGCGCCAAAAATTAGTTAATGGTCAATAAAAAAAGAAAATTATAATTGAAAAAAGAAGCTAAATAAATGTATGTGAAAAATTTATTATGCAGTAAAAATTTGGCTAAAATGAAAAAGTGTTAAATTAGAAAAAAATTTAAATATATAAAGAGGGTTTGAATTAAAAATTAATAAAGAAAAGTAGGTAGTTAATAAAATATGAAAAATTAATTTAGTGTTACATAAGAAAAAGGTTTTAAAAAATATATCAAAAGAGTTTAAATAAATTAATAAAGCAAAGCAGGTAAAATGTAATTAATAAAATATTAAATAATAAAAGTTGAAAAAATAAAATTAACTAAAATTGTTACAAATAAATAAATAAATAATAAATCGGTAAATTTTATTCAGCGGTACCGGTAATCTCGGTTTAAAATAATAATTTTAATAAAACGAAATATTGAAAACGGTTTGTCAATAATACTTGTATAAAATAAAAAATACCTATAACAAAATACCTAAATACATAGTTCTCAATATATGTTTCGTAAGTTATTAGTTTAAGTAAATATATAATATTATATTATTTATAACAGTTACAAAATGATATAAAACTTCACAAAAACACGCTTTTACATGTCTTAAGTAAATTATATTACATACATACCTACATATCATGAATGATAGAAAAACAGATTACGCCATGTGCATGTATGACGTAGTTTAACCCATGCAAGGGTTGCTTATTCTTTGTATTTTCAAATTATTTAAGGATGTGTTTGTATTAAAAACTTTTCTTTATTATAGTGTGTTGAATTAGAGGGAATTACTCGTATGTATTGAGCTGATGATTTTTGCACAAAAATTAATTTTTAGAAGAACTTATGGAGCTACAAACACAGTTCTTAACACACAAATATAGAAATTTATTTGCTTAACATTTTTTTCCAAACATCATTTAGTACACTAAAGTTATTAATGTTTAAAAATTAATTTCTTTGAAAAACTTACAAAAATTTGGAAACAAGCACTTTTCCTGTTTCCTGTTATGTTATACCTACACAGAAATACCAACCATACTGGATTTATACTGCAAAAGTTATTCATAAATTAACATTTAAAGTTTCAACGCCTCTAACTTTTAACCGAGCGTTAACACAATTTTTTTTATTTTAAACTATCAGCCATAAAAAACTCGAAAATCGGCCGTGAGTTAGAACGTTTAATTTAAGTCCCAAAACGCATTCAAAAAAGGAGATGACTTTCATAAAAAAATCATTCATAAAAATCATTACCCTGTATGAATGCGCTTTGGCATTCGATTCTGTATTTTATGAATATGCTTTTAAATGTAGCTTCGGTAAAAAAAACAAATTTGAAAGCCCAAGAAGTTCTTGTTTAATTCCTAATTTTTCCCGAAAAAAATCTATATGTTATGCGAGATTTGGCAATCCTGCATTTAAAATTACTTTGACAATTCTCCAAAAATTTATTTGTTGGATTTCAATAATTATAAAGAATTTTGTACAAGAATTATTAAAATATCGTGCAAAAAAATAATAAGTTTTATAAAAACCGTGTGCATTTTGAAGCCGTAAGTTCAAAAAAAAGTTGATTAAAAAGTTGAAGTAAATTGTAAACATGAAGTGTGCAGTGGGCAAATGTATGCAAAATGATGGCAAAAAATAAAGCGAGCAATTCTGCTAAAAACTAATGTTGTGCTTGTTTTTAATAAATCTTAATTTATCTGTGTTCTTTTATTCGTTTCCAAAAAACAATAAAGAGCAAAGTAAATTTTAAATAAAATTTTGCAATCGGCCGGACTCCATTAAGATTCATAGGGATACATATAATTTGCTTTTTACATTTTAAACAGGACGACTTTGAATGATATTTAATATATGAAATGGGTAATACCGTAGACAGACGACAGAGTTAATGTGCATTAACAGTCTTAATTCAAATTAACTCGTGAATTATCCCATCTTAATGCGCACCTAAATGCACAAAATCAAACTGAATTTATACAGCATTTAGCTATTTCAATATGGTAACATCGTCGAAAATCAATAATATGTTATCAAATTGTTTACTATTCTAAAAAAAGAAGACAATTGTAAAATTAAAATAATAAAAATAGATTTCCACAAATGCCTTTCTCTTACTTCAGAGTGTCCCACTGCGGTCCCCACATGTAGCAACACGTTCAGGTTGACGGTTGCTAGTGCATGAACAATTTTTGCATTATGGAGCAGTTCCAGCAAAAGTAATTTCAGCTTTTTTTTTCAAATAAATACTGATTTTTCATCAAATGCCAAATAAATTTTTTTATAATTAAAAAGTTGTTTACAAACAAACAGCTGTTTAAATGCTGTTTTAAATGCAGAAACTGTCGTCTGTCACGGTAAAATGTTAATTCAAATTAGTGAGATTTTAATGCAAATTAACTCTGTCGTCTGTCTACGGTATAAGTTGTACACACATACGTATTTTTTGTGCAGTTCTTTATTTAATTATTACGCATAGGGTTAAGTAACAGAGCAACTCTAAAATTAAAACATAAGGGATGCCTTGACGACCATCCCGATCATCAAGAATTTAAATTAAGACTTCGATGGTACAACGAAGGGCTCATAGACACTAATGAAAATGTAGAGGTAGATAATATTCCTGATTTAGAAGATGTGCATGATTCTTTAAAAGGTAAATTTAAATTAAAAGTTTAAAATAACACAGAGTTTTAATTCTTTTCCGATTTTTGCAGGTAAAATACTTAAGACCATTACTACAAGCATAGAACACGAAGAATTGCAAAAAAAATAAAGAAAAAGAGCTGGATAACCTGAATTGCGATGGTCTGGACAATTTGGCGGGTTATATATGTCATAAACTAAAAAATAAAAACTCTAGCATTGCCATTAAACCTCTAGACGACTCATCATACTCATGGGTTAATCGCTTAAATGAAGGTGGTTTAAGTAAGCCATCAAACCAAAAGCTTGTGATGAAATTTTTATGAAACTAAATGGAGACAAATTACTTGCTACAAGTAAATATTTGCAAAAACATTTAGAGGAAGCAAAGAACATAAAGGAAAGCGATGAAGTGAAAAAACTATTTTTTAGATGTAGGATGGTATTTTGAATAAGATCACTCAATGCGAAAATTAATCAAAATATAAATAGCCGAAAAAGAAAACTTAATAAAGTCAGAAAAAAATAAACTTAAAAAAAAATATTTTTTTTTTAAATTTAAATTTTAGATATTTTTTCAATATTTGATAATTTTCATAATGTTATAAATAAATAAAAACAATTTTCTCATACAATTGTTTAAGGGAAAAAATAAGAAAATGCCCCACTATAATTTTGATTGACTAAACTTTTAAATATCAAATAATTTCGTAACGTCATTTGACCAATATGTGCAAAAGAATAAATTTTTGAATTCGGGATGACGTAATCTTTATTTCTATCATACTTGCCTACATATGTACATCTGCTAGGTAATCATCGTCAAAACGCTGTCAAAAAGTTTGAGATAAAATCGTTTCTCAAAAACTTTCTTCCTCTAAAACTAAAATATAGATTATTTCAATATCGAAAAATGTTATAATGATTTCTAAAGACGTTCATTTAGGCAAAACACAAAATTGAGGTAAAACTCGGGATTTGATTGGATTAGAATTAAAAAAGTACATGCAATTTCAATACATTTTTTAATAAATTTAGGAAGAAATAAAAAAATTAATAATTTGCAGTTTGAAAATTTTTATATTAATTTTAAAAATTAATTAAACACTTCTTTTAATTCTATCAAATATGATTATTTAAAAAAAAAATTAAAGGTATACACATCCATGCATTCCACAGTGTATTTTTCGCAAATATACTCCTTTTTAACTCTCATGTAAAATTGTACTTCGATCAGACTAGCGGTTTCCAAATGATAAAAATATTTTTTCTGCCCCATTCTGTGAACATACATTTTGCATGCAATAGGTATGAAAAATGTTCAAATTTTTAAAAGGGGGTACGGCTTGTTGAGCTTCTTTAGAGTAAATATAAGATTTTTGTATAAGTATTTGGTATTGCTGAAAACCTTAGCACTTAAAGATTGACAATTTAGTCAAATTAAATAATTGTACAAATTTTTCGGACGTCATTTACATTAAAAACTAAAAAAATATGATCTGCTGATTTTTCATGAAGGAAAATATTATATTTGAATTAATGTAAAATTTTAACGGTTAAAGATAACATAACAAAATTAAAAACTAAATTCTAATTCCGAAATTCCTAAAACGGGGTTATAGTAAAATAACTTTTTATGTATTTATGTAACATATAGAGAAAAATGGACTTTTTAGGCAAAAAATTAAAAAAAAGACCTTTTAAGACCTTTTTACATGTTCCAACTTAGGGTGCGTTTAACTTTTTATATTGACGATATAACTGCTAACTAGTTCTTTATAATTTTATTCAAAATTTTATCACAAATATAGCTTATATTTTAGAAAAGTGTTTCAAAGTGTTTTCGACAAAAAAGATAGGGCAACATTTAGAAAACCTATACAACCCATACACGAAATTGGTAAAAAAACTAAACTAAACTAATGTACATTATACAGGCTGGGCCAAGTTTGACTGAATGATTTGAACTCTATTGACATATTGTAGCCGTTGTGGTGCATCCCTCGGCAATAATTCTTAGGCCAATTGAATTTTATATGGAAACATCTTCAGATCAACTTTTAGAATACGTCGTAGCGATGTTCTGGAGATGTTCAATTGAGTATTAAATTAAAAATGCAAAAGTTATAAGCATTTCAAATCAGTCAGTCCAAGTTGGCCCACCCTGTATATGAACGATGAAACACATATGAACGATGAAACACATTGAATTTGCCGAAAGTTTAATTTTGCATAAACTGTAAATTTTTAAATGTTTGGAAGTTATCAAATCATATTTGAAATTTCGTCTTTGCAAACAATCCGATCAATATTAACAATAAAAAGCGTAATAATCTGCAGCCTTTTTTTTAAATAAACTATCATTATAAAAATTATTGCAAATATGTATATATTGTATTATTGTGGTTTAGAAACGTTTTATTTTGAAAACAATTTGGTATCTCGAGAGCTATTACAGATCGTAAAGCTGAGGCGTTTTAAAGTTGATTTGCAGTTTTTTGTCATCGTAGGCGGAAGAGGGCCATTGGGAAGCCACTCGACATCTAGTGTCTCACATTAAAAAAAAAATTGCCAAAAATCGTGTTGTGATCCGAAATTTAAAATATAATCTCTTCTTGAGAAGATCTAGTTGAAAAGATATGTATGTATATATGTAGGTTTATTATTTTTATTTTGCTCAATTTATTTCGAAAATTTTCTTCAAAATATCAGCAAAATCTATCTATATATATAAAACAGGATGTGTGTATGTATGTAGCGTATGGACTCCAAAACGGCTGGGCCGTTTAGAATCTTTAGAATATTCAGGCGGGTGACACTGTGAACTCTGATTTTTGATTTTCGGTCTGCGGGCGGAGAGGCGTGGAAAAATTCATTTTTCATATTGCATTACCATTGGCATATATTTACTTTTTTTATTTTACTTTTTTTTTAAAACCGTTGTCATGTTTTTCAAAACGAGGCATATAGAAATAACACGAACATTTTGCCAATTATTACAATGAATTTAAAGACGCTCGAAAATTCACCATAATGAGTTACAAGCTCCCAAATAAAATTAACTTCCGAGTATCACTATTACAACCATAAAAATCTTGTAAATAACGTTATTGATCACCTTATCCATTTTATACCTATCACCAAAATGATGGGAGGTATATTAAGTTTGTCATTCCGTTTGTAACACATCGAAATATTAGCCATAGAACAATGAAATCAATATATTCTGGGTCCTTATAAGATTTTAAGATGTTCTATCCATGTCAGTCTGTTAAAGGCACGATATATCTTCGCAAAAGTCATAGAACAATGAAACTTTTGCCAAACATGTTTTAATCAACAGAAATGTTGGGTATTGAAACAAAAATCGCTCCATTAGGATCCGAGTTATAGATCAAAGTTTTAGACAACCTCAATATTTTTAAGATATTTGAAAAATATTTGAAAGTTTTCACATTTTATTTTTATTATTATTTTTGTGTATACGGACGGATATGGTCCTTATATGGAAGCTATGACCAATTATGGGCCGACCACCATAAAACTTAGTACAACAATTTATAAGGATTATTTATGGCAAATTTTAACTTTTTAACGTGATTTATACCAGTTTTATACGTATTTAAGTGAATTTTGGAAATGGACTTTATATGGGGTCTATTGTCAAAAATTTATTTTTGCATGAAACTTATTTTTGCTTAATTTTGTATTGATATTTCAATTTTATAGGCATTTATGTATAATTGAGCAGTATTTTGGGATGATTTTTGTATGGGGGCTATGAGAAATTATGGACCTATTTTTACTATTTTCCTCACACTTTGTTTTTTTTTATCATAAAAATAACGTGTACAAAATTTCATGGCAATATCTGCAATAAATTTAAAAATATTGCTATAAAATGAATAAAAAATATCAAAATTTTATGGAGGTTGCCTCACATTTTGGTCGATAACTCTGGTTTTACTATAGCGATTTTGCTGATTTTCAATACCAAAGTCACCTGGAAATTTCGTTTAGTTAAGATTGTATGTAGTTTTGACGTGAGAGTGTTTTACAGAGACGGACAGACAGACGGACATGGCTCTATCGACTTAGAATTTCATAAGGATTAAGAAAATATATAGTTTGTTTTTGTTGGGTCTCAGATAAGTACTAACAAAGTTTCACACGGAATGACAAACGTAATATACTTTCATTCACCACTTGTGGTAGAACATTTTACAAAATTTTTTTGTCACAGTTTTTATTTTATTCTGCTGTTTTTTGTATTAAAATATAATTATATAAATGAATAAAATGCAACAATAACTTAATAAAAATTAATATTTAAACACTTACATTCTGTTTTCCTTTGCTATATATGCTTGGTATAAATGTGTGGACAAATAGAAAATGTTTTATATTATCAAGAAAAGTGTTTGAAGTTCGAATACTTACAATCAATTGATTGGAAAACATAAACATGCACATACACTTACACAACAAACCAAAACAATAACAACAAATTAAATCAATAACAACAATAAAACATTATGACGTTAGACCATCAGATATGATCAGACAAACAAAAAAGGAGCATGATTCGGACAGGACAAAAACCGTTGCTGCTATTGTCGTTGAAAATTTACCACAAAATTCGTTAAGCGTTTTTCTTGTTTTTTTTTTCGATTTTCTTTTGCTCTGAGTACAAAAATACCCTTTCGCAGGAATTAAGCACGTTTATTTGGTTCAGAAAAGCAGAAAATCAAAATGTATTTTCGTTTTTATTTTCATTTTCATGATGCAGCAACATGAGCATTACTGGCTGACTGACTGTATGGCTGGTAGTATTTGGTCAATGTTGTCGACTATTTATTGTTATGTGTGAGTGAGTTTGTGTGTGCTAGAACACAGGACACAACGGAAATGGAATCAAATATTTAAGACTGTTAAAACAATTATATTTTGACAACAATTCTAAATTGCACGTACTCACAGTGTCTAATATACATGAACATTACAAATTATTTCATTCGTAATACCGGATGTGTAATTTTTTTCATACCAAATTTATGTGACATATAAGGGTGATACAAATTTTTTATTGAAAATGTAATTTTCTAAAACATTAAAATATACATACTACATACTTAGATTTAAAATATTTAAAATTTAGAGTAATAGGTCAGAATTTGTTATTCATTTTCTTTATACTTACATATTCACAAATTTTAAAACAATTAATTAATTTTATTTAATTTTTAGTTGGTTAAAAATGCCATTTAAAATGCAATGTGTATAGAATTAAATATTAATCATACTCACAGGGCGGAGGGAAAAATTAAAATATTGTTACCAAATTTAGTCAATATACCTTATACCGTGTTCACATGCACCTTAATTGCGTTAATCGCAATTAACGCCATTATTGAGCTCAATATTCATCTCAATTAATTATTGCGCAATAAGTACGAAATATATAATATTGAGTAAGATTTCGAATGCAACACTGTTCACAACTGTGTTTAGTGAACAAAATTGTATAAAATGGCAAATGTCAAGAAAAGAAATCATTGAGAAGTCAATGTGAAGGTAAGTTTGTTTACATAGAAACACAACAACCATTTAAAGTATTTTTTGTATTGTTTTCCAACTTTCAAATGATTATTGAGCAAGCTGAAAATTGCGTATGCCTGAACACTTAAAATAATATTGTCAATTAACCGAATATTGACTCAATTAAGTTTCATATATAAACACGCTATTAGGGGTGGGATAGTGAACGAGTTTTTCATTTCGATATGCTAGAACCTCTTATTCTATGGAGTATGGCCAACAAATTAGAGGGATGGGGGTAAATGGCCACTCATCGGGGTCAAAAGTAGGAGAAAACGAGACAAAATCCGCTTAAAGCTTCATAACTATCTCTGAGTCGCACTTACAGGGTTAAAATGTGAGACCGACCCTCACTAATATTTCCCCTCCTACATTTTTTATGAACATACCTACCCCCTATCTGCCCTCCTTAAGGGGTTCCCATACAAAATATTATTTTTTTTTTATAAAATTAGCTCTCACCGCCCCACAGTGCAACATTTGGCCAATCTAGGTGGACAAAAATCTAATTTAAAAGATCCTGGCTTGAAATTTGGTTTGACAATAATGTAGGACATAACTAATATTGACAACAAAATTTGGCACAATCGAACAATTGCCACGCTCATTTTTGGGAAATGAACTATTATTTAAGAAATTGCTTAAATAATTTGAAAAATTTTTATGAAATTTTTTTTTAAAAATTATTGTTTGTGTACCATTTTGTAAAAAAAATTGTACACAATAACCTCGAAGATAATTATTGATGGGCGGTGTACGCCCACTTTTTTATAACACATATTTAAGCTGTGTTGGACAACCTTGGGCTAGATTTAATTTTTTGATATACATATGTACATTGTAAAATTAACTCTATACTGTAGCAAAAAGGGGCGTGGTCCACCGTGGTCCCCGTTTACACAGTCGAACATTTGGAAGAAAAACATCTGGAATTCTCTTTTGTTTTTTCATTCGCGGTCACACTGTCGAACAATGTTGTCAGACACATTTCATTATTATTTGCTTTTTTAACATTTCTCTTATTCGTGCCGTGTAATAATTTGTAGTAAATTCCAGCAAAGAAAATGTCAACAAAGCATGTTCACCAAGTACCGAACACAAAATTGATTCTCTCTTCCCCATCCGTAATTTTCTGCCAAGCTAATTGTTTTTCTTCTAAATGTTCGACTGTTTTATAAATTTATTACACACAAAAAGATTTTACAAACTGTATTCACATTTATTATTTAAATAAAAAAAACAACAAGTAAAATTGTAAGAATTACACAAAAAAAATTATGAATTAATATTTTTTAAAAAATTCATAAACTCATTAAACAGTACTTACACACATGTAACAGACAATATATCAGACAAAACAATAACAATAAGACAGAACGGATTAACAAATGAGAACTAAAGCTAGATTTACACGATTGAAATTTTCTTCAAAATTTCTCTTCAAAATGCTTTAAACTCGTCAAAACAGCAAAATTTCTTCAAAATTTATTGAACAAAACTTTTGAAGATTTTATTGATGCCGTGTAAATGAGCATCAAAATCGCATCTGGCAATATTGATAACAATAAATAATTTGACAGCATGTTCATTCTTTTGATTCAAAACCATATCAATACTGGTGCTATAATATTGATGTGTTTTCCATCTAATGCCCCGATTGAATTGGGAAAATTCCACATTTTTTTTATACTTTGGGAAATACTCTCCCATTCCTTTTCTGTTGCTGGCATCTGTACCAATAGATATTATTTTTGATATGTTTTTTTATTTAATAAATTAGGTTTTACCTTTAAAAATTCATCTTTTAATAGTTTATATAATGCAGCGCAGACTTCAGGCACAATATTGCATATCGATGATTTTCATCTTTTAAACAAGAACATCAGACTTGGGTAACTGTCCCCAGTCGCTAAAAATCTCAAAGTAATTGCCAGGCGTTTTCCGGGGCATCAAGATTCCCGCATATTAAGTATTAGCCTACTCTATTGATGGGGTGACGAGGTTAAGCAAATACTCAAAATCGTCTGGTGACATTCGCTCCCTAAAAGAGACATACCTTCCAAAAGAAAAGGTCGAACCATATGTTCCTTTTGTTATCTTCTTTTTTTTTGCATTATCATCAGCTACTTCTTCCTCCAATAGTAAAAATGTTGATGCTATGATGATTGTGTCGTCTTCCATACTTATTAATTGTTTTTTTTATTTCACAAAAGAAGCAACAGCTGATCAAAGTCAATATTTTCAATATAAAAAGTTTACCAATAGTGTAAATTCGCTTCAACAAATTTTGATAAAATTTTTATCAAAAGATTTTGAAATATATTGAAAGAATATTTTGATTAAATTTTTAAAACGTGTAAATAGAACATCAAAATAAATTTTCAAAATTTTGATAAGACTCAAAATACCTGCAATCGTGTAAATCTAGCTTAACAGTGACGGCACTCATAATAGTGATGGTATGGTGACAAGCGATCTGACCGAACACATTTTATATTATAATGTATTCTTACATAATTATTCAATTTTATGTGCAATATAAGTGTATTTTTCATATAGTTTAAAACTAAAAGTTTCTGGAATTAAAAAAAAATTTAGCAAAAAGTCCATTTTAGACGCTGACTAAACTTTAAAATTCTCTATAAATCGTAAAAAATCGCCAGCAAACATGGTTTAATCCATGGTGAAATTAAATACTAGGTGACAGCATTGCTACAACAATTACAACAAGGCAAGAACAACAGGCATTTTTCTATATGTAAAAACCTTCGTCACTGTCAAAAAGTTTTTTTTTTTATATAACTTTTTGACATTTTCAATTTCACCATGAATAATCAGCTGGCGCTACGCTGTCACCTAGAGACATACCAACACCCATGGTGAAATTAAATACTAGGTGATAGCGTAGCGCCAGCTGATTATTCATGGTGAATTTGAAAATGCCAAAAAGTTATATAAAAAAAAAACTTTTTGACAGTGACGAAAGTTTTTCATATAGAAAAATGCCTGTTGTTCTTGCCTTGTTGTAATTGTTGTAGCAATGCGGTCACCTGGTATTTAAATTCACCTTGCCAACACCTGCCTCATCTATAGGTCGTGTGAGGGAGCGTGAGTTTGAAGTGTTTGAAGTTGGGATGGTGCTAAAAAATATATTTTATTTCTCAAAAGTCTATTACAAGATGTGACTTTAAACTCCTGTATCAAATGAAACAGCACTTTTTTCGTCATATTATATGTAATTATTTCCATAGTATGTATATGGATTGTTTGCTGTTACATTCATTTAAATTATAACAATCCGCCAACTTTTATTTTTCGATTTTTGTCCACCTAGATTGGCCAAATGTCGCACTGTACGCCCTAACTAACCCCAGATTGCTTCTAGAGGAGTAAAATGTATGACCGACTTCAAAATTTTTTTCAGAAAATACCTATCCTCCATCTTCAGTCATTAGGGTGGTCCCCATACAAAAATTTTAATTAAAAAAAAAATTTTATATATTTTTGTAATTGAATAATGTTTACGAGTATTATAATGATAATTAACCCGGCATTTACACATGCAAGTGCAATTTCGAAAAAGTCAATACATTCACACTTTTTACTAATACGTTTTTTCACTTGCAGAGCTAGTCGAGTTTTTCAAATAAGTTTTCGTATATAATACGTACACGGAACTTGCATGCAAGTACTTGCATGTGTAAAGGCAGGGTAAATTAAATTAAATGTCGCTGAAAATCGGAAAATAAATTAATAAATTTTGTTTGTTAACATTTGCAATAAAACCAAGAAAATACATGTACCGCTGATACTTACCGTAATTGCCGGACGAAAGACGCATCGGACCATAAGACGCACCCCAAAATTTTATCTATAAATTTTTAGAAATAAGTAAGGTTTAGACGATAAGACGAATCGGACCATAAGACGCACCCTGATTTTAGGTCAAATTGTCAGAGTTAAAAGGTGCGTCTTATCGTCCGGCAAATACGGTACTTGTCAAATAAGGTTTTATTTCATTTAAATTAAACGTTTGCAGTAGCTGGTCTAATTGCGAATCGCAAGGGTTCGTCAACACTTGATAAATTAACATTATTACTCTTTTCCAAGGACGTAATTATATTTATTAAAAAATTAAATTTTCTTTAAGCTTAAGGTAACAATTTCTTTTATAAATTTTATTTCCCTGAAGATGCTACATAGTGTTGTAGCGAAATATTGATATGAAACTAAAACAGACCTAAAATAAATAGAAAATACGTTAAAATATTTTTAGAAGTTCGCCCCATAATTGGTGATTTGGTGGTGGGTATATAAGATTCGGCGCAGGTGAATATAAACTCTTACTTGATGGCTTAAATTAACAATTTTTAATATTGATTCAATACGAAAGAATGTAAAATATGTTTTTTTTTCAAAATATTGTCAGAAAATTAAAATGATTTGAAATCAATATTTTTCATGTTGATTTTACATTGGGATGTTTTTCAGTGTGTGGGGACTAAACAATTACCAAATCCAACAATTATAATTGGTTTTACTAAAAAGAAAATTATAATAAAGGCATGAGCTGTAACCATTACATTAAAAATTTGGTCATCTCCAATTAATGCTCCAGAAAGTCCTAGTTTAGCTCAGTTATGCATGTGTTCTCGTATATTGCAAATGAGAAATGTTTATTTTTTAAATAATATAGTAAGTAGTAATTTTAAACTTTATTTTCAATTATAATCTGGGGCCAAATTACCGCATTCGTGATCGAATGAGCTATTGTATCGAAAAATGATTTCGATATCGAAATTATGATAAAATGTACTAAATTTCTTGCTCTCAAATAAAAAAAATATGATCAATTTTACTCGATATCGAATGCGGTAATTTGGCTCCTGGAATAATTTAGAGACATTCTTGAGTCTCTCTATATTGAATTGTCAAATAAAATTGTATAAAAATTAATACTTCACTACTGTAGAAAAGACGTATAAGCTTTTTTGTTTTTCGACCAAAGGTCTTGTAACAGAGATAATGTCAAATATGGACCGCCGCCTTTGTTGTTGAATTGTGTTTGACACCAAAATAAAAACGTAGAAAGAATGAATGTTTCTTCTAATCTTAAAACTATAAAAAAATATGTGTATAACTATAGAAACTAACCCGGAATGATTCATGTGAAAATAATTATAGCTGTAGTCATGGCTATAAACACAATCTCCATTTGTTTATGCCAATTAATTATGAAAAACAAGTAAATAATGCAGAATATAAATGAAAGTAGATGTCATTATGGACAACGACAACAAAGCAAAAAAAAATCAGTGGCACTTTATAGTCTTTAATAGGTAATGGGATTTTGGGAAGTACCTAAATAATGAATTTGTGATAAAAGAAGACAAAAGTATTTAAACAAAAAGTAACTTTTTTCTATTTGGTAACAAATATTTAATGCTTTTAATTGTTATGCTAAATTTTTTATATATTTTTCAACGGACATTAAGACTTATTAATTATTCAGTCTGTGAACATATTGTTTACTTACTTAACGGCCCTTTAATGTTTAAATTTTTATAAATGTTTGGAATTGTCTGTCTTCGACAATGTGCCGAAGTTATACTAATTTTCTGTTAAAACAAATTTTGCTATCATTAGCTTTAACGGTAACATTTAACATTTACGCTCTATTTGTTTTGTTTCCTTCTATTTAAGATTAATTGTCAACTCTGAAATGCTTTAACTTTCTATTAATTGTGCTGTTGTAATTAAGCTCCTTTCTTTTGACACTGCTTGTTCCTTTTAAGGTTTTTTATCTTTCATAGGAAGCTGTAGCAACCTATATTTTCAACTGATAATATAATACTTCTTGTTCAACACATTTACAGGGGTTGGTTGTATTATCAAGGAACCCCAGGTTTTATACAATTCAGTGAAAGGTTCGATAAAAAAGGTTTTCTTACTTAGGAATTGTTAAAATACAAAGAAACATAAAACTTGTACATCTTACAAAACATACAAATTTTCAGTACTAAATATATATATTTAATGACAAAATACCCCGATTCTTAGAATAAAAAACTCGTGTTTCATTTAAACTTGGATTCTGTGTTATTTTTGTGGCAGATATATTTAATAATAACATAATATCCGCTGAACCTGCTGGTACCTAAATATATGAAATATGTCATTCTACAGTTTTTGGAAATTTAAAAATTAGCAACAATAAAAATAATTTTATTCTTAAAATAATTTTACCAATTACTATTCATGATCATATAAACCACTTCTCCAGTAGTTATTAATTAATACATATCTATGATTTGAATGTCTTATAAAGTCTTAAAAGAGCTCTAGTCTAGGAAATCTGCTCATGCTTCAGTCACATTGTTGCCTTGAATAACCTCAAGCTGAATTTCATAATGTCAATATCACCTCATCTCCATGATTTAAACGCGGCAGAACGGTATACATAAATATTTACGGTCTAATTGAAATGAAATACTGTGTGTATGTAAGCTAATCAAATGTATGTATATAGATTCATCAAGAACTTTAGAGACTATTTCTGAACCAGTTTTCATTTTGACATATTACAGAACATCTGGCTGTCACGTTTTCTAAAATAGTCTCATGAAAAATACTATCAGGGCTTAATTCTCCTAACCTTCTTAGTTGTTTCAAATTTTCCAATATAATAATATAGAAATTAAAGGCGAAATGACATATTATATTTCTCTATCTAATTTTCAATGTACATAATGTTATGTTTTTAAATTATTGATGGTTTTTAAAATTTTGTTTTTAAATTACAAAATTTGCTTTATAAACATTTAGTAAATTTAAAAATTTTAACTAAAAATTATAATTATATAAATAGTTTGTAGTATTAATAAACCAATTTGTTTTAATAAGAAACAAAAATCCCGAAAATCCCAAAATCCTGGAATTTACATTTTTAAAATCCGGAATCCCACTTGCACTTGCAAATCCAGTCCCGTTTGGCATCCGTTTTTTGCAGTAAATTGTTAAAAATTGCATAATATAAATAAATAACAGTTATACTTTTGTTTTTCTAGTATTCTTCTTTGTTTATCATAAAATATAATTATAGCTATGAAACACTAACAAAATATTAATGCACAATTTTTGACTTAAATTGATGAAGTGGTCTCCAAAATTTTGGATACAAATATATAATTAACTCCAAAAAAAATGTTACACTTTTTAAAAAACTATTTGTAACTTTACAACAAATAGCAAACATTAAGTGTAATTATAGTAATGCAACACATTGTTTGAAACTTATTTGTGTCAAATTTTATGTGGATAAAAACATTTCTATAAATCGTTAAAGTTATTTTCGGAATTGGGCTTTATTAATTAAAAAATCTTACACGTTTTAGAAAACTGTTTGTAGCTGTATTTGGATACAAACATTTTTATGAGATTTATGGCCGTTAAAGGGATTTTCAGAAATGGGTCTTATATGGGAGCTATGACTAATTAGTGACCAATCATCATAAAATTGGGCCGAATGATTTTTGTATATATGAAACATATTTGTGTTGAATATTATTCGGATACCAACATTTTAAAGGGAGTAATGCTTGTTTAAGTGGTTTTCAGAAGTGGGTTTTATATACCCTCTCCACTATAGTGGTGCCGGGTATAAAAATATAAATAAATTCATTATTAATGCGGTCACCCCCATAAATTGTGTGTGTATGTACTTAGTGAAGGTACATTCACTTGGGTATTCTTTTAGGGTTCAAATGAGCTAATTTATTTGTTTGAATACAAGTTAATCATTTGCAAGTAAATATTGTTTAGGAGTAAAATACTTATTGATTTAAAATATTTCAGTGGCGTTGTTAGATTAGCATTTTGCGTTTTTCTGATTTTTATTTCTGTTAATTTCTTTTCACACACTTTTTATTGTAATGTTATTCAATACTAATGTAATGTGTAATCCAATAAAGTCAAATAATTTTCTGTTATGTTATGACAAAAAAAAAATGATTTGGGATCTAAAGACTCGGAAGCGTATTCAATAACACACAACCAGATTTTTTATTTTTAATGATGAAATCATACTGGTTTGATTGAATTTAATTTAATTAGAATCAAACTAGTATTGCTTTGTTAGTGTTGTATCGTATATGTACTTCCAAATAAATCAGCCAAATTTAAGTGTAATCATTTCGAAAATAAAACAGAAATTTAAAGGCAAAGGGTTAAAAAATACGAAGACTGCAGATTTTCGTTTCTTATCGACTCTTAGCTGTTGATTATAAAAACCTGGTATCCGTACAAGCAATTGAAAATTATAGTGTGAAAGTAAGTATCTAAGCAATAAATTAATGTAAAGTGGACAATATGCCACTTTGGTGGAGTTTTATGCACAACAGCAATCCAAAACCTAACTCACGCAATGAGAGTAGAATAATATAGATGTGTTGAAGTGGTCAGCCAAATTTTTGGATGTCAATCCAATTGAGAATCTATGGAATGATGTGGAGCAACATACAGTAAGGGATAAAACTGTTCACGAAATTAAATTTATTGACAACTAATTAAATTTTTTTTTGTTTTATACATATTAAAAAAAAAACTTTTAAATTAAATTAAATACTTTATTTGTTCTTAATACAAAAAAAAATTCAAGGAAATCAAAAAACGTTGTGATTTAAAATGTCTTTGTATAAAAATCCAACTGTGAACAATTATGTCCACAGAGGAAAAATTCTCTTTTGACTACCACTAATGCTTTGTATGTCCTCCGTGCACCTTTTGTACTACTTTGATCCTTTGTGGCATACTTTTCACAAGGATATTAAGAATTTCTGGATGGATGCTTTCCCAGGCTTCAATAAAACGATCCCAAAGATCATCTACCGTTTTAGGCGGTTCTTTTTTTTGAAAAATCTTTCTTAATAAATAAAAATGCTTTTATTTCAAGCATGACTTGGGGATGTTTTCGTGGTAATCAGCTTGGAGTACTACGACGCATTAGAGGTAAGATGTGCGCAATGGAGTACGTTACAATTTTGTAAGACTCCTACCTACCAAGTCTTGATTTATTTATAAGATATAAGATTTGAAATACTTATTGTTATTTCGTTTTTAATGAAGATACAATAATTAAACAAAAGTACAAAAAAATCTTTCAATAAATCCATTACTATACGTATACTTGCTGTGTGACATGTGACGTCAACTAGTATATTGTGCAAATCGTTAAATTGAGTATACGTTAAACCGGGAAACCACTGTATTTCTAAAATGTTAAAGACTCTAAAAAGATTCTCAAATATAAAGTATGTATAACAATTTTTTCTGTAATAGCGTTTTGGGAAAAGCAGTTGTTAAAGTCCATAAATATGTTAAATATTGACATACGAGGTCTGATCAAAAAATAACCGTTATTTTAATTTTTTCAAAAAGTATATATTTATTCATCAATAACTATCTTGTCCCCTTTAAAGTAATACTTTCCTGAGATATAATACACTTATGCCAGCGTTTTTTCCAATCCTCGAAACACTTCTGAAACGCGCTTTTTGGTATCGCCAACAGCTCCTGTTTCGATTTTTCTTTTATCTCCTCAATCGTAGCAAAACGATTTACATTCATCGGTGTCTTCAGTTTTGGGAAGAGGAAAAATTCAGCGGGGGCCAAGTCCGGTGAATACGGTGGTTGAGGCATTATAACGGTTTTGATTTTGGCCAAAAACTCACGCACAAGCATCGATGTGTGAGCTGGTGCGTTATCATGGTGCGAAATCCATGATTGGTTTTTCCACAATTCTGTGCATTTCTGACGAATTGCTTCGCGCAAAGGGCGCTTAACTTCAAGGTAGTATTCCTTATTGACCTTACGACCATCGTATGTTTCTCTAGTGTGGAGAACGGTAACATGAAGAAAATCACTTTTTATTGTTATTGTATTCAGCAATAAGATCAAAAAGAATAACTCCCATATTAAGTATATGGTGAATCCAAAAAAAATAGAAATAGATTTCTAATGTGAAATTATTTTATTTTTTATAATTTTATACTGAAAAAAACTCATACTACTAATTTATAATGACAATTAAATAACTATCTCATTGATATTTAAATAATATATTAATAATTTCAAAGTTGTTGTCAGCAACAAGAAAACTTTTGTCGTTTTTAGCTGCATCCCTAAAATTTCTTCTTCGTAGGTTTTCAACTGCGTTTTGATGTCTTTGTTCATTTAAAACAGCAGCAATTAAAATTCCGGGCATTTTTAAAAAATTTTGTTCACTTTTATTTAAAATTTCTTTGTTAGCGCTCTTTTTGTTCGCTTTTGTTATACTTTTTATTATGCAAATCATATGGTTTTTGTTTTGGTTGACACTTACTATATTTAAGTTAAAAACCGAGATTTAAATTTTTTTTTTGGAAATAAAAGAAAATTCATAATTTTATAAACAATGACGAATGAAGTATTTTTTTTTTAAATTTATTTAAATGCAAATATTAAAAAATTACTTGAATTTTTTTCAAACAGATTTTTAGGGGATATAACTAACAATAGCATTTCCTTCTAAATAAACTACAAGTGGAAAGTACAAACAAACAAAAAATAACTAACTCCCCCATATTTGCAATAAATGTGGAAAATCAAAATATAGTAAAAGCTCTACGCAAAGAGCTTTCATTCTGAGAACGCTAGTATTGTATAAAAAACAAAAAAAAAACAAAATATAATAAATGAAAAATCGTAATAGAAACAAAAAGTAAAGGAATTCTTCTCCAAAAAACCAAATTTGTTGTAGTATTTTAATACATGCGTTAACAGGTGCTTTTTGCTGTTGTTTATTTTAACTAGCAAAAGAGAGAGAGAGAGAAAACCAGAAATATACGGAGAAAATTCTATTATGTTAACCATGTTCAACACTATGGAAGCAACAGACTGGAGCAACAGTTATACGAGTATATAAAAAACCACCCTCCATATCGAATATTTGTTATTTTCTTTTTTGTATTTTTCTACCCACCTTCCTCTTCTTATGGTTTGAAATTGTTGAAATCATGGAGATTTTATTGTTGACTGTATTACTACGAGTATGATTAAAAAAGTCTAAATTTGGGTAAAGGGGGGAAATATTTGATACAGCTGCTTTTGTTTTGTATATGGAATATTTTTGTACGAGTGAGGTTTATTAATTATTAATGATTCATAAGAATGGCAAATCAAATTAATACCTTCACATTATTACATACAGTTAGAGACTTATGTCTTCATACATACCTAAAATTTCATATTTTCGTCAATTAAATAGTAGTACCAGAAAAAAATTTAAATAAAAAAGTTCAATTCTATTTTAATTACTATACGAATAATCAGTAAATAAAACTCGTTTCCTAAAATCAATGCCTTTATTTGAATGTGTTTTTGCAAATTCAAGCTGAAGTCTTCGATTCGATTGGCAGAAACTTTAAGCTAAGTTTAAGTTGCAAACTCTTACTTTACCTATATGGTGTTCTGGAATACAGCTATGGGTAATAGCCTCAGCTTCAAATGTAGATGGAATTCAAAGACGACAAAACAAATTACTACGTATGATCACAATTGTCCCCTGGTATATAAAAAATTCGAATATCCATAAAGACTTAAACGTGCCATTAGTAAAAACTGAGACCAAAAAAAATTCCGAATAACACTTAAAAAAGCTTGAAGTGGAACTTATATGGAAACTACGACTAAATATGGACCGCTCATCATAAAATCATATTATTTGCATATACATATCTGAAATATATTTGCGCTCAATATTATTTGGATACCAACATTTTTGAGAGAGTTGTGCTCTTTAAAAAGATTTTCGAAAGTCGGCATTATATGGGAGCTACGACTAATTATGGACCGATCATAATAAAATTGTACCGTATTATTTGTATACATTTGAAATATATTTGCGTTAAATATTATTTCGATACTAACATTCTTGAGAAATTTATGACCGTTAAAGTGATTTTCGGAAGTGGGCTTTATATGGGAGCTATGATTAATTATAGATCAATCCGCACAAAATTTGTAGATGTGATTTGTCTTCATCTATATTTATATACTTGCATAATTCAAACATTTATGATCGTTAAACTCCTATTTCGGGAGGAGTTACACAATTTCATTGCGTTCCCTTCATCACCAGTCCATTATTAGGATATTTGAGAAACAGAAATCACATATAATTTTAATTCTTAATGGCTTTAATTTTTAAACAATCCTCGTAATAAGCAACAGTCTATAAATGTACAGTTTAATGGTTTGGGTGAATATTGGGTGACTATTTATATATTAACTCACACATATTTAATCACGCACACAGACACACATACAAACAGAAATACGTATAGTATATCAATTGTTCTTGTATCGTTACATTTGTATTTTTCGTACGACTGTTAAACTCCTGGGAGTTGAATAACAGGAACAATAGAAGTAAAACATCCAGGCAAACTGAAAACTGAACTAAACCGAACCGAACTGTTAAACTTCACTAAATTCAAGTATGTACGTTTTATTACTCATGTCTGTTCTGTGTGTCTGGATTTTATCATTCTTTGAGGGATAAAATTCAGTGCCTGGATTGTTGTTGTTTAGTTTAGAACGTAATGCGCTGACTATCGCGTGTGTGTCTAAAAGAAAATTGTTTTTAACGGATGAAAAATAAAAAAAAATTTTGATTTTAATAAAAAAAAAAATAATCAAAACAACAAAAAATTTAAAAGAAAATTATAACAAAATCGTGAAAGTGTATTTTATTTGCAAAAAAAAATATTTAAATTTTATGTCGTGAAAGCAAAATTAAAGAAAATATCAAAATTTATTAAAATACTTGTAGATGAGTTCAATAAGTTTCGAGATTATAAACTAAATAATTGTAATTATTTAATTACTGCTTGTATATCTCGGTGATATACTTGAATTAAAACTTAAGACTTAAGGTAAATCATTTGTGAAAATAATATTAAACAGTTTGTCCATTAAAATGTAATGGATTTCAAAATAAATTTATTCGTGTTTAAGTGACAAATAAGTAAAGAATACATTAAAACAAGAATCTTAATTTTGTATTAAATCAATCAACAATTTTTAGAACTAGTTTGAAAATACGTAAGTTAAAGAACATATTCAAGGTTTTTATATAGCATAGTATAGTAGCTTACTGTGAGCGTCAATATAAAGTAAAAATCTAATATTGTTTAAGAAAATGTTTTATTATACATATGCACGAGAAATACAAATTAATAACAAAAGATATAGCATAAGGCAAATATTTGCCGAAAAAGACGTAAACACTAAATAAAATATTTTTGAACGCGTTTATTTATGAAAAAAATCTTCGTTTATTTAGGACAAAATACAACAAATATTTAGTCTTATTTGATTTGAAACTGTTTGATCTTGCAAAGCTCTTGTAAGAGTAAACATCGTCAAACAAATTTGTGCTAAAACAAGTGGTTACACACATAAGTATCTTAAACAAAATATAACCCAATAACAAAATCTAGAAAAATAAAAAATAATTAAATAATCATATTTTTGCTTCAAACTAAAGTATTTAATATTTTATTTGTAGTCCTTTTGCCTTTATCACAGCTGACAATCTTCTAGACATAGAATCAAAAGTTTTTTTTTAGTGAAATCAGGCAAAATTTTGTTTCATTAATTTTAGCAAAAAATATTTCTTTACCAATTTTTTTGTCCAGATATTCCCACAGATCACAATTAGATTGAGGTTTGGCGACAGCGGAGCCACTCTTTTATTTTGGAGGTATGCTTAGCAGCATTGTCCTGCGCTAGTTCTAATTTCTCCACACTAGATACTACATTGTTTTTTTTAAATGGCGAGTTAATAAACCTTCTTAATTGTAGATTCTATGCCACCTGATGCCGCCATGTAACCCCAGACCATTACTGAGCCGCCTTTTACCTTTTACCGTTTTGGTAACATATTTATTACTAAATGCTTCGTTATTGTTTAGCCATATTTTTGGGGGGCTTTTGACTCCAAATATCTTAAGCTTACTTTCATCGGTGAAAGGAATATTATTGCACAAAATTTGAGGCTCGTTTATAATCGTATATATATTTTTTGTGAAATACAAATGTTTGGCTTTGTTGTTCTTTGGGCTTCTTCTCATGTAGGACATACATGGTAGAGTGCCATGTAAGATGCAGAGATCTTATAATCGTACTCGCGCTTACAGAAGTTTTCGTAATATGTTCATCTATTTTACAGCACTAGATTTTGGGTCTCTTACTTTCGTCGTTGTCGTTTGGTATGCTTGTCTATAACTTTTTTTGGTGTAAAGTGATGCCTTCCAACTTTTACCTTGTCTATCTAAGACTATTATGATTTGCCGAGTCTCAATTGATGTTTGCCTTCCAATAGCAAAAAAGGTCATAACCAGCGTTGCCGTTTTTGGTTATTTCTAACCAAAATTGGTTATTTTTTTCTCAATGTGTACATGTGTAGATTTTTTCTGTTTTGGTTATTTTTTTTACTGAAAATATTTAGATTTTAAGACAATTAGTAATATATTGCAAGCAAAAGAATTGTGCAAAAATCAACAAAATGCCCATTTTGTTTGGTCTGCCAAAGACAAATTTCAAAACTCAAGCTGTGATATTTTAAGTAAAAGTGATCTCCATATTTATTGTAATATAATTACATGTTTTTTAGTATTTAAGAGAGTAACTTTCTAGTTCCTTATTTTATTGCCAATGAAAAATTTTTTGTTTTTATTATATACTTTTTATTTTTGTTTAAGACATTAAAAATTAATAATTAAACTTGCAAAACTTAATGTAAAGTATTGGAATTTTAAATTTTACAAATTGTAGCATTAGGTTATGTTTCTTTGCATTACTTTTTGCAAAATATGACGCTTAGTTTTTTAGAAAAATTATTTTTTAGTATTAGGAGTTGTGTTGTAAAATACGTTGTTTTATGTTTTTTTTTGTTACCTTAAAGTACAAATTATAGTTAAAATTACAAAAAATAAATAAATAGTACATGCATTTAAATTTGGTTATTTTTTTTAATTTGGTTATTTTTTTCATAAATGTTGGTTACAAAAAATTTTTTTTCGTGGCAACACTGGTCATAACTTAATCTCTTTTAGTAATAAATTATGAAACTTGCAATTGTTTTGATTATTTTGATACTTGCAAACAAAGACAAATTAATAGAATTGCCTGTATTTTTGGATTTTTTTTTGTACTATTGTTTTCTTGTTGTTGTTAAATTTCATATATAAAATAAAGAGAGCAATTGTAAAGTTTATACAGTTTTATAAAAAAAGGGAATGAAATGCTTTGTTGTAGAGTAGCAATCTTCTTGGTAAAATACATGGCAAACGCTTAATTTTTTTAAACGACTAGAAAAAACCTCAATACGGTTTTTGCAGCGTCGTTTTCGTTTTTTGCAAGTGTATAAATGTATAGATTTGATCTCATTTATTTGAATGTACCTTACTAATATTTTATATGACAAATATTATCTACATACTAGTGAATGGTAAATCGACTTCGATTATGGTCCTTAATCGATTATTGCCTTCAAAAATCCACCAACTTTACACTGAAATCGACTTTTGGTGTCGATTAATCGAAAAATCAACATGTAATATTATGTTTCCACGACGACTTGAATCACCTGCTTCGCCTCCTGAATCATGTTTATAAATCATGCTGTTTACATGACTAATAAACTTGATTCGATTTGACAGTTGTCTTTAATAAACAAACAGAATAAAAAAAAACAGCATTTACAATTTGTGGAAAATAATTTTGTTTAATGGACAAACAAAAGTGAGTGGAAATTAGTTAGCTTATTTGAAAAAAAACATATATTCGTACGTATTTACTTTCTTTACTTATAGCAACAAGAAAATAATTTGCTTTGTTTACAATAATATTAAATTTTTACAGCTAGTGCAGATAAACTTGCGATAAAAATTAGAGAAGAGTGCAATTTTTCGTGCTTCGCAAGTAGATTCAATATGAATCTACTTGATTCGCTCTTAAAATTTTGTATGGTGAAACAAGTGGTTTCGCACATGATTGGGGTGTGAAGCATGAATAGAGAGCGAAACATGTACCGTGGAAACATAGTATAAAACTAAAAGCGCAGGTTTTTTGAAATTCGGTGTGCAAAAAAATAAAAGTAAAATTTAGTTAAAAGCGATTAAAAGTTAAAAAATGCCACCAAGCCACGTTTGGCAATATTTTAAAAAGTGTATAATGGAAAAAGGCAAAGTGCTGCATTTTCAAGAAGGAGGTAGCTTTTTGTGGCAGCACAACTCACCGCTTCAGCGCACCTGAAAAAATCTCATAAGATTTAAAAAATAAAATTTATTAAACAGAAATATGTAAAACATATTTTTTTAAGTGCGCCTTTTTAAAATAAAAAATTGAATAAAATTGCATGTTTTATTTTTTCAACAAAAACAAGTTGTAAACATTTTTAATTTTTTAGTTTAAGAAAAAAAGAAAAATATAAAAAAACCCTAATCGGCCAAAAAAAAAATCTACTTTTATGTTCGATTAATCGATTATAATAAACGAGTTGAAAATGGTTGATCGAATAACCGAAAATCGATTATTAACATTTCATACCATTCACTACTACATACATATGTATAATTAATGAACATGTAATTATTTATTTTTTGTTATCTTTACTTTACATGTACCAATGAATTTAAAGTACCTTTTGTTTTTGTTGTATTAAATTTTTGTTTATTAAAATAAAATTAAAAAAAATTTTCATATATTACTTTAGTCAGGCTCGTGTTCATTAAATTTAATTTTCATTAAATTATTATTTTAACTTTTAATGAAAATTAATTTTAATGAACTCGAGCCTGACTAAAGTAATGTATCAAAAATTTAAAATTAACAGTTCGACTAAAAATAATAATTATAAGTAAAAAAAATTTAAAAAAAATTATTTAGTACTATTGGGGCTGAAAAAGTATGATTTTAAAAGTTCGTTGGTACGATATTGGTTTACTCATCTACCATCCCTGCTTGAGACACTTATAAAAACAAGCTCTTTTTTGTTTAAGCAATCTCTTATTTATTAATTTTGCTACTGGTTTTTTCCTGTTTTTTTTTATTTATTTATTTTGTTTGTTTTTCGCAGTTTATTTATTTTGTATAGCTTTATTTAATTAAAGTGGTAGCGTCCATTCGCTTATTTATTATAAAGATGCAATAGTAAACTATTTAATATACATCTATATATATAAAATATATAAAATTCAATGTATGTATGTATGTATGTATGTATGTATGTAACGTATAGACTCCAAAACGGCTGAGCCGATTTTGATGAAATTTTCACAGCATGTTACTGTGACTCTGGAAGGAATAATAGGGTACTTTTTTTTTTGACCACGCCCATTTTTACGCCCACTTTTTAACAATTATGTAATTGCTCCCATATAGTTTTTAACAGATTTACTTCAAATTGTATACACATTATATACTCCAGGCGAGGTAGGGTACTTTTTTTTACCACGCCCACTTTTACGCCCACTTTTTTAAAATATTGTAATTGGAGACCAAACCTCTGGACCGATATTTTTGAAATTTTCACAGCATTTAACTGGGACTCTGGTATGATTAATAGGGTACTTTTTTTTGACCACGCCTATTTTTACGCCCACTTTTTAAAAATTATGTAATTGCTCCCATATAGTTTTTAACAGATTTACTTCAAATTGTATACACATTATATACTCCAGGCGAGGTAGGGTACTTTTTTTACCACGCCCACTTTTACGCCCACTTTTTTAAAATATTGTAATTGGAGACCAAACCTCTGGACCGCTATTTTTGAAATTTTCACAGCATTTAACTGGGACTCTGGTATGATTAATAGGGTACTTTTTTTTTTGACCACGCCCATTTTTACGCCCACTTTTTAAAAATTATGTAATTGCTCCCATATAGTTTTTAACAGATTTACTTCAAATTGTATACACATTATATACTCCAGGCGAGGTAAAAATAAAGATTTCTTACGCCACGCCCCTTTCACGCCCCTTTTTACGCCAAATTTTTGAAAGTTTTATTCTCTATACAAATTTGTTCATTCCAACGTATTTTTTTTATTTGGTAGTATATTGCTCTTAATACTGTTAACGTCGCCATATAACTATGAACTACGCCTACTTCATCGCCCCCCTTTTTTAATTCAGATACTTTCGTATACCACTAACAATGTTTGCTATACAAAATACTTTTTTTGTAATATGTATTTACCTAAAGTTTTATATACTTTTTAACTACATACATTTTTTTATTACCAAATCCCCATTTTTCGCCCCATTTCACCTTAAATTATATTGCTTTTAATCTATATATATATAAATGAATGTGTGTCTGTATGTTTGTGCTTAATAGGAGGCCAAACCCTTGGACAAATCTGCCTGAAATTTGTACAGCATGTTACTGTGACTCTGGAAGGAATAATAGGCTATATGAAGTTTTGATTGTACAAACGGGGGTGGCACCGCCCATATAACCCACAAATTTAACCCGCCATATTTTGGACATTTTTTGACGTACGTCGGTGATATTTGGTACATATGGTATTGGCATAATTAGGAATACGTACCAGGAGAAAAGTGAGTGGGACCACGCCCCTTTTTAGGAAAATTAAACATCGTAATATAGTCTTAACTACTGGACCGATCGTCATTAAATTTTCACAACAGGATATTCTTACGAAATATTAAATTCTTGACTATGTAAGTGGACAAAGGGGCATGGTCTCGCCTGAAGCATTGCAATAAATACATTAAAATTAAATAAATAAATGTTTGTAAATATATAAATACGTTTTATTTTATTTTATGACGAGGGGGGGGGGGTAGCAAAGCACACCGGGTTTAGCTAGTCTATATATATAAAATTCAATGTATGTATGTATGTATGTATGTATGTATGTAACGTATAGACTCCAAAACGGCTGAGCCGATTTTGATGAAATTTTCACAGCATGTTACTCTGACTCTGGAAGGAATAATAGGGTACTTTTTTTTTACCACGCCCACTTTTACGCCCACTTTTTTTAAATATTGTAATTGGAGACCAAACCTCTGGACCGCTATTTTTGAAATTTTCACAGCATTTAACTGGGACTCTGGTATGATTAATAGGGTACTTTTTTTTTGACCACGCCCATTTTTACGCCCACTTTTTAAAAATTATGTAATTGCTCCCAAATAGTTTTTAACAGATTTACTTCAAATTGTATACACATTATATACTCCAGGCGAGGTAAAAATAAAGATTTCTTACGCCACGCCCCTTTCACGCCCCTTTTTACGCCAAATTTTTGAAAGTTTTATTCTCTATACAAATTTGTTCATTCCAACGTATTTTTTTTATTTGGTAGTATATTGCTCTTAATACTGTTAACGTCGCCATATAACTATGAACTACGCCTACTTCATCGCCCCCTTTTTTTAATTCAGATACTTACTTATACCACTAACAATGTTTGCTATACAAAATACTTTTTTTGTAATATGTATTTACCTAAAGTTTTATATACTTTTTAACTACATACATTTTTTTATTACCAAATCCCCATTTTTCGCCCCATTTCACCTTAAATTATATTGCTTTTAATCTATATATATATAAATGAATGTGTGTCTGTATGTTTGTGCTTAATAGGAGGCCAAACCCTTGGACAAATCTGCCTGAAATTTGTACAGCATGTTACTGTGACTCTGGAAGGAATAATAGGCTATATGAAGTTTTGATTGTACAAACGGGGGTGGCACCGCCCATATAACCCACAAATTTAACCCGCCATATTTTGGACATTTTTTGACGTACGTCGGTGATATTTGGTACATATGGTATTGGCATAATTAGGAATACGTACCAGGAGAAAAGTGAGTGGGACCACGCCCCTTTTTAGGAAAATTAAACATCGTAATATAGTCTTAACTACTGGACCGATCGTCATTAAATTTTCACAACAGGATATTCTTACGAAATATTAAATTCTTGACTATGTAAGTGGACAAAGGGGCATGGTCTCGCCTGAAGCATTGCAATAAATACATTAAAATTAAATAAATAAATGTTTGTAAATATATAAATACGTTTTATTTTATTTTATGACGAGGGGGGGGGGGGTAGCAAAGCACACCGGGTTTAGCTAGTACATATATAAAATATTTAATAATTACTTTTTGAATGACAGTGTTTTTCTTTGCTTGAGGATGATTCCACTGTTTACTTTATTTTGACGCGTAAAAATTGGTATATTTTAACAATAAATCGTGAATTTATTTCTACAGAAATGCAATATCATTTTCTAATATAATGTTATTTATATTAATAAAATTAAGCTTTTCTTTTAATGATATGTGGTGTTGACTTTTTTTTAACGGTCACAGTAAATCTGTCTACGAACCCCTTAAAGTATATTATGAAAAAAATTTATATCACTTGACTTACTTAATTCACACAAGTTCGCATAAGAAACGGGTTTCGGTCTTGAAATTCAAAATTAAAATTAACTCAAATTAAAAATAAATTTAAAATTACCTGGGGGGTTACTCTCTATTGCGATGCGAAAGCAAATGCGATGCAATAAGCATACAAATTGTACGGTTATCGCATCGCATTTGCTTTCGCATCGCAATAGTGAGTAACCCTCCTGTATTTAAAGCTTGGGAATTTGTTTTTAAGAAATACAAAACGGTTATCGGTTATATTACAATTAATATTTTGAAATACTAACGCATATTCTGCTGTTGTTCTAAGTATGATTTAATAAATATTAAATATTACCACTTAACAACCATTACAGTCGAATCCACTATTATCTGTTATCGAAAAAAGCACAAGCATTTAATTTTCAATGAAAACGAAAGTTTATTACTCTATTTATATACATATGTAGGTATAATCGTTTTCAAATGATGCTTGCGTTAAATTAAAAAATATCGGTTAAGATAAAAACAAACACTCCCATGTATTTTGGAATTTTTTAAGTTAAAAATATGAATAAAATCTTTTTGAAATTTTCAAACTCTAAATTAAAATTAGTACTTATTTATTAAAGTATGAAAACAAATTTCTTCGTTTTATTGTGCTGAGTGCATTAGCACAGCTGACTGACTTTGTTTACAATTTACTTATTCCAAAAGTAATAGTTTTTCAAGTGTTTTTGACAGTAGTAGTACATTATTTTACACAATCAAAATGCCTGTTGTTTTTGTATTGTGTTGTATTTATTGTCGATTTGCATTTTTTTTTAAGAGAAGTAACACTCAGGCAATTAATATGCCTATATATACTTGCGTTACTTTCTTTGGAAAGGGGATAGTTGAAGAAGTAAAGGTGGTGAAAGAAGAAAGCTTTTTTATATCACAACTCTGCAATTGCGCACTATGTTTTGTATATTTTCTACACAACCCAAACTTTTATATAGAAAAAATATATTTTAGATTATGGAAGTAAAGGAGAAAGAATTTGGAATATTATAATTAAAATTCAGAGACTTATATGTTATTGCAAAATGTCTAGGGCAACTAATAGATATTAAATAGCAAACAGAAAAAACAGTTTGTCTGTTTGAAAAACGAAGAAAACAACAAAGTAAAGTGGGTGCTAAATATGGTACAAAATAAAGACATATGTATATAGAATAATTTAATATAAAATTGGAAAAGTTTCGCTTTGTTTCGGATTAGACCGTATACATATTAGGTACAGTTTGGTTTTGGTCTAAAAACTATATATTCTAAAGCAGGAGTGCCCAAAAGTTGCTTATGTAAGAGCAAATAACAATACATTTAAATAAAAACTAATTTTTATTCAGTATTTTTTGTTGTAAAAGAAAAACAACACACTTTTTTAAACGGTATCATACGTTAAACAAGAACAAAATCTAAATTGACGATCTCAATCACCAATGTTTACCAGTAGAGCATACGAAAGTGTTGTTGCTTTGCGCTTGCGTATATAGAGTGAAGTATGACAAAAAACAAATAAGGCAAAGTTGTTTGTGTATTTCGTATTGCTAATACTGAGTGCTGTAATGGGTATGCAAAACACACAGCATATAGCTAAGAGTTTTTACAAATACAAAAGAGCACCAAGAGTATAGGGCTTGGGCACTCCTGTTCTAAAGTTATTTTCAAATTTTCTATTAAACACTAGAGTGATTGTCAAAGTTTTTCCACCTACTTCCTACGATAAATTTTTGATTGACCTGCAATGAAAAATTAAATGTAAATATGCGATTAGGAAATTTGATTTGAAATAAATTCATTATTTCGGTGGCTGTGTGACATGTGGTACCGTCGTTTTGAAACCACTTGTCAGGGATATCCATCATTAATAGACCAACATTTAATTTTGGCTGTAACCGCATTTCCAGCCAAATTTTCAAACTCCTTAAACAAAAAAGGGCACCATAAAATTGCACGTTTTACATACAAACAATTGCTTTTAGATTTTCAGAATCCCAAATATGTACTGCAGTTTTTCTTTTAACGTATCAAAGGCAAATTAAAATGGGCTTCACGAATTAAATAAAATGTCAAAACTTTCATGTTATTCCAATATGCACCTGTTGGAAAACAAAGTTTTTGTTAAAAAAAACTTATAAAGATATAAATTTAGAGAAATGTATGCCTCAAATGGTTAATACGCTGGATGCAATTTTGGCATACTCTCTCCAGCATATCAGCCGGTATATCACGAATAAATTCTTCAACATTAGCTTCCAGCGTGTACCTACAGATGTGAACCTTAACATATTATATAGTTTAAAGGCGTTAAATCGCACGATCTAGACGACCAATTCACCGGCCTTAAATGTGAAATAAACTGTTTACCGCAATCGCCTCTCAATTGGGCCATTGTTTTGCGTGCTGTGTGGCATGTGACACCGTCTTGCTGAAATATTCGGCAAAAAAATTTGTAATCATGCACACCAAACAGTGCATTATTCGGAATGGCTCCTAGTTTTCTCAATTTTCCATAGATACATAGAATATTGAAAAATGGTTAGTATGCCTAGATTTAAAGTAGTTGCATTTTTGTTTCCCGCTGTAAGCCGCATGTGTTACATTTTTGATTTATTAAAAAAAATTATTTATTTTCTTATGTATTTATGACATAAGTGGCACCAAGGTGAATTTAAATACTAGGTGATAGCGTAGCGCCAGCTGATTATTCATGGTGAATTTGAAAATGCCAAAAAGTTATATAAAAAAAAAACTTTTTGACAGTGACGAAAGTTTTTCATATAGAAAAATGCCTGTTGTTCTTGCCTTGTTGTAATTGTTGTAGCAATGCGGTCACCTGGTATTTAATTTCACCATGAGTGGCACTGAATTTAGATTGTAAGATCTTTATCTCACCGTTGGATGCACTGGTCCATTGTAAAAACTTATTTATTTATGTATGAGCGAATGACAAATGCAGAAGTAAATACGACATATTCTTCTTTAAAAGAAATATATTTATTGTATTTTATGTTTTTTGTTTTGCAATAAAAATTCATGCTTATTTTTATTATTTTTCTTACAATTTACCTTGAATGGGCGTGCGTGAGTTTTGTATAAAAAATGCTGTGAAAAGAAAATAAAAACAGAAAAACAATAAAATAAAGAAAAAAAAGAACTCTGAACAACTCTGAACTCCAACATTGGAATAAATAAAAACAAGTAAGAAAGTATAGTCGGTCAAGCCCGACCATATAATACCCTACACAGTATATGTATAAAACAGTTTTTTTTGTCAGAAATGGGCGCTATATGGGAGATATAACCTATTATGGACCGATCATCCAAAAATTTAGTGTCATGATTTCTGTGAATATAAATATTATATGTGTTAAACTTTATCTCGATATAAATATTTTTAAAAGATTTATGGATGTTGAAGTGAATTACGTAGAGGGTCTTATATGGGAGTTTCGAATAATTATAGACCGACCATTATAAAATTAGGTGTCATTATTTTTATATATAAGAAACTTATTTGTGTCGAATTTTATTTCGATACCAACATTTTGAAGAAATTTATGGTTGTTAAAGTGATTTTCGGAAGTATGGGAACTACGACTAGTTATGGACCGATCATAATAAAATTGTACCATATTATTCGTATGTATACGAAACATGTTTGTGTTCAATATTATTTGGATACCAACTGTTTTAAAGGAGTTATGCTCTTTAAAGTAATTTTCGGAAGTGGGACTTATGTGGAGCCTATGACTAATTATGGACTGATCTTGACAAAATTTGTAGATGTGATTTAGCTTCATTCACTACTCATTTGTGGTGAAATTTGTTTGGATACTTGCATAATTCAAACATTTATGATCGGTAAACCCCAATTTCGGGAGGACATTTGTATGGGGGCCAGGTGAAATAATGGACCGATTTCCACCAGTTGCAATCCCATCCGTCCTTGGGCCGAAAAAATATCACAAACTAAATTGTATTGAAATATCTTCAAAATTGCAAGCTTTTGGACAGCCAGCCAGACGGACGGACGGACGGATGGACATCGTTAAATCGCCTCAGGAATTGATTCTGAATCGATCGGTATACTTAAGGTTGGGTGTTGGACCAATATTTCTGGGCGTTACAAACATCTGCACAAATCCAATATACCCACCCTACTATAGTGGTGTAAGATATAATAACAACAAGTGCAGATGAGCAGAAAACGGAACTCATGAATTATTTAATGGCCGCAATACAACACTTATTGGTTGGCAGTAAAAGCTACAAAAACGTTCATACATTTATAAGTATGTATTTTTAAACATATGTATGTGTGCATGTATGAATTTCTGGATGGTATGGAGGAGAGTATGTTATAATCAACATCATAGATGAGCTCATTAGACTACTCCACAAAATATTGGAATTAAAATATTTGAATATTTGCAAACGTGTGTTTCAATAAAAGCAATTATTCTAGAGGTTGTTATGGTCAATAGCCTAAACAAGTGCAGTAAATTCTAGAGAACAAGGAGTACATTTTGTATACTAAATTCCTGTACTATGAAAAGTACTTATATACACACACACACACCTATAAATACATATGTATGTACTTATGTATGTATTTTTATTTGTCACACACTCAAAGTTGCCTTCTTATAGGCCTTATTATGCAAACACAAGGACACTAAGCCGAATTGCGAAATTGTTTGTCAGCAAGGTAGCCTAGACGATAAATGTTAGTTCAAAATTAGAAGTATGTTTTTTGTATGTTTTCAATTAAAGGCCTACTTACAGGCCTGTCAGTAATGAAGTCAAATAATGCCTCATAAAAAACAGTATTAAATTATGGTCAACAGAAACAAGCCTATTAGGGATATATACGTATATTTCATGAATTCAGCCTAAAACCTTGAAGAATCATATATCTGTGATACAAAATTTTATAAAATATAAAGACACATAGAGGAATAATTGCAAAATCACAAATGTTTGATTTTAAAATAATATGGTTGGTTGGAACTCATTTCGTAATGTAATTTTGAATGTGTATGACAAGCAAAGTACATCTAGAACATCTTCTGAGAGAAAGCAGTTGTTAATGATTATCGATTTTTTTGGAATGTTTAAAAATAAACTCTTAGAAGGCCTACAAAGTAATGCCCCAGCAATTCATACACTCACTGAACTTAAAACATTATTTTGTTGCTATGCTTTTGTTGTTACAAAGCATTGAAGTGCTTCGAAATGGCGCAAAATAATGAAAAAAATCATTTCTAATACATTTAATTTTTTTCTGCCGTTTTTATCTTGTCACATCGTTATTTAATTTTTTCGTATGTTTTTGATACTTCTGAGTTTGTTTTTGTTAAAGTATATATTTCTACAAGCACCCGTCCCTGCCTCTTTTCATTTAAGCACCATCATGGGACTTTCTTTTGGCTTGTTCTTTTCTCCTGGGCTAAACGAATACAAAGTTGTTTGTTTTTTTTTTTGGTTTCAGTTTCTTGTATTTTTTGTACGCTCCACCACCACAAGTGGTGAATGAGAATTTGTCATACCGTGTAAAAATTTGTTAATATTCATTTGAGACCCAACAAAGTATATATTTTTGATCCTTATGCAATTCTAAGTCGACTGCGTTATGTACGTATCTCTCACGTCCAAAATACACAACTTAACGAAATCCAGAAAAATATTTTTTATTTTGTAGGAAATCAGCAAAATCGGTATAATAGAACCAGAGTTATGTACCAAAATTTGAGGCAGCCTCCATACAAATTTCATATTTCTTGCAATTTTATTAAATACATTGCAGATATGGTCATGAAATTTTGTACACGTTATTTCTGTGAGGAAAATAGTAAGAATCGGTTCATGATTCTTCTCATAGCCCCCATACAAATATGTATCTTCCCGAAATATTGTTCAATTATACATAAATACATATAAAATTGAAATGTCAATACAAAATTCAGCAAAAATAAGTTTCATGTAAAAAGAAATCGCAAAACGAAATTTTGTTTAGTTTGATCCATGTTTGACCATAGACCCCATATAAAGTCCACATCTAAAATTCACTTAAATATGTATGTACAAATCTGGTATAAATATTGTTACCATGTTAAAATTCGTCACAAATAATTTTTATAGATATATAAATTGTTGTACTAAAGTTTATGATGGTTGGGCCATAATTGCTCATAGTCCAAACCCAAAAAGACCAACTTAAAACTGTACACAGATTATTTACATATACGATTATTAAATTTAACAAACGTTTATTAAGACAGATTTGCATATAAAAATTTGCTTAATAAGCGTTTGTTAAATTTAATAATAGTTTATGAATAAGGGGGATAATATATTAAAATAGATATATATATATACATATATAAATCATACTGCTGAATTTTGTGAATTTCGGTATATTTTATAATAGTTGACCATATCCTTCATATAAAATCCTCATCTGAAAATCACTTCAATTCTTATAAATCTCTTAAAAATAAATGTCCTGATCCAAAATTTTACACGGATCATTTACATATATGCCAAAATCAAACTGCTACATTTTGAAAATATCGGCCCATATTTGACGATAAGATCCACTTCCGAAATACACTTTAATACTAATATGTATTTTAAATATACCATTATTATGTTGAAATTCGACGTGAGATATCCTTATAAACATTAAATTCTCTGTTCCGAAATTTAGGACGATCCGCCCATGATTTGTCATAGCTACCAAAAAAACAATTTAACCCACAAAAATGTCTAATAAATATCGATCGAACCAACTGAATACAGATCAGAAATTTTAATCCAGAAATTATACTAATATCAGTTATAACTGGCAATAGCTCCCGAATAAGGTCCACTTCCAAATATAACAACTAGCCATAATTAGAAGCTATCAGCCCATAATTGCTCCACTTATACGATTCCACCCATATATCTCTTGTAAATAATATTATGTAGATCAAACTCAATCAGAATAAGCCTGACCTTATAATCTTACCCTTTTTTATACTCTGGTTCTTAACTTGTGGTGAATATGGAAAAATGTTTTTTAATTTTATAAAAGAGTGTTATGAGCATACAAAACAATTATGGTAAGAATTTTTAATTACCTCAATTATAAATGGTCAAAATTAGATAAAATATCAAATTATTTAAAATAAATTATGTACAAATTATGTAAAATTGTCTTTCAAACAAATAATAAAATTTGCACTAAGACTTAATAGAAAACACAGAATAAGGATACACTATTCCTATAACCAGTGTAGCTTTTGTATTTCTTATTATATTTAGGTGGAGTGTATTTAAGATTCGGCACATCCGAATATTGCCCTCTAACTTGTTGTTATCTACCTTTAGGCTGTATTTGTTTTCCTATTGTTTTGTTGTTATTGTTGTTCTTTGCTAAATAAAAGGATGCTTAAACCTTGTTGTTTTGTTTTGTATTGGTATTGTTGTGTTGGTTGATACAGTGGCGCTGGTAAGAAATATTAGTATATGTAAACAACTTTGGATATATTTAGCTAAAAGAGTTGTTAAGCTCTTAGAATTGTGTTATATGTCGTTCACATCAGTGAAAAAGTACTTGGCTTCTTTAATTAATACATTATTTGTCTAAAATGTATTTATAAAATGTGTTTGAAATAAAAACTTCAAATATCTTTAAAAATCTATAAATGTGTGAATGTATGCACACTTTTTAAATTTGTTTTTTCAAAAACAAACTAGTTTTCGTTTGGTAAAAATGCGCTATTTGCAGTTTTTACAATGGTCTAAAGTTGGCCATCATACACAATTTTTTAAAAGAGTAACAAATAAATTTCTATTTATATTTTGCCATCAATCCAAATATTTTTATAAAAGTTATCGATATAAATTTGTTTAAATTGTATAATTAATAGGGTATTCAATTAATCGGGGTTTTAGTTTAATCGGTTAATCGAGCAAATAATTAATCGGGTTGAGATTTAATCGGTTAATAATCGGTTAATTAAGAATTATTCGGTTAACCGAACAATTTAAATTTAAATAAATGGTAACCAATCTATATTAAAATAAACACTTATTTTATGTTTAGAATTTATATTTTATTAATAAAAAAAAAATAAAACGTAACAATTCATAAGTAATAAAAAATTAAAGTAAATGAGATCCTTCTTTGTACATATGCATATGAGTTAAACTAAGGTTTTAAAGGGATCTTGTGAAATAATCTTTTTAAAAAAAGAATATTATTCAAATGTATAGCTTTTAAACGGTTTTTTTTCTTTATTTTTTAAATAAACTCTCTCGCTGATTGTGGATGTTGGAGAAATCGAAAGTAAGGCATTATAAAGAATATCCAATTTATCAGTTCTGTTCTTTGTTTTTTCTAAGCATACAAAATCATCCATTACACCATTGAAGTCCTTTTTAGAATTTTTTAAATTTTTAATACTATTAATAGTTTGGTATAGTTCTAAAAAAAGACTATTTTCATTAATGTCAGAAGTTCCTTCTATTATCATGTCGTCATCCGAGTCATTATGACAAAGTTCATCATGGAACATTCTAGAAAAAAGTTCATTTCCACTATTGCTAGAAGGAAATGTTCGGTTAATCGGCACAAATTAACCGATTTATTTGTTATTTGAAAATCGCCAATATCAAATTATTCGAACAGTTAATCGACCCAAATTAACCGGTTAACCGATTAACGGTTAACCGATTGAATACCCTAATAATTAAGCAGGCTACTGTTTAGTAATTTGTATATTTATCACCAGTTATTTCACAAATCTTTCCCACTGTGTAATGCATCGCTTCATTTTTTAACCCTTTCGGTACCGCTTTCAAATTGCAATTCTGTATTATAATTTATGTATTTAATTTATTAGTCTTAACGATCTATCAAAACATTAACTATCATTAATAGGCCAACATTTAGTTGTTAAAATCTGTCGATAATGCGATCCATTTACCGCAACCACAATTATATTTAAATTTTCTACAAATTCTCCAGATTACATAGCGTACAATACAGTGACACGTTCAGTATACAAATGCGGCAATATTGCTTGCTGACGTATCCACACAAATGAACACTAGCTTTGTATGAACAACTAGTGAATTCAGTGAATCTACAGCGATTTTCGAGCGAAATTTAATTCAATAATGATATTGTAGCGTTTTATAATATAGTTAGCAATACTTTTTATATTTTTATATTTTTTGCAATCGTTGAACCCAACAATGATGACTATTCAAGATTCGATGTTAAGTTCTTGTTTTAAAAACGTTGTCAGAAGATTTGTTCATAAAACTATGTCTGCCATCCAATGTAAATTTTTATACGAAAATACTGCAATTTTAGAAAATTACAAAAAAAAAATTTTTGAATTTGAAACTCAACTCGTTTTTCCCACACATGAGAACATGAACAAATATGTGTGTGCAATTCTGTCGACGTTTTACACATGAACATGATGGCTTGACAGGACGCGTTATAAATTTGTACAGTCAACGAACAATTTCTTGTCTGAATATTAATTTGTATCTATCGTGTGGATAGCTCTCGTCGGTGTTATGTTCTTGTTTTAAAAACATTGGTAGAACATTTGTTTGCACAACATCGCCATCCACACAGAAGAACATGAAGATGATTTGTGTCTGTATTGCTGGTACATACATACATATATGTTCACTCGTATCCAAAGGGTTAGGTATCCATTCGCTTGGCTTATTTCCGTTCAATGCGATGCATAGCCCTTTTCCTAAATTTGTTTATTTTACCCTTTTGCCTCATTTGTGCAATTTCATACAACTTTTTAGTGTAAATTTTCCCAAAGATTGTAAGGATTTTTATTTTTTTGCCATTTTCTCAATTTCCTGTTCAGACCGTTTGTAATTTTTTAATATTTCATAAACGTACTATTTTCATTTAGACCCGGTGTCGTCCAAAAGCAACAGGAAACCGTTACACTATAACATTGCTCCCCAATACTCTGTAATATAGTTTTACATTGCTCTCAATTTGAGAGCACAACAAAGCATCTGCTAACATTTCTGTTGCGTTAAGTAGATTCTATACAAATATACAGTGAATCACAAAACTATTTTGCTTACTCATTTTTATGAGAAATTTGTGTTTTTTTACAGTTTTATATTTATATATTTTTACAGTTTTATGTGTGAAACGGGATAACAATATTGTTCCAATTGGTAATAAACCTTGATGAAACCTTAATTTTTTTATTTAGTTATTGTTGCATTTTATTAACTTGCATCATCATTTTTAAGTTTTTTTTTTAAATTCAATTGCTATTTGTAATAATTTTGTCCTTGTTGTTCTAGGTTTAGAAGATCTTTGTGTTAAAAATGTCAAAAGAAGAAGCATTAAACGTTTTCGAGAAACAAGTTTTTTTATGCTCCTACAATTTCTATGAGAAGTGTTTATTCAGTACAAAATATGTTCTAATTTGGGACTATAGCTTTGTCTACCTTTCATAGATATCTTTCATCTCTATCTCCCCCTCTTTTATTTATAATTATAGGCAATATAAATAGATCAACCGTATGAACTCAAGTGAGCTGTGCTTTCAAAACGGTGGTTAGTTAAATTAAACCAACTAATGTTTGTAGACCGATTTTTCGGCACTGGAGTTACGAATATCTTTTGGAATCGGCAATATCATAAAACCGCCAGCATGATTAAACGTTGGTTTTATATTACTTATATTAAAAACTTTATTTGGCTTTAACTAGACCCTTGATGCTCATCTGAACCAATCATTTTGCATTTACTTTCGTCATTGAATATAGCAGCGAATGATAATCTTTTATATATGTTAATTTTGGAAATAAATGGTTTTTACATTGCCAGACGTGCGTAAATAATTTTTTCCTGAAAAAATCCTAATGGTTTTTCCCTTCGGCCTTTTGAACACAAATATCTACATACCAGCTCACAATAAGGACTAAATTATTTTTAATTGGAAATACATAACACATAAAATGTTAACAAAATATAAAATATAAAAGAATAATTTAACAAGTACGAAAGTACAATCGGTCAAGCTCGAGTTAGTTTGAGGGTGCTGTAGCTTAATTGATTAGCGCGTTTAATTATTAAGCATAAGTTGGTATTTGTGGCATCGAGCGATAGCCAACATGTTTGGGAAGGGTGCAATATTTTTCTGGAATTATATTCTAGTAAAACTTGTAATTCTGAAAACAAATCCCTCCCTCGCACCACCTTCAATATATTTCGGTAAAAAATTAAAAGCTGAATTTGCACAAAGAGCGAATGAGTGGCAAATACATTAAAATATGATTAAATGTGGAAAATGTTTTTTTTTAACAGTTTAGAACAGAATGGTTACCGTCAGTCATTAAATTGGCACCATCCGCAGCGAAGCGGATGTCGATTCGTCACCACACAAAGAAAACATTTTTGTTCGCATAATATTACAGAGTTCTTCTTGATGAGTCTCGCCGATAAGATTTTTTTTATTATAGATGTTGTTTTTGTTCTAGCACATTTTGTTTTTTTAGGAGTGCTGAATCCTCATAGTTTCTTGGAGTAAAGAAACCAAATGATCTATTGCCGAAAATGGAACATTATGTTCTGCACAGAAGGCTGCTAAATTTATTTCAATATTTGATACTTTGGCACTATACTTGACTGTATCACGAAGTTAAATGTTAGAACTTTTTTTTAATTTGGATAGCTGTTGTTTTTTCTACATGTTTAGATGACAAAGCATGAGCCTTTAAATCTGACACTGCAGCTTATGCTTTAAGTTCACAGCAACAAACTTTACAGTTGGCCAAAATGTTATCGCTTCTCTTAATCCAAGATTTAAACATTGCTTGCTCCTCCCACTAAATTTTCGTTTTCTACTTGAACGAGGTGGGAATTCTACAATATTTGTCACATCTGTCGGCAAAATTTAATTTTCTATACGCAATATTGTAAATTAAATGTTTGTTATTTACTGTAAAATAGAATGTACACTGTGATCAGTGGTGCACAAAAAACTATGTGATAATTACGTTGACGTATTAAGAAAGTATGAGTAAATGTTGCTATTATTATATTAAGCAAACGGGGTAAAATTATGGCTTTAGAAAATTAATTTAAAATAAAAAATTTGAAGTGAAAAATTAAAAAAAAAACTGCAAAATCTGCGCAATTTATAAAAACAACTTATTTTTTAAGCAAAAAACTTCAAAACTGCTCAATGCTTAAAAAAACTGCAAAATGCTTAAACAAACTGCAAAATGCAGATAAATCTGCATATTTTGACAACGCTGCTTATGTATGAATGAAAAAGAAATTCTTTTTAAAAATGAGTAGGTGAATAGTTTTGTGATTCAGTGTACATTTTTATAAGAATAACAAAAAATGTATGGAATTTTCATGTTAGATGGAAGTAAAACCAAGTTAAGCAAATCATAGCCAAACAAAACAAATCAATTTGTTAACAAGAACAAATCCATCAATGTGTGACAAATGGAAGCTAACTAATGAATAAATAAGAAAAATAAACAACAAACTTTTATTTGTAACGCCACAAAACTGTCAACTGTCAATTCAATTATGTTAATGAGATCTTTTTTGATATGAGTACGTATCCATCATCCGTTCTCCAATACAAATATACATAAATTTAACCCCACTTGTTGTAAATTTATAGCTTAATCCCAGGTAATAGAATTGCCTTGCATTAAATAATTCACTTTAACGCAGGAAACTTCTATATTTTGCTATTATGGTAATAGTGCTGTCCAAAGTGACACATGGACTCTTTTATGAATCTTTTAAAATACTTTAAAAATATTATTGTTGATGGATATAATACATATTTTGTCTTTTCCACACATACAAAAACTTTAGAAAATTATTAAATTCAGAAATTGGTTATACATACATACAGTGGCTCCAACGCATAATCGGACAAGATTTCGACTGATCTAAGTATGTTCTGCATAAAGGCAAAATATGATAAGGTATAGTTTTTTAGATTTTATTTACACTATATACGTACGTACAAACTTAATCTATTAATAATAAAAAAAAAAACAAAAATAATTAACGATAACTATACTTTTTAAGAAAAAAAAACACAACTCAATTTTTTGTGCTCAACGAACAATCGGCCAAAGCGAAGTAGAAATGAATAAAATACAAAAATCTAAAATTTAATATTTTGTAGGATATCTGTTGTTGTCCAGAACGCTATTTAGCCTTTGGAAATTGATTTCACCAAGTTATGACAAACTTCTAACCGACATAATGTGTTGAACTGTGCAATAGTTTCGACGGTTATGAATGAACCAAAGCTTGCAACTCCTGAAGTGTGCTTAGAATTGTTATCTTGATAAAAACTAAAGTTGTTCTCGATTCCCAATTTGCCTGCATTTGAATTTATATTTTGTTTTAAAATGTTGAGGTTGCTTTGTCCATTTTACCATCTACAAAATGCAAATTGCCGACTCCAGCCCTCGACATGCTACACAAAACATGACAAGGCCTTCTCCGTGCTTAACTGTGGCTTTTGTATTTTGATGTTTAAATTTGCTATTTGCTTTGCGCCACACAAATTGCTTAACGTGTTAACCATGAGGATGAACTTGCTTTCGTTAGTGAATAAAACCTTAAAATAATAAAAACAACAACATTTTTTTAGATGATTTACCGCCAAATAACTTGGTTCCAAAAATCCTCTGTTTTAAGTAAATACTCTTGGGCAAACTTCTTTACTCTACGGTTTTTATTTTTAGTATAAGCCCTAAAATGGATTTTTTCTGACAGTTCTTCCACAGTAATCGTATTTATGTAATGTATTGCAAACAGTATTCACACAAACATCTTTTTCAGTGCGAGATTTAAACGATATTTTAAGATCTTTTGTGGTTTTAAAAAAATCTTGCTTGATTTCTTTAACAAACGAACGTTCTTTTCTTTCATTTAATATTATAACTTGAACTACTCTGCTTTTATTTGCCGGTCTAAATTCATTATGAAATCTTTTTATAATGTCATGGACAGTAGATTTACTGGCTGAATTTCAGTTTATGGGGGACACCCCTAGAGAAAAAATCTAAATATGCCATCCCCTTCAGAATGTTCCCAGGAGTACGAAAATCATAATGAAAAAGGGGGCTCACGCCCCCTATGGGCGTGGCAGTCGAAAAACGACCCGGCCCACCTACGTAGACAATATGGGTATCAAATGAAAGCTAATGTCTTCACGATTCCAAAAATAGCCATAGTTGCCAGATCGGGCGGTTTTTGCAGCCGATACGGCCATTTTTGTTAAATAGGGGCGGGGGTGAAAAACGACCCATGCCACCTACTTAGGCAATATTGGTATCAAATGAAAGGAAATGTCTTCACGATTCCAAAAATACCCGTAGTTGCCAGATCGTCCAGAATTTGAGGAAGATATGTTAATTTTTATAAAATGGGGGAAGGACTTTTTTTGTTTATTTCTTTTTAGCTCGGCCAGAGGCCGAGCACTCGAGATCCCCGCCGTCTAGAATTAAGACATACTGGAGTTAAAAACCCCTAAGCCCGGCCATAGGCCGGTCACGCAGAAAAACTTTACTAAGCGAAGCCAGTATAACAAATTTTCATTAATCAATCAGAAGCTTTCAAGAGTTTTCCTCGTTTCTTAATTTTGTACTTATCCTCATTTATGATTTGACTCTTGACACGAGAACAAGCAAAAAAAAAAAAAAAAAAATTTCCCCCACCCCAAATTTTGCCAAAATGGCCATATCGGCTACAAAAATCGCCCGATCTGGCAACTACGGCTATTTTTGGAATCGTGAAGACATTAGCTTTCATTTGATACCCATATTGTCTACGTAGGTGCGCCGGGTCGTTTTTCGACTGCCACGCCCATAGGGGGCGTGAGCCCCCTTATTCATTATGATTTTCGCACTCCTGGGGTCATTTAAGGGGGCGTGGCATTTTTTTTTTTTTCCCAGGGGTGTCCCCCATAAACTGAAATTTTGCCAATATGCGTAACCACTTGTTTTAGCATGATTTTGTTTGACGTTGTTTACCCTTACAAGAGTTTTGCAAGATCAAACAACATAAAATAAAATAAAACTAAATATTTGTTGCGTCTTGTCCCAAAAAACCAAATTTTTTTAAATAAAAAACGAGTTCATATATATGTATTTTATTTAGTGGTTACGTCCTTTTCCTCAAAAATTTGCCAATTGTGACCGTACCCTTACTTTCCAAATTTAATTTGACTATTAATTGTCTTATTTCGACAGTAGTCTATTTGGCACTTGGAGCCATTTAGAAATAACTATGATAAAAAAATCCAGTCTTGATTTTAGTATTTGAAAAATAACGGAATTTAATGTTAGATTTTTGTATTTTAATAATTTCTACTTCTCTTTTTCCGAATTGAGTTGTTTGAATTTTTTCTCTTAAAAGGTATAGTTATCGTTAGATTTTTATAAAGGTAAGATCACATGATTGCCGCAATGTAACAATTATTGGTGTGATTTATGCACCAATCGTGTGAACTCACAATTTATTGATTCAGACGGCAACCTTTGACAATATTTTTCTTATTTGTTCCAATTAAATACAACCGTGGCACGGCAATCGTGTGACTACTCGAAGGACAATAATGTGGCAATAAAAATGTTGTAATTGCGCCAATACTTATTGGTTGCTTGAGCGGTGAACCAGAGCAGGCATGACGCGAAATCGAAACGAGATATCCGGGACATACGATAGAAGATTGTAAGGCTAAATTTGCTAAGTCTGGTCAGGGTGCAGAAAACATTAAGTCACATTGGCCGCATTGGACTGCAATTCAAGGGGTTTTTTGTGTATTTCAATTCGAAAAGAATATTGTTCGAATTTGCATACTTTTTACATTGCATTTCGAAAGCTTTTGCTTTCGAATCTTAAGACACAATAATCCCCCAGTTTTATAACCGCCACATTGCAGCAAAATGGAGAACTGTGTCAACGCTTGATATACAAGAAGCTGATGTAAAAATCAGTTCATCACAATATCATTTACTTCCTGGGACAGCAAGTTCTTTTCTTTTAGAAACATCTGCCAAAGAGAAAAAGGACATTTTTCACCGAACAATGCAGTATTTAGAGGCGGAAGAGGACTATTGCCACGCAATAGAAATGTGTTTGGCATCACAAATGACGAAGATCGCAAAGAAAAATAAAAAGGCTGCCAATAAATTGCAGTTGCGTGCAACTTCTCAAACATGATGATGATTAACTTTTTTTTATTTTTAAGTATTGAAGTTGTTATTTCTGTTTGATTTTTTTTTTTTAATTTAGTTGTCATAAGAATGTGATAGATATTAATGATCAAATATGTTATGTTATTTAAGATATTAATGATCAAATATGTTATGTTATTTAAAAAGACCAAAGTGTAAATATACAAAGTGAGTGCAGTAGCACAGCCGATTGACTTTGTTTACAATTTATTCATGTCAAAAGTAATACTTTTTCAAGTGTTTTTTACAGTAGTGCGTTTTTTTACACAAACACAATGCCACAATTGTGTTGTATTTGTTGTAGATTTGCATTCACCTTGTATAATTACACCATGAAAACGACTGAAAATATGATTTATATTATTTAAAAATACTAAAAATTAATAAAAAAAGAAATAAAATATTTTCTTTTTTTAAAAGAAAATTTTATTTGTCAGAAAACAAAAAAGAAAAAAAAATAAACATAACAAAATTTAAATTAAAGACAACAGCTGTTTCGCAGTGCTATCGTATATTGTAACAATCGTGTAACTGGTAAACATCAATTATTGTCCCTTTATACTATGTTCAGATATGAAACTTAATTGAGTCAATATTCGGTTAATTGACAATATTATTTTAAGTGTTCAGGCATACGCAATTTTCAGCTTACTCAATAATCATTTGACAAAAAATACTCTATATGGTTGTTGTGTTTCTATGTAAACAAACTTACCTTCATATTGACTTTTCAATGATTTCTTTTGTTGACATTTGCCATATTATACAATTTTGTTCACTAAACACAGTTGTGAACAGTGTTGCATTCGAAATCTTACTCAATATTATAACAATTTCGTACTTATTGCGCAATAATTAATTGAGATTTTATATGGAATATTGAGCTCAATAATGGCGTTAATTGCGATTAACGCAATTAAGGTGCATATGTGAACACGGTATTATCGTTGTGCGCCAATTTGCGGCAAACAAATTTATGAAATTTTAGGCAATCGTGTGACTGCGAAGAATTTGATTGTAACAATCATTTAATTGTCCTCGAAATTAGCACAATAACAATTGTAATCTTATTTTAAGAAGGTGTAGTGTAAATAAAAAAACAATATCTTAAGTACATTTTGACTTTGTTCAAAGATCAGTAAAACTATTGTCCGATTATGCGTTGGAGCCACTTTATGTCCTCTATACTAATCAAATGCGGCCAGTTGTGCATCAGCAAGTAAGAGACTAATTAATAGATTCCTGGAATTTAACATGTAAGAAATTGTTTATTTATTTATATTTTGTTTTTTGACACTCAATCGTCCTATTTGGAAACATAAAATTAAGTACATATTTTCACGTAAGATATTTTTGCTATTAAATCAAAATCTAATTAAATCTGGACTCTTAAAGATGCCTTTTCTTTTATTACAGTTGTACTTTGCTAATGTTTGTGTAATAACTTTTTAAATTAAGTCTACTATAGAATGTATGCGTAGACAACACATTTTGTTATATTTATATTTCTTCTTATTGTTTGTTGTTAGAACAAAGATGCTAAAACAAATAAGAAAAAAATATGACATCTTATGTTTTCCTCTTTTAATTAAGAATCTACGACATAAATAAACACACTCTATCAAATGTCCCCACATATGTACATAAATATGCTCGTAAATAAATCATAATTCAAAAACAGTTATTAAAACCTAATATCGATTTGACAACACTTATTGATTTATTATCATCTGCTGCTATTGCTGACCTAATTTATCACATTCCTTACTTTACTTTGCTTTAGTTCAATGTTCTCTCTCTCTCTATCTGTCATTCACTCTCATAATCCTTGGCTACCTGTTAACGCAGCAATATACAGCATTTGTTTTTTATTATTTTTTTGTGTGGAGGATAATAAAACATAAATTGGTCCTTTAGCTGTGTTTAAAGTAAATGAGTATTTTACTGTTATTCAGTGCGTTCTCTCTGGGACTGATACTCTCTGTTAGCTGTTAACTGCAGAGAGAGTGTTTAAGGAATTTTTATGGAGAAATAATGTAAAAAAAGGAAATAAAAAAGTGGGTTTGTATGTAGATTTATACATACATACATACATACTCGTACATACTTACATTTACATGTAAAATGTAATACTAGTCGTTACAATGGCTACACGTTTTTACAATAAAACTTTTTTCTTCTTATTTTCTTAGTTAAAATTCATTGTTGCCAGATTTGACAATTTATCATTGCAATATCATTAATTTAAATATTTTTGAAATTTATCTATTATTTTAATATCAAATATCGAAAATCATTCCGAGTATTTTGTTTGCTTTCAAAGTTTCATAAAAAGAAAATTAACAGGAACATAAACAATAAATTAATGTCATTTAAAAGGAAAATATTGTAGTCTAACAAACAAAAATTGTACATTTTAATATATTAAAACTAAAAACAAAAACTGCTTGACTTGAATTTAAAACAACATGATTTAATTCTACAACACTTTATTATTTACAACAAATTTAAGGCGATTTGGCATAGATGCGACCAGTTTTTGGGTAATAGTCGGCGAAATATTTGACCACTCCGTAAAATGCGCTTTTTTTTAAATCGTTTTTGTTAGAAATATAGTGTTCACTAATGTTGATTTCTAAAATTGACCATAAATTTACGATAACATTTAGGTCTGACGATTTGTGCTTTGCATCATTATCCTGGTAAAATCGAAAATATGATCTTATACCCAGGTTTTTTGAGCTCTCTAACAAGTTGTTCTTAAGCATCTGAAGGTACTTAAACTTATCCATGGTTGTTCCAACAAATCTTAATTCCCATTACCAGCAGCTGTCATACGGGCCACAACCATGACACTGCCACCATCATGCTATTTGTAAAGAAATTTAACTTGATAATGATGTTCATTGATAGTGATGTTTATCAAAGATTTATGCCCATTTAAGTGATTTTCGGATGTGAAATTTATATGGGTGCTATGTTCAAATATGGGCCAATGCAAACAAAATATCGTGTTGTATATATATAACATAGACCAAATTCCGGAACGACATTTTTATGGGGGCTATGAGATATCGTTGACCGATTCTTAATATTTTCAACAACACTTGACCTTCTGTATTAAAATAAAGGGCGCTTTATTTCATTTTATTATACCCTCCACCACCAAGAAAATATAATACAATATAAAAAAAGAATTCCTAAGAAAATCATTAAAATATTTATTGTATTGAAAAGAGTAAAGTTTCGAAATTATAAACGAAAAATTATATCAGATTGATGTCCACAGCAGCTTTAAATTTCATAGTCTATGGTGCAAGACGCATTCATCATTTTGACGATTTTACATCCAAGTCATCTGGCAACTATGTTAATAACATTAATTTTAACTGTAACACATACAAGTATGTAAACAAATATAATACTGTATGTGTATGTATGTATATTAACATGACATTTGTTTTATTGTTGTTTTTGTATGACATTTCTTTCTTCTCCCTTGACACAATGAGCCAATAAACTTGAATGTTATGAGTAACATTTAGAAGGCAAACAAAAGGAAAAAATACTTAACAGCAACAACAACAATAAGAGCGGCAATTAAACACAAATGAGCAACTGTTGCTTTAATAAAACCAAACACCAGCAACATGCTTTGCATAACGTTTTTATCCTTTGGCCAAAGCAGCCACACATTTTCGTTAAAGTTGCGCGCTTACGTTCTTAGTAATAAATATAGTATGTAAATACACATACGAGTACATAGCAAAGTGTTGTAGTTACAGTTTTGTTATGCTTAATGCTTTCGGTTAATATTAAAATAATTTACTATTTACTTTTCTGAATAAAAGGATTCTAAAAGTGATAACAAATAATATATTTGCTTTAAATCACACACGCAATTGATTTCGTCTGGACAACTTTTTGTTGACACTGTTGAAAACTCTGAAAAAAATCTACTATAACAATAGAAAAGAAAAGAAAAGAAAAAAAACATGTTCATGCTTGTTAAATAATTACCAGTCTGTATCACGCTGTCTGTGAAAACAAAAAAAAAAAAGAAAAACAAACAAAAAACCAGTGCAAATTGTATTAAAAAAGTTATCATTCTTTCATTTCCGTTGTTCTCCCGGAAAGAAAATAAAAAAAATAAGCAAGGGTTTGTGGTTGTATGAGAAAATGTTTGTTTGTTTGTTTTTATTTCTCTACATTTTCTGTTTAAATCAACATCATTTTCAGCTGGTGTTTGGTTGCTTCGTTGGCTGGAAAATAAACAGCTAAAAAATTAAAAATTAAAACCACTACAACAAATGATTAGCGAGCAAAATTATTTTATACAGCCATTATAATTATCAAGTGAACACACAGACACCCAAATTACATACATACAGTACTTATTATATGTACATAGTACATATAAATCTTTATACATATGTACACACATTTCTTTATACATACATACATACATATATCGTTGGTCTCATGTAGAAAGGCCCTAACTCGCTATTTTTTCGAAATTCGTTTTTTTCGCGATTCTAGTGCATTTAACGCAAATACACCTCCTCACAAAAATTTATTGAATTAGTGTAAAAAATAACGCTTTTATAAGCAGTTGTACAAAAAAATTTACATGTTGAATATTACAGTTTCTCTTATGTTTTTACCTTCTCCTGTAAAGTTTCAAATATGCGAGTTAGGGCCTTTCTACATGACACCATCGATATGTATTTTAGGCTAAGAACCACAACAAACAGCCCAAAAGAGTGTAAGTTTGTGAGTGCATTTTTAATTAACAATGTTTCTCAGAAATAAAATTATAAATAAAAAATGTATGAACATTTTAAAAGCAAATACAACAACTTGGTTTAAGAAAAGCATAATCCTAAACAAAATTTCATAAAGAAAATTTTAATACAAGTTTATTTTTTGTGTCGTCTTTAGCCTGGCATAAATTTTGTGTGTTTTCGCACGCCATCGTTTTCCTAATAAAAGTTGTCGGTTTTAATTAACACACAATTTTTAAAGGCACTTTTTAATTTTAGCTAATTTTAATTTCTTTGATGTAAAAAAAAATTCCGTTAAAATCAGAAAAAGTGCAAAAATATTTTTAAATTCTATAATATTTTATTTTAATAATAATTTTCATGTAACAATTCCTACCTTCAGTAAAAATAATTTAAAGAAAAATTAAATTTAATGAACTCGAGCCGAAATAAAAGAAATATCAATGATTTAAAATTAACAGTTCAAAATAAAAATAATAATTATTCTTATTCTATAATAATAATAATATCGTTTTAATAAAACTACTCTCCAAAATATCATATTATCTGTTCTAAACTCGAACGACTGGTTCAAAATGCTTCTTGTAGTTTAAAGTTTCCCTGATATAACGCAAGATTTTAAAAAACCGACAAGTGTTGTCAATTTAAAAATCTGATAATATTGTACACATAAAATCTGGTCCTATTTCTAATATTAATGTGAAAACAAAGAAAGTGATTGAATATTTTCAAACCACAATCATATATTAATATTTTAGATAGGCAAAAATAAAATACTAAAATTAATTTTTATACGCACCCCACCAAAAAGATGGGGGGTATATGAAGTTTGTCAAAAAGTATATACATATATTCTGGGTCCTTATTAAATTCTAAGATGATTTGTTAGCCCGTCTTTCCTTCTGTAGAAGGCACTATAGAGCTTCGAACAAATGACATAGAACAATGAAATTTTTCCAAAATGTTTGCTATTGAAAATGGGCAAAATCGGTCCAGTAGGATACGAGTTATAGAATGTGCTTGAAGTTAGCTTCGTCAGTTAGCTCCGTTTTTAACATTACCATTGTTATGTATAAATTAACATACTTACTACTCATCGACTGTTTAGTTAACAGAGCTGCATTTTTTCATCTCAGTTATTATTTTATTATTAAAAACTAACAAAAAAACGTCAGTATCGATTATTCAGATAAGATATAGAAATTAATACACTTTGTAGATATTTTTATGAAGAGTATTTGCTTGTACAGAATTGTCTTAGTAAAAAAGTGGTACATGAAAATGTTCAAAAAACTACCAAAACTAGAAATTGTGCGCGATCTGTGCTATATAGGGTGGATAGCCATCACTTCAGAGATATCAGAACTGTATAGCTTATATTCAGAATGTATATCAGATCGGAAATATATAATTTTCAAAATGGAGAAATTTAACATTTTGCCAAAAGTGATACATGAAAATGTTCAAAAAACTACCAAAACTAGAACTATTAATTTTATTGCAATATTTTTAAATATATTGCAGATATTGCCATGAAATTTAGTATACGTTATTTTTATGACCAAATAAAGAAAGTGCGAAGATAATAGTAAGAATAGGTCCATCATTTGTCATGGCCCCCATACAAAAATCTTCCTGAAATATTGCTCAATTATACATAAATCGCAATACGATTTTTTTTAGTTCGGTCCATTTTTGTCTTTCAAATAATATAGAAAATAATAATAAAATTTACACTAAGACTGAATGGAAATAGACAGAATAAAGATATTATAGTCCTAAAACCAGTGTAGTTTCTGCATTTCTTATTACGTTTAGGTGTAGGGTATTAAAGATTCGGCACAGCCAAATATTGCATACACAAATAAATACCCACTGGCTGTACTGGCTAGACGAAGAGGTTATTACTTTCGCTATCTATTTTCGTTAATCTATGAAGAAAAAATCAGTTCATCATACGTCTTGTAAAACCGTTTAAATACCCATTAGTACGTGTAAATAAAATGTAAATTTTTTGGGCGTTACAACCTTCTGCACGAACGCATAATACCCACCACAATATGGTGGTGAAATGCATAATTAATGGCGTTTTCTTTTCTGGCAAAAATGTTACACGTTTTTCCCATTTCGCATCTTTTTTAATTTTTTTGTGTTCTTTTCTGAAAAAATATCAACACTGCTAAAGTGTAGTGTGTTCTTTTCTATAAATGTCACACTATAAATTAAAAAAATGGTGCACCTTTCACACTCTGAATTTTTAGAGGGGGAGAATCGCACGATAAAACATCTGACCAGTGATGCCAACTTTTGTGACTCAAAACGCGTAAACATTTTTGAAAAAAAGGCTAAATGGAAAATAATCCATATAAAACCACATCCAATTTTCTTTTTTTTTGCGTTTTGAGTGACTAAAATCCGGCTAAATCTAGCCCGAAAAGGGCTAAGTTGGCTTCGCTACAACTGACATTTGTTTTGTTTATAAATGTGTATTTGTGTTAAGAATCAAAAAAAATATACAAAATGGAAAATATTACTACTTTTTTATATGCTGAAAAAAATTTTGGATGACTTGTTGAATTCATCTTCATTATCTGATGATGATAAAATATTTTATATGATTATGGAAAAGTGAAAGGCTGTGTAGAGAACGTAATTATGAATACTCTGAAGTTGATGTACATTATTTTTATTTTTTAATTTTAATTTTAATTTTTTATTTTTAATTTTAATTTTAATTTTTTATTTTTAATTTTTAATTTAATTTAATTTTTTTTTTTTTTTTTCATTAGAAGTAAGTGCTAATTTACTATTGTATGTCAAATTTCCTACTTCTTATGTATATATGTAATGTATGTCTATATATATATAATTTTTATACTTTAAGAATTTGCGTATTAGTCGGGAAGGCGCCATTGGTGTTTTTGATAAATATTCATTGTCTTACTTCAAGCGATCTTACCAGGGAGCTATCTGCTGCTTCTTTTTTAACAAAAAAAAACAAAAAAGCTGTACATGAAAAAAGGTGTTACACTGTTGTCATTTTATGTTCTATTCTGACCATTAAAAATGCGACATCTTTAAAATGTGGGGTAAACATTATAAAAATGTACATAATAACTGCGTAACATTTTATTTCAGAAAAGAAAACACCATAAGAAATGACAAAATATTAATTATAGACACGCATAATAATAGATATTAATCATACGCACTCGTATGTAGGCATATGTAGGTACAAACTTCTTCTTCCTATTCTTAGCTGACGGTATCATCTGGATGATTAATTATAATTAATTCCATGAACAATGTTATTAATTTGTTTTGTTTAATTACACATTATCACTACATACCTAATAATATGCAGAATATTTAACAGTTTTATTGCTGGTTAATTTCATATTTCTATTTCTACTTTGCAACGTTGTAATAAGCTAAAGTTTGCGTTTGAGGGCAATTTTGATAAGAAGATTGTTTAAACAATTAGTCATATACATTTGTACAGTGGGGAGCAAAACTATCCGGATGTTTTTCATTAAGGATGGTGCTTTTGGATGCGCTGATGTGGCCTATGCCAATATTCTGGTATCGGTTGACTTTCATTTTGTCGCTCCAAATAACCTGTTTCCAGTCATATACTGTCCAATTTTTGTGGGTTTTACAGAAATAAAAGTGTTTTTTACATTTCTATCGGAAAGTGCTGGTTTTTCTTTTTCACACTGGCTACTAAACCAATTCTATTTAATGCGTGTCTAACCGTCCATGAACTGACATCATTACCAATACTTTTTGCAGCATTTATCGAGGTCTTGATGGCCTTATTATTATATTATACTTGTCTTATTTTCATTGCCTTAATTCCTCAATGCAAAACATTCGGACAGTTTTGTTTCCCACTGTATGCATGTACGAGTATGTATGTACACATATATTTTCTTTCCATTATTCATCAAGAAAGTTTAATAGAAACGTTTTATTTCTATTTCTAAAAAATAATTATTTAAAATGTTTATTTTCGTTTAATTTTTATCTTAAAATGTCATGACTTATTCCTTATAAGCATACATATCGCACCCTAAATACAAAAGGGGCACAACTCAAAATACTAAAATTTTCAGGAGAGGCAAAAAAAGTTCATCGTGCACAAGCAACACACTTTATATAAAAATACACATAACTGTATTTTTCCAGTTAAAGAAGATAGTGATGTGAAAGAAATTTTTGCAGTAGTTAGAGATGTACTCTGAATTAATTTATGGAAAAAAGTCAGTTTTGAAAAATTTGGAATTGTGACCCTTTTGTATTTAGGGTGTGATATGTATGCAGTATGAATATTTTTAATGTTATTTAGAATTAGTCTTTTTTAATTTATATATCATTGATTTTAACTAAATAACTAGTTATTTCCTATACCACCATGGTGGGCAGGGTATATTGGATTTGGGCTGCAGATTGAAATGCCCAATATTTGTACAACACCTACCTTAAATTACATAGATCAACTCACGTCGATTAAATGATGTCTGTTAGGTCCGTCTGGCTGGCTGTTCATGTAGACGTTATCGCAATTTTGGAGATATTTCCATAAAACTGGATACATGATATTTTTTCGATCCAAGGACGGTTGGGATTGAAATTGGTTAAATTCGTTCCATTATTTCAGCTAGAACCCATACAAATGTCCTGCCGAAAAATAAGTTGTGCACAAATTTTGAGGCTATTGGTCCATAATTAACCATAGCTCCCATATAAGGCCCATTGCCGAAAATTACTTTAAAGAGCATAACTCTCTTAAATATTCAACACAGATATGTTTCGTACAAATCATTCGGGCCAATTTTTTTTTTTTGGAAAGGGGATTGATTAAAGAAGTAAAGGTGGTGAAAGGAGAAAGCTTTTTATCAGAATTTTATGATAATCGGTCAATAATTAGTTTTAGCTCCCATATATTGGAAAATAATGTTAGATATAAAATATTCGGGTTAAATAATAGTGAATGTGATTATTTATAAAATTGTAAATCAATTGAGTAAATTTATTATAGATTTAAAACTAAACTAAGATAATATATAACATAAAATTCAATTACAAAATGATTTTACAAATTATTGTTTTACAAAGTGTATTAAATACAAGTATTAAAAACATTTTGTTCAACACCATATAAGTCTAATATATTGAAATAATTTATAACAAGTAACTATATATAATATTTGTAAGTCTTGTTTCACACTCGTCAGTTTTAGCTGACCAGTATTTCTTCAATACTCTATTGAACTTGCCATTTCTTTCACACACGTCAATTCAATTTTCGTATTTTTTATAAGAAAAAGGAAATAAAAAAATTGACTAGTACTGTCAAGTTTGTAGCCCTCTTATTCTCTTTTGCCTACTCATCCAAAAATACTTGCCTTGACGAGTCAGAATTGAAGAGTGCGAAAGCGGACTAAGTTGTGTTATTTTTTATATACTAAATGTCTGTAAATCTGTGCTAAATTTTCAGTATCTTCTTTATACAAGGTGGCGCAAAAGTAATCCTCCTATCAGAAAATGCTATAAATTTTGCGAGACCCCTAATGTCAGTTCTGTTTTGACATTTGTGTAGTAAACACATGCGAAATACACGTTAATAAACAATGTTACGCTACACTGCTGACAGAACTGACATTAGGGGCCTCGCAAAATTTATAGCATTTTCTGATAGGAGGATTACTTTTGCGCCACCTTGTAGTTAATTCTTTTAGTTGTAGGTACATTAATTATCTGTAACATTTCTAACATATAACGCCTTTTGTAGTTATTTTCAGTGTTTAACCGATACATTTTCAAAGTTTGGCTAGAGATTTAATTTACTACAATGTGAAGATAACTCAAGAAGATAATTAATTAAATTCTTACCTGTATTTTAAATAACTCGTTTACTCTGCTTAGAATAATAATTAATTATTCTTCCTGATAGTTTTGAGTCTATTGTTAATTTAATATATGGAATATATGGTTACCTTACTGATAAGAAGAGGAAAGAATTTTATAATGGATTGGTATCAAAAGGAAACGGCTTCAGGAAGAATAATTAATTATTATTCTAAGCATAGTAAACAAATTAATATAAATACGGCTAAACATTTAATTGCAAGAGTATTAACTATAAATGACAAAGATTAAAACAATAAAATAAGCAGAAGATAAGGAATATATTAGAAGATAATAATTTTCTAATTCGGCTAAATTCTAAATTAATGGGACAATATAAGGACAGAAATAGAAATAATATAAGAAGCACATTTGAACCGAAAATTTACAAATCAATAAATTATGACCCAGAAATACCACCACGATTGGAGAAATCAAAAATATTTGATACTGATAAATTTAGAATGGCTTACAGGACTTATCTAACTTATCTAATGTACTATTATTATCTAATGTATTAGATATTATTTAGTAAAACAAAAGATAGAATAAGAAAATGGGATATGTCAAATGTTGTTTATAAAATACCATGTGACGGAAATGATAAGGAAAATTATAATAAATTATATACAAGGTACAATGAAAAATAAACTAAAAACAAGAATTTCTGGATATAAATTACACCAAAGATATAGAGACAATTCTACTTTGTTACAGATAATTAATGTACCTACAACTAAAATAATTAACTACAAAGCGGATACTGAAAATGTGGCACAGATTTAAAGAAATTTAGTACACAGACAAAAAAAAACACGACTTTTAAATATTTTGTAATTATTAATATTTGTTCACTTGTTATAATTTGTTTTCATATTTTGTTATGTTAAAAATTTTCATATACTTTTTTATATGACAAATCCATATGCATGTAATTTGAAATTTATTAAATAAAAATTTTTTCCTGCAAATGCTACAGAAAGAAATAGCGAGAATAAAGATTTTATTTCAAAAAGACTTTAAGCTTAAACAATTATTGGATATCATGACACCTAATTCTGCAACGGTCGGTCGATATTTAGTGATAGCTCCCATTATACTATGTTTCCACGGAATATGCTTCACTCTCTATTCATGCTTCACACCCCAATCATGTGCGAAACAACTTGCTTCACCATACAAAATTTTAAGAGCGAATCATGTAGATTCATATTGAATCTACTTGCGAAGCACGAAAAATTGCACTCTTCTCTAATTTTTATCGCAAGTTTATCTGCTCTAGCTGTAAAAATTTAATATTATGGTAAACAAAGCAAATTATTTTCTTGTTGCTGGAAGTAAAGAAAGTAAATACGTACGAATGTATGTTTTTTTTGTTTCAAATAAGCTAACTAATATCCACTCACTTTTTTTGTCCATTAAAAAAATTTATTTTCCACAAATTGTAAATTCTGTTTTTTTTTTTATTCTGTTTGTTTATTAAAAACAACTGTCAAATCGAATCAAGTTTATTAGTCATGTAAACAGCATGATTCATAAACATGATTCAGAAGGCGAAGCAGGTGATTCAAGTCGTCGTGGACACATAGTATTAGATCCTACGAAAATAAAAAAAAAAAATTAACACAGAAAATATTGACTTTTACAGAAGTCTTGCCACGAAATTTTTGGATGATCGGTTCAAAATAGGCCTTAGCTTGCATATAGCGCCCATTTCTGAAAAAAATATGATCATACTTGACCCACTATACTTTCTTAGAGGGAGTTGACACGCTGCAACTTTTACCTGGGAATTTTCTCCTGTGACACGAGTTTATAGATGAAAACAAATTGTTGTTTTAGATAGCAACTTGTTGTTTTAATTTTAAAGTGTATCAATTTGTACGCTTATCGCATCGAATTTGCTTTCGTATCGCAACAGAGAGTAACGCCCCTGTAATGTAACTGGTTCCTATTACTATATATGGCAACACATCTGCGAATGAGTGAAATAGGAGAAATTAATAATTTAACTTCAAAATGTCGCAAGAATGGTGAAACAAATATTTCATCAGGTGAAATAATGGGCAGATGTCAACAAATTTCAATGAAAACCGTCCTTGGGCCAAAACCGTCATGTACCAAATTTTATCGAATTATCTTTAAAAATGTGACCTGTACTATGCTTACATGCTTTACATGGATAGCCAGCCAGATGGACGGATATTATTATGTCGGCTCAGGAAGTAACTCTGAAATTATCGTTATACTTTAAGGTAATGTTGGACTAATGTTTTGGGGCGTTACAAACATCAGCACAAATGGCGGTATAGGTCATAAAAGCACAACAACTTTTTATATATTTAAATTTGTATATGCAGATAATAAATAGTAATATGTAATAATTTTCCAAATAATTAATTTGTATTTTCTCTAAAAAAATATTGTACAAATGTATAAATGCACTGCACTCAATACTTTTATCTCCTGGCAAGAAAAGCGCTTTCTTTAAAATTTTAAAGTTTCTTTAAAATTTAATATAAAAGTATAATATCTTAATAATCACTTTTTTTAAAATTCTCTCTGTATGTATGTATGCAGGGTTTTTCAGTTTTTTTAAGTATACAAATCCTATTACAGACATAAAAATAAATATTTTATTTTTGCATGACATGTATAAGAATGGTCGGATGCTAGAAAACATTTTTTATATGTATATGAAAGTAAAAAAGCTTGTATATATGTGGGTATACAAATGTATATGTGTTTGATTTTTGAAATGCTATACTATTTAAATGTAACAATCACAAACTTAATTTAATCATGTGACACATATACTTATATACATACGAGGATATATACTATATATTAGGGATGCCAAGCTGGATTTGATTTTGAAATTCCGGGATTCGGAATTTTAAAAATGTAAATCTCGGTAATTCCGGTTTTTTATTTCGTAATAAAAAAAAATTGGTTTGTTAATTATAAAAACTATTTATTTCAAAAAATGAACTTATATTAACTATAAGGGTGCCCCGATATACTAGGCGATAGTGTGGCAGACTATCAGTCAGAATGTTGCGGGTTCGATTCCCGCCAAAGACTCTGGGTGTTTTCTGCAGATAAGCCAAAAGCTTCGCAGTTTGTCTTTGTTAATTATAATTATGTTTCAAAACAAACATTTTCTGTCCTAATAGCATTAATTTTTAAACTAAAAAGTTTATAAAACAAATTTTGTATTTTATAAACCATTAGTAATTTGGAAACATAATATGTAACATTAGATTGAAAATTAGATGGAGCAATAAAATATGTCATTTCGCCTTTAATTTCTATATTAATTTAAAAGCAATACAGCTCTATGCAAAAAAACTTTAAAACAGGCTGATAAACCTCTGTTTCGAAAAATTCCTGAAAGTATCATGCAAAAACACCATTTAACTTAACATACGTATGGTAAATCATCAACAAAAATTTAAAATGTAGTAAAAATATTTTATTGTTTTAACAAATAAAGTTTTGTGAATTTTTGTGTAGATTTTTACAAAAAAAAAAATCTTTTTTAATGTGAAAATTAAAGTTTTTTGAAAGCATTCAATGAAAATAATTGAAATTGTATGAATTTTTTTTACATAAAAATGCTTAAGTCGGTTTTAGTGAGTATTAAATTCTGAGTAAACTGAAAAAAAGAATTGGCGGAGCTCCAAAAGTTTTGTAAAATTTTAATTTTTGTTGATGACTTTGTAAATAATTTTGAAATGTTTCTGACATTTTTAATTTGTGGAATCTATTTTAATTTTCTTATTCAAAATTAAAAAAAAAAACATTAATTTAGGATAAGTGAACATGTTTTGTATTTCTGTATCTTAAAGAAAAAAAAATAGATAAAAACAATTATACTTCACTGATCTTTTACACAAATACTAATTCCGGGATCTGGATTTCGGGATTGGCATCCCTACACAGGCATATTATTATTATTTTTATATAAATATATACGAGTATATCATATGTACAATTATGTGTTTTTATAAATCTTTTGTAAATCGTTAATACATGTACGAGTATTTAATTCAGTATTGAAGAGTTTTAAAATTTGTTTTTTTTTACTGTTGTTAAAGGATATTAAGTTTTGGTTGAACCAGTTTGTTTTACATTTACTTTCAGTTATTAAGCTATATTCTTAGGCTTATTATTACTTTTTTTTAATGTAATGAAATCAAAGAGTTTTGTTTTTATTAATGTTGTATTTAAAATGAGATTTATTTAAAAAAAAGTTACTACATCCTTCAATTATCAAAGGAAATATTTAAAAAGAAATAAAACTTTTTGAATTAAACTAAATACATGTATATTAGGTTGTCCCAAAAAATATTTGTTTTAGGGTACAAGTTTATAGGGTAAAGTATTTTTAAGATTTTTTTCAGATTTTTCGGAAAAGGTTTTAAGGTCGCACAAGTCGAAGTTTTGCCAAAAAATCGGCTTTGCCTGCCGATATTCTTTACTTTTGAGAAAACAATTTAAAAGAAAAATGTCCCAGCTTTACTTTTGTGTGCAAAAACTATAAGTTTTGGCAATGAATTTGCTTATTTAGGTACCCTACATAACAATATTTCATAATTTTTTCCATAAATTTCGTAAATAACGCTTTATAACTTTTTAAATTTATATGAAAATGAAAAAAAAACTAATGATGCTGTTTGAAAGATCTATTAATTCTAAATAATTTATTGAATATAATATAATTTTGAACTTGCTCTTACCGTTCCACAGTTATAAAATTTTTAAGGTTTGATTGTACCTGATGATTATTAAATGTTCAAAGTTCAATTTTGTTGCTTTGTAATATTCTTGCTCAACCTTCCGGAAAATCTAAAGAACAAACAGAGTTCTTAAAACTAAATCGGAATTTTTGGAAAACGAGGATAACTGCAGCGTTGATAGCGATGGTTCGAACGATTCAATCTATGAACCAACAAAAAATTGATTTATAAAAAAACTAAACCAACTTCCTAAAAAAGCACCAGCTTTGTGCAAGTCTTGACAGCAACGGAATTAGTTGCCGTAAACATTCGTTCAGAAATTTTTTTTCCTAAATGATTTAGAATTAATAGATCCTTCAAACTGCATCAGTTTTTTCATTTTCACATAAATTTTTAAAGTTTAATGGGTTATTTACGATATTTATGGGAAAAATTATGAAATGTTGTAATGTAGGGTAGCTAAATAAGCAAATTTATTGCCAAAACTTATAGTTTTTGGACACAAAAGTAAAGATGGGACATTTTTCTTTTAAATTGTTTCCTCAAAAGTAAAGATTATGGTGGTTTTTGACAAAGTTATGAAGAAAATTCAAAAAAACGGCAGGCAAAGCCGATTTTTTGGCAAAAATTCCAGTTGTGCGACCTTAAAACCTTTTCCGAAAAATCTGAAAAAATCTTAAAAATACTTTACCCTATAAGCTTTCAAATTATGCTTGATCACCCATGAAAATCAAAAAAAACAAATTTTTTTTGGAACAACCTAATGTATATGAATACATTTGTTGAATAAGCAGATATATTTGCATTTAAATATTAAAATTTTTAATACCTTTTTGTAAAAACTAGTTTCAGTTTTTATTTCTCTTCTACAAGGTGGCGCAAAAGTAATCCTTCTATCAGAAAATGCTATAAATTTTGCGAGGCCCCTAAAGTTCTGTTTTGACATTTGTGTAGTAAACACATGCTAAATACACGTTAATAAACAATGTTACGCTACACTGCTCCAGAACGCGGAATATTGCTGACTGACATTAGAGGCCTCGCAAAATTTATAGCATTTTCTGATAGAAGGATTACTTTTGCGCCACCTTGTAAATGTGTGTACGGATTCTTTACCTCTTTGTAGTTTTGCATAGCAACCAGTCATGTAATGGTAAGTCCATGGTGATTGCCCCGAAATAGCGATTTTTGCTATATTTTAGGGTCTCCATTAGCAACTGAATTACCTATATGACTACAAGGCATTACAAAATCGGATTATAAAAGGACACTTAATGACAAATGGATTTCCAATAGATTGTTTCTATTTTTAAAGTAACTATGACCCAGATTATTTAGGTTTGTTTTTTTTCTTTGTTTTGAAAAACAAAGTTCTCGTTCAAGAACCCATTCGTTCTGTTTACGAAAGTGCAAACTAATACATATATACATACACACATACATACATATATATATTTTAATTAATTTATTTTCTTATTTTTATTGCAGATCAAATAAATTTTCTTAATTTTCTCAACTTTTATCACATTACAAACAAATTGCAAAAGTTTTTAACATCAAAACGATATAAATAAATGTATAAATGTATTGAAGGATGACTAAAAAAAAATATCACTAAAAATCAACAAATTGTTTGCAAATAATCAAATCAAACCGATAAACAAACAAAATACGAAATTATTGAAAGAAGAACATTTATTTAGTTGTGTCAATTGATTGATATTTAAATTTACAATTTAACCTAAACAATAATAAAAATTTCACTCAAAAAACCAAGAGAAAATGCTAAATTAATAAATAAATAAATAAATTGAAAGAGAAAAGAGAAATTCATCAAACAGAAAAAGTAGCTGTAATTAAAAATTGAAAACATAAAAATAACTTTGTTTTTAATTAAACTCTAACAAAAACTGAAAATACTGATTAAACAAAAATTTCCAAAGCCATAAACTAAAAAGCAAAAAAGCGTTAACGAAAGAAAGCCAGTCAAAAGAGGCAGTAATAGAAAAAGTGATAAAAAGGAAATAAACTGAACAGTTTTATTAGTTCTTATACATGCGATTGTAAATATTTTTAAAAGTGAAAATATAGATTTAAAGTGGTTTTTCTTGTATTATCGATGAAGTAAAACAAAACAAAATAAAACAAAACAACGTTGTCTGCTTTGTGGAGGAAAACAAGCGGAAGCGGAAACAGCATCACAGCACTCACAGCAGTACAATAGAATTCAACTGTAACGTTATATATAGGAATAAATATTTATTGTGACAACTGTGTGTTTGTGGTATTCTCTTAACAAAGAATTTATTTTAAAATTAAAAAAAGCCAGAAATTTAAAAATTTTATAAAATCAAAAAAACAAAAAAACTAGTTGAATTTCGAAGTGGAAACTAAGTATAAATTCTCTGCTCCTCCTCCTCCCCCCACCACCACGTTATTACTAAACACACATAAGTTATGTACATGTAATAAAAATGGTCTAATTGCACGTTGTTGTTTCCAGCATTGAAAGGTAAGTACGCAACAAAAATTCCATTACATTACTTTTTAATATTTATTTATTATTGCGTTGTGTAATTGCAATAATAATGCCACCAACACAATACACACAAACTGTTAGCTATGTATGCTGGTACTCAAACTCTTGTTGCCGTAAGGATTTCGTTTTTATTTTTTCATATTTATACCCTACACCACCATAGGGTTGGTTTACGTGGTAGTTCACTACGTGTGAACACTTAAGTAGAGTCGAAGGGACCCCGTTTTAAAACCATCATAGGGGACATTTATGCTGATGTTTGTAACGCTCGAAAATATTAGTCAAATACCCAACTTAAAGTATACCAAGTCTAAATTGCTTAAACGATGTCCATCCCTCAGCTGGCTGGCTTGGCTGGCTGTCCATGTAAACCTTGTGCGTAAAGTACGGGTAGCAATTTTCAAGATATTTTGATAAAATTTGATACATAATCTTTGATAATTTTTAATTAGGCTTGAGTTCATTAAATTTAATTTTCATTAAATTATTATTTTTACTGAAGGTAGGAATTGTTTTTACAACACGAAATCTTATTTACATATTTCAAGAATCACCACATTCAATTAAAAAATTAACAGTTCAACTAAAAACAATAATTGTACTATTTGATACATAACATTTCTTCGGCTCAAGGACGGATGGGATAGTATTTGGTTGAAATCGATCGATTATTTTATGTAGTCCTCATACAAATGTCCCCCCGAAATAGGGATTTATTGGTCATAAATGATTGATTTATGTACGTATACAAACAAATTTCGCCAAAAATACGTTGTACATGAAGCTTATTAACATATATAAATTATCTGCACATCGGTCTGTAATTTACCATAGTTCCAATATAAGGACCACTTTCCAAAATCACTTAAGAGAGCATTCAACAGAAATATGTTTCATATATACATGAATCATGACACTTAATTTTATAACGGTCGATCCATAATTAGTCAAATCTGCCATATGCTCGTAAGACCTCTTCATCACTTTAAAATTTAAAGATTTTTAAAAGTGTTTATATCGAGATAAAATTTAATATAAACAATATTTATGTGACCATGAGTCATGTCATTTTGGATGATTGGGCCATAATCGGTCCTATTTTTGCACATTTACTGGTTGTAGGGTATTATATTGTCGGGCTTGACTGACTATACTCTTTTACTTATTCTAATTGCGAAATATTTGACATTTCCATATAAAAATCATCAATTCAAATATGGTACGTTGAATATTTGAATAAAGTTGTTAAAGTGTTTATAATTGTACAGAGTTGAAATGAATTTGTTGGTTTGTTTGTTTGTTAATTTATTTATAATTTTAGTTTGCTTGGGATTTATAACTGTTTTGCATAAAATGGGAATTAAATAATTGTAAGCACACTTTTACGAATATATTTTGAGTTTTAATTGTGGTGAAAATATTTAGGTTAAATATAAAATCTGTATAACAACAACTTTGTTTTACATTTAAATAAAGTTTAAAAAATTTTGTGTGACAATTTTATTAGTTAGAGAACAGTGAAAAAGAGAAGTTAACAAACTATTGACTATTAATTACAAACTGAAAAGGAATTTTTCGAGGTTAAAGTGAATTATGGAGAGGGTCTAATGTGCGACTTTTGACAAATTATGGACCGACCATTATAAAATTAGGTGTCATCATTTCTGTATATAGTATATGAAACTTATTTGTGTTGAATATTATTTGAATAACAACATTCTTAAGAGAGTTATGCTCTTTAAAGTGATTTTCGAAGGTTGTTGTATATGACAGCTATGATCATTTATAAAACGATCTGCACACAATTTGAAGATGTGATTTGGTTTCATTTACCACTCATTTGCGTTGAAATTTGTTGAATACTTGCATAATTTAAACATTTATGATCGTTAAACCCTTATTTTGAGAGAATTCCGATTTTCACCAGTTTCAATGCCATCCGATCTCGGATCGCAAAATATCATGTACCAAATTTTATCGAAATATCTTCTCAAACTAATATTTAGATTAAAATTTTTATGACCTGTACTCTGCGCACAAACTTTACGTGGACAGCCAGATGGACGGATGGACATCGTTAAATCGACTCAGGAAGTGATTCTACTTTAAAGTGGGTGTCAGAATAATATTTTGTGGCATTACAAACATCAGCACAAACCCAATATACCGTCCCCACTATGGTGGTGTAGGGTATAGTAACTTTTGTAATTATGAAACTTGTTTGGGTTGAATTTTATTTGGATACCAACATATTTAAAAATAAGATTTATGCTCATTAAAGTGCTTTTCACAAGTTTGCATTATATGTTAGTTATAATTATGAACCAATCTTAAATTAATTAAACATTTATGAACGATTATGTCCTATTTCTAGAGGACATTTGTTGATTTTAGCCAATATTACTACTAATTGTCCTTGGGAGAAAAAAAGTTCACATACACTATCATATGTTTCTTTGGCTCGCTTTTGAAAATACTACTTTTTAGGGTAGAAATTTGGTAAACGTCATGGAATCCTAAACCATGTAACCTGTAAATAATGTTTAAATTTAATTTATTACTTGTTAAAATATGCCACACATGTATGTAAAAGGTGTCCCAACTAGAACGCAATGGTGTCATTGGTATTCGGTATCATGAAATGATAACCAGTTTTTTGTTGCCTAGAATTGAAGAAATGAATGTGGAGGGGCATGTGGTTTCAACAAGACGGCGTCACATGTCATATAGCCAGAGAAAATGCATCAGTCATTTCCCGTTCGTGTTATTTCGCGTTTTGGAGACCAGAATTGGCCGTCTAGATCGTGCGATTTAACACCTTTAGATTTTTTTCTTTGGGGTTTTTTGAAGTCGATAGTTTACGCGAATAAGCCGACGACGACTCAAGTCTTAAAAGAGGAAATTGGACGCTGCATTAATGACATACCGCAGCATTTATGCAAAAAGTTCATTGAAAATTTCATTAAAAGATCGCGTGTGTGCCAGCAAAGCCACGGCGGCCATCTGCACGATATCTTGTTCCATACATAACCTCATTCTGTCTACTTTACGATATAATAAAGTTTCACGATTTCTTTTTTAAATATCTGTGTTTTATTTAAAATTTAAAAATTGCGTTCTAGTTGGGACACCCTTTATTAGTTAGTTAGGTTCTGTTCTCTATACCTATACATTTGTACATTTGTTGAGACATACGAACATTTCAATATGTTGACATTTTTTTAAATAGATTTTTTGTTAGGAAAAACTCTATTTTGGAGTTACTCGACCGCGTACAGGAGAGGGCGAAGATGCTTATCGGTGACAGTAGGGTATCCAACTCTATTGATTCATTGGAGCATCGTCGCAATGTGGGTTGTGTTTCATTGTTCTATCGATACTAAAATGGAATGTGTTCCACTGAAATCAGGGAACTTGTTCCTGAAACACGTAGTTGTTTACGTAATACACGTTCTTTAGTCAGCGCTCATCTATTTGTGGTCGACTGGACGGTGGATCGCACAACACACTACAGGGAAAATTCGTTCTTTAGCCGTACTGTCCGTATGTGGAATAAACTACCAGCAGACGTATTCCCTGCCACTTTCAATATAGGAAAATTCAAGTCAAATGTTCACAAACACTACTCCCTCTATCCTCCCTTCCATAACCTATTTTCCTAGTTCCAACACAATGCATTGCATAAGTAGGGGTCGTCCCCTGAGTGCTGGTCTAAGAAAAGAAAGTGGGAAAATGGTAGTTTTTTATTAAAATTTTAATTAAATAGTATAATCTGAGGTGTTTTGGAACTGGAAATCACAATGGACGTATGTTTGAATCGATCACATAGGTGAGCGCTTCTATTGCTACCCAGTTTTCTTAATTTGTTTCAGCGCTCATATTCTCCTTTACTAGACGCCTTGACTACCATCGTTTTGTGCACACCAGAACAAAACATCTACTGAATTACGCCCAATAGACCAAACCCCTTTAGAAAAATATTATAATAAAGCTTGCTAGCATAAGCCTTAAGCTTTAAAAAAACTTGAGAAACTATAAAAAAACACTTTTGAATTATTGTAGTATAATCGAAAAGGAACCCTCGTGATAATAGTACTGAAATAATTATTTAATAAGCTTATATTCTCAATTTTAGAAAAAGCTTCTCTAAATAATATTTTATTAAACTAAATAAAGATAAGCTTATACCTACAATTGTAGAATAAGCTTATTTCAACAATTGTAGAATTTGGTTATGCTTGCAAATAAGAAAACTCGGAGCTTTGGCTACCGACGAGAAGTCTTTCTCCTTAAAAAAATAAATAAAAAAAACCTTTAATGACCTTCATAGTTTGAAAAGAAAAAAGTTACCCCCTGGCCCGCGATGTCGAACAATAACGTTCGCTTAGATAAGACTTAAGACACAAACTTTTTATAGTATCTATTTTTTTTACTCAATCAAGTTTGTTTATTCCACAATCAAGTTTGTGTCCTAAGTCTTATCTAAGCGAACGTTATCGTTCGACATCGTGGGCTTTTTCCAAAACAAAAAAAATCAAAACTTTTCGGATAAACTAAACATTTTTCCAAATATAATTTTGTATTTTAAATCAAAATTAACAATGACAAAATATGACAAGCATGTTTAATATATATATATTGTATACTATTTATTATATACTATGTTTAAAAACATATTGTGAAGGATAATAGTTTCTCAAACATGATTAAAAAAACTTTAGTATTTTTTTTTAAAAAGCGTCTTCTAAGGTACTATTATACTTTACTTATTTTTTGGTCTGTTGGGCGGAAGCAAATGTGTTCATTTTCTTCTGTGTGAGGAAAACGTGTCGATGTTCATGTTTATAGTTTTCTATATTATTTTAAATAAATGGCAGGCTTAGTTGTTTGAACAACTTTGTTTATACATAATATCGACAACAGCTGTCCACACGAGACAAATTTATATTGTTCACTAAATGAATTAATTGATGAATTCTCAAGATAGCAGTTATAGCAGAAAAATATGATAAGCTCATATGCTCAAAACTACATGATATAGAGCAAAACTGGACACTTTTAAGAGTATTTTTCTTCAATAAATCACATGACAGAGATGCAATTTTATTATTAACGTATTCTTTTCTGTCAAGGTTGGGAGTACTATATGCTCGAAACTGCAATAAAATAAGTTGGGAGTTTTGAATTCGGAGAACATTTGGTTCAAATTTACATTTATTTTTACAATATTAGTGTTAAATACAAAAATGGCGCCACTTTTAATAAATTTTCTAATTTGAAAGCAATATTTTGTATTTAGTCGTTTTGTGTTTAATCGTTTGGAGGTCACAAATAGTTGGCTTCACTGGTTTTTGTTCATCTTTTGGAATTTTCCATGATAATTAACCAGACAGATGAAATTAAACATATGTACAAACTATATGGTCGTGTGAATTAAGTATATATAAAGGGAGACTTTATTCTAATGACACTTTTAATTTTATAATAATTAACCTGACAACTTATTAAACTATATAAGTATGGTACATTAAATGATTCTGTTAGTACTTCATTAACATCAGTTGCATTTAAAATTAAATTATCTCCAAAAGACATCCACTCAAATGTTTAATAGCTATTTCTAATCTATTTACTAAAAAGTACTTGCAAAATTATTTTTATTTCTTATTTTTTTACCATTATTTTGACAAAAAATACGGCGTAGATGCAGGTATTTTTTTTGTTTAAAGCAATGAACTCTATAAAAAGAGACACGAACCATTTGGGCATTAAACATTAAATCACTTTAACAACCCACTCAGTGATTTGTCCATTAAATGGTCACTCTTGAGTGACTTTTTCTGTTTTAGTTATTTATGTTGGCCGATATAAAAGTGAGGCATGGTAAATAAATCAGTAAGAGACTGTTGGCAATAAAAATATAGAAACATGTGAAAGAACATTGATTATAGCAGACTAAACTCAGTATTAAGATGTTTTAAAATTTGTTAAGCATTCGTTCGAATTTGTTCAATACACAAGTGATGTTATGTACTGTATGATACAAATATCTGATTGTGAACACAATTCTGAGCAAAGTCGTCAAACTTTCAAAATGCCAAAAGAAAAGTATTTTAATAAGATATATTTAAACCATACCTAGTATTTTCAACAATATCTATTATTAATTTTATTTTCTTGTTTTAAATTTGTCAATCAGTTTATGATGTGAGTGTTACTGTTTGGTTATTTTTTCAAACTGAAATGAGTAATTTTTATATTCAGACAAATGTTTAATCTTTTGGCAACACTTATACTTTCATACAACAGTCGAAAAACATATGTATGTCGAAATGTCGTAGATGTTGTACAAAATATTTACATGTATAGAAATTACCAACTTCTACGACACTACAACATCAGTTGTGAATTGAGCAAATGTTTAAAATTAAATTTTCTTAATTTACAGTTCAGCATATATGTAATATTTAAACAATAACAATGTACTAGAATAGTAGAGGGTCTTAAGTTGGGTAAGTTATTTTAATGCAGACTAATATCATCGAGTTCCTGGAATATGTGTTCGTTCAAATGCCCATTTTTGGTTCAAAACTAATCAAATATGTAACCTTAATGGCAAATAATTCTAAATTAGGAAAAAATTGTATTTGAATTAAAGGCTTGTTCCTACATATTTCATTAAATAATAAAATTTATATTTCATTGTACAATTTAAATCGATTTATTTGTACTACATACCTAAATGCTTTTCCAGCGAAAATGAGCTTTCTAATATTTATTTTCATCATTTTGCAATTAATGAACCTTGAAAATGGCATTTAAAATTTCAAAAAGAATTGAAATATTTTCACAACTATAAAAGAAACACCAAAAAAATGTGAAAAAATAATAGAAAGGAAAAGTTATTTTTTCAGTAACAATATATTTTTTTGTTCTGTTCAGTCGTCCAAATTAAGAGCATGATTTACCTTTATATAGGATTTTTCAATTGCTGCTATTATTTTTGAATTGTAACTTTGCTTAGGTTTGTTCAATTCAAAAAAAAAAGTGATTTGTGTGGGTGCGTGTGTAAAGTGGGTAAAGTTCGTTTATCTGCGTGAGTGATTGTACTCTTTTTTGGGGTTTATTTGCCCCATATATATTTAAGTATGTGAATGATTTTACAAAAAATTTTGCAAAAAAATCTGCCAGTGTATTTGGAAAAGCATGTACATACATACATATATAAATAGTTATAGTTACTGTGCTGATTATCTTTTCGCAAGTTTGTTGTTTCAAAAAGATTTAAAATTGTCTAAGAATGCTTTATTTAGTCATTTAAATTTCTTTTTATACCCTCTACCACCATAAGTGGGAATGAGGGTAGATATCAGTTTGTCATTCCGTGTGTAACACTGAGAAATATTCATACGAGACCCAACAAGTTAATCTAAGTCGATTGAGCTATGCCCGTCTGTATGTTTGTCTGTCTGTCTGTGTAAAACACTCTCACGTCCAAATGCCACAACCGCAATCAACAACCCGTTTGTAATTCTCCAAAGTAGTTTGATCTTGAAAATCAGCAAAATCGGTATAATAGAACAAGAGTTATGGACCAAAATGTGAGACAACCTCCTTAAAAATTTGATATTTTTTATTCATTTTATTGCAATATTTTTAAATATATTTTTTTGATTTTTATGATAAAATAAGAAAGTGTGAGGAAAATAGTAAACATCGGTTCATGATTTCTCACAGCCCCCATACAAAAATCTTCCCGAAATATTGCTCAATTAAACATAAATGCCTATAAAATTGGAATATTAATAAAAAATTCAGCAAAAATAGGTTTGACCATAGACCCCATATACAGTCCACTTCCAAAATTCACTTAAATACGTATAAATGTGGTTAAAATTCGACACAAGTAATTCTTATAGATATATAAATTGTTGTACTAAATTTTATGATGGTCGGTCAATAATTAGTCATAGCTCCTATATAAGTGGTCCTTCCAAAAAAGTCATTTATCCTTATATTTTCTTATAAATATCGGTATCGAGTCAAAACTTTACACACATCATTTACATATACACAAAAGTCATTCTACAGAAATTTGTGAATTTGGGTCCATATTTGACCATATTCACCATATCGAAAATTACTTCAACACTTATAAATCTCGTATAAATAACAATACCGATCCAAAATTGAATACGGAACATTTACATATATTCCAAAATCAAACTGCTGGATTTTGAAAATATTGTTCCATATTTGACCATATCCCCCATATAAGGTCCACTACCGAAATTCACGTTGATACTAATACTGATCTTAAATGTGCTATTATTATATTGAAATTCAACGTGGGATATCCTCATATGTATAAAACTCTCTGTTCTGAAATTTAGGAAGATCGGTCCATGTTTTGTAATTGCTCACATATACGTACCACTTTCGAAAAAAAAGTTTACCCTCAATAATGTCTAATAAATATCGATAACGAATCAACATTTTATACAGATCAGAAATTTTAATCCAGAAATCATACTAATATCGGTTATACAGCAATTATGCTACTAAATTTTGTAGCAGTCTGTCTATAATTAGCAATAGTAAGTAAGTAAGTAAGTAAGTAAGTAAGTAAGTAAGTAAGTAAGTAAGTAAGTAAGTAAGTAAGTAAGTAAGTAAGTAAGTAAGTAAGTAAGTAAGTAAGTAAGTAAGTAAGTAAGTAAGTAAGTAAGTAAGTAAGTAAGTAAGTAAGTAAGTAAGTAAGTAAGTAAGTAAGTAAGTAAGTAAGTAAGTAAGTAAGTAAGTAAGTAAGTAAGTAAGTAAGTAAGTAAGTAAGTAAGTAAGTAAGTAAGTAAGTAAGTAAGTAAGTAAGTAAGTAAGTAAGTAAGTAAGTAAGTAAGTAAGTAAGTAAGTAAGTAAGTAAGTAAGTAAGTAAGTAAGTAAGTAAGTAAGTAAGTAAGTAAGTAAGTAAGTAAGTAAGTAAGTAAGTAAGTAAGTAAGTAAGTAAGTAAGTAAGTAAGTAAGTAAGTAAGTAAGTAAGTAAGTAAGTAAGTAAGTAAGTAAGTAAGTAAGTAAGTAAGTAAGTAAGTAAGTAAGTAAGTAAGTAAGTAAGTAAGTAAGTAAGTAAGTAAGTAAGTAAGTAAGTAAGTAAGTAAGTAAGTAAGTAAGTAAGTAAGTAAGTAAGTAAGTAAGTAAGTAAGTAAGTAAGTAAGTAAGTAAGTAAGTAAGTAAGTAAGTAAGTAAGTAAGTAAGTAAGTAAGTAAGTAAGTAAGTAAGTAAGTAAGTAAGTAAGTAAGTAACTGATATATGAGTGATAAGTTGGTAAAGAAAGCATCTGTTAATTTTAAAACTGCAAACTGTGGAATTCCATTAAATTTGTATTTGTATGTAAATATCAATTTATTGTCTGTAGATTATGTAGCGTACATAAGGTAATTTACATTGTATGTAAGTGGGATTACTATTTAAATTTTTTTTGTTTATTTGTATTGGAATTTTACAGCCATTGGCGTTTTGTTTAAATTGGGTGTGAATTGCGGATTTTCTGCACAATACAAATATTGCTAATATATTCGAAGGTAGAAATAACAAATTGATCTCTTACAATTATCTTAATTGTAAACTCAATTCAAATCGATAGTATCAATTATTTAGTATATTAAGGCCACCTAAGTTACTTTATTACTTAGTTACTTTGTCTATTAAATTCTAATACAATTTAATCAATAACAAAAAAATCTTAAGATAGCAGTAAATTTTCTTCAGATAAATAATATTTGATTTATTTGAATTCGAAAAAATTGATGTTTTGAATATGTATTGTAAATTACTTTTTTCCCCTTCAAGCATTAAATTTTTTAACATCAATCATGGTTGTTTTTATTCTATACATATTTATCTTTTTTGATAAAGAAATAACATTTTTTATGGGTATATTTGCATGTTTTACAGTGCACAATAAATACTTACTATACTTACATGCATACATATGTATACATTCTAGGTAATAAACAAAATTTCCATGCATATTACATTTTTCAATAAAGCAGAGAGAAAAATAAAATGTCCATAAATCAAATTCATCTTAACAGCTTTATAATACAATAAAAACCAAAATCTTAACCGTGATTGTTTTTTATGCTAATTTTTACAATATTTATCTACATACAGATGAAAACATACGCATAGTTGCAGCCACTGTTGCCAGATAATTTTTGTGTAAAATCGTCAAAACTTGATATAATTTTCGAAAAAATCGGCAATAATTTTTTTTAAATCGTCCAAAAACCGGAGAAACAAAACTACATAACTTCAAATTTTCGATTCTTAAAAAATTAAAAAAATGTAATCCAATATATAAGTATTATACAATTGATATTGTATGTTGTATGTTGTACATTGTACGATACAACTATCTGATTTTGAACACAATTTTGAGCAAGTAAAATATCAATAAATTTATAAAATGAACAAGACAAGCGAAAAAACTAAACAATTTCAGCATGGTTTGAATAATCTCTCTTCTTAATTATCTGTTTGATAAAGAAGGTTGCAATTTAAAAACATTTTTGAATAGGTATGCTTTACTTGTTGTTAAACTGCCGAAATGTTTATCTAGGATGACCAATATTTGCGCAATATAATAAAAAAGTTTTAAACAATTTAGATGATCATCGGTGAAATAGTGCGATTGCATCTATTGGAAGCAGACATATCGTGTATCTGAGAGATGAGGCAGCTTTTAATACAAGATGACACAACTTCCAACTCAGCTGCAATTGCAAATAGTCCGTTTCCGCATTAGGCATTATACCAAAGTTAATTTTGCTATAATATACATATGTGAACTTTTTGGCAAAACCTAAACTTTTTCATACAACTTTTCAAAAACATATGTAAAAATAGAATAATTAGTATTTTAGTTGAACTGTTAATATTTTAATTTTTGATATTTCTTTTAGTTAGGCTTGAGTTCATTAAATTTAATTTTTCATTAAATTATTTTTACTGAAGAAGGAATTGTTTTACAACTTGAAAATTTTTTTTTTTTTTATTTTTTATTTTTGATAATTTTTCTTGACTGGGATTCGAACCTGTGTTGTTGGTTGAATTTACATATGTTTCGAGAAACACCACTTTCTCTCATCAGAATTCTTTGCGTTCTGACCCTTTGCACCACTACGGTGCCTGCTAGTCAACAGACAACATCCTTTAACCAGTGACTGGTGGTTCAAAGTTGTAAATATGTAAAAATTTCGTAGGTGTTGTCAAATTGTTTATGTAAATAAAAATTACCTACAACATTTGTAGAATTATTGTAAATTCAGACGACTTACAACTCCTACGACAGTACAATACCAGTTGTGAATAATAGTATAAATAGATGTTAAATAATTAAAATTATATAATAATTTTGTACAAACGTTAAAAATTAATATTCACATATAAAATACATTTAAAATACAAAAGAATATTTTTTCAATTGAGTTTCATGGAAGGTAACTTTTAAATAGTAACGCATTAACAATTTGATTTGATCAGTTGCTAAAAACTATCAGGAAAACAAATGGAGAACAAAAATCGAATTTATGCAACATTAAAATACATGTGTTTGGTTTAGAGATGTAGAGATGTATCTAATGATTTAATAGGATTATTCTTTAAATAGATACCATTGGACGTACAATTTTTTAGTATGTTGTATAAGTGATAAGTGGGTATTTATTTATCATTAAGCCATATTTCGGGGAGATATTTATATGGGGGCTGTGAGAAATCATGAACCGATTTTTACAATTTTCCTCACACTTTCTTCTTTTATCATAAGAATAGTAAAAAAAACAAAATTTCATGGCAATATCTGCAATATATTTAAAAAAATTCCAAGAAAAATCTTTAAAAATATCAAATTTTGATGGAGATTGTTTCACATTTTGGTCCATAACTCTGGTTATGCTATACCGATTTTACTGATTTTCAATATCAAACTGCTTTGGATAATTAAAAACGGGTTTTTGTTGATTGCGGTTGTGTTTTACACAGACAGACAAACAGACGGACATGGCTCAATCGGCTTAGAATTTCATAGGAATCAAGAATAAATATACTTTGTTGGGTCTCAGATGAATATTTCTCAGTGTTACACACGGAATGACAAACTTATATACTTATACCATCATTCACCTCTTATGGTGGTGGAGGGTATAATAACATAACATGTATGTCGTATGATTAATATTTATGCATAGCCGGAAATATATATTACTCATGCGTAGCGTTGAACTACATAAATACGCACATACAATAGGTTCAATATACATTCATTATATACCGACATTTATATATGGTATAATTGATTATTACTGCATGTGAAATGTATAGAGGAAAATCTTAGCACTATAGGTAAGTTACCTTCTAAATGCTAAGATTATAATTAAATAAATAAAATACATTGTTACAATGGTTTTAATTTCCTCCTTTCTTTGAGAGCTACGCTCAGTGGAGCTCGTAACCTGCATAATTTCAGAAGAAAAAAATTCGTTTTATTTCTTCAGATTATTTCTTATAGTTTAAAAGATAATTAATGTTCTCAAAATCACTTTAACAAACGTTAAAAACGTTTGTATTCAAATAAAAAAATAGCTTAAAACCACTATAAAGTGAACAAATCCCGAAAAAACGGTGTTTTTACAATGAAACTGTTGGAACATCATTTCATTAAAAACATAACATACTTATGACAAATAATTATATGTGCAATATTTTATAGTGAATTTAAAAAACAAATTTTTTTTTAATAATTATTTTTATTTTTAAGTATGTCTGGGGCTAAGGAATTTGATGATCCCTATGTCACTAAACAACTTTACATTTCCTTAGTAAGACCTATATTGGAATATGGCTCTATTATCTGGGATCCTTATTATAATATTCATAGTCAGCGTATAGAGTCTGTACAGAAACAATTTTTACTCTTCTGTCTACGTGAGTTACCTTGGAATCCTGATATGAATTCCTGATTTAAAGACTTAAATTAATAAAATTACCAACTTCTTATAGAACAGTAACTAATGTAATAATGTAATATATATGATCAATATAATTAATGGTGAAGTCTGTTTTGATTTGCTTGTAAATAATGTCACTTTTTCTGTTCCTCAACGATTTTTACGCCATTTCAAGCCACTGTATGTCAAAAATGTTGGAACTAATTATGCTCCGGCTGACCCATTAAAAAGATTATATTGTTAATTTAACAATCTTTATGAAATGATGGATTTTTCTCTTACAACAAATGTTATTAAACATAAAATAATTCGTTTATTAAATAATTGATATTTTATACTATTTGTTAATAAATTTTTTATTATTCATATACTTTTTACAAAGTCAGTAAGGATTTAAACCATTGACTTAATAAATAAATAAATAAATAAAATAAAATAAAAATAAGCGTTTTAAGATTTTCATCACTAAATTTAAAATTTTCAGCAAACGCAATACCTGCTCTTTTGTAGCGTTTGCTATTTTGTTTTCATATTTAAGACCAATATCCTTTTTTAGCAGTTGCTATATACGCTGCGGGTAACACAGAGGTCGAGTTTTACTTTTAGCATATTCTCTATCATTCATTACCTCTATTTTTCGCGTTCCTCGTCAGTTAATTTAGTATTTAGGTTTAATTTCATGCATTTTTATAATTAATTTCTAAAAATCCAATGAAAAAGAAATTACATACTTTTAAAAGGTGTAAATCGAATTTCCACTTATGCACCATATGCAGGTCAAAAATCATAAAATTTATTTTCATTTTTAGAACAACTTTTCTTTTTTCAAAATATATTTATTTTTAAAATAACTGTCGATATAAAGCAACAGTAATTTTATCTAATGTGTTCTAATGCTGGGCATTGTATTTCTGGATGTTATTTTTATTATGTATCAAACAAAGAACAGTTTTAGTATGAAATTGTTAAGATTTAACAGTTTCCTTTTTTATATAGAAACCCGTAAATACTTACATACATACTTATACATACATATGTATGTATGTTATATTAGGGTAGTTTATAGAATCAAAATTTGATGTGATATTGGTGCATCCCAAAATTCTATTGTTGTATTATTGCATCCCAAGATTATACATACAAATAACGAACCACTTAAAGATGCATTTTTAATAATATTTTGTATAAGTTATTTTTATGGTAAGTTTTGTTTAAAAATTTTATGGTTTTTTAATGCTTCTACACTTTCAAAATACATAAGTTACTTTCGAATGTAATGCCATTGGATGTATTTTTTAGAAGCTCTGGGGCCAAATTACCGCATTCGATATCGAGTAAAATTTATCGTAATTTTCTTATTTGAGATTATGGGATTAGATATCGAGCAAGAAATTTAGTACATTTTATCATAATTTCGATATCGAAATCATTTTTCGATACGATAGCTCATTCGATCACGAATGCGGTAATTTGGCCCCTGTTATTTTTCTGTTGTTTTCATAAAAATAAAATACAATTCAATTAATATTCTAAATCTTTTTAAAAAAAATAGAAAGAAATCACACTTTACATAGAGAATTAATTATTCATAAAAAGAGTCTTTTAAATGAACCACCCTATTGTAATTGCTGACATATGTATGTATGTTCATATGTTTGTATGTAATTTAAAATTCTTCATAGTAACGCAACACTTATTTTAATTAAAAATGTGTCTGATACACAACCGTCTACCAAAACTTAAAAATAAAAAAGGAAGACAAACGCACACAAATACCAAACGTAAGACAAGAAAACTAATATATCGACTGACAGTTTATGCTACAAATACAAAACAAATCTTCAGAGTTATCAAGTAAAGGATTTCAAATGTTGTTGGATTAATGAGAAATTAGTAAATGTAAATACATTTAACAGACTGTTGGGCAGTTGGGCAAATTTATTAAGTTTGTTCAATATTAAAAGAAACTTGTCTGTTTTTTTTTAACTGTGTTAATACTCGTATTAGTATACTACTGTAGGGTAGCCTCATATTGTTTTGCTCAAAGAATGAATTTAATTCAATTTGTTGCGAATTGTATAATGTAGCAGCAATTTTTAAGAAATTAATGTTTTCTTTGCTAGTTTATTGCCATTGAAGGGCTTTACATTGTCATTTCTTGGGAATTGTAAAATCATCAACTCTTTTATGTCTTTATTGGAACAAAAAGGTTTTAAATAAAAACTCGATTTTTTTGAAGATTTCAAATTAATATAAAATTCTTATTTTATTTTCTAAAATCATATTAAAGAAAAGGACGTATTTGTTCAGCCTATTTGTTTGACCTTTTTCCTTTTAATTTTAATTATAATAATTAAAGCATGACATTAGATTTAATTATACCCTACACCACCATTTGGATTTGTTCTGATGTTTGCAACGCTCTGACATCCAGTTTAATGTAGACCGATCGATTTAGAATCACTTTTTGAGTCGATTCAACGATGTCCGTCCGTATGTCCTTCTGGCTGGCTGAAGATATTTCGATAGAATTTGGCACATAATTTTTTGGAATTTGGTTGAAATCAGTCCTTTATTTCACCTAGCCCCCATACAAATGTTTTCCCAAACTAGGGTTTATCGGTCATAAATGTTTGTTTTCTGTACGTATCTAAACAAGTTTCACCACAAATAACCACACATGAAGCCTAATCACACCTTCAAATTTTGTCGCTCCATAATTGACCATAGCTCTTATATAAGCCCCATTTCCGCAAATCACTTTAAGAAACATAATTGTCTTGACAAATACAAATATGTTTCATATCGTTGGTCTCATGTAGAAAGGCCCTAACTCGCTATTTTTTCGAAATTTGTTTTTTGCGATTCCAATGCATTTAACGCAAATACACCTCCTCACAAAAATTTATTGCAATAGTGTAAAAAATAACGCTTTTATAAGCAGTTGTACAAAAAAAGTTATATGTTGAATATTACAGTTTCTATTATGTTTTTACCTTCTCCTGTAAAGTTTCAAATATGCGAGTTAGGGCCTTTCTACATGAGACCATCGATATACACACAAGTAATTTGGTCCAATTTTATGATGATCGGTCCATAATTAGTCATAGCTTCCATATAAGGCCCATTTCTAAAAAATTACTAATATGTACCTTTCTTACTCTCTCATGTCGCATAGTCTGAATATTTTTAATAAATTCAAATGATTTTGTAAGTTCTTGTTAAGATTGGCAACAATGTTCATGTTGTAATGCCGATGGATCTCATTTACCATAAGCTTTGGTGTGCAATCGGAGTGTTTCAGGGGCATTTTTTTTTTTAAATTAAACAAGTGAAGCAAAACTTCCCGCATATGACGCTTTGTTGGCATATAAAACGATATTTTCAAAAAAAAAAAAACTTTGCTGTTACACTCTGATTTTGGGAGAATGAACTGATAAGTACCTTTCAAAATGACATGCAAGTTACTAAAGACAAAAATCGCGTTCAAAAGATACGCAAAGGGTGGGTCATTTCTTAAACTAAAGCACGCAAAAAAAAAAGAACAGCTAAAGAGCTTGTTCCAAAAAGTCATGCTACTGTGGGTTCTCCCATATAGCTCACATTTCTAATTTCTGAAAAACTGTTTTTATTCTCATACTCGTTGCAGGGTATTGTATGGCCGTGCTTGACCGACTATACATTTTTACTTGTTTTGATTTGTGACCTACTATTTAGCTTTTAAGTTTATGTTTTGTTGTATATTATATATTTCATTATCATTATCATTACCACATTCACATTTTCTTATTTCTGTATCCTATTATTTGTTTTGCTGAATAATCTGTGTAAAGAAATAAAACTGTTAATGTTTGAAAGGAGACAGTAAAATCAAAGATAAATCTAATATACATATGTACGTTCAAAACCCTTAAAATAAAGCAAAAATCTAAAATGATGTAAATGTTAGAAGATTGATTTCAAAATAAATGAAGTAAATGAAATTAATAAATTAAAGAAATAAATGAACAAAAACTAAATTTCATTCTTTTGAGATCAATACCGAAAATCGAAAAAAATAAAGCATCATTCTATCACCAACATCCAGTTTTGTTCATTCAAAAACTCGTCTAACTTCAAATAGTTTTACATTAGGCCTAAAGCATTCACCGAATTATAATTTGCTTAACATGTTTCTCAATTGTTTATTTAATTGTTTACACCACTTTATTAAATACAAGAAAACCCCACTGTTTTTTATTAATCGGGGTGATTAATAAACTAAAGGTACGGTCACACTTGGCATATATTTGCCAAAGAAGACGTAACCACTAAATAAAATATATTTGAAGTTGTTTATTTATTAAGAAAAAACTTTGTTTATTTAGGACAAGACACAACAAATATTTAGTTTTATTTTATTTGATGCTGTTTGATCTTGCCAAACTCTTGTAAGAGTAAACAACATCAAACAAATTTGTGCTAAAATAAGTGGTTATGCTTTTTTGAGTAAATATTTGTCAAGTGTGACCGTACCTTAATTATTTATAAATTCTTACAATTGAGAAATTATAAAGTTGATTTAAAGTGTTGCTATGAGGAAAAGAAAATAAAAATAAAATAAAATAAAACACAAAAGATTTTTAGTTTTATTAATAAATATAAATAATATTAATAAATAAAAGAGATTTACTTGATGCTCACCGTTTCGCATGTTTATTGAAATTTATTAATTTTTCATATTTGCCGTCAAAGCTTTTTTAGTACAACTTTATAATCTTCGTTAAGTTTATACATAAAGTGTATTTATAAAAATAATATTTTCACATAAAACTTAAACTGTTTTTAATTACTTTTGACACCAAAAGGAATTATTTTTATAATTCATTTATATAAATACAAAAGTTTATATACAATAAATGAAAATAATAAAAGTAACAGATCAAGTTAATTCAAATTATAATAAGAAGAAAAATAATAATCAAAACAAATTAGACAAGTGCAATATTCGGCTGTGCCGAATCTTAAATACCCTCCACCTAAACGTAATAAGAAATGCAGCATCTACACTGGTTATAGGACTAGAATATCCTTATACTGTCTATTTCTATTCTGTCTTAGAGCAAATTTTATTATTATTTTCTATATTGTTTGAAAGACAATTTTACGACCAACATAATTTATTTTAAATGCTTTGTCAAATAGCTAATTACAGCCAAGGAAGAAATTATATGGTGCATGTGTTTTTTCTAAAAATCTCTTGGGTTTTAAAGCTAATGTAAAAGTTTATATATTTTTTATATTTAGTAGAGAGAAACAAGAAATTAAATTAAAAGATTTTCAGGGTTTGTTTATTTTTATTAAATATTTTTTACTGTTAATTAAAATTCTTATAGGAAATATTTATATGGTACAAAATAAGAAAAAATTCGAAACCTAAAACTTATTAAATATATTCAACTAAAATATGAATAATGCGAATGTCCTCCTCAATTTTTAATTACTTCATTTAACCGAAGTGGCATAGAGTTTATTAATTTTTGTAACACATCTTGAGGAATTTCTTTCCATTTTTTTACTAAAGCTTCTTGGAGCTCTTTTGAGGAGTTATCAGCCCAATCATGAATAAAAATTCCGCGGGAGTTTTTTCTCTTTTTATTTTTTTAACATTGAATTTGAAGAGGAGAAATGAGAAAAGGGAAAAAACTCCCGCGGAATTTTTATTCCTGATGGGCTGTATAAGTCATTCCATTTTTATATATTTCGGCACTTAAAATTCCTCAAAGCTTTTCAACTAGATTTAGATCAGGGCTAAGAGGTGGCCAGTCGAAAACAGCTGTATCCTTTTCTTCAAAAAAATGCTTTAGTTCTTTTGGCTTTATGTATAGGGGCGTTGTCCTGCTGAAAAGTAAAATTATTTCCATAATTCTCCTCAGCAAATTCAATAAAAAACACTTTCCAGTAATTCTTGGGTGCCCCGATAGACTAGGCGATAGTTTGCTGGACTATCAGTCCGAGGGCTGCGGGTTCGATTCCTGCCAAAGACTCTGGGTGTTTTCTGCAGATAAGCCAAAAAGCTTCGCAGTTTGTGTTTGTTAATTATTCTGCGTAGTTCTCCGCATTCATATAATGAGAAATAAAACAAATTGGAGAACGTGCTCTATACCCTAAAGCAACCCAATTCATCAAAAATCCTGCTTGAAAATTGCGTGCTATTCTGGTTTGTGTATCGCCGCCTTTTTCCCTCTCTTTTTCCCTTGGAATCCATCAGGTCCATCAAGGTTGAGTTTTTTTTTTCATCGCTGAATAAAACATTACGCCACTCCTCTTCCCAAAATTTATACTTTTCAGCGAACTATAATCTGGCTGTTTTGTGTCTAGGAGTCAATCGTGTTTTGGGAATAATTTTTTGTTTTGTCACATCTAGAAATTCATTTAGAATTTGGTTAATCCGTCTTTTGGTCACATTTAGTCCCAGCTGCGACTTTATTTGGTTACATCTGAAATTATTTGTGATAGCTAGATGCTTGTTTGATCGTCTAGCGCGGTCAGTAACTGTTGGTTTTCTACCAGATCTTTTTTTGGTGCCGTATGATTTTGGATCCGCCAAGAAATTTTGTATGGTCGTCCTAGGTCTCTAAACACGGTCTGCTATGGACCTTATTGAGTGCCCGTTTTCCCTCAACAACTCAATTTGCGTACGTTCTATCAACGATTCAATAATTTTCACACAAAAAAACATTATTTTGTTGTAAATTGTTAGATAAATCTGTTAAAAATTTTACTTGTACCATGTAATTATTTCATATGAAAACAACGATATAAAAATAGAATACAAAAAATAACGGTAAAAGGAAGAGAATTGATGCACCGTTATAATAAATAGCATTAAAAATTAGAGTTTTTACTACTACTTAATTATAATAAGTTATAAGAGTTTGTACCATATAATTTCTTCCTTGGCTGTGTGTAAATCATAGGTATATACGTATGTAAAAACATCTTAAGTCAATGGCATGTAAATGAATGTTTTGGCTAGCTCTGCCATCAGTGGCGTGGTTCTTGAACCGAATGTTTTGACGCGTAATCATAGCATAATTCATGCCATTATTATTTGCCACACAAACAAAATTAATTAAAAAAAGTGCTTAAAAATGTCGTTAATTGTAAAACTATAAAATACAAAGGCGATTCAAAGAGGATAATACCAACATACCTACCAATTTGTGTAACCTTCGTCCTTCTGTATGAAAAGAAAGTTAATTCATGTTGCTTATTTATTTGTAATAATGATTATAAAAGCTGATCATATTCATTGATATTTCTTTTATTTCGGCTCGAGTTCATTAAATTTAATTTTTCATTAAATTATTTTTACTGAAGGTAGGAATTGTTACATGAAAATTATTATTAAAATTTATTGATAATTTTTCTTGGCTTAGAATTCGAACCTGGGTTGTTGGTTGAATTTACATATGTTTCGAGAAACACCACTTTCTCTCATCGCAATAGAGAGTAACCCCCCAGATTCTTTACGTTCTCACCCTCTGCACCACTGCGGCGCCCGCTAGCCTACAGTCAAACATCAATCCTTTAACCAGTATTACCGGTGGTTCGAAATTTGCTGTAATTATCATTTTTCATTTATTTTACATGTTGCCTCCTTTTTCCCCTTCAGTTTTTTCGTATTCATGCCAAGACTTCGTCTCGAAAACCTGAATACATTTTTATTATGTTTGTTGTCTACTTGTTGTCTACTTATGTATATAAATATATCAAAGTATAATTATAATTTAATAATTATAATAAAATAACGGTAGTAATATCTAAAAAAAATTTAAACTTAATTTTAGGAGATGCTTTTGTAGATGATGTCCTCTTGGCTATTGTTGTTTTTATTGATGCTGAGTTGTTGTTTTCGCTGTCGATATGTATGTAGTTGTTATTGTCGATGTTGTTGTTTTAGCTGGTTAGTTGTTGTTTTCACTGTTTATGTAGTTGTTGTTGTTAAAATTGTAGTAAGTATTGAGTCGTAGTAGTTTTGTATGATTCAAATTTTGTATTAATAATAAGTATTGATTGTTTGATTGCTTTTTTTTATTTTGATCTTTTATTATTTTTAATTTAAAGAAAAAGTCTATCGGTGAATTTTACAAAATATGTTTGTTATAATATGTATTATTTCGGGGAATAATAATAAATCTCCTTAAGATTGGATGCTAAAATTGAAAGGGGGCCAATCTTTATAGAGATAAAATTACAAATACATATGTACATTAGGGTGGCCGCGTTTGTATGGAGAAAAAATAAGGTATCGATGTTCCCGACTAATATGTTACAGAGATTGTCAGATAAAGAAGAATTTAGGTTTCAAAAAAAAAAAAAATTAATAAAAATTTAAATAGATAGAATTTTAAAAAACGGGAAAAACCATTTGGGTTAAATTGCATGGTGTTTATAATCAAGAAATTTCAACTATTTATTTAAGTAAATTCTATGAAAAAATTAAAGATAACTAAAATTTTGACTAAAATTTTAAAAATTTTTGAATTTAAAATTTTTTTTTCTTAATTTTTGATAATCCATTGAATGCGCCTCTTCCTTTGGAAGAAATGTGAAAAAAAATCAAAAAACCTCTAAAAAGGACATTTTTATCCTATGATCCAGCTCACCAATTATTGACCCCAGGACAAAAAAATAGAGAAACGTAGTCTTAAAATTAATCAAATTTTCTTATAAGTTGGGAACATCCGCAAACTTTATTTTGGGGCCACCCTAATGTACATACTCGTGATGTATTTACAATTTGGGGTTAAGGAAAATAAAAAAAAAATGATTAGTTACTTTTATTTGAGTTATTGTGAGAAACTGGGACGCTCACCTTGTGGGTTTATTTCTTTATAAAAAAAAAGACATGTGTTGAAAGTTAGTTTGTTTTTTCAAGTTTTATTTCACAATAAATCCAGTTTTCATGTTATACTAAATGTATAATTTAGTAGGTAAATTACAAGTGAAGTTGTGTTATTATTTGTTTATAACAATGTTTTAATACAATGTGTACGTTAAGGTACGGTCACATTTGAAAAATATTTCCTCAAAAAAGCGTAACCACTTGTTTTAGCACAAATTTGTTTGACGTTGTTTGCTCTTACAAGAGTTTTGCAAAATCAAACAGCATCAAATAAATTAAAACTAAATATTTGTTGTGCTTTGACCTAAATAAGAAAAGTTTTTTTAAGTAAACAAATGAGTTCAAATAAATGTTATTTAGTGGTTACGTCATTTTCGGCAAATATTTGTCAAATGTGACCGTACCTTTAGTACGCAAAATGCAAGTAAATTAAATTCAATTTTATAAGTATGTGTATGTATACGTTTAAACAGTAAAAAAGTGAAAAGTGAAATTGTTTTAATTTTATATATTTGTTTTGTTTGAAGGTTTGAAAGGATAAGTGAAGTTACAAAAAGGATAAGTAATTTTCAACACTTCGGTTTTGATAAATTGAAATGGCTGAATTTAAATACAAAGTACTAGATATAAGTGTGGTCAACTGCTCCTATAACTTAATGCATCTTTACAGTGATTTTTCTTGCGCTTTGATTACTTTTAAATAATAAAGTTAGTTTATTATTTTAGTGTCCAACGTTCGTTTGGACAAATTTATTTATTGTTCATTTAAATTTAATTACTGAATATTTTGAATATTTGATTTTCTTATATTACAACTTTGTCACAAGTTTTTCTAAGATATAATACTTTACCAATCTAATAATAGTTTATATTATTTATTATTGAAATTTTATTTAATTAAGCACTTCATTCTTATATTTTGTTAGACTTTCTTAATTTGAATTTTTCACATGAACTGCAAGGCAGAAGAAGGAAAGCCTATTTCTGTGTGTTTAAAGTTGTTTTCTTTCTTTTGAAGAAATTTAAATTTAAATTGTTTTATAAAGTTTTTGTTCAACATAATTTTTGTAAAATTGTTTTACATCGATTTTTCAAACAATTTTTCTTAAATTTTAATTTTTTTATGCAGTTTGTTTTTTATTAAAATTATTTTACCAAGTTTTAAAATTATTATTTATGTAGGTAAGTTAATTTTTTTATTTTCTTCCAATTATTTCGTTCTTAACTATGCATTATAATTTTAAACTTTTTTTTATTATTTCTGCTAATTTAGTTATTTCTTAAATTTGTTTTTTTATTATTAAAATTTATTCCATTTGTTCTTCACAAAAAACGTTTTTTTGTTGTAAATTTAAATTTTATTTAGATTTCTTTACAAAACTTAAAAATTTTAAGTATTAAACTGTACTTGTATTAATTTACTATAGGTTTTTATGTATAAATTTTAAGTTCTGTTGTTCGTTTTACTTGTTTACGGTTCTTATGGACATTTTTTTGTTTTATATTTTAAGAACTATGTATTTTATGATTTTTAAAAAATAAGTTCTATTTTTTTAAAGGCGATTAAAAATATCAATTCTTTATGGAGTTTGTCTCACATTTTGGTCCATAACTCTGGTTCTACTGACTGCTTTTGCTGATTTTCAATACCTAAGTTACCTGCACAATAAGAAATATTTTACCGCAAATTAAGTTTAGTTAAGTTGTTTAGCTTGAACGTGGCAGTGTTTTAGACAGAATTTCATAAGGGTTAAGAAATTTACACGAAGAAAGTCTTATTGAAAAAAAATTAAAATTGATTTTTCTACTAATTTTAACTATGATAACCCATAAGTAGGCCCCTACAAAGCGTAGCACCCTTTCCAAACACTCAATTCATAGGCTGAACAGTTATCTATCATATGCTGTTTCAACTGTTCAATTATCTTATTCGGTTCAAAAGATATGATTTTTGCAACGAAAAAACGCAAATGGCGCCAATGTGCGCCATACAATTTCTGCAACCATGTCTTTTTAACCTTTTTTACCTCTAGAAGCCAAAACGGGCACGTACGGGCAGATAAAACCTTTTGAATAATGTAAAGAAATAATCAAAGAACAGGTTTTTCAAATATGGCAAATATACAAAAATATACATTTTTTTATTTTTCGTCAAAGTTGAAAAATAGTGAAAAAACGGATAGTTTTTAAATAGTGATTTACCAGGAGAAACACAAAGCAAAAAGGTAATTTTTTTTATCATTATGCATTTAATAAATAAATCAATCAATACAAAGAAAAAATATGGCGATTCGTTACCTATTATTCGTGATATTACACCTGAAATCGCAACAAATCGACTAAAAATTGTGTGTTTTTTTGAAAACCAAAAGTCGGTCAACTTTGAACGGTTATATCTTCTAAACTAAAACTGTGATATTATTAAGAGTGGCATATTTGAAATCGTTTTCTATAACATGGGTTTATTCAAAACTTCGTCGATTTTTGCAACCTCGTTTGCTCTACGGGCGCCACTGTGCGTAGGCACTAATTTTTTGATGTTTATGTTGTTTTAAACTTAGGAACCAAAGTTTTAATATTTATTTTAAAATATGGAAATATTTTTTTTTGATTTCGTTTATATTATTAGAAATTATGCAATTAATTTTTATTTTAAAATTGGGAACAGTTTTTGGACTTTTGTTTAAAATATTTTGGCATTTTGGACATTTTTTCGGTTTTTTTTTCACTTTTTACACTTTGCACAGATTTAGAAATTTTTAAGAGATTAAAATATATTCGAATCGAAATTTTCTCCGTTCGGCAAATTTGGTATTCCGAGTTTCGATTCCGCTACGTTTCTTTCGATTGTAGGTATTCTGAATTACGATCGTAGTTACGTTTTTCTACGCTTATATTTTAGCAATGGAATTTTTTAGATTGCTCTTTTTATAAACTTAAAAAGTGTTTAATTTAATTAAAATTTCAGGTAGTTTTTTATTACTATGTAATATATTTTTATTTTGGCCGAGAAGGCTTAATATTATAAATAAATAAAAATGTAAGTATAAAATGATTAAAAAGTTTTGTTTTACGGCCAATCAAGAGGTGATATGCAGCAACAAAGAACATGGTTAAACAAATGTGTAATGGTGGAAGGCATGAGTTTTGAATTACTGTCACTACAAACAGGAAAGCAGCCTATTTATTTATTTTTCCAGGTGAAAAACAATGGTAGCTTGCGGCTACCATAAACGATCCAAGGAGGAAGTTCAGGTATTTTCTTTTCAAGTTTTTCAAGCCTTACTTCTGTGTTCTGAGTCACGTTGTTCTCCTCTTCCACCAATAAAGCCACTGCTATAAATTCCATTTCTCCTTCAAATACAAAAATTAAAAATACCACCTCCGGCGTGACAGGATTCTTAGCAATTAAATATTTTGCAAACAAAAATAGTTACCTTTTTATTATTATTAATTCACAAGTCTTTTGTATTATTTCTCCTTATAATCGCACACATTTTTTTATTTTCCTATTTTTATTGTTTGTTGTGACTTTTGTTTATTAAAATAGTAACAAACTTGCTCATTTTTTTGTTTCTATTCCACATTGGTTTTGTAAACATGTTCTTCATGTTCTTTCGATTCAGTTTTTGTTTGGAATACCAATTTTAGATCGTAGCGTAACTGAATGTGAAGACGTAATCGAAACTCAGAATAGGGGTGAATGTATGTCAACTCATAAATGAATTAAGTTGACTTACTTTGACATTGTTTGTTTTGTACTTGTGTGTTTTGATAAAGATGATGAAGATTTTCGACGTCAAAACAATCGTTATTCTTTTGGGATAATACTGTGCGAAAGCTTCTCTGCGGGATGCCTTGAAGGTGACCAGTTCATAATTTCATTATGTTAATTTTGATATCCTCCATTAACTCAGAAAGGTAATCCCTTCAAATATGAAACTGTCAAAATTTCTTTATGCTCTCGTTTCAATTGCAAATAATGAAAAAAGAAGCCACTCATTGTGATCCACGTACACAAATATAAAAATTCAAATTTTCCGCAAAATAAAACAAACATTATTTCATGTACAAAGACATTTATGTATGTAAATTTATACGATGTAAGTTGTACCTATTTCGAATGTTAAACAAGGTCTCTAACACACGCGTATCTCTTTGAAAGGAAAATGTTTAAACAAATAAATACGTTGTTCTTGGAAATTGTCAAAAAAGAAATGTTTCTTTGTTTGTTTAGCAACAATTTGCATAGAAGGAGTAAGGCAGCAGCAAGGACGTTCTGTGCGTTACAACACGTAACAAATTGAAACTTTTAGATTTCGGTTGAAATTTTTGTAAATATTTTCATTCTCTTGTTTTTATTTGTTTATTTGCATTTTGCAAGTTTTTTTCTTTTTGATTTTTGCTACACTTTAAATTCATATATGGTTGGAGTCGTACAGTGTGATCCTTGATTTTTGTGGTTAAAATGGTGAGAAATTGTTTTGTTTTAAGGTCTGCTTTTTATTACACACATATGTTTTGTATTTCTTTTACAATTATTTCTATTATTTAAATATTGATGCATATGAAATTGGAAATTTATTGGTTTTTGTTTACAAATTAAACACTTGTATGTAATAGAAAAATATTTATTATATTATCTGACATACATATACATTGAATATATAAAAATGCTATACTCTACACTAGCATAGTGGGGAGGGTATATTGGATTTGTGCTGATGTTTGTAACTCTCGAAAATATTATTCTGATAGCCACCTTAAAGTAAACCGATTGACTTTGAACCACTTTCTGAGTCTTTCCGTCCGTCTGGCTGACTGACTGTCCATGGCAATCTTGTGCGCAGATTGCAGGTCGCAATTTAGAAGATATTTTGATAAAATTTAGTATGAGGCTTTTGTATTTTATTTAATAGTTATTAATAATTATTAAATAAATAAATTTTGCAGAATTTGTGCTGTTTACACGAGTTTGAAGCATTTTGAAGAGCAATTTTTAAGAAAATTCCAATCGTGTAAATCTAGCTTTATTTATTTAAATGTACACAAACACAATTAAAAATGAACACACTGTCTTCTTACACACTTATATTACGGTTTAAGAACACACTTAAAGTTTTCGAACACTTTGTTTGATCAACGCCATCTGTTGATGAAATTATTCGTAACAATATTAATACACCAAGTTTTTTTTGATGAAATTTTCAGAGGTTGTCTCGGATTTTTGCTCATATCTCCGTTATTTATGGACTGATTTTGCTGATTTTAAAAACAAACTTCTCGAAAGCATGTATGACAGAATAATTAAAGATTTGGATCCCGAAGAGATCTGGGGACTTCAGAAAATTGATTTCAACATCCAGACAGACAGACATACTGACATGGCTTAATAGACTCCGCTATCTATAAAGATCCAGAATATATTATAGGGTCGGAAAATTATATTGTGGAAATTACAAACGGAATGACAAACTTATATATACCCTTCTCGTGAAGGTGAAGGGTATATTGTCCTAAATAAACGAGTTCAAAAATATATTTTTTAGTAGTTACGTCTTTTTCGGTAAATACATGATTGCCAAGTGCGACCGTACCTAAAGTTGCAAAAAATTCAAAATCTATTTTTTTTGGTTGAAATTAAATTCTAAAATCCTGCAATTAAAAAGAATAACAATAATACGATTGAAAATAATATCTCCTACAATTAAAAATGTTGGTTAATTATTTATATTAAATAGTTTTTTGCTTCCCTTGTAAATGTTTTCAATGTAACTTGGGGCTTTTGACGATATGGAATTAAAAATTATACGAAAACTATTAAAACATACATACATTCATATGTATGTACAAGTATTTTAATTTTCATAGTAATTTTTATTTACCCAACATAAAATAATAATAAACAAACAAACTTCTTAAATTATTCATAAAACCAATTTTAAATATTTACTCGACTAATAAAATATATGTAGGTATAATATAAATATAAATATATTTAATTTTTTTTTATTTTTATTTTTTAAGAAGAGAAATAACACTCAGACAATTAATATGCCTATATATAATTGTGTTACTTTCGTTGGAAGATTGAAGAAGTAAAGGTGGTGAAAGTAGAAGAAAGCTTTATATCACAACTCTGCAATTGCGCAATATGTTTATTAATAGTACAGTATTGCAGCGCCTCTGGTGGTGAGTAGGCGCATTATTGTTAAATCTTGATTTTATAGCCTTTATTTAATTATTTTACTTCGGTGGCGTTTAAATGCTATACCACCGAAGGAGGGCGCTTTACAAATATTAGTTATGATGGATAGAAAGAAAACTAATAATTATCAGAAACTGATGTTGTGTGAGTGGCAGCGAACCCAGGCTACAAATACCAACTCATGCGTAATGATCAAATGCGCTAACCAATTAAGCTACATACCCTCTATGTCACTAAATATTACACTAGAGCCCCGATTTGCGTCTATCCTATTTGCGTCGTTTCGATTTGGGTCGCTTTTCTAAATGTGGTTTAATCCGCTTTACATCGTTTTGAATCCGATTTGCATCGACTTTGAAATTTTGTGTCAATACATTTGTATAGAAAAAAATTGATTCGATTTGCGTCGTTTTGGTTTGCGTCGCATTTCCCCGGTCCCTATTAACGACGCAAATCGGTACTCTAGTGCATTTTGTATTTTTTTCATTTTTTTTTTGCGTGTCAAGATGAGAAAATGCGTTACGCATCTAAAGAGTTCGTCAAGCTCGTCGTATGCCGGACTCCTATGATACCGGCTAAAAACCCACCTCGTGCCATCATCGGGGAATTACGTTACCTCGGAACTACGTCTAGCAATACTTCAAGGTGACCCCCTTATGTGGTGTTTAACCACTTCAGTCTTCAATTCCCGCGTCCGGGCTCCGCTTTTATTTTATTTTATTTTATTTTATTTTATTTTATTTTATTTTATTTTATTTTATTTTGTTTTATTTTAATTTATTTTATTTTATTTTATTTTATTTTATTTTATTTTATTTTATTTTATTTATCTTCTTAGTTTTTCTTTATTATGCTGCTGCGTCCATGTGCAGTTTCTTTTCACGGAGGACATGCTCCACAAAACTTCTTACTGCACTCCAGCTTCCTTCGCTATTTATCATTTTTATCACGATGTTTGTGCCTGATATAGGACCGATATCTCTTTCAAGTCTTCTGCGGCGCTCCGCCCATTTTCGACACCTAAAAAAGGTATGCTCTAGTGTATTAGTATTTAGTACCTGCAGTTAATGAATAGTTAATGAATATGCTTTCACAAAGAAAGCGAATTCAATTGAATTAATGAAAATAACTTATTTTAAATAAGTTTTGTTTGTAAAGGTAAAAGCGCCGGAAATGTTGTTGTTGGCAATGATATGATCATGCATATTGTATTTTTTTTTTTTACAAATTTTTTCCAAATTCTAAACGAAAGAGGTTTCATTCATACTTTCAAACTATTTTCAGTATTTTATGCAACAGTTGATATTTTAAAAATTCTTTTAAATTCAGTATTTTCTATAGAAAATCTTCCCATTTCTGTTCTAGCGTTCCCAAACATGGACATAATTAAAAAACTTGCTGCGGTTAAAAAATGTATATCTATTTTAATATTAACATCATGCATTTTAATTGACATTTTCTTAAAGATGTAACAATAATAAAATTTCACTGAAATGAAATGTATATGTACATACATATATTAAATTTAGCTAACATGCTAAAAGTTATTGAAGAGCGAATTGATTTATATTTCATAGAAAATTGAAAACATAAAAACCAAAAGTAAATCTTTATTTAATAGGTTTGTATATAGTAAAGTAAAAGTTGTTACAGTACAACAAATGAAACATAGAAACGAAAAGTATTATTGTGCCATTACTTTTTATGGGCCTACCTAAATACCGAACATGGTTACCCGAAACAAGATCTTGCTTTGTTTTTCATACACGTTAACGTTCCACATTATGAGAGCAGGTAATGTTGAATTTAATTAAACAAAATTGAACTATGTTGTATCATACATTTAATATTAAAAATACTTGCTGTTCAGCATTGACTAGCTAAATGTTTTCATTAATTCAAGTAGTTTTTATTCGACCTTTTCATGTATAATAAATAAAAATGCTTTTGTTTCAAGCTCGAGGCGAGTATTGAAAATAAATGTTAATTTATTTTATTTGCCGATATTTCGATGCTCTTTATAGACAAGTTCAGATGATGATACTCAAAGAGCATCGAAATATCGGCAAATAAAATAAAAAAAAATTATTTTCAATACTCGCCTCGAGCTTGAAACAAAAGCATTTTTATTTATTAAATGTTTTCACATTTATACCCTACACCATCATAGTGGGGATTTGTGCTGATGTTTGTAACGGCCATAAATATTTGTGCAACATTCACCTTAAATCACTTCCTGAATCAATTAAACCGTCTGGCTGGCTGGCTGTCCATGTAAACCTTGAACGCAGAGTACAGGTCACAATTTTAGAAATATTTTTATAAAATTTAGTACATGATATTTTTTTTGGGGCCAAGAACGGTTGGGATTTAAATTTGTTTAACTCGGTCTATTATTTCACCTACCCACCTATACAAATATCCTCCCGAAATAGGTGTTTATCGGTCATAAATATTGGATTTTGTACAGGCTTAACAATTACAAATTTTTTACAGAACGGACCATAATTGACCATTGCTCCCATATAAGGTCAGCTGTCGAGAATCACTTTAAATCTCTTAAAAATTTTGATATCCAAATAAAATTGAATACAAATAAGTTTCATATTTACAGAAATCATGACACCTAATTTTGTAACCTTCGCACCATAATTAGTCAAAGAAAGCTCTCATCTCTTTAGCATGTATAAATCTTTATACTTTTATATATATATCATCGAGATAAAATTTAAGACAAAATGTATTTATTTGCACAGAAGTCATGCCATGAAATTTTTGAATGATCGGTCCACAATAGGTCATATCTCGTATATAGTGCAAATTTCTGAAAAACTGTATTCAGTTCGGTATTGACCGACTATACTTTCTTACTTGTTAAGTAATATATTTATTCAATCAAAACATGTAGAGAACAGGTTTGGGAAAATTTTGACCCCTAACGCGTTTAAAGGTTTATTAATTTGTTGGCCAATTTTTGTCTTTTATATCTTATTAGAAAAATAATTTCGTGCACATTTCCATTTTTTTTTACATTAAAATGCAAAAATAAATATTCATGGGCAACATTTTTGAAATACATACTAAAAAAAATATATATGGTGAATTTCACGTCAAGTGACCCAATTTTAAAAATCGATGTCTTCCGATTTGGATTTGCACTAAGGTTAGTACTATTGGATAGTAGGCCAGACACAAATTTTTAGCTCTATCAGTCAAGAACTGTTGGAGTTAAAGGGGGTCAAAGTTGGACATTTTGGTCCAGTTTGGTCATACAGGGTTTTTTTAAAATGAGTGTAACTTTTCACCTATTGGTCCTAGCAAAAATTGTCGAAAGGACTTTAGAAAGCTATTTCTTCAATCATTTCAAAAATATTTTTTTTTTAATTTTTTTCAATTTCGACCCTTTTTTCTCAAAAAAAAAAGCTTTAAGGCCTTTATAATCGCTTAATAGGATGCGAGGGGGATATCTATCGAAAAAAATACTTTTTAACTCAATAATTGGATTTTTCAATATTTGGCACATGTATCATTTTAATTTTCCCGCATTTTTTATTTTTTTTTTTTCAAAATGGAGTCTCTGGTCTACTATCCAATAGTACTAACCTTGGTGCAAATTTCATCCAAATCGGAAGACATCGATATTTAAAATTGGGTCACTTGACGTGAAATTTACCATATGTATTTTCCTTTCACTTTCAAACTTCAGAGTCGTTGAGATGTTAACAGTTAACGTTATCCTATCATTCTAATATTTTTCAGAACGTATTTCTACAAGCCACAGAACAAGTCTGGGGGTCGAAACGGTTAAAATTCGCAATTTAATTTTTTTGGAGCAATCTAATGTACAGCTCTCAGATTGAGACTTAAATTAGAGGCGTCTGAGCATTATGGATATTCTAGTATTTGAGATCGTGAAACACCGGTAAGTCTAGTCCATAAGTGTCCGTTGTATATCTATAAGGAAAACGGTGCAGATATTAGGCAGTTATAAATCGGTAGCCATTTACGCCGTGAACCAATGATAAATATTAAAATCAGATATTACCGAAAACACTTTGCCTAAAAAATTTTTTGTAAAAAGTCGGTTTTTTAATACATACTCTGTTTTGAATACATATTTGCCAATTTTGTTAGTGAAATTTACTAATACATACTGTAATTTGTATGTAAATCTAATGTTTATTCTTCGATAGATTGCTTCTTTTTAATTTAGTGATAAGTTTTTGTTTGTGTAAATGTATTTTCTAATAAAGACATACACATGTTAATCAAGATGTATATGTATGTATGTGTGGATATATTCAGTGACATTTAAAGATTGATGTTTTTTCTTGAAACTTCTTTAGAAATCTTTTAAGTAACAGGAAAACGCTGTATTTAAACTTTGTAATATAAACACAAAGATAAGTAAGTATGTATTATGTACGAGTATTTATGTATGTGTTTATGTATGCATGTATGTATATTTGAGGTTACATATGTACATATACATATATAGGTATGTTACAATAGCTTTCCTTTTAACAGTTTTAGTAATGTAAATAAATGACAATGTTGTCAATGCGTTGCGTTTTATCTATTCGTTTACTCAAAGTACACAGTTGACTTAAATTAAAGAAAATAAAGAAAGAAATGTTCTGTTGAACAGAAATGTTTTGTATTGAAAACCGTTTAAGAATAACAGAGGGGTAAGAAGAGAAGTTAGCAGTCTTCTTTCTTTCGTGACAATATCTATTTAGATTTATTAAATGTTTATGATCAGTTAATATTTAAATTTCAAATACGTTTATTAACAAAGGATGCAATGTCTATTTGAGATTGTTACTGTTGTAATTAAGATGCTAAGTATATCACAAATTTTACAATATTTTCCAGAAAATTTTTTATGGAAAATTTCAACCGTCAAAATCAATACGATTAGTATTATCGTTCTAATTCTTTCTTTAATATTGAACTAGTCCAATGGAATATTTTTCTCTCACTGCAACTTCACAGAGCAGTTATAGAAATTATGATATTTTCTAATGTTATCCCACGAATACACTTTCAACTCCATTAACGATATACTCAAATAACGTTAAAGATATTCTCTAAATAATTTTAAATTTTGAAAATAATATTTTAGTTCTCTGAAATATTCACAAGTTAATATGTTTGGGCTAATATGCACTTTTCGTAAATGTAAATGTAAATTAATTATACATTTTATGTACAATGTTATCATCATGATGGATTTAAAAACTTCTAAGTATGTTTGAGACATCTTCCATATTTTTTAAATTATTTCAAAAACTATAACCTCTTCTCAATTACCTCAATTAATGTATATGTGCTTATATTCTAAGCATCTCTTTAATTTTAGATTTGCGTAGCAACCTTTTAAATCCATTAAAAATAATGCAAAAAGCACTGAGTTGACAACATTTGCCATATTATTTACATATTTCTTTTTTCCTCTTTTCATACCCGCGTAAATATCTGAGAGCAAAATGTTTGCAAAAAGCCCATTTTTATGTCAAATTATAATTTTTTTTATTTCCTTTTTCGTTGATTATGTAAATACATATACATACATAGGTATACATAAATGAAACCATGCCCATTAGAAAATCTCGTTAGGGTTTCTCTTTGTAGGCCTTCTAAAAGACATGATAGGATGAACATTTCACACTGCCTTTTCTCAGAACGAGTTATGGAAGGACTGCTCCTTCTTCTATATAATTTTATTATTTAAAAATCTAATATACAACAATACAATTTATAGATATGGTGCTCTCTTTAGATGAAGAGTAAAATACTTAATAAATAAACATTTGCATGAAACCAGCAAAAAGCTCAAATCAAAATCTTCTATAAATTAAGTATTTTATAAAATTTTGCGTTGTATGGTAATGTAATGTAATGTAATTCCTTATACCTACATATATACATATATAATAATACAACCTATTAAGGTTTTATGGTAAATTTATTAAGAATATTATCCTTATTCAGTGTTGCCAGTTTAGACTTTTGGAGTCTTTATATTGTTACGTTTTTCCTTTTAAAAACGGTGGTTTATGAACCGGATTCCTTTTAATTGCAAAATAAAAGCGTCAAGTAATTTGAAGAAAATATAACCAGTCTTTATTAATTTAAATGTACACAAAAACAATTGTAAATGACCACTCTGTCTTTTACACACTTTTTTTTACTGTTTGAGAACACTTGATGTTTACACAACAATGACTCACAATGAACTGATTCATTTGAGTTGCCCTGTTAGTCTATTTATACATCAATCATAATTTGTAGAAGGTTCAGAGCTAAGATACTGGAATGTTCATGACTGCAAGTCTAGAATGCTCGTGTCTGGAGTAATCAGCCAAAGTAGTCAAAACTTACTGTTGCCATATTGCCCAGCTATGTTTATACCAGGGTGGTATCAATAATGTTTATAAATTAAATTTTATAAACTTATAAATTAAAACTAAAGTCAATCACATTAATAAAAGAAATATAAATAATGTTTTATTAGAGAATTATATTGCATTTTTATATATTTATTTAAGTTCATAAAAAACGAAACAAAAATAAAGGCGAATTTTTTTTCGCTTAAGGATAATGCCAATGTTTCCTTTATATTGACGCATAAAAATTGGTATATTTTAATAATAAATAAATTAAATTTTTATATGTTTTTGCTTGTCAATTCAATTTTGTTTAAATAACTATATAATAATGCAATATAACTTTCTAATACAATATTATTTATATTAATATAATTAAGCTGTTTTTTATAATATGTGGTGTTGACTTTATGTTGATTCTCACTGTATGTCTTCAACAGAAGACACTCATTTGCCCATTTTAAGAGTAGATCTTTTATTATCTTGACTAGCTAACAAGGCCTTTAGGAGGGCCTCTTTACTTGATATTTTTCACGCTGGGCACATGCCTACACAGCTGTCACTAAAAGCAAGGAATTTATTTCACAGTTTAATTTAATGTCAGAGATGATAGATTCTGTGCAATTGTACAATGATTTGTTTATTTTATTTTTTGCACAAAATTCTACTTTTCAAATAAACAATACTTTTAAGTACAATAATACCCACTAAACTTTAGTATGAATTGGAGAACTATTTTGTATTATTTAAGTACAATTCGGTTTAAAAAATGTACGCTTTTTTATTATCTCTATTTACTGGTACAATATAACTTTTTATTGTTGGTTGACGGTACTCATTGTGTGTGTTAAATCGTTTGTAATGACATTGGGCCAAAATTGTCAAGCTTTTTTTTGTCTGTTTAAAAGCTTTTAATTTCAATGCCAAAACTAAGAAGAAAAATCTAAAGTACTGGAAAAAAATTAGTAAAAAGGAAATGTCATGAATACATTTGCGTTCAACTTGGAATGTAAATATGGCTTTAAATTTCACATGATTGCATGTATTATTTTAATATGTACTAATTTATCAGTTGGTTTCTTCGTATCTTCCTCTCAATGTCCAAATGTCAATTGGTTGATGAGAGGCCAACATTTAACAATTATTTAAAATAAACTTGTATACGAGTACTAGTCTTCTGTAAATAAATAAAATAATAAATTTAGCAGGAAAAACAAAAGTATTTTATGCAAATTTCTAAAGCGAAAGATGTTTAACAATATTCAAAAAAGATATTGGAATATGGTTTGACCTTTAGAATTAGATGTGGATGTGGATTTTATAATTTTGAAGAATTCTAACGAATTTGTAAAACAATTATGGTGAAAAAAATATACATTAATACTTACATATATGTACAGTGTATCGCACAACTATTTTTTCTACTCAGGTTTTAGGGAAATTAATTTTGTCATTCATACACAAAATTGTAAAAATCAAGCAAAATTGTAAAATAGTTTATTGCAAAAAATAGATATTATATAGCAGAGGAAACCCCAAAAAACTATTAATTTTTATTAAATTATTGATGCATTTTAATAATTTGCATCATAATTTGAAGGTCACAAAAGTATTTTACTCTCTTTTAATTGCTGTTAATTGTTTTAAGTTTTTAGTAAACATTTTTATATATTTTCATAAAAGTTTTTCATTTATTTTGTTGTGAAGTTGTGAAAATCTTAACGTTAAATATGCCAAAAGGAAAATAATTAAACATTTCTAATAAAACAGAATTCGTTACGAATTCTATGGGACTCAGGGCCGATCATTGAGGAATTGTTGGCAATTGTTTGGTATTGTACAAAAGCTAAATTTTAACATCCAAAACTGTCACTCGTGGCATTATAATGTTTCCTATTAAAATTCAATGTTAAAAAAAGAAAAGGGAACAAATTTCATGTGGAATTTTTAGTCACGATAGGTTTGAATATTTCTTTGTAGATCTATTTTTCGGCTCTGTCTATCCATTATGGTCATCATTATATACAAAATTACCAACTCCATTGGCAGAAATACAGTCCCACGTCATCATAAAACACTTTATATCATTTTATTTAGCTTCCACTAGATCCTACGTCGACCATCCGAACCAAAAATGCTGCATTTCAGCATAGAATACACCTAATTCTGTTTTTACACGTCCTTTTTTTAAACGGTTTTGATTTAACACGGTTTGAAAATAAACAAATTTTACATTTTTTTAGACGTTTTTATTCCATTCAGCACGATTCAAAATCTTTTGTGCTTAAATTTTTTTAGTTGAATTTAATTTTTGCGAAATATGTTCATATCACAAATTTAGGGGAATTTCCTTTTTGTGGATACAAGCTAATTTACTGGTCAGAGCAATTGTAAATTGCCCAAATTAGGAAAATCCCCTTTTAGTGCAGGCAATCAAAGGAACTTGTCATATATTTTTCTTATATTACGTTTACACCTACGCAAAATCTAGTAGATTTTAATTAAAATCTTAAAGAAAATTTTTGGCATTTACACTACTACTTTTTGACATATTGTTGGATTTCATTTTCATAATAAAAACAGCTGATTGAAAAAGAAAATAAATTATATTGTAAACTTTTAGTAATTATCGGAATGAACATTTTTGCGTAAAAAAAACGGCAGCATTTGTTAAACATAAGGTTTCACAAACATCTGCAAATGTACTACACGCTATTATTATATAGGAGGTTGGAATGGAAACATGTAAGTATGGGAAATAAGTTGGCGTAATTTAACTAAATACGTTTATATTATAGACTCGCCACGGCTCGTTTTATTAGGAAGATGTGCCTATTATGCCAGAAGAAACGTTCATAGAAAATTTTCGAATGAACCGGCTAATGACTAAAACAGACAAAACAAAGAAATGTTTATTTATTTATTTAATATACGGAGTAGTTTGCCGCAAATTTATTTTATATTCCGCTCTTTTTATTATTTTTTTTTTAATTTATTTTTGTGGAACTGTCAAATTTTTCTTGTTCAGTGTTGTATTTTTTAGTACTTTAGTATCAAATTCAGAGTTGTATTGCAAGATTTTGTGAGATTTTTCCAAAATCTCGTAATGAACTCGATTTTGTTTTGTATGGGAAATCTAGTAGAAATTAACAAGATTTCGCTTAAAATCCCTTAAGTACTAGATTTTGCGTAGGTGTAAATGTAGTATTACATTAATTTTAAGCTATTCATGAAGCAATATTACATGTAAAGGGAAAAATAGGAAAATTTGTAATTTGTTCTGAATTTCTTTCCGCATGAAAATCAATACAGAATATATCGAACAATGACTACTACGTTTCACAAATTAGGAATAACCTTATTGAAAAATTTCCAGACTTAAAACTGGTCTGGGTACCTGGTCACAAAGGTATAAACATCCCTTGTGTTCAGCACAAAATATTTACCGTAAATAGAAATAAATATTCAGAAAAAGATAGAAATAATATTTTCAACTTAACTTCATCATGGTATAGAAGAATCAACAGTGAACATAAAACAATTTACGATTTCAGTCATAATAGTCAAACGAATGCTAAAAGACTAGATTGCATTAAATTTGAATGACTTCGCCTGGGTTACACTAGAGCAACACACGAATCACTATTCAATTCCAATGGTACACCTTTTTGCAATTGTGATATTTCATTTCCAATACAACCTTCCCACTTTCTTTGTGATTTTCCAAAAACTTGTAATTCCCGGATAAGTATTTTTCAAAACTCAGATCCTTTATAACCACTGTCTCAACCTTCCTTTGAAAATATACAGCTACTAACTAAATTCCTAAAACAATCAAATCTTTATAATGTAATATAGAACTTATTTTCTAACTCTAATATTATAACTACACCTAAATTGTTTTAAGCATATTGAGCTGAAGGCCTATGTTGCTATTGCTGACAATAAAATAATTTCTCCTATAATTTGCAAATATAGTTGTGTGAAACAGTGTATGTACATATAAACTTGCTTTTAACATTCTAATTATAAAGTTCTGCATAGCAAATAAAGACAATATTTTATGAAATAGTTAACCAGCTTTATTTTTACTTCTCTGTAAGTTTGTGGGATTATGTTCGGTCAACTAGTTGGAAAAAATCCTGTATCATTTAATAACATCGATAAACAATACTTAACGAAAATCGCATTAATTCCAAAAGAACAAGCAGCGTGCCACAAAAGGTTTAACAACTTTTGACTGATTTATTGCTTGTTTATAATCTCCACATAATATTTGTGTTCTAGTCAAGTTTATCTATAAATTTTTCGCTTTTTCCGTTTTGCTACAATAAGGATTCTGTTTTGTTTATGTTCGAAATTATAAGGATAAATGAATGTGTAGTACCAAATAAAAGTACATACTTACATATGGATAGGTACATATGTATGTATGTATTAGAGACGCTAAATGGGACTAGATTTGTAAATCCCGGGATTCGGGATTTTAAAAACGTAAATCCCAGGATTCCGGTATTTTTCGGGATTTCGTGATTTCTGTTTCTTATGGCCAAATTCTCGGTCATTAGTTAACCATTGGTAAACTAAAATACTAACTATTGTTTAACTATTACTTGGTATTCTTATGTCAAACTAAGCATTGCGAATAAAGAATCATCAGTTAAGCCTTTGCCATTAGCTAACTAAAGAATTTAGTCATTAGTACAACAAATTGGTTGATTACTTATGAAAACTATTTATTTGAAAAAAGTAAATTATATTAAATGTAAATGTGTTTGAAAACAAACATTTTCTGTCCTCATAGCTATAATTTTTAAATTTACTAAAAGTTTATAAAGCAAATTTTGTATTTTTGAAAAATTTCTTTAGTCAGGCTCGAGTTCATTAAATTTAATTTTCATTAAATTATTATTTTTACTGAAGGTAGGAATTGTTTTTACAACACGAAATCTTATTAAAATTTTTTTTTTTTTTGATAATTTTTCTTCAGTAAAAATTTCCTACCTTCAGTAAAAATAATAATTTAATGAAAATTAAATTTAATAAACTCGAGCCTGACTAAAGAAATATATCAAAAATTTTAAATTAACAGTTCGACTAAAAAATAATAATTGTACTGTAAATATTGTATGTTATAAATCATGGTGTAATTTTACAAGGTGAGTGCAAATCGGCAACAAATACAACACAATACAGAAACATCAGCAGCATTTTGTTTGTGTAAAATAATGTACGAGTACTACTGTCAAAAACACTTGAAAAAGTTGTACTTTTGACATAAGTAAATTGTAAACAAAGTCTGTCAGCTGTGCTACTGCACTCACCTTGTATAGTTACACCAACATTACATTGAAAATTAGATAGAGAAATATAATAGTTATGTCATTTCGCCTCCAATTTCTATATTAATTTAAAAGTAATAGAATATTATCGATCGATCTTAAAAAAAGCTTTTTAAAATTCTTAAGGCATCTAAAGTAAAGAGAATCTGGATTTAAATTTGTTTGTTATTACGACGCCGTCGACAAAAGATCGTTCACAATCAACGCTTGTGGGCAAAATTGTTAGCAAGTCATTGTATGCTGATTGCAGAAATAATTATACATATGAGTATTTCTTATTAAATTTTGATTCCATATCTTTACAGACATTGTTATTCGTTTTGCAATCAATGAAACGAATTTCATTCATTTCTAATAACTAACATTTCTATTTCATTATCACTTAAATTTGCAATTTTGTGTTTTTTTTTTTAATTTAAAAGTTTTGAGTTTTCTTTCTTGATTTCTGGTCATTAACAATTAGGTATTGTTATTTATCTAAAAATATTTTACAAATTACTTATAATGAACCAGACATGATTTCCTTATTTACTTGGGCGATACTTATTTAAAACAAGGAAATAAAATTAAAAAAAAAATACTAATAATAGACATATTTTATGTTTTGAGTGATTATTTGTTTGAAAAATATTTTTCTTTTGTCATTTTGAAGGCTTGATAACATAAACAAACGGCTTTGCTGAAATTGTGTTTACAATCAGATATTTGTATCATACAATGTACAACATACAGTAGCTCACAGCTTATTTTATGCAGTGCACCAACAGGAACTTAATTACACGATTTGATATTTTGTGTGCTAGACCTTGTTATTTACAACAGATTTAAGGCGTTTTGGCATAGATGCGAGCTGATTTTGGATAATATTCAGCGAAATATTTGACCACTCTATCAGTAGGGCTTTTTAGAAATTTGTGTTTAGATATTTATGATGATTTCTAAAATTGACCATGAATTTTCTATAACATTCAGGTATTTACGACTGTGGGTAGCCACGTTTGCACAATACCCCATCATTAATATCATGTTGCCGCAGGACACCACAAACAGTTTCAACTCAACATTGTTTGCCTCGATCAGTTTCAATTTCGGAGGCCAGTTGTGAAGCTAATAGCCTTGGATTTGGCCATATTTTTCTTAAAATATTTCGCTCTTCATGCCCATTGAAAATTTTATTTGATGCCTTATGCCTTTGTTATGAACCGATTTTTATGGATGAAGCGCTCAATGAACAGCAAAAAAAAAAACAAACATCGTTGCAGTGAGCTATCAGTACAGTAGAAATTGCTCGCATAAAATAAGCTGCGAGCCAATGTACAACATTACTTGTGAATTGAACATATTAGTCTAAATTACTGCTTTATATCCGTGTTTATTTATTCCCTTACAAAAACTATTAGTTAGATTAGATATTCCCCTTAACATGTATACTCATCATGTTTAGTTTTACAATTAAGACAAGTTAGTGGTGCATGTGTGTCGTTAGTTGTTCTCCCACAATATGAATTTCATATAATTTTAGCTTCGGTCCTACTTGCAACTGGCAACTAAATGAATTGTGGTATTATTTTCAAATTATTTAAGTGTCTAATCTAATGATGATTATCAGAAATGAAATTAATGTTTCAATGCGGCATTCTAATGGCCAGCGGGAGAATGAACGAACACAAACAAATCGTTATAATTTCCCCTAAATGTAGGTCGTACAAATATTGACGTGAATTTATGAAAAGAGCAACGACATTCTTTGCTTCAGTAGTTGCGCTCCAACTGCCTTTTCATGCTCTACACATTTGTTTGCTTGTTTGTTAGCTTTGCCTTATTTAATTTATGTCGTTGTTCGTTTATTAATATTTTCTGCTCAGCATCAATGACAATGACGTTGCTGTAAAATTTATATAATTATAGCGGAAACAATATGGATGTGTATATTTTGCATATAAATATTTCCGTTTGTTGAGGCTGAGATGAATAAGCGGATGGAGATGGATGGATGTAAAAAATGCTTCCTATCTTCACATCTATAGCTGGTATGAATTATTCCATATTTTGTTCTTGGTTTCTCTGTGGCAATAAAGTCTTCTTTTAATATTGCTGCTTTAGTCTAGTGATAAGAAAATTGTACTTTTTATTGTTTATCTTGTATGTATGTATGTGTGATATTATTTATGTTATGTTATATGTATATAAAAATTCAGTTTTCTGATGTCTTGTTACCATGTGTTTTCTAATGTCTTTAGAAAATATATTGGATGGGAGAGAAAATAATTTCGAGCATTGGCTTAAGTAACCAGCATCATTATTATAGTATATAAAAGTATAAAAGTATAAAAGTATAAAAGTATAAAAGTATAAAAGTATAAAAGTATAAAAGTATAAAAGTATAAAAGTATAAAAGTATAAAAGTATAAAAGTATAAAAGTATAAAAGTATAAAAGTATAAAAGTATAAAAGTATAAAAGTATAAAAGTATAAAAGTATAAAAGTATAAAAGTATAAAAGTATAAAAGTATAAAAGTATAAAAGTATAAAAGTATAAAAGTATAAAAGTATAAAAGTATAAAAGTATAAAAGTATAAAAGTATAAAAGTATAAAAGTATAAAAGTATAAAAGTATAAAAGTATAAAAGTATAAAAGTATAAAAGTATAAAAGTATAAAAGTATAAAAGTATAAAAGTATAAAAGTATAAAAGTATAAAAGTATAAAAGTATAAAAGTATAAAAGTATAAAAGTATAAAAGTATAAAAGTATAAAAGTATAAATGTATAAAAGTATAAAAGTATAAAAGTATAAAAGTATAAAAGTATAAAAGTATAAAAGTATAAAAGTATAAAAGTATAAAAGTATAAAAGTATAAAAGTATAAAAGTATAAAAGTATAAAAGTATAAAAGTATAAAAGTATAAAAGTATAAAAGTATAAAATTATAAAGGTATAAAAGTATAAAAGTATAAAAGTATAAAAGTATAAAAGTATAAAAGTTTGTTTGTACCCAATATTGTTGCACGGCAGTGCTGTCTGTGCTTAGATCAACTTCTCCACTATTGATGTTTCAAGTTTTAAAAAAATTTAAGCGGTAGCTTAGACATTTGTAACTATGTATTTTGATTTCCATCGGTTCAAATGGTGATAACATGGCTTTGTGAAAACAATTCATTTTGAAGCAGTTTTCATTCAAATATTATTGATTTTTGGAACAATAACTTTTTATTTTAAAACAAAATAAAGAATTTATATGAAAATCATTAAAATGTTAATTGTATTAGAAAGAGTAAGGTTTGATAATGATAATGAATGATAACGGACAAATGTCCACCACATCCACTCACACAGATGGCAATTCTTTTCGCAAAATGTTGAATCCCATTTTTGCAAAATCGCGTCACCCTTTCGTTAATCTCATCAAGGATTTTGAGTTTTATGGCTGTAATCTAATTGCTGGATCTTTAACATAGCCTCACAAAATATAATCCAGTAGTGTTAAATTAATGAAATTAAATAACATAAAAACAATAAATTAGGTAACTTTTGTATTATTAGCAAATTACAGTTTCTCCCATTCAATAAAACATGACTGAAGGCATAATATTCACTTGTTTGTTTTAAAAAAGTCACCCAAATATATTTGTTTTTGTTTTCCTAAATATAAAAATCACTTCAAAAATTGTCTTTCTAGTTCTAGCAAACATGTCTAACGTCAAGTCTTAAAAATTAAACAGTGGGCAATTTAAAGCATGAAAGAAAGCTTAAATCAATACCAGTGATTCAAGCGTATAATTTACAATTGAGAACAAATTGAAATTTTTGAGAAAATTGTTCAACAAGAAACTTGTTATTAATGGTTGATTAGCAAGCACTTAATTTGAGCAATTATATGTTATATAAGAACAATTGATATTGTCCTTAAAATGATATTAATCTTACATATAGACGAATTAATAAATAAAAGCATTCACCAGTACTTTCAAATAAATTTGTTAAAGACCGCTTTTAATAAATGTTTAAGATATATTTTTGCTAGTTATTATATTATTATCGATTAATCGTTGTTGCTCTGCCTTTCTGCCAACTAGGCGTTTTATTTTTTATTTATGTTAGTTCTTTCTTTAGTTCTATTAAAAAGACATTAATATCATAAAGGGATTTTTCTATGTGCTACTTTGCTATCATAAATTTTGAAAACAAAAAGCAGTTTTCGTGAATCATGTTGATAGATTAAGGAAAGAAGATAAAGGACAGAAGCTATTAATTTTCGATTTATATATGTATGTATGTGAATATAAAGTGTACTCAGACACTACTGCCATTATTCATGGAACTTACAACAGGTTTATAAGAGGTTTATAAATCAAATTTTGAGTTAAATACATATATTATGTTTACAAGTAGATCTTGGACAAGAAACGCCCTTGACAGGGTAGAAAATGCATTCCAATGTGCCAATTGTTCAGAAATTATAACTTCACAAAGGCATTTTTTTAATTATTAATTAAAAATTAACTCAAGCCGAAATAATAAGAAATTATTATTTATTATTTTGAAATGTTAGATTGAGAAATATAATATGTCATTTTTAATTTCTTTAATTTCTATATTAATTTAAAAGCAACAGAATATTATCGATCGATATCGATTTTGTTACCAATATACATATGTATGAAGCTGACGTAAAACATTGTTCACAATTAACGCTTGTAGACAAAATGGTTTAAAAAATTCTTGTATTTTGGTTGCTTAAACAATCCTTTCTCACCTTCCGAAACAAATATTTTTTACGAAATATTTATTCCATATCATTACAGACATTATTAGGTGTTGTGGGGGACTTTTACATATATAAATTACATTTATTATTTCATTCGCAATCTACGTTTTTAATTAATTTCTAATAATAAACATTTCTATCTCATTATCAAATTCACTCTTCCATTTTGGGTTTTCAAAAAATTTAAATGTGTTGAGTAAATCATATTTCCTTTTTGGTTTCTTTTAAGGAGATATTTCATCAAGTCGAACGATGTTCGAATAACAAAAGAAAAAAAAAAATGATTTTTTCGGTTGGTTCACTTTCACCATTTCGTTCATTCCAATGCTTTATGATGCACGACATTTGTATCAGCTGATGGTTTTCCAACACGGGAATAGGCGACATACAATTGACAATGCGAAAAGCATGGCTTTTCCAAGTTAATGCCGTAAACACTCAATGACTGTCCTTGTGATTTGTTTGTTGTCTTTGCGAATGCAAGCCTCACGGGAAACTGCATGCGTTTAAATTCAAATGGAATGTCGGTCGGAATCATTGTAATGCGTGGTAGTAAAACGTTTTCTCCACTGTAATTTCCGTTTGGAATTGTTGCCTTGATGACGTTATTCATGAGTGCCGGGTGCCAGTACAAAGACGTGATTGGTTGATATTTCTCAACATTATGATAACTGAACCGACTTTCATTTGGAGATTGTGTGTTGGCAAACCGGTTAATTCCAGCGAGTTCAAAAACTCGGTTGGATAGTTGATGACATCATCTTTGTACGTCATTAATTCGTTAGGAATATCACTTTGAATTTTGAAATTCAATTCGTCTACCAAACATGGTTTGTGCAATTTTTGGGAACACCTTTAGGATGAGTTTGCTCTTCGATTCAGTGAACTGGCAAAAATTAACAGGGATTCGGGATTTGTCAAATCGCGATATTGGAATTGGCTTCCCTAGTGTAAGTGACATACTTACGTTTAGCGTTGAGGAAAAAAAACTTTTTTTATATGCATAGGTATACATCTTAAATTTGTTTAAGAAAAATTATTAAATTTATTTATCCATCTATTATGTTAACAAACGAAATAAATAATAAAAATTGCGAAAAACAAAACGGAATAGCTCACGCCATTTCTTCTCAGTTTTGTGAAAAATATTCAAAGTTTTTGAAGTCCAAAAAACTTTTTTTTTTATAAAAAAAACTTTTTGCCTCTTGAAAACTTTGCAGAAAAGGAAATACTTGACATTGGCAGCGCTGCTTATGTCACATATTTCTTATAACACTTACTTAAGTTGTCGGCATAAAGAGCACATGGACTTAGTTTTTTTTGTTAAAGCGTTTATTAAACAAAATTCTTATACAAACTTAAACTATAAGCAAATAGTGTTAATTCTAACTTAATATATACAGAGTCTCATAAACGGGCTCTCAAGTATGTTATATAAATAGTATTAATATCATTAAAATTTTTATTTATTACTAATTTTTGCAAAAATATGTAATTATATATATGTACATTAATGCAAGAAAAAATATAAAAATCTTTACTTTTTATTACAACAAAAAAAGGTAGATAAAAATATAGTCCAGGGGTAAAAATTGTATGGACTTAGTTTCTCTGTTGAAATCTACCAGCTATTGGTTGTGATTTTTTTATACCTTTAATTCATAATAATCGTATCAAGCTTTTGCTATTAAACTAAAAACAGTGCAACAACAAAATACAATAATAAATAAAGGAAAACATTTTATAACAACTTTATGCATTTAAATACACACCTGCATAAACATACACACATATATATTTACATACACTGTGTTCCATAACTAAAAATACATAAAACTTTTCTTAATTTTGTAAGTTTTTTTAATAAGAATTAAAACAGTTTAATCTAGTTCGTAAATATGTGAAACGAACGAAAAATAAAAAAAATTATTATTTTTTAGTTTATCTCTGAAAAATGTATAAATAATGTAATAAGTGTTTCATAACTATAAATACACAGAAATTTAAATAGCTTAAAATACTAATATGTTCTCGATGGGGTTCCGATCTGGAGAACTTGTACTTGAATACATTAGTATTTTTCGAAGACAAAGATCTCATTGTTGGACGACTTACATGTTCGAGTACATACATACATGTGCGTTGTCTTGCTGAAAAGTACATTGTTTTTCATTACCGTTTTCTAAAAATGGCTCTCATTTGTCATCTAGTAATTTTGTGTTATCAGAAGAATTCATTTTGATGCTTGGAAATGCCAAATCAAGCTTACTTACTGTCTTTACAAAAAGCTTCACAAACCATGAAAGAACCATATTTAAAATTTCGTTTTGAGAAATATCGTAGTTACGGCTGTAGGTTTCTCCAATAGCAGTTGAAACCATCTGTCTATTAAGATTTAAATTTATTTTTTGGGAAAAATCACGATTAAAAATAAGTAAGAGAGTATAGTCGACCATATAATGCCCTACACCCAGTATGTAGTAAAATGACCTTTGTGTATATAAATATTGTTTGTGTTGAATTTTATCTCGATGTAAACACTTTCAAAAGATTTATGCATGTTAAAGTAGGGGGCCTTTATGGCAGTTTTTACTAGTTATGGACCGATCGTTATAAAAATAGGTGTCATAATATCTCTATATATGAAACTTATTTGTGTTGACTTTTATTTGGAAACCAAATTTTTTTTAAGAGATTTATGTTAGCTCCCATATAAGTGGATTAAGTGGGACTTATGTGGGAGCTATGAATAATTATGGACCGATCATCATAAAGTTAGACCAAATGATTTCTGTATATATTAAAATATTTTTTGTTGAATATTATTTGGATACCAACATATTTACGAGAGTTATGCTTGTTCAATTGATTTTCTGAAGTGGGCCTTATGGGTGTTAGACTAATATTTTGGGGCGTTACAAACATTATTGTGGAATAAACAAACTTGATTGCGTAAAAAATAGATACGATAAAAAGTTTTTATCTTAAGTCTTATCTAAGCGAACGTTATCGTTCGACATCGTGGGCCAGGAGGTATAAGTTTCTTTTAGCGAATTCAAGTCTAGCAGTCTTGTGGCAAAGTAATAATAATACTTATGGTTGATTTGGACACATTTACCTCATTGTGTTGCTGGTACAGTTCACAAGTTATGTACGTTTTACTTTTACTACTTACATATGTACACAGATATGTATGTACATAGGTATGTATACTTGTATTATATATTGAGACTTTTGATTTTCGATGCCTCCAAGATCTCAATTTGTTCTTCGTCATCTCAAAACCAATTGCTGGAAATGTTTGTGAAATCGGTTTAGAACTTGCACATTTAAAAATAATCAATTTTATAAACAAATTGTTTTATTAAATACCAATTTAAACACAGATGATTAAATATGAAAGATAAAATGTTTCCATTTTTTAAATAAATATTTCGTAGCCAATATTCTAAAATTTAATTTCAGATTTTTTCATTTGGTTGTAGGATATTAAATTGAATTTTGATTTCTTCAACCGTTTTTTTTTGATAAAATAAAAAGTTTTGGCCTCGAGCTCGAAAAAACTTTTTATTTTGTAGGATATTTTTTAAAAGTCCTAATTTACACGAAACCTTTTTTATTGAAAATATTGTTATCTTATTGTTTTAATCGCTCGTATTCTAATTTGAGAGTATACACACGTTTGTATACACATACAAACGAATAAGAGAGTAACATGAATTGCTAGTACAATCAAGCGTGACTCGTCTTATCTCTGCCTCATTCCGATGTCTGTAAGGTCATCAGCTTAGCTTAAAGAATTGCTTCGTGTAAATTGGGACAAAGCTTTATATTTGGAAAATAAAACAATTACTAAAATTAAATAGATTTTGATTAAATATATTTAAATTAAATAAAATGTACAGTGTTTAAGCCTATCTGCAGCTAGAAAAGAAACAGAACCTTTTATGATGGTGGTGTCTGTGACAATTTCATTATAATGGTTTTTCTGGAAATGTCAGATATGTTCATATCGTCAATAGTATGACAAATTTAAGGTGTTTACTTCGCTAGATTTCATTCATCGCAACCGCATTTTCAGTAAAATTTTCAAAAAAAAAAAAAAAATTGGCCCAAAAGTGGCTTTATACCACACAGGGCACCAAACAATGACACGATGAACATTTTTATTTTTATAAAACTGGCTGCGACTGCAAAAATCATTTTTCCAGAAAAACCATTATAGTGAATTGCAATTTTTGTGTTTTATATGAAAAATTTACATATACAAAAATAAGAAGCACCGTAGTATATATGCTATTACTGGTGACATTGCATATATGCAAATGTATACATACATATGTATGTATATATGTATTTCATATACAATGAAATTTCTTTGTTTCGGTTTTCTACAAGGTTTTTTAACAGTTGTCACTGTTTTTACCATGACATAAAATGTAGACAAAATGTAAAATATTTATTATCCTTTAAACCCTGCATTCATATACATATTTGTATATGTATATATGTACATATGAAATATCTCTGGATTTCCTATAAAGTTATTTTTTCTAAATAATTGAAATTGTAGTTAAAAAATACTGCATACTTTTTTATTTAGTTTTATTTTTGACCAACTCCTACTTTGTCGTTGAACTGCAATTGAGTTAATTTGGAAAGTTTCTAGGAATTAAACGGTTTCACATACAATGAATAATTGATATACATATGTGGTATTTTAACAACTGTTTTTTATTTAAAAATAAGCAAGAAGGTAAATCGGTCAAGCCCGACCATATAATACCCTACAGTCAGTATATAAGCAAAAATAGATTTTCAAATGTTCTAATATGGACCGATAATTAAAATAATTAGTGACACGACTTCTGTGCATATAAATGTTGTTTGTGTTAAATTTCATCTCCATATAAACACTTGTAAAAGATTTTTGCATGGTAAACTGATTTTCAGTAGTGGGTCACATGGGAACTCTTACTAATTATGGGCCGATCGTTATAAAATTAGGTGTCATGATTTCTTTATATAAGAAACTTCTAATTATTGATCGATCATCATAAAATTAGGCCAAATCATTTTTATATATAAGAAACGTATTTGTGTTTAATATTATTTGGGTACCAACATTTTTAAGAGATTTATACTCTAAACTCTATAAAGCGATTTTCGGAAGCAGGCCTTATATGCTAGCTATGGGCAATTATAGTCCGATCTACATAACATTTGTAGGTATGATTAGGTTTCACATACAACTTATTTGTGTCGAAATTTGTTTATAAATCACAGTTTTACGACTAAAAAAGTTTTATTCGGAAATACATTTATATAGGGTCTAGGTGAAATAATGAACCGATTTCAACCAAATTCAATCCCAATCGTCAGTCAGACGGATGGAAGGACAACATTAAATCAACTGAGGAAGTAGGTGTTAGAGTACTATTTTGGGTGCTTCGAACATCAGCATAAATTCAATATACCTTGTTTTAAAAGTATTTTTTTATATATACAAGTCAACGCAGCAAAAATATATATTTGTTTATGATCACTGCTATTTCATTGATATGATTACAAGACGTTCTACAACATTATGATCAGTATGGTTATTTATCAGTATTATTGCGGCAGCCATTTTAAGTTACAGTTTGAACACGATTCATCCATTTCAAACGATTTGTCTGGAAAATCAAAGCTGCCATATGTTTTACAAGTGCCAATACTGCGACCATTTATTGCTTTGGTTTTAATGTCCAGTTTTTAACTTGATATTTAAATAGGAAATTAGTTACTTTTTCCTTAAACTTTTAAGTCTTATTTAAATATGGTTTCATTTTTTCAGTCTCAAATTGCGATTGGTATTTAATTATGATAATAGTATGGTAGCACTATTGAATGTCAATAAAATATAAACAACTTCTTCATTTAACAAATTGTTGTAAACTAAATGGACAAAAGCTGCATCATTCATATCCTCTTCATCTAAATTCATTGTTTTAGTTGATATTAGTTGATATTGATAATAATAAGCACAATATTTTTATTCGCGGCGAGTTTATTTATTGAATATTTTTTTTTATCAAATAATAAAAAACTTCAATGCGCAATTTTCATAATTTGCAGAACTGTCAAAATCATATGGTAGTATAAAAAACTTAACTTGTATTTAAATGGACGTAGTCAGTGATTTAAGTTATATTTAAATATGATGTATAAAAATGAATTTGGTATTTAAACAGAACTTAAGTTTAAACACACTGTAATTTTTAAGTTAAAAACTGGCCATAGGTGTCAAAAATATGTTTCCTAAATTAAAAGTTTTTGGTAAAATTTTAGGCGCGCTTGTTGATTTTTACTGTTAACAGATAGTTTTTTCCGGGCTACTCTACCATTAAAATCAAGGTTTTGAAGTACGCGACGAATACATTCTGCACTACATGTTTGGTTAAGTTCATTTTTAACTTGCTCAGTCAATTTTAGAGCCGACACCTTAGGGTTCTTCCTTATTTCTCTGACAATGTAACGCTTATCAGCTTCATTAAAAATTTTATTAGGGGCTTTTCTGCCCTTATCGTGAATCCTATTCTCGTGCACGAACCGAGATATTATGCTTTGTACTGTTATTTTGTGTAATACAAGTGGTTATCTGGTAATTAATTCTCGAGCTATTGATAATTGTTATCTGCTTGGACATGGTTGCATCAAGCAAGGTAATATAATAAGGTAAAAATATCTTCCCGATTAAATTTAACCAACCAACCAGCCCTAACGCCCTAACTTAACAGTTTTTCCATGCAGGGAATCGAAATCGATGGCGCAAATAAACAATAATAGCCCCTACGCTCTAATATCGTATATGATTGATGAAAAGGCGTTTAAAAGAGGCAATCACCACTTGTAGAATATCTAAATGCAATGACCCTTTCTAGAACAGAAAAGCGCTAAGACTCCTAAATTATTAGTTGAAGATTAGAGTTCAAAACATTTGATAAATTAAGCTTAGCTTTCTGAGGTTAAAACGAAATGCACAGAAGATCTAAAATATCATTAATTTTCTATTTTCCTTGAATCAATAATCTAAATTGAATTGTATTTCTATAATTAAATCGTAAATTTTATGTAATTTTCAATTTATTATTTTCTATATCATTTTCAATTAATCGAATGTAACGAGTATAATCATCAATTCTGCTGCAGGACAGTAAATATGATTTTCAATACGATTTTAAAAAGTTAAAGTGGCTGCTTTTTATTTTTGTAATATAATTCTTTTGTTTGATGTGCTCGTATTGTTATAACGAGTATGATTATATTTGTGTAAGTATATTTTTGTTATTGTTAATATTTCACAATTATAGACATTCAATTTCAATCAAAATCCTACAAAATTATATTTTTATTTTTATTTTATGCATGTATGTTGTTTCCACATGTGTATTTGTTTCTATGGAAATATTTTCATTTGAATCTAGCTTTTAGGGCGTTCTTGCTGAAATTGTTGCGAATCGTCAAGTTCTAAAGGTACGGTCACACTTGGCAAATATTAGCCACTGGAAGTCGTTTACTTATTAAAAAGAACTTTGTTTATTTAGGACAGGACACAACAAATATTTAGTTTTATTTTATTTGATGCTGTTTAATCTTGCAAAACTCTTGTCAGAGTAAACAACGTCAAATTTTCACTAAAACAAGTTATTTGAGTTTTTTGAGTAAATATTTGCCAAGTGTGACCGTCCCTTAAGAAACATGCAGCCGGGAACTTTGTTTAGAAGATGTAGGAATTTATTAAGAATGCCAACAAGGACTTAAGCAGAGTCAGCAATCTTAACAATAAGAGAGCAAGAGAAACGATACGCTTGGTGCCAATGTTTTCCGTAACTCTAATCTAAACTAAGAAACTACTCTTATAATTACTAATCATGCATTTTTAGTTTTCGACATTGTGAATTACAGAACTATACCAAATAGAAATACATCAATATTTTACAAATTCCGATGATTGATTCCTCAGTTATAGAGATATGTTTGATAGTCAATTAGTGCCCAGTTTCACTGATCCAAAATTGTCCATTCTGGCTTAATCCAATTTGTTTTTTTAATATATCGGAGTTCTATACATTGTTTTAGTACAAGGGAGTCATCGTGCCTCTAATGCACCTTATAGACGATTTCAATTAGAATAACATCATGTAATGTATTGTAGTGTATACACTTCATGCCATGAAGTATGACTCAAACTCATAAACACAATCAAAACATATAAAGAATTCAGGTTACAAGAATAACCCAAAAATCGACTTATGAGTTTAAAGAAATATGAGTTTGAATTGACAAACAAAAATGCAATTAAAAATGCATACTCAATAACACCCAAACATGTAGAAAGAATATGTAAGAAAATAGTTTGTAATTAGTATATAAGCAAGAGAAATTAGTAAATAAAATTAGAATGAAACTAGACTTGAATTCAGCAAGACGCTGATTTTATTTCTCATAAAGCATTCATATCACATCGGCATTTTAGCCAGAAATATAAATCGGCGTGCTCGACTTACCACAATGGATATTTTGACTTATTACAAGCATGTGCTTAACATAGGTCACCGCATAAGTGATTCATGTGATCCAGGATTAGCCTACCTACAGCCTTATATATGCAATAAATTAAATGCTTTTTGAGCCCAAATCTTTCCAAGAGTACATAGTAGCGTAAGGTTAATTTACATTTTACCGCTTTTTACTCCCCCACTTTTATTTATACGAGCACGATTAGAATACTAAGTCCATATTTAGTTGCCTTTTAATTTAGTAACTTGAGAGAACATTAAATCACCTCATACACATATAATGTTTCTTTGATGCTAACTCCTTTGAGTTATATAGGGCGATTCATTTAGTTATCTTTTAGTTTTAAATAAAACATTTAAAGTAGAACTTGATGTCGGAATCTGTACTATTGCCCCAAAGGACAATCTTTGACATTAGGTTAAGTAGGAAGGCTGGTGTGAGTCACCTCACACCCTCACCCAGAGACCAATATGGTCCATTGCGATGCCTTGGATTCTCTACCAAATGTCGGACTAGTTTACATATGTATGTCTGACTGGTCTATATATGTCTGACCCGTCTACATATGTCTGACTGGTCTATATATGTCTGACTGGTCTACATATTTCTGACTCGTCTACCCAGAGTCTTTGGCGGGAATCGAACCCGCAACCCTTTGACTGATAGTACGGCACTCTATCGCCTAGTCTATCGGGGCACCATCTTTGACATTAAATTTTTAAAAATATATTAACGTTGCTTTAGTCTAAGCTGTTTGCTGTTGGTTGTTCATTCGGAAGATATACTTTTCCCCCTTTTTGGCATTGTTACTAGTATTTTGCGTTTTAAGGCTCTTTCCAGTATTGCACGATATAGGTGGCTTATTAAGACGTCTTAAAATTTGAAATTAGAAAAACTTTTCTCACTGATTGTCACGCTAATTTCCATAATACAGCAGAATAATTTGTTGCCTTTTTATAATGAATTATCAAACAACACTACAAAAAAAATAAGATGAGGGTATGACAACTGTCATATAGTACCATTTCATTCAGGACAGGAATTTATAATCAGGTGTGTCATAGAAACCAATATTGTCAGAATTGGTTTTAAAACCAACAAGAAAAAGGCGTTGGTGTCATAGGGCACTGTTACACGTTCAATAAATATTGTGGTACTAGAAATGCCTCTATATTTATTGAACGTGTAGCAGTGCCCTATGACTCCAAAGCATTTTTTCTTGTCGGTTTTAAAATCAATTCTGACAATATTGGTTTCTATGACACCCCTGAATGTTGGTTACAAAACTGCACCATGAAGAGTGCCCAACTTTCCACTATACGAGTATATTGTTGAATATTGTAAAATTACTAATTTGTAAAGAATACATTTGTTAGAAGTCCTGGTTTCTTGGATCGCTTTGATTACGATATTATTGTGTTGCATGTATTGAATTATGTATGTATAACTGATACATCATTGTTCAGTGTGTTAAAAGTGATGGATACCCTAATGTTATTGTATATATGAATATTGTATGTGAGTATAACCATCTATTATTTGCTGCAAACACTCAGGGCACAATATCCGGTATATAGAATATGTGCAAGTGTTGCTAAAATTAAAAATCTTTCCATACATACATCTGCAAGTGTACTTTCAGTTGTATATATCCCAGCAGTTCTGGTGATAGACGCCTAAGTAGTGGTTTATTTAAACTTTCAAGGCCATCAATGAATGCTAAATTAGCTATTCAATCAATTGTTTTAACATGTGAACATGCTAGTCCAAACTCCTAGGTAGACTACACTCTGGAATACAAATTCACATTTAGAAGCAATTAGTAACTACTTATTGCTTAAAGTAAAATCTTAAAATTAAGAATAATTGACTACTCCCTTGATTACATAGGAAAAATAAAATGATCATTAACTCTAGATTAGACAACTTGGGAACTGTTGTTACATCGATTGAAAGACTTAAAATATATAAATTGTAGTCAGCCATGTAACTGAATACTCTAGGGATAAATAGGGGTAAAATGCCACTATTAAAACCAAAGGGGCACGCAATTATGTATGTACAAAATATATATATGTGAGTGTAGGTGGTGTGTTTTGCTGTGTGCGTATAAGATGATACATATTTTTTATTTTTATTCATATAAATAAAATATGAAAGAAAATACATAGAAATTATAATGCCCCGAGCATGACGCGTTCAGAAAAAAAAAAATATTCTTTACTTATTTTTTGATCTTGTTCGACATTTTATCTAAAATGTAACGTATTATTCATATATGAAAATGTTCATATAACTTTTTTTTTTATTTTTACGAGTGTTACAGAGAGTGTTAAGGTATTTAGATTTCACAAAACAAATAGTAAAAAGTCGTCAGTTATAGTGCTTGCAACTCTCAAAAATCCTTTCTCAAAAATGAAAATTGTATTTAAATCCTCAAATCCAGGCTTAGAATACACAACAATCGTTATTGAATAAATATTATATTATCAAGCAATAGTATAAAAATCTGAAAAAAAAACTAATAAGTTTCTTTCGTTTATCGGAACTCTAATCCCCGTTTTAGAGTAAAACAAATTCGATTATACTTTTACAAAATTTAAATATATGTATGTGAATTTTTTTTTCCATTTATGGAGTTCATAGGAATTAATAAACTGATAAATATTTGTTAATACTCAAAACATGCAATTTTTTGCCAATAACGAGTTCTTGTTTAATAAAAAAAATTAAACTCTTGAAAATATTTGTAATTCAATATTATATTTGAAATTCAAAAATTTGTCAATGGGGTGAAAATGTTTGAAAGTCACGCATGATGATACAATGTCTCGTACAGTTTGAACAATTCTTACCAGTAACAACTAATCTTGGAACTTTGTTTATTTGTATTTAAATTACAAACAAGCCTGCAGCTAGGGTTTGATATTTCCCGGACAACGGAAATGGAAAATTGCATTCATTATATACCTACATATTAATTAATTAAAGCTTATATGTACATAAAATAGATATAAAATTAAAGTGGTTTTTTAAAATAGTATTATTTGTTTTTAAAGAAAAACCATAGATTACAAGGTATAAACATTAGGGTGTGGTGAAATTTTGTTTTGTCTTAGATCGCCTTCTAATAGCAAAATTTTGTTGTGTTACTAGTTCAAATAAAAGTCTTTAAAATTTTATTGAAATATTTTAAATGTAAGAGCCCGCGCATTGACTACAAAGTAGGGTGGGTCGCTTGTGTATGGGAAAAATAAAAGTTAATTAATACAGTTCTAATAGTAATATTATGCTGTCTTAGACTTAAAAAGGTTATACTTAAAAAAAATATACTCAATTAAGTGATATCTTTAGCCCGCGCATGCGTCTTAAGATTTTTGGAATTTTTATAAAAACATTTTTCATTAAAACTTCAATATTATCACAGTTGTTGTAGAGTCTATGTAGTGTTTTATGTAAATGTATTAATTTTTAGTAACAAAATAATAAAATATTTAAAATATTGAAGTTTTAATGTTTTAAATGTGTTTTTATGAAAATTCCAAAAATTTTAAGACGCATGCACGGGCTAAAGATATCACTTAATTGAGTATATTTTTTTCAAGTATTACATTTTTAAGTCTAAGACAGCATAATATTACTATTAGAACTTTATTAGTTAACTTTTATTTTTTCCCATACAAAAACGCCCCACCCTAATAAACATTTTGATATTATTTGCTAATAAAAAAATTAAATTATATTTTATGGAAATAAAATAAATATGGAATCATTTTTTTATTAGTTCTAATTATTTATTGCAGCCAGTGCCGGATGAAAATTGTTTGACCATTGTTAATTTTATTTCTTAAGTTGGCATTATTCCTTCTTGTCTTTGGCTCAGACCCACTGTATGTCATTTTCGTAGTCGAATTACTATTATTTAATATGTTGCGGACTAAAGGGTCTGAGAGTACTTCTAGCTTTTTTAAGTATTTTTCTGCATTTTTTTGGATCTAATCTTTACCAAAGGCACGTTTAGGTATTTATGAATATTTATATATTAGGTTGTTTTACATAACATTGGAAGCTAACTGTATTCTACCATATATGTAGGTTTTAGGTTTGAGTTATAAAATAGGAGTTTACAATCTAAACTTGCGTATACTAAAAAAAATTTAGCGAATCCTTTATTGAATATTTTTTAAACTCGTTTTTCGATTATTCAAATACATATATACTAAATTTGTTTTTAATATGTTTGTGCAGTCGCTTTATGTGCTTGATGTCATTTATTACGAATAACAAATACCTCAGCTTTTATCTTTAGCTGTAAATTCCACTGAAATTGCCAACGTTTTTGTATTGTCTGTTCCAGTAATTCGTTTTTCTACAAAATAATTATAAGCACGTCTTCTACTAACTGCCATTGCGATACTAAGTCCTAATTAACACGAAGCAATTCTTATTGAAAAGATTGACACAAGTTTTTCCTGAAAATTTCTTCGTTGTTCCCACAGAGTATACACACATTTGTATATACATATATGTATGTAATACGCATAAGAGACTAACACGAATTGCTAGTAAAATCAAGTATGTACTCGTCTTATCTTCCCCTTACCCTGTTGTCAAAAATGTAATCAATCTTAGCTTAACAATTGCTTCGCGTACATTAGGACTTATTAAATAATATGTATTTTATATTGCCTTAAATTCAGTGACAGCTTGAGTTTTCTTTAGTTATTTTTTTTTGTATGTATTTGCATGTTGCCCCCAGTTATTGTTGGTCACGAGAAGAACTAAATGAAACGATAGTTAGTTCTGGTTATACTATTTTGATACTGAGCTCAACTATGATAAACGTCAAACAATGTTAATTGACAATAAGAATTTTTACTATATTTATTTCGTTTTTCTTGACTCGTTGTTGAATATGTATAAAGTGTTGTTCATATAGAATCTGGTAACAGAAATGTGTTAAAATTTATGAAACAATTATTACAATACCATTCAGCTGTAACTTTCCATTTGAAAATAGCCCAATAGTGTTCAATTGCCCGAAGATGGAGACAATTAGGGTACCAGTTTACTTCGATACCAATCTATTGTTGCTTTTGAATAATGTCACTGCATAATAGTGAAATATACATATGTATGTATCTTCCTCCCAGTAGAGCCACCAATTGTAGAATTTCACTAATACGAGCAATATGGAACAACACAAACCAACGTCCATGAAACGAGTATCCCCTGTCAGTCTGAAACTCGTCTTGTAAACACCAATTCCAACACTGTCAACTCCACGTCAGTTACCCATTTCCATTCTATCCCTGTCCCTCTTACCCCTGTCATATCTCGTATAATGACCCGTTCCTACACATACATATGTATATAAGGAACAGCAAACTTTTCCGTAGGCCTTAGTTTACATAAATATGCGTTATAGTTGAAGAGATTGGTTTTATATATGGTGAATTTCACGTCAAGTGACCCAATTTTAAAAATCGATGTCTTCCGATTTGGATGAAATTTGCAGTACTAAATTTGTTAGTACTATTGGATAGTAGGCCAGCTCTATCAGTCCAGAAGTACCGGAGTTAGAGGGGGTCAAAGTGGGACATTTTGGTCAATTTTGGTCATACAGGGTTTTTTTAAATGAGTGTTACTTTTTACCTATTGGTCCTAGCAAAAATTGTCCAAAGGACTGTAGATAGCTATTTCTTCAATCATTTCAAAAATATTTTTTTTAGTTTTTAAAAAAAAAATTTTTTTATTTTTTTGTTGAAAAATATTTTTTTTGAATGCGAGTGGGATATCTATCCAAAAAATTATTTTTTAACTCAAGAATAGGATTTTTCAATATTTGGCACATGTATCATTTTCATTTTCCCCCATTTTTTTTTTTTTTTCAAAATGGAGTTTTTTTGTTAAAACACTCTTGTGCGCTGGTGCGTTGTCTTGATGACAAATTATTTTTTTGTTAAGCCAGGACGTTTTTCTCGAATTTTAAAATTTTTTTAATTTTTTTTTATTTTTACTTTTTTTATTAATTATTGAATCTGCCATATTTTCTTAGGCCTAACAATAAGTATTAAAATCTTAACACTAAAATCTAATTACTCTCTAACAGAGCATTAATTTCTTATTGGCTGTTAAGCTCTACGAAGCCTCGACTTCGTCTGGCTCTGAGCTAAAATTCTAGCAAGCGGATTCGGGTGGGTTTGTAGTTTTTTGACGTGATTCAAAATATGACATTATTACTCTGCATTTATTGTTTTACCCTTTTGCAGATACTCAATCAATAATATACCTTTGAAGTCCCAAAAAAACATTGCCATAACCTTACCAGCCGATTGAATTGTTTTTGCCTTCTTTGGGGCATTCCTCCAGCTGCAGTCCATTGCTTGGATTGTTCTTTTGTCTCTGGAGTATAGTGGTGGATCGATGTCTCATCAACAGTTATGAAACGACGCTTAAAATCCATTTTATTTTTCTTATAACGATCCAAACAAGCTTGAGAAATTTTCATTCTTATGCATTTTTGGTCGCCTGTTAACAGAAAGCTTTTTCATCTGTAGTTCTTCATGCAAAATTAAATGGACTCGATTATTTGCCCATACACGCACTTTTATTCGTCGACCATTTAATATCATATCATGCACTTTGGCTTCTTTAAGTTCAGCAACCCAAGTTTTTACTGTTGCATATGAAGGAGCACTTTTACCTAACACATTCACCATATCATTATGAATTGCTTGTGCCGATAAACCTTTTTTATTTAACTATTTAATGACACCACGATTTACTAATTTTTCAATTGTAAAAAAATCGCGGATGCGTCTTTTTTGAAAAACTATTTTTATATGAAGGAGTTGCCATATCAAAAGAAATTTAACATGTGTTCATTGCATAGATGGAACTTTCCAAAACACTTAACTTTTTTTTTGTTTATACCACGTTTTCTCTTCTAGGCTAAGAAGTTTTCGTACCACCCTCGTATCATTAATTGAACGTGGTATCTCCGGTGTAAATTTCCTGTTTCCTTTAATAACATTTTTACTTTCTTTTTGGTCGAGAACATAAATTACAATATTTTTTTTTTAAATCTAGTTTTTAAATGTCGAATTTAAAAAATACCATTGCTTAGCACTTGTATTTATATATTCCAACTAATTAAATGTTTTAAAAATAATTCTCTGAAAAAACCAAAAATTTTGCCACAAGGTATTTGGAAACCATTTGAAATTCAGTCGCATTTTATGTGAACAATGTTTTAGTTAGTAAAGAAGGTATATGTGCACTTCCTTAAACAAATAGATAGTAAGAATGTAAAAAGAATTTGGAAAATCAGAACAAAGGCCACAACGATTTCTATATGCCCTACACTGAGATCAGAAACAAGTTTTAAAATACTATCACTGGAGAGTTTGATGACAAATCTTACTATGCTGTGACTTATTGTAAATTACAAAACAATGTACACATTGTTAAATCACACACTTAAAGTTGTTTTAACTGAGGGTTTGTTATTAAATTATACACACCTACACATATATATATTACTTTGATATCGAAACTTATTTACTGCTGAAATATTAAGAAAAATAAAATTATTGCATTTCGAACTTAACAAATTTATCAGATTTTTTGTAACAGAGTATGACATGTCAAGTCATATCACTACCTTGTAGGGTACAATTATGCAAAAGCACAACTTTATACAAACAAGCAAAAAAAAAAACTGTAAAATACAAGATAGCAATAAGAACAGCAAAAGCAACTGCCAATAACACTTAACGGTACGTAACGGAAACACTATTTTGGCACTTGTAACTTCCGCCAGACTACCACCCCTAGTTGACGACTTTTCGTTTCCAGTTCTTAAGATATTTAAGTATTTGTACAAGTAAGCGCAAGTGTCAATGTGTGTTGTTGGCCTGTTAAAGTGTTCAAATGTTTGTTTATCAAATGATAACAACGCTTTCGCAGCGAATATAAAACAAGTTGAAAGTTTTGTGACAATAATAAAAAGTATAGTTGTTTAGAAAGTCAACTACAGATATATAAACACATGTACTGTCCTGAACATAAAATACGTTTTGAAACACGAGCATTGATGATGGTTGATAATGATATGATTTCCAATCTATTGTTTATTGCGGTGACACATCAAACTTCACACACAATCGCGCACAGTAGTTGCTTAAGTTGCCTATTTGTTTGGGGCATAAAGGATATGTCTTGACATCTTGTTTAAAATCAGTTTTTCTTTAAGGCAGGAACTATTTTGTTGCAATTTAAAAATATGAAGCTGTTGTAGATTTTTTAAATAGCAAGTTAAGGCGCTATATTCAGTTGTGCCGAATCTTAAACACGTGAATGGTGATAAATATAGATATAATGAAAATTACAGAAAGTTGTAAAGTTTTGGTTAAATATTGATATTTAAAAGAGACCCATTTTTCGAAAGTTATCTTACATATGAGCTATTACGAACAATCATGGATCGATCTTTACAAAATTATTGGCATAAATTATGACGAATCTCAATCTGATAACGATATACATATAAAATAAATGTATGGATCTTTAGGTATACATACGTATTTGAATCGATAATGAGATAATAATACGAAACATATTTTTGCTGAATTTCATATAGTCATATCCGGAAAGACATTTTTATGGTGGGTAGCAGAGAACAGATTGATTGGTTAATTTTAGATTTTGAATACAATCACAAAAAACGAACCTCATGTTGACAACATAAATCAATTCCGTAAAGCAATACATGTCATTATTCACAAAACGGAGTGTAACGAAAAATGATGCTTACATTGCATGTCTTGTACAAATGTAAACGTATACTCCCAAAAGCAACGAATACTTAACGATTGGTACGAATGGTTAACGATTGGTATGAATGGTTTCAATGCTGATTGTATAAGTTGTACATACTAACAAAAAATATCAAACTGTACTAGTTTACTGTCAACAAATCGCACATAAAGCAACAACCAAAAAATATTTATTTTCTCATTAGGTTTTGTATTGTTTTTGTTCTTTCTTTATGTTTTCATTTACTGAAAGCAACGAATACTGGACGAATGGTGTGAATGTTTTCAGTTTTTTCATGTGGCATTGAATTATTTCGTTGCTTAATGTATAACCGCATAACAAAAAGGGAATGTAAAATAGCAAACAGTAATAAGGAATGAGTAAACAAACAGCAATGAACATTTTTATTATTGTCGAGTAAAAGCAATGCAAAAGCAATGAATTTGCGAATCGTTAGCAAATGTGAATGGTCTCTTTCTGTTCTTTGGTGGGTAGGACAAGTCATATTTTGTAGATGAACAGACCAAAATATTATTGTAAATTGTTGTCAGGTGTACGAAGCACCACTAGCCATTATAAAATTATTAAATAATATTGATTATCAACATACATATATACATACAACATACTAGTTTAACATATTGAGGAATTTTTTCATAAATAAAATTACAAAAATTCAACTAATTTTGATTGCTAAGTCCAAATTTACACGTAGCAAAGCTGAGCTGATTACCTTTTAGTCATCGTGGTGAGGGGAATATAAGACGAGTACACACTTGATTGTACTTGCAATTTATGTTACTCTCGTATTCGTATTACATACATATGTATTTGTATACAAATGTGTGTATACTTTCAAATAAAAATACTAGTGAGTTAAGCAATTATTATTTAATATTATTTAGTTAAGTATAAACAAAATAATTAGAATTGTACTGTGTAAAAACCGTAAATTGACACTAACAAACATACATACAAACATATGTATGTATGTATTTAACTTTGTGATAATGACATTCTTGATAAATCTATCAAATTATGTCTGAAAATATTTCTTTGATATGATAGTTGCCCTATTAAAACTTAGTAGAAATTAACTGGATTGCAGTATAATATTATTACAGTTTCACGTCAAGTGACCCAATTTTTAAAATCGATGTCTTCCGAATTAGGGTTTTTTTTTAGATATGCACAAAGCTCTTAAAGGCAATGGTCTAAGGTTTCTTTTGAGGAAAAATAAAAAAAAACTCCATATTGAAAAAAAAAAAAATAAAATAAAAAAATGGGGGAAAATGAAAATGATACATGTGCCAAATATTGAAAAATCCTATTCTTGAGTTAAAAAATAATTTTTTTGAAAGATATCCCACTCGCATCCCATTAAGCGATTATAAAGGCATTAAAGAAAATTGTATAAGCTTTCTTTTGAGGAAAAAAGGGCCCAAACTGAAAAAAAAAATTTAAAAAAAAAATTATTGTTAAAAATCTTTCTATTTTATTAGTTCGGCTTGAGGTCCCTTTTATTAAAAATATAAAAACTCTTGTTCGTTTTTAATTTTTTTTATATTTTATTTATTTCCAATATTTCGACCAACTTTGTTTATCATCTACATAGCACATAAAAAACAATAAAAAAAAATTTTTTAATTTTTTTTTTAAATTAAAAAAAAATATTTTTGGAATGATAAAGTCCTTTGGACAATTTTTGCTAGGACCAATAGGTAAAAGTTACACTCAATTTAAAAAAACCCTGTATGGCCAAAATGTCCCCTCTAACTCCGGCAGTCAGCCGATACCAGTCGGATAGAAAAGAATACTATTGACACAAAGCTTCATTTCTTAGTGAAACACATCCAGGCAGTTTTGCTTTCCACTGTATGTATATGAAAATGTTATTACAAGAAATTGTAGGATACTTATTCACTTCTTATTATTGCATGTTTAGGAGTGGTCCTTGTATATAGGAGCTGTGAATATCGGCGCAATGGCAAATGCCGCAATTGGCATAATTTCTGTATATATGAATTTTATTTTCGTTGAATTTTTTGTGCGTGAAATTTATTTCCGGAAGCCTATGGTAAATAGTGCATCGTCTGCAAAAAAAATTAAAAAATTATTCAAATAATTTGTGGCATTGCACCTATTACAATTTTCTCATTGTTAGTTACTTTAATTGTATTATTAAATTAATTGAATTAAAAAAAACCTTCATGGGGCTGATGCGTTATTATATTTATGATTTCTTTGTAGTAAAAATCAAATCAGAAAACTAACTATGAAAATTGTTTATACCTTTCTTTGTATAGTTTGTAGACAGATAAAATAAATCATATTTTAATGTCTAACTGTAGAAATTGCTGTTAATGGCATATCAATGGATGGAATAAAATACAATTACGTATACAAATCTATTATTCATTTGGTACAATGTGAATAAAAGAGCTAGTGATTTAGTATGTCATTGAGTGACAGTAGAAATAAATTAATGGTTAAATAAATGAATGATGCCTGTCATCAACAGTCACTTGTATAACTTTATTTATTCTAAATATTCATACACACAAGTAAATGTATGTTACTTATGTTTACATGAATACAAACATTATTTCTTTAATAAGTTGTCGTTCCTTCCGTTAATGTAACACATTAATATTTACTCTCTTTAACATTCAATTGCAAGTGTGGTAATGAAATACTCTTATTTATATAAACCATAACTAACATGCGCTGATGCCAATTTATTATTATTATTTTTATTATTAACTTGTGTGTACATTAGTGTGTATGTGTGTGTAGGTGCGTAAATCTAATCGCAACATTAGCGCAATTCACAATCTTGTGCAAATGGTATTGTAGTATTGCATTTGCAAAAAGGTTTAACATATTTTTGTTCTACACTAACAAAATACAAGTTACTTCTTTGAGTTAATTTCTTAGGTCCAATAAATCTCGATTCGACATAGAATGATTTATGGAATAAAATTACTTAAAATTAAAATTTGCAGTAAAAAAACAACAGCTGACCAATCATATAAAAACTTTACAAAATTTTCCATAAATTAGCCAATCAAAGCAATGCTATAATATTTAAAGCTGATAAAATATTTGTCACAAATAACCGAAGCATTGACCAAATGAAATTATGAAATTTAATCGAAATTTAATCCAATATAATTCAAAACAAATTTACCAAAAATTGCAACCAAGCATATTATCATTAGTATGGGCATTCATGTCGGCCATTAAAATAACATGGGTTATTCATAGCGTTGCTAACTTACACAGCAATGCACTTGCTAGACTTAAATTTGTATGCAACACTTACAACTAATAGTTTTTATTTGCTCTGAGTGTGCAACACCTAATTGCAAATTGAATTGGTTTGATTGATAAAATCAACTGTTAATTTTGTGTCATGCAATAAGTAGTATAAAATAAATTAAGAAGAGAATTCAGAGTTGGTAGCATATATTTGCAATCTTAAATGCACAAGATTGTGAATTGCGCTATTATGGTTTATTTAAACAAACATATATTGTACATTTACACTCCATCATAACCATTCCCAAATGCGCACATATCCAGCCACAATAATAATAATAATAAAGTTTCTTTGCCAATAATGTTTATTGAACTTAAAATGCTGATGTTTTCGTTTAATACACTATTTATTATTGTGATTATGTGAGTAACATGTACGTGTACAGTGGCACAATAAACGAAACATACATACATAGATGGATCGTGAACAATTTGAGTGGCCAACAGTAGTGCGTTGAGTTTAGAAACAAACGCTCACAATTAGATCGTGGGGTCTAAGCTACCCACACGTGCGCAGGTTGTGAAAGTAATATATTATCGTAAGACTGCCCTTAATGACGACGACTTACAATATTGATGACCTACGCTATCTAGCGAAATACACAATTTCTTTACAGCAAGGAACCTTCAACTATTACCAACGAGGTCTTCGGCAAAACCCTAGGCATCGTAGTCGATGATGCAGAAATTTCGACTGTAAGCCACCCAACAATTTTGGGACTTACCTTTGGTAGCAATGTCCCCTATTGGTTTCATGTCCCTCTCTTGTTGGAAGTAGCAACATGAACATTTGGATACTTTAGTCAAATAATTATTAATATGATAAAATAAAAATCTATTTACCCACATCAACGCGGATATATCATGTTATAACATAAAATATTGTTTGGTGGCAGCCAAACTTTTTCGCTGTACTTGCGACAAAGTTTATGTCTCTATTGCATCCGAATAAATTGAATTTATATTGATGCCATATGAAACAAAATCTCGTTACCAACGGTAAATTATGAAAAATATTTTTATATTGTGAAAACGTTGTATTTTATTGTGGGTATGTATACTTTTCTGTGCCACTGAAGAAAAGAAAATTGTTAAGATTTAGCGTGTTGATGTGTTAAAAGTTGCCTTTAAAAGTTTTGATTTTTTCATTTGTAGGAACATACTTCCATATAGTTTTGTTTTATTTATACGAGTAAAGTATATTTGTATGTATGTACTGCTTTTACCCAGCATACCATTCTAGGAGCGCTCCGAAAAAGGAGTCAGAAAAGAGTCCAACAAAAGAGCATTTTCGGAGCGAAAGAAAAATTTGCTTGTTAATGTCCTGAGTCGGTACGCAGTATGACTCAGAAATTCCTGTCCTGTTATTTGTGCTATGAGCAAAAAAAAAAAGCATAGCTGTACCACACAAGAGTGATGAAAACAAGGTTATACAGAGCCCAAAAAACCCCTCATAAAACACTCTTTTCTGACATTATCTAAGAGCTCTTTCAGACGGACCATTTTCAAATGTAATGACCCTCTTTTCTGAAGATTTTCGGAGCAATAATGATTGATTTTTGGGCTCACATAGAGCATGAACGCTCCGGACAAGGTGTCAGAAAAGACTCTTTTCGGACTCATATGGCTTGCTGGGTTATTCATGAATTTATGCAGTTAGTTATGTACTCGTATGTGTGTATGTGAATGCGTTATTTTATTGTCAAGTTGTTTTTATTGTACAACGAACATTAATATTTAAGAGCCATAATTATTAAATTGAAAATTATGTTTTCTTAAAATATTTTTATTTCAATCAAGCAAATTCTGAGAAATAAAATGTGTGTGTTAGAAGTGAATGATGATAAATATTAACATTTATTTTAACTGCTGTTATGTACATACCATACATAGGTATTTGGTTTTTGTTTTTGTGTGTGTGCGAGTTGATGGTGTCTGAATAGTCCCGTTTTACAGTTAAGAAATTGAAAGACAGAAATTTTTCTCATTCTGCTTTGAACTTGCCTAAACCTTTTAGAGTTGCGAAATTAATAGACAGACAGAATTTTTTTGTTTATTTTCTTTGTTCTTCTTCTATGTTGATTGTTGTAGACATTTTTATTATAAAAACGCATTAAGAATAAAAGAAATTAAAAAACATATGCAAACAACTGTTAATTATAAAGTTTTTGTTATCAATAAATCTATTTGCTTAATAAATTTAATTATTTTTGCAATACGCGCGTTAAAGTGAGAAAAATGATGTAAAGCAACAACATGAAAAAAATGCAAAGAGTGGAAACTGTAATCGAAAAATGTCTTAAAATGTCCAGTACAGTAGATGTTTACCGCACACTCTTCCTCTTCAATACATCGCCTACAAACTTTGTCTGTCTGTCTTTCAATTTCTCAACTGTAAAAGGGGACATACTAATACTAAATAACTGATTTTTCCAAAGGGATATGGTTTAGTTACAGCATCATTCAATACTTTGGAAAATTTTGGTGAAAATTTCATAAATTCGCACCTACTTAGATAGATAGTACAGGCCTTTTGTTTGGTATTGCAATTATGAATCTTTTTTGTATTCAATTGCAAAGTAATAATTTTAAGCTGCATTATAATACTTAAAACCTTGTATTTAATTCATACACATTCAAAGTTACGTATAAGTGTTATTTAATATACTCGTACATATCGCGTATACTAAAATTTTTAGGAGAGACAAAAAAAGTTCATCATGCACAAGCAACACACTTAACATAAAAATACACATAACTGTATTTTAACAGTTAAAGAAGATAGTGATGTGTAAGTAATTTTTGCAGTAGTTAGAGATGTGCACTCTGAATTAATTTATGGAAAAAAGTCAGTCTGGGAAAATTTGGAGTTGTGACCCTTTTGTATTTAGGGTGCGATATGTGCACTTCATTATTTGTAAATGGATAATAATTTTGTAATTAATGACACTTATTTTCTACCGCGGCTCATTTTGCTAAAACTGAAATGTGACTGAAGTATTTCGCAATAATTCCAGTAACGGTAAATCACACAGAATAGAAATGTGAAAAGCAAATAAAAAAAGCAATGGGCGCAATCGATGCATGCCAGTCTATTTCAAATTGGGTTAACAGAAGTAAAAATATTGAAACCGAAACCCACAAGCGCACTATCGATGCATCGCGATCTGAAAGGGTTTTGACGATCGCCCCATAATCATTGATAGCGCTCATTTAAGAGTTGCTCAAAATAAAATAACTAGTATAATTAACGCTACCGATACAAAATATAACAATCTTTAGTTTTTAGTAATCATAGATCAGTAGTACGAGTTGTATTTGATAGGGTTTATATAAGATTCGGCACAGCCGATTATAAACTCTTACTTATTATAATATGATTCGCTTTTGCAACATTTGTAGTTATCCCATATGCATTTCAATGCTTGATGGCATTGTATACTTTTCCTCTGGAGTGCGATATATTAACTAAAAAAAATTATAAATTCTAATATTTCAAACTAATTGAAATCGTTTAATGCAATAAAAATGAAGGATATAAAAATGATAAAACCTAATCACTGATTATATTTTCATACGCAGTAGAGATCATATATTCCAAATATTATAAAAAACATTCCTGGTAGTTTTGCGACAGCTCTGAAAGGGATAAAATATTGTACAGTAATTTTTATTTATTTGAAGCTGATTTTGTGTAAATTGCATCTTAATAATAACATTTTCAAAAATTTTATGCTTATTCCAGTTATTCTACAAAGTATACGGAGGAGTCACAAGGCAGAACATAATCCCATGTTATATATACGAGTATATGTATGTTTCTCCTGCTTTCAGAACTGCCCTTTATTTTTATAAGTGTAACTGTCTCTTCTGTATACTCTGTGGTTATTCTCCCAAGTGGACGTTGTATGGGAGTCCATTGCCAATTATGGACTAATTTTTACAAAAGCCAATAGTATAATTTTCACATACTTATAATTGATCTGTATAAAATTTCGATTCGAAATGAATATTTATGTAGGTTAATGAGTTTTCGGGAGTAGTCCTCATATGGGAACAATGACCTATTACGATCCAATCATCATAAAATAATATATATATAAGTATGTAAATGATTTGTATTGAATTTGGACTCGTTATTGATTTTTATAAGAGATTTTTGCGCATTTAAGTGATATTTGGAAGTGGACTTTACGGTGGGACTACGGTCAAATATGTTAATATTGGTATGACGATTTATATGGGACGATTCCAATAGTGAAATATTGCGGAGACCTCCAAAATCTGGTTTTACGGTTAAAAAACCGGTGTTTGTACCTTTGCGCACTTATAAGCCTGTAATTTTGTTGATAATGCTCCGATTTTCAATTTCTTTCTAGATTTGGAAAGAAGAAACTGAGATCTTTCGAACGACATATATATTATTTAAGAAAACTTGAGAAATTTGGGTATTATTGTGGAGCCCCCCTATGAGAAATCGTGGATCGATTTTTACCATTTTCAATTTTCAGCACTTGTCCTTCTATAATAAAAATAAAGTGTGCAAACTTTTCTTAATAATATCTGCAGCGTAAAAAGCTAGAAAAAAACTATTTATGAACAAGAAATATTTCATACATACTGTTGATTTGAGTGTGTAAAATAATAATTTGTATAGAATTGTGTCTAGTTAAACATAAAATTTATTTGAAATTTATTTTTGTATACTTCTGTTATATGTTCTACATTAGCTTTCCGTTGGAAAGCATAAATGTCAAATCATATAGAAATATACAAAGAGACACTAGCAAAATGTAATGCATTTTCTGGCCTGCTAAAGCCAGAATAAAAAATTTTATAAAAAAATTTTACAATTAATACTCGCAAGAGGAAAAATTCTCATTTAATTAGGAATTAATGTACAAGAAAATATAAGTTCTTATATTTTTAAGTTATTGATTCTTATATTTTTAAGTTATTGATTTATTTTTTTGTAAATTTAGCATATGATTTTTTAAAGACGATTCTGATTAATTAATAATTTTATTATTTATTTAATGACCATTCAAATCCATTCGGGCTACTTGTAATAGGAATCCAGACTTTAAAATAAAGACGTAAGTAATAAATTAAAAAGTTGTGGGCGTACGTATGTACGAGTATGTAATAATGTGGCATGAATGTAATAATAACAACAAACACAAGAATGGTATAGAAAGAAAGAAGATGCATCAGCAACTAATGAGGCATAAAAGGGTTCAAAAAGATGGAACATTAAAAAAGAAAGTTGCTGAAAACAAAATTTTTCAATGAGAAAATTTTACTTTTTACATACATACATACGCAGGCTTCTAGACAAGCATGAAAAATATGCTATAAAGAGGTCTTTCAAAAGTCTTATTTTGCAGACATAAAGACTTCCAACCGCATTTTAAAATCATTTGAATTTTACAGGTCCGTGCCTTGCCTACTGTAAGATGTAGTAGGTAATGCCTAATAGAAGGCGTAATTAAAGGTCTGCTAAATTAATAATTTCATTGAGGAAAGTAAAGTAAAGGGTTTTAAATAAAAGAAGCGTATTAAAATAATTTTTATTTAATTTAAAAAATCACAAGTATGTACTGCTTGCTTCACATTTACTTTAGACCACACATTTCACACAGGCTGGTAACAATTTTTAGCTTAACACACGTATTGTAAAGCGATGGATGGCAGCTACCCACCTACTTTAAAGTAACGTTAAAATATTTTATTGTTTAAACAAATAAAGTTTTTTGAAAACATTTAATAAACATACAAAAATTAAATTGTGTGAATTTTTTATATAAAAAGGCTTGAGTTGGTTTTAGTGACATTTTTTTAATCACTTCCAAAATTGTATCACTAGCACAGTTTTAAATTCTGAGAAAAATAAAAACATTTTTTGTCTGGCACGTCTATTATCGAGTGGGCGGGGCTCCAAAGTTTGTTGCTTATACGATATACGAGTAAATTTATATCAATTGATAGACATTTTAAAGTTCTTTCCAACGATATATACAGAGGTCATTGTCGGGAAAATAATTTTTTAATCCGGTATTTTTTAAAATATCTAAAAAATCCAGAAAAAATACCTGTATGAGTCAGTATATACATAAATTATAAAATTTAAAAGTCAAAAAACTAAGCTTTAATTCAAGCTATATAATGAACGTATAGGTTGTATAGATCTTCAGATATATTAAAGAATGATTGACATTTTAGCATAAAAAATACAAGATATCTTTACTAAGCAAAGGCATAGATGAGAAGATACATCATCCCGGCCATAGGCCTGCAATACAGGAAATCTATACTATGCGAAGCTGGTGAATAAATACGCTTTTACGCTTTTTTGAATAAGTATTTGTCAAATGTGACCGTAACTTTAGCCTTGAAGTGTTTTCAATCCTCAAATAACATTTTGTTTGCATAACATAGACGCTATCTTTATTAATTTTTACTACTCTTATAACAAGGTGAGCATAATACTGTTTGTTGTTGTAGTCACGATATACAAGAATAATTGCAAAACCATTCCTGTTTGTTGAATTTTTTTTCTAGAACACCTTCTGATAGAAGACATAATGGAATGAGTATCGAATCTTTTAGAATGTGTAAACAGGTCTTCTATAAAGCTGGAGGTCCACACCAAGCGTCTACGCGTTTCACGCGTTCTAAGCAACTGTCAAAAAAGTAGAATCAATGTAGTTGTATGTTTTAAGTTACACAGTCAAAAGCGTAGGACGCGTTGACGCTTGAAACGCAAAAATTTCGTTTACTTTCTACTTTTGCATGCGTCGCAAGCGGCGAACAGCTGTAGGAATAAGGTTAATCAGTCCATGATTTCTCATAGCCCCAATACAAATATCTTCTCGAAATATGACTCAATAATACATAAATGCCTATAAAATACAAATATCAATACAAAATTCAGCAAAAATAAGTTTCATGCAAAAAGAAATCGCAAAACGAAATTTTTTTGAGTTCGGTCCATGTTTGGTCATAGCTCCCATATAAGGACCACATTCGAAAATGACATTAATTTTTGTATACATATATCTCATTCTATTTTCTTCGACCGTTTTTATGATTTTTATTAAATAATTTTTAAGCTTGAGGTCATTTTTTGTTTTTTATAAAAGATTTTTTTATTTTTATATATAATTAACTCGATATTTCGATTTCTTTCGGAAATCTTCTTCATGAGTTATTTTAATATTAAAACATAGACACATAGAAAATTTTAATTGGCAATAACTCCTAAATTAAGTCCACTTCCGAGCACACCAACCAACCATACAACTCTTGTAAATAACGTTATTAAGATGAAATTCAATTAAAATAATCTTAAAAAAAAATGTTTCCGAGTCCGTGAAATGCTTACTTGTTGTTCTTTTAGTCAATTTGTAAGGTTTCGTAATTTGCTAAAGTTTTATAAAATTATGAAAACTGTTAGACCTTCTGTTATATGCGATGCATTTAGTTTTTCTCCCCGCAACAGAAATCCTCACTTTGTTCCCCCTAGGATATTTAAATCTTTTTTCAGTAGGTCTTTTGTTGTTAGGATCACAAGCTATTGGAATAGTCTGCCATTAGAGTTGCGAATTTTTACGCACTCTTATAATATTTTCAAAGTAAAAATTTTGCAATATTTTTTAGACCCTTTGTTATCTCTTCTATTAATGTAGTTCTTGTCCTAACTATCCCTAACTGGACCGTATTTCATTTGTCTCTTTTTCTTTATTAAATCTTGGCATACCTATCTACACTTTTTTTATCACGGCTGGGGAGCCCATTTGATAGTATTGTAACATGAAATTTATTGAATATTTAACCATGCTTTTATACTTAGGTTTATTGTATTACTATGTAATATTATTTTGGCCTAATCGGCTTTTTATTACTGAATAAATAAAAAAAATAAATAAAAAAAAAAAATACATATAAATCACATAATCTCTTGTAAATAATATTATTGAGATCAAGCACAACCAAAAGAAGCCTCACCTTATAATCTTACTCTGTTTTATACTCTGTTTCTTAACTTGTTGCAAAAACCAAATTTCTAGATTGACAAACCAATAAATGGTCTATAAATTTCTTATAGCAAGAATTTAAAAATTGCAAAAAGTAATTTTTTGCACTGAAATCCTTTTATTGCAATACAGTGCAAATATCAATCTACAGTGGGGGGGGGGGGTTACTCTCTATTGCGATGCGAAAGCAAATGCGATGCGATAACCGTACAATTTGTATGCTTATCGCATCGCATTTGCTTTCGCATCGCAATAGAGAGTAACCCCCCAGCTTTACATCGCATACAGAATACTATGTTCAAATCAATACTTGCAGGTCTTTTTATTATTAAAGGATTCGGCTGTTTTACACGAATTTAGATAGACTAAAGAAATCCCGACTGGAAACGAATACTGAATGAATGAACACATGAAACTATAAAAACATGAATCTGAATCTGCCAGAAACAGTTCTTACACAAATAATGAGTTCATACATAAAGTAATAAATTTAAAATTTCTTTCAGTGTTCATTAATTACAAACATATGCTGCTGAACTATCATACTTGTATAATACCAACCACTAAAAAAATAGAAGAAATGAATTAATGACAATGGGTAAGTTTTTACTTTTAGTCTTTGTTTAAATTGTTCGTATGTGTCACTCACACAGACACCTCCGTCCTGTCAACTGCAACTCAAATGAATAGCTGGATTTTTTTTTCTCTCTAAGTTGCTATTTGAAAAAATCCTTTGTTAAAATGAGATGTAGCTTTAACTGAACAGTCAATATGTTGCACTACAAAACTATGTGTAAATATCAATATGTACATCTATGTCTGTGTGTGTAGTTTTTAAATCTCATACAACATGCCACAATATTTTTCAATAGGTACCCTTGAACACTTAAAAGTTTTTATACAACCATACAATATGGGTATATAAATTCAGTTTTTAATATCAATCTGTTCTTGACTTCTCGCCGTCCTATTCCTATAGTAATCGTTGTATGAGTTGCTGCGGTGTTTGTAACCCATTTCAACTTTTCAAATTGAATTGATATTGGAAACAAATAGAAATGGCACTCATGTATAATAGATATTGTGTGCAAGTGTGATCAGTTTTGTTTCATTTATCCTCATTGGACATTGTCAGCTATTTCAAGTACAACTACATTTGTATATTATTTACTAGACTATGAATAATATTGCTTTATGTTGTATAACCTATACAGCATGTATCATGTGGCAATATATGTACAAATTTATTTATTCCTTTGTATGATATTTGAGCTTGAATGTTGTTACAGTGGTGGTGTTATTGTGAAACTGTTGCATGAGAAACAATATTAGTTTTAGTCCTTTGTGTCCATGCAATAGTTTTTCCTTTAAAGAATTGATTGAACATTTTTTACATTTAAAATTAAAATTTTATTCAATTCTATAAACTGTAACTACGTAAAAAGTTTTTTTATGTAACTAAATGGATTTTTGGTAGACCTTAACAATGTGTCGAGTCATATACATAAAATTGAGATCGTTATAATTTTTGCATATAACCAAGGTGTCTTAATTTATTTATTGAAAGTGTTGAATTGTTATGTTATGATATACTATGTACTTTGTTATTAACTTTTAATTGGATTTCTGTATGTAGTTCCATTTCAAACGATATCCAATTTTTTTTACTAGCAGCCATAATTTTGCAAGAATCGTTAAAATAATTTTCCGTGTTGCGCCGTTATTAATCCACTAATCGTTTTAAAAATCATCTTTAACTATATGCGAGTACATTGATTTCATTAAAAAATTAGAAAGATAGACATAAAAAGGAACAACCAAAACCGCCTGATAAGGGGAGAAAGAAGGAAAGAAAGAAATATCCCCTTACGGATTTGGAGTCGCCGTAGAATGTCTCTTAAAAAGCCACCATATTCCTCTAATGAAATCCAGAATGTTACTCGGTTTATAGCCAGCAACATTACTGAGTGCGTCCAGGAATCTATTTCCTAGCCACTTATGTCTACGACCCTGCAACCTAGGACAGTTGCATATGATGTGCTCTATTGTCTCTGGCTCCTCTATATCCCCACACACTCTACAGAAGTCCTGTGGGTTATTATCCCATTTGCCTCTGAAGGCCCCAATCGAACAATGCCCAGTTATCACTCCTACCAGAATCCTGAGGCTATACCTGTCCAATTCCATCAGCGTTTCGGTCGCGTTTGCATTTAGTTTTGGCCATAAGCACCTGGACACTATGCAATCCGACCTACTGCTCCTGCATTGGTCTGCACAGTCATGGAATCTTGTATGTATGTATTGGTATTAAACACTGAAAATAACTACAAACGTCGTTATATGTTAGAGATGTTACAGATAATTAATGTACCTACAACTAAAAGGATCAACTACAAAGCAGATACTGAAAATGTAGCACAGATTTACAGACATTTAATACATAAAAAATAACACAACTTACAAATGTTGTACAATTAGTCCCCGTTTACACAGTCGAACATTTGGAAGAAAAACATTTAGCTTGGTAGAAAATTACGGGTGGGAAAGATAGAATCAATTTTGTGTTCGGTACTCGGTGAACATGCTTTGTTGACATTTTTTTTGCTGGAATTTACTACAAATTATTACACAGCACGAATAAGAGAAATATCAAAAAAGTAAAAAATAATGAAATGTGTCTGACAACATTGTTCGACAGTGTGACCGCGATTGAAAAAACAAAAGAGAATTCCAGATGTTTTTCTTCTAAATGTTCGACTGTGTAAATAGGGACTTAGTAATATTTTCTACTTGTTATAAATTATTTTAATAATTTTTTCCTATGACAAATAATTTTTGAAAATTATAAAATTATAAAAATTTTTACCCTGAAGAAGCTACTCAAAGAGTAGCGAAATATTGAAAAAAAATTTAAATATTTTATAAAAAAGACCTAAAGCTTTAATAATTACCAAAATTTTAATGAAAGTAAGAAAGATTAAATACAGCAGGACAAAGTTAACAACCTTAAGTTTATAGGTGGATTTGTATAAATTGTAATGTAATGCATAAAATCACTCGCCCTTAGGAAGTCTTTTTCTAAAATAAATGCAAAAACTAGGCCACTAGACTAAAATAGAAAAAACTAAACGTCTCTCTTTTTTTAAATTAGTTAAATTTTAATTAATTAAATTACATAGTTTCAATAGAAAATAAAATTAAATTTGAAGCAACATATGAATGTTGCACATAAATATAACCACACCAGCAAATGTTTGTAGATTATTTTTTTGAGATTTGATTTCTGTCTTTTGTTTTAGTTGTCAAGTAAGAATATAAAATTTAAATACATATACATTTTTCAGTTTATTTTTTTGATGTAAATTCAGCATTAATTTTAAATTTGTTATTGTAAATTGTTATTTGTTGTATTAAGTTGCGGTTGTCACATAGAAAACCACAAAAGCAAATGATTTATATCTGTTTCTTAATAAAAATCTTGGAAAAACATCTGTTGTTTGTATATTTATACCGTCTTTGAGTTCTTTTTTTTTCCTAAATGGCCTTGTGGTGATATTAAAATATAGTTATACCCACCACCATAGTAGGGAGTGTGGGTATATTATATTTGGCCTGATGTTTGTAACTTCCATAAATGTTAGTCCAAAACCGCCTTAAAGTATATCGATATGGCTATCCATGCATGAAACGTGCGGCAGCGAAGATTTTTCCAAAATTGCTAAATTTTGAGCAACAACAACGTCGCATGGACATCGCTCAGGAACTGTTGAACATCGTCAACAACGATGCAGATTTCCTCGAAAAGGTCATAGCTGGTGACGTATGATAGCTGTATGGCTATGACATTGAAACCAAATGAAAGGTCCAGAAGAGCCAATACCGAAAAAAGCACGTCAAGTTCGTTCAAATGTGAGGGTTTTGCTCACAGTTTTCTTCGACTGCAATGGCGTAGAGCATCATGAATTCTTGCCACAAGGTTGTACGGTCAATAAGGAATATATGCGTCGTTTGCGCGAAGCAATTCGTCAGAAACGCACAGAATTGTGAAAAAACCAATCATGGATTTCGCACCATGATAACGCACCAGCTCACACATCGATACTTGTGCGTGAGTTTTTGGCCAAAAACAAAACCGGTTTAATGCCTCAATCACCGTATTCACCGGACTTCGCCCCCGCTGAATTTTTGCTCTTCCCAAAACTGAAGACACCGATGAATGTAAAGCGTTTTGCTACGATTAAGTAGATAAAAGAAAAATCGAAACAGAAGCTGTTGGCGATACCAAACAGCGCGTTTCAGAAGTGTTTCGAAGATTGGAAAAAACGCTCGCCTAAGTGTATTATATCTTTGGGGGACAAGATAGTAATTTATGAATAAATAAATACTTTCTGGAAAAATTTAAAATAACGGTTATTTCTTTATCAGACCTCGTAAATCATGCCACGGTCGGTCCTTTATTACCCAAAACTCCCATATAATAATCCCTTCGAAAATCACATACATGTTTTTATCAATCTTTTAAGAATTGTGTATATGGAGATAAAATTTAACAAAAAAAATATTTGTATACACAGAATTTACGCCACTAAATCTTTAAATGATCGCTCCATAATATGTCGTAGTTCCAAAATAGCACCCATTTCCGAAAAACTATTTTAGCACATATACTGGTTGTTTTGTTTGTTTTTTTTTTGACACCTCTAGAAAATCTATACAAATATGCACAGTGGCTCACAGCTTATTTTATGCAGTGCATTTTTTATTTTCAAAGTTTCTTAAAAAAAACTAACAGGAATTAAAAAGAAATTCATATCATTTAAAATGTTTTAATTTAACAAACAAAAAACATTTATTGCACAAATGTACATTTTAATATGGTTAAACTAAAACAAACAAAAAATGCTTGTTTTTTCAAGTCACAACTTATTGTATTATTAATTATTCCCAGCAAAAACTTTCATTGAAAAGTAATGAGTTAAAAAGCTAATATAATTACACTTCACTACTTATTCATTGACATTTCAACTCATTATTTTAACACGCTGATGTCATTGGAGACAAGTAATTACCACGTTCGCCTACAAAGAGGTAATTAAAAAAATGTAATAATAAGTAATAATTATTATCTACAACAGATTTAAGTCGATTTGGCAGAGATGCATCCAATTTTTGGGTAATACTCGGCGGAAAATACGACCACTCCGTCAGTAAATCATGTTTGTTAGAATTTTTGTGTTTTCTTATGTCAATTTCTAAAATTGACGATACAGTTTCGATAACATTAAGGTCTGGCGATTGTGGTGGAGGTGTCATTAAATGTGGGCAGTTATATATTAGCCAAGTTTGCACAATACCCGATTTGTGCTTTGGCTCGTTATCCTGGTAAGATTGAAAATCTGACCGTATATCCAGGTTCTCTGGGCTTTGCAACAATTAGTCAATCTGAGGATACTTAAATTTGTCCATGGTGGTTTCAACAAATATTAAATTATTGGTACCAGCAGCTGTCATAGGGACCCCAACCATGACACTGCCACCACCATGCTTTACTCTTGCCTTTAGGTTTTCTTTGTTGCGTTCTGAATTTGGTTTCCGACAAACATACGACTTGCCATCTGAAACAAATATGTAAAACTTTGATTCAACGGCAAAGATGACCGAATTCCAAAGATGCAGATTCCATGCAAAAGTGCTCTTTAGCGAAATTTAACCTGCACAGTTTTTTCTTGCGGGCAACTCGGTCATTAAGAACATGTTGGTGCAGGACACACCAAACAATTTCAACGCAACATTATTTCCCCCGATCTGCTTTAACTTCACACACATTATACGAGTATATCTTTATTTCGTTAAGATATCTATTTAAAAGGTAATCAATATCGCGATCCATTACCATAATAGTTCAGTTGGAGTATATGAAATCAATTCATTTATCGTGATGGTGGCGGTTGTTTAGTTATTACATAAACACGAGTGTCGATAGATTCCTGCCCTGAGGAGCTTCTTATTTAGATACTGCACGATTCATCTCCTCATGTTGTTAGGCATAGTGTACTATAGGATGCACTGAAAGAGCGTGGCGTAACAGACTGATTGAAGGCATTTGACAATAATTGGTCTTTCACAAGTCCAGCGCAGGTTGATCTCCGTGAGATCTGTGTGTCAAAGGTGATAAATGCTAATTTTAAGAGATGTGTTGCTGAGAAAAGAGAAGAGGCACCAGGATCTACGAGAATACCTTAACAGAGCGTGGCGCATCTGACTTTTAGAAGGCCTTTGACAAGTCTATGTCCTTAAGAATTGACCGTTCAAAGTTATCTCTGTGAGTTCTGAGTAGCAAAAGCGTTTAGTGAGGGAAAGAAATGAGGCTCAAGAGTCTAAGCGACAGCAAATGACATTAGCACCAATTAGTAACTAATAGCGGCTCTTGCATAGTTCATGGACATCAGGATATGAGAAGAGCATTATGCTGTTGTGATGATATTTATAAAGCCCACCAATTATAGTGCAAAACAAAAGCTATTTTGAAAATGAAATAAATTGTGTAAATGTTTTCACAAATTATAATAAATTAATTGGTTTTTAGTTAATTTCGATTTAAAACAATATATATGTAAATAGAAAATGCAAATTAAGTTGAATTTATATTAAAATACTTTAATTATGCATTTATAATTTAATAACTACTTAAATGAATTTAATGAATGTTATCTAAATATGTATTGCATTTAATTAAAATTGTTTTGCTTTCAATTATTGGCAAAATATTCCAGAATATTATTGTGTAAAGTTTATAATTTGATTTTAAAAATAAATAAATACTTTATATAGGCAGCTTTACTTTATATTATATATACTTTAGATTGTTATCTAAGTATTAAGTATTTTACAAGTATTCAAATTACAGCCTGATTAGAACTCCCTCGAATTTGGTGTAGCATTTCAATTATATTTAACAGTCTAAGAATTATTTCCAACATAACTGCCCCACTTTCATGCATCTCACTGTTACACAAGTGCCAAGATATCGACATATCGGTTTTATCTAACTACTACATACATACATATGTTGTTACTAACTTTATATTTTTTATTTAATTTTTGCCCATTTGATGCGAAATTGTTTCCAGTCACAAAGTCGTCAAGTCGATCTGTTTAATAATCTTTTGTTTGAAATTGCCAAAAAGCTTTGAAATACCAGACACTCAAACAATTACAATTTCCAGCTTATCAATTATGAATAAACAAAATGAAAGAAAAGAATGTATGCAGGAATGAACGTCATTGTAATGTTCGAAATTTAATTATGAAAATTGTATTCTCCTCTTTGTTATTGCCACTTTTGATACTTTATTGCTCGTATTAATATACATACTTAACTTTGATAAAATGTTTATATATTTTATTCTTCAATACCAGTATTCATGCACGCATACATAAATGTATATACATATGTATTTTTATACTAGGGTTCCTAATTTCTCGAAGTTTTTCCAATTCCGCGAAATTATAATAAATTATTTAAATTTTTCAATTGACATTAAATCATTAAGCTGTAAAGTTTTTTGAATAAGTAGTCGTCACAGGCTTTTGTCTACATTTAAAATAAGTATTTAATATTCAAGGTCGTAGAAGCAAAAATATATTTTCTGGGTCCTAATAAGATTCTGAGGCGATCTAGCCATGCCCATGTGTTGAAGTCACGATAGAGCTTAGAAGAAAATATTTAGAGCCTAACAGTCTACAGAAATGTTTGGTATTGAAAATGGGCAAAATCCGGCCAGTAAGATCCGAGTTATAGACCAAAGACTCAGACAACCTCGATATTTTTCAGATATTTTTTTTTTGCTATTTTCTTCAAATTTAATGCAGATAATATCATGAAAGTTTGCACACTTTATTTTTATTATAGAAGGACAAGTCCTGTTAATATGGTAGGAATCGGTTTACAATTTTTTATAGCTCCCATACAAATGGCTTCCCGGAATTTGGGTCTATGGTACATAAATGCCTATAGAAATGCAGTATCCATGCAAAAATAACCTTCATGCTACGAAAAATCTCAAAACGATGTTTGCTTAAATCGCCATTTGAACATAGCACCTATGTATATAAAGTCCACTTCCATAAATCATTTAAAAGTGCATAAATCTCTTATAAACATAAACAATGCACATATATTTATAAATCTTCATACCGAATTTCATTATGATCGGCCCATAGCTTCGAGCCATATGAGTCCGAAAAGAGTCTTTTCTGAAACCCTTTCCGGAGCGTTCATGCTCTTTATGAGCCCAAAAAACAATCATTATTGCTCCGAAAACCTTCAGAAAAGAGGGTCATTACATTCGAAAATGGTCCGTCAGAAAGAGCTCTTATATAATGCTAGAAAAAAGTCTTTTATGAGGGTTTTTGGACTCTGAAAGAGCTCTTGCATCATTTCAAAAAAAGAGTCATTGCAATTTTAAATACAACAAATTTAAAGGTCGCATTTATTATTATTTGTTTTTATTGTTTTTACTTAAACAAAAAGGGACTCGCTGCTGCACCGATTTGAAAAGATGTAGAACCAACGATCAAATTTATGATTGAAAAGAATTATAGGGTGTTTTTTTGAGAGGTATGTAACTTCGAATTGAAATAAAACACAAGAAAATCGTTTTAATGACCATCAATTTGGCTTTATTGGAAGGATAATTTTATGCCATTAATGTTTAAATATGATTTCAGGCATGTGGCCGCCGCGGCTGGCTCGAATAAAGCCAATTCTACAGGTCCAAATTTCAACCACTTTTTCGAGCATATGGGGCCGTATGTCGGCAACAACGCCACGAATGTTGGCTTCCAATTCCCCTAACGTTTCTGGTTTGTTGGCGTAGACGAGCGACTTCACATATCCCCAAAGAAAATAATCCAATGGTGTCAAATCACACGATCTTGGTGGCCAATTGACAGGTCCATTCCGCGAAATTATGCGCTCATCGAATGTTTCCTTCAATAAATCGATTGTGGCGTGCGCTGTGTGGCATGTAGCGCCGTCTTGTTGAAACCACAACTCATCCACATTCATGCCATCCAATTCGGGAACAAAATAGTCGGTTATCATGGCTCTACACCGGTCTCCATTAATTCGGGTCCTCTTCAACACTTTGCTTTACAGCGGCAATTGTTTCTTCGGTGCGCACTGTTCGACGTCTCTGCGGATGCGTATTATCACATAGAGTAAACATCGTGCGAAAACGATCCATGGTTAACCGAATTAATTGCTCTGATTGACGATTATGTCGACCATAAAATGGACGGAGCTTGCGGTAAACTTCGCGAACTGAACCGTTATTTTCGAAATAAATTTGCACGATTTGCAAGCGTTGTTCTTTTATCAACCTGTTCATGATGAAATGGCAAACCAAACTGAACATAAATGACATTAGAGTTGCCAGATTTGACCACAAAATGCCAGTTTTATCTCTTTCCGAAAAACAAACCTGTAAAAAAAACACCCTATAGTTAAAACCTGAAGACAACAATGTAAAATTGCTTGACGAGTTTGGTTAAATATTGAAATTTATTATCCCAGAGAAAATTAGCGAATGGAATAAAAATAATCCTCCTACTAAGCCTACAACATTGGCTGGAATGTTGCAAACTTTTTCTAAGTAACAATGTGTACCGTACACTCGCTTTGCGCGAATCATTAAATTTATATTTGGTTTGTCAGCAACATCTGCAAGTGTAGAGCGTATATTTTTGTTGATCGGAAAATTATGGACAAAAGAAAAAGCGCAACTCAAGCTAGATACTTTGAAACATATGCTATTTCTCAAATATAATTTAAAGTACGAATGCGTTGAATTTTACAATTTTTTTAAAGAATCTCCAACATTGCTGAAGCAAATTTTATCGCAGGATAAATACGATTTTAAACAAAAAGCGACAGAAAATTAAATTCAAATTACTTATAACATTATATGTAATTGTCTAAATTTAACTTGAATAATAAAGTTTTTTTCTCATAAAAAATGGCCCGGTTTTAAGTTTGAATGTTCCGGATTTTAGTACTTTTTTTCGAAAGATGTCCCGGTTTTGCTCAAAATTGAGTTGGTCACACTAGGTATACCTATAAAATTGTTCTTGTTGATATCGTTATTGAGATAAAATTCAACCAAAATAAACCTCAAATACATGACACAAATTTTTCGCACAATATTTTATGACGTGTACCCTATAATAGGTGATAGCTCTCATGTGGGGGATCAGTGATGGAAAATTCAATACTTTTGTACTATTTTCACAACAAAAATACCACAGTACCCCCACATAATATTTAGTACTTTTTTCTTATTTTTTTTTTTGTTCCCTGTTTAGAAATCCAGCGTTACTATTTTTATAATCATTGACAACATTGGCTTCAAAACAAGAACATAAGAAAAGCACAAATTCGTTATTCATGTTATTTATTTGATGTGGGATAAGCTAATCTACAAAAGTAAATAGATGCATAAAGAATTAAAGTTGTTTGTGGTACTATTTTGATAAATTTTTTAAATTTCTTATGCTTCGTACATTTTTGTAATTCCCATTTCTTGTTTGAGATTTTTTGTGTATCATATGAGTTTGAAAACTTCATACATATTGATGAAAGATCTATTAATGGTATGGCTAATGCCAAACTAACAAAATGCAGGCATGTTCATATGTTTATTATCTTAACCCACAACAAATAAAAATTTTTTAAACGTATATTTTTTTACATAAAAATTAATTAATTTTAGGTTTGTTGTTGTAATAGTTTTTTTTATTAAACTGAATTAATTTTATTTTTGAATTATTTTAAAATGGATTTTTAATTTTATTTTTGAATAAAAATATATGTTTCCTAAAAAGTACCAAAATGTTGAAAAAAGTACTCTTGTTGTTGACGGTCAGTACCATTTCAATTTTTCATTTTTCTATCACTGTGGGGGATCAAAAAAAAAAAATAAATCGTATAAATAAATAACACTACTGGTATATTGGTGGTGAGTATATAAGATCCGGCCCAGCCGAATATAAACTTTTACTTGTTTTAATTGTTATAATTCCATACCAATTGTGCTGTTGTTGAAACCAAAGCATTAAGCATGAGTTGGTATTTGTAGTCTGGATTCGAGTCCCAGCCGCTGCCACTCAAACAACAACAGTTTCTAATAATTATTAGTTTTCTTCTATATATCATAACTAACATTTATCACAGCGCCCTCCTTCGATGGTATAGCATTCAAACATTCAAGCTTTAACATTAATGCGCCTACTCACCACCAGAGGCGCTGCAATTCTGCACTAGAAACAAACATAATGCGCAATAGCAGAGTTGTGATATAAAAAGATTTCTTCTTTCACCTCCTTTACTTCTTCATGCTATCCCCTTTCCAAAGAAAGTAACGCATATTAATTGTCTGAGTGTTACTTCTCTTAAAAAAAAATTATATGGAGATAATTGATTCTTTATATTAAAAAAAAAATTTATTTGAATCGAATTAAGATGCAAACTTATAAAGAAATTAGAGAAACAAACTGACAAAAATGTTCAAGAAAAATTTTCCAATTACAAACCCTACTATATGTATATGTACGTATGTACTTATATTACAAATACTTGTATTGATATAACCCAGTAAACATTTATTTGAGAGAATATACCAAAGTATAAAACACTATAGATATTTCCCAATTTCCCCCATTTCACAATCTTTGTATTTAGTATGTAAAAGGTAATAAAAGCATGTGTGTGAAGATAAATTTAAATTTAACTAGCACAGACAAAAACCGCAATTTTTAGCCAAGCCCATTTTGGACTTAACAGAGCACTGTTATTCACTTAACAGCAATAATACTTAGAGGATTTTTGGCCATTGTGGAAATTTGGAAAAGGGCTCGGGTATGACACTATATGGAAAAGTTGGTCCTATGGTCACTTTATACAACTGTAATAGTGGGATATCTGAAATAATTTTGGGATTCCAGATAATTGGAGTTTTATGCAAAAATAAATCTGGAGAGGATTTTTGGCCATATTGTGGAAATTAGGAAAAGGGCTCGGGTATGATACTATTTGTCTGTGTGCTAAAAAAGTACAGTCCTTTTATTTCAACTGCAAGTTTAAAAACATACAGTCCAGCATATATCCCAAAGTATAAAAGTAGTGGAAAGTTTTGTAAATGTATGATACAAGTGTATTGATAACTTACTAATGAAGTTAGCATTTCGTAGTTGTAATTTTATTGGGAAAAAATAAGTGTGTTCGTTATTTTATTATAAATTTACTTAACAATGTAAATAAAGGGCTTTTCAACAAGAACTTGTTTTTAAAAACAAATAATTTATAATCTTTTTATGATATTGGAATAAGAAAATGGAAATAGCAGGTATATTTCGTTAATCGCGTAAGTTTAATCTTTATTAACATAGCCCTATATAAAATAATGCAGTGGTGTCATGATTGACGCATGATTGAGGAAGTCAATTATAGGTTTTATTTTGTATAATTATACGTTTGAGAAAAGTGGTTTGCATTTATTTATTGTTTCAATAGATGTGTGACATGTGATAGCACAAGTCAGTGATCATCAATAGTAGGCCGAGATTTAGCTGTTAACTTGAATTATTTCTCGATAGCATAATCCATAAATGCATTTTCAGAAGAATTTTCGAAATAATAGCGTAATCACATCTCTAGACCACACACAGTTCCACACAGCGATACGTTCAGCATGGAATAATAATAATAATAATAAAAGTTAATAATTGGTTCTAAATTTTTAGACTCCCAATGCGTCAATTTTATCTACCAAATTCCTAATATGTATTGTTTCGGGGCCAAATTACCGCATTCGTGATCGAATGAGCTATCGTATCGAAAAATGATTACGATATCGAAATTATGATAAAATGTACTAAATTTCTTGTTCGATATCGAATGCCATAACCTCAAATAAGAAAATTATGATCAATTTTACTCGATATCGAATACGGTAATTTGGCCCCAGAAAGGCGATTATGTTCATCAAAAATTAAATAAATATTTGAAAGAATTTAAATTGAATTACCAAAGTTTCTACTACTGATATGTCAACAAGTAAAGTGCCAAAACTTTCATGTTATTCCAATATAATCCAGTTAGCCAGCAAAGTTCTTGTTGAAAAAGCCTTTACTTAATGTCAATAACATTGTCTGCCGGTTTATGTCGTTGGTAAATATTTTCAAACATTTATTATAATTGCAGTTAGTCGCCAAGTTTTAATGTCAGTTATTAAGTTTAAGCTGTTTTAGATTAAACTGCCATTATAAATAAATATTTTCCATTTTTGTTGTTTTGTTCTCCTTGTCTTTTATCTAATTACTTAAACAGCTGTTGTCCGTCTATGGTTTATACATACACATACATGCATACACACATAACTATGTACAAGTATCCAACATCGTCTGCCTGTTTGTCTATGTGTTTGAAGTGTGTATTTAATTTTTATCTTTTTATTTATTGGAATTAACATTTTCATATGTTCGCATGGACTACATGTTGTATGAGTAATAAATTATTTATTCATACATATGCACAAACAATAGGATGTGAGTGTAGGCGGCAATTTGTTTGTAGGAATTGACATTCGGAATTATCAAAGGTTGTATTAAGGTTTAACTAATATTTGAAATATGTAAATTGGGTCGATTAGATAATGTGACCACTAACTACGCACTAGCAATCAAATCAAATGATTTCGTTTTGAAAAAAAAAATACAACACGCTTTTGGGTACTAATTTTCAAGTTCATTAGGTAATGTTACCAGTCAAATAACCATAAATTTGGAATAGTTTAAAATATATCCTTGCTACGCACACACAATTCTACAAGAGTGCCAAAGTAGTGTTTATTTTCATCTAAAATAAAGGAAATTTATTAGAACATACACGGCGTTGCATAAATTTGCTCAATTTTGTAAGTTAAAGAAAATGTAAAACAGTATGTGAATCTTAATAATTGTTCAAGTTTAAGTAAATTTTATCTTTATAACAAATAATTAATGTACGACGTACCAACGACTACAATAATTCACTACAAAGCAGATAACTCGACTTAATAATATTAAGTAATTAATAATATTTATTCACTTGTTATAAATTATTTTTATTTTTCACTTGTTATAAAATATTTTTTCATATGGCAACTAATTTAAAATTTATAAAAAAAAAAATCCACGAAATAGTGCAATATCGAAAATAAAATATATTGATATTATTAAAAAAGACCTTAAGCTTGACCAATTATTACGATATTAGTCACAATTTACACAAACCAATTTTTTTAAAATGTTTTCTTTCAAATATTTTCGGTGTTACCACAGCACAATTCTTATTGCTTAAATCGCCTTTATTTTTATTTGAGAGTATACACACATTTACCCCCTGGCCCAACTGTCGAACGATAACGTTCGCTTAGATAAGACTTAAGACACAAACCGGAGAAAAATCAACTTGTACATTTTGTGCATATCTTGAGCAAATTTTTGAAATTCATACCTTTACTTAATTGTGAATAAAAGCGAAACGCGTTCATCAATTTTCATGATTTATGTCTCATTTTGTTCATAGCTTATGCGACTTTACATGAAAGTAATAGGACTTGACACTTTTTACTGTTTTGGATTTTTTATGAATTACCACCCTGGCCCACGATGTCGAACGATAACGTTCGCTTAGATAAGACTTAAGACACAAACTTTTTATCGTATCTATTTTTTACTCAATCAAGTTTGTTTATTTCACAATCAAGTTTGTGTCTTAAGTCTTATCTAAGCGAAATAAAAAATTCAATTTTTTAGGCAACAAATAGTTTTTTTCTTCATACATTTATTAATAACTGCGAAACTGTTGCTTATGTAGCGAAACGTTATATGAACAGATTAAAGGAATAGTAATTCTTAATTTTAATTAAATTTAAATTTGTTTCAGCTTATTCGGACATAAATCTTTTCTAAAATCACTACCAAGTTGGAATTCAACACAAATACGCTATACAATGTATAAAAATCGTTACTCTCAATATGATGATGGTCGGTCCATGTTTGACCATAGACCCCATATAAAGTCTACTTCCGGAAATCATTTAAATGGGTATAAATCTGGTATAAATATTGTTACCGGGTTTAAAATTCAACACAAATACTCATTGTAGACATATAAATTGTTGTACTAAATCTTCGGTCCATAATTGGTCATAGCTCACATATAAGAAACATATCGGAACATATGTCTCTTAAAAATATAAGTACCGTCTCTAAATTTTACTTAGATCATTTACATATACACAAGATTGAAAATTTCGGTGCATATTTGATTATATCCCCCATATAATGCTAATATATGTCTCAAATATGGCATTAATATGTTAAAATTCAGCGTGAGATATCCTCATATGCATAAAATGCTCTGTTCCAAAATTCGGTAAGACTAAATAAAAAACACAGAATAAGAATATTATAGTCCTATAACCAGTATAAATTTTTTATTTCTTATTATATTTAGGTGGAGGGTATTTAAGATTCGGCACAGCCAAATATTGCACTCCAACTTGTTTTTTATTAATTTCAATAATGGGTTACAAATTTCTTAACAATCTTATCTATAGATGTATGTAGTAAATTCTAACAGTGTGTAACACATTTTATACACATCATTTTTCAATTCTTACACTTGCGAACTACGTGAACTAAGTGTTTAGTTTCTTATCATGTTTATTTAACATTTTTTTGTTAACACTAATATTAGTCATATTTTTAATTTTTAATGTCTGTGTTTAAAGTTTACCACTCACAGCTGAAGTATAAATTCGATTTTAACATCCGTCATATTTTTGGGTTGTGTTGAACAATTCTGAAGAATGATGCCTTCTTTTGTGTTTAACATACATACATACGTATGTATATGAAATATTTAATACATACTAGGGTATTCATTCGATAAATGATCGTTCGAATAATCGAACAATTTTTGATGAAGAATTTTTCGACGAATGTCCATTTTCGAATAACGAATAATTCGATTCATTTTATGAAGAATAATCGAAGAAAACTGATAAATATGTTTATGTTGATTAATCTTAATTCTTAATTAATTAATTATTTTAAAATTTTTTCATAATTTGATAATTAACACTATTCCGTTTTAATTTTATTTATAAAATTATATATTATTAATAAACAGTAAATATGTAAATTAAATTATTATTATCTATAATTTTAAGATTTTATTAGATGATGACATTTTGAATTTCAGGAGTGTAAACATTCGTCTAGTGAAAAACGAAAAGATTTTTAATCCGAATAGATGAGTGTCTCTGATAGCTCGTTATAAAAATAAAGGGTGATTTTTTTTCATCAAATAGAAGAGCTGGACTTGACTGACATGTGGTTCGAACAAGAGGATGGCACATGCCACACAGCACACGTCACTATGGCCTAATTGAGAGGCGAGTTCGGTGAACATTTATTTCACGTTTGGGCAGATGAATTGTCCACCTAACAAACCCGCAATGGTTGACGCATTTAAAGCTAATATTGAAGAATTTTTTCGTGAGATACCGGCCGATAAATATAATTAATAAAAAAAAACTTTTAGTCAAATTCATATACAAACAAACATAACAGCAAATTAAAAGCTCGTTATGTAAACAAACAACAAAAAATAATACAACAAATTAAATCATTTAATCCAATTTCGTAACTTTTTTAAGTTGGCAAATAAAACATAAATTAATATATAAATACTAACGTATTTAATACATTGTAATCTCGTTAAATTTGCTCTTAATTTTTGTGCCTGCATATACATTTATATTTTTCATTCTGTTGGTGTAATTAAAGTTTATGTTTATATTGTTTAAAACTTTATACAAAGCCTTTATTTAATTTTGAATTTATATATTTTTTTTTCGTTGCAGATTCGTTGAAGTAAATTAATAAATGAATAATAAAAACGACGCCATGGAGTAAAACTAAAAAAGCAATACAAAGCCACAACAACAACAACAACAAGATTTTGTAATTTTTATTGAAATGACATGCTTACATACATAATTTAACACAAAATACACAATCAAAATTATAGAAAAGTATAATTGAAACACAACATCCTAACCACCAATACATATACATATATACAGACATATACTTACAACGGAGACATAAAACGATACATTCAAAGAAAAAGGAAACAGCAAGCATATTGAATAACTGAAGTAAAGATTTACTTATTTTCTACAAGATTGGCAAACACGTCACAGAAAAAGTGAGACAAGCAAAGAAAGAGAGAGAGAGAGAGATAGGGATAAATATAAAGAGTAAGAGGTCGTGTATATCCCAGTCTTGTTTTATGATTATGTCAAGTGGACGTAGTGCTCGTCTGCCACCCACACCCAATGCTCCCAATAATAAACAATGGGTACCCAACTCAACAGGAACGACAACCGGAACATCAGTCGGCAACCTGCATGAACCCAACAGCAACAGTTTAATGTATCAATACAACAACACAGCTAGTGTACCCACAAATATGAGTCATCAACATCGTCATCATCAGCAGATGACAACCACTGGCATGGCTGACAATACCGCTGACATTATACAGACAGCTGATGCTGCCACCGAGGGCATACCGGGTGAGACAATCGATGCCCTGGGACCGGAATTGGCGGTGGCAACGTCAAAAGTGTTGGAGAGTTTATCAGAGAATGAACGCAAAATGATAATTGAAGTTTTGAATCGCGATGAAAACGTACGACAACGCGATGCGACTCGTATAATGTAAGTTAAACCAAAGTCCTATTAAATTTTTCATTTATATTAATCGATATAGTTTTACAACTACATTAGTATAAACAATGAATGTATGTATGTGAATAAAAAAAAAAAACACCTTCACCACCACATACTACATACATACATACTATATATTAATTAATATAAATACGTAAATAAAACTTTATTTACATACATATACATACATATCTGCTAATGGGAATTAAATGGGAAATTAAATATTGAATAATCAAACGTTTGTAAAAGTTCAAATTTATATATGCACAGTGTACCGCAAAACTATATTGCCAGTTAATTTTCAAGAGAAATTAGTATTACAACTATTTGTTTGTAATTGTTAATAATAGATTTATAATTGATAATTGCGTAACAGTGTCTTTTTATAGCTTCAAATACATACAAATTTTTATTTGTTGGAGTATCTGAATTATTTACATATGAGGAGGTGAGAAGCAAAACTCGTTCGTTCCATGTTTACAAAATTTTGGTAAAAAGCTAAAAACTTGCTACAGCTTAGTAAATGAGCCAAATAAGTTGCAAGCTACTAATTGTTAAATAGTAGGATATTTTTTTTATTAAAACCTTGAAATTTACAAAATCAATACTCCTCAACCAAAGAAAAATTAAGTTTTGAAGCTACGAATTTTCGAAACAAATGAGTTTTGCTACATTCCATATTGGAACGAACGAGTTTTGCAAACTTACAATAAACCACAAGTAAAATAAATTACTTAGCTTTACTATATTTAAATTTATTAAAACTAAGGAAACTTGTTAAAAAATTAACATAAAACATCTGAACTTTTAAACAGACAAAGTTTACTCCTTGTTGTTTTCTTCCACGTCATGACCAGCATTGTCGTTGTCGAAAATCGAAACATAAAATTCCAAGTTTTTGTTTTGTCTCCAATTTTCTCCAAATTGATTGGACAAAAGGGCTCCAACATCTTTTTTTTTCTTTTCATGTTTAATCAAATAATATCTTTGATTTTCTTTCCTCACCTCAAAAATGGTTCAGGGTTGCAGGAATTTATTCTTAATCTCCTTTTGCAAAGTTATCTGACCATTTTAATGGTTGTTGTATTTCCAACAAATCACAATAATGCTCTTAATAATTGCGAGTAATAATCTTAATAATTACAGTAATATAAAGAAAAATTAATACATAAAACATTTGGAATTTCACCACATACGATGGTACTTTGGTTCACTTCAAACAGGGAACCAACGAGTTTTGCTACGAAATATGCAACGAGATAGTTTTGACAATGACTGTTAATTAGAACGAAACAGTTTTACTACGAACTGCAATTTTAGGATATAAAAAGACATAAGAAAGGATTTGAATTGATACAATCGATATATTTATCCTTATAAAGTATCAAAAGAACTAACAGCATGCAGTGTTATCTCAATTTTTAAATTTATAAATGCTGTAGCTTAATTGATTAGTGCGTTTGATCATTACGTATAAGTTGGTGTTCGTGGCCTGGGTTCGATTCCCAGCCGCTGCCACTCAAACAACATCAGTTTCTGATAATTATTAGTTTTTCTATTCTATCATAACTATTCTATCGGTGGTATAGCATTGAAACGCCACCGAAGTACAATAATTAAATAAAGGCTATAAAATCAAGCTTTAAAATCAATGCACCTACTCACCACCAGAGGCGCTGCAATACTGAACTACTAATAAACATAACGCGCAATTACAGTTTTGTCATATGAAAAGCTTTTCTCTCGTTTCACCGCCTATTCTTTTCCTACCTATCCCCTTTCCAAAGAAAGTAACACAATTAATTAATTAATATATGGGCCCTCCAACGGAGACGGACATTGTTAAATCGACTCAGGAAATATGATTCTGAGTCGATCGGTACACTATGGTAGTGTAGGGTATAAAATAGGCAAACAAAAATGCAAAATGCTAAAACATAAATTTCGAGGCTAAAAAGTAAATATAAAGGCTAAATCTAGGCTCAAAAAACAACATTGTTTCTGTCTCTCTCTCTGGCCTTGGCACTTACGAAATATTTATTCTTTTATTATAAAGATAGATTGCGGTAGGCGATCTTACATAAACTTATTTAGTACTCCCCTCTTTTATGCATTTATGTTACACAGAAAATACCAGTAGAATATAATCTTAATTTATCCTTAACTGACACACATGCAAGAAAATGTAAGAGATTTATCGTTTTATTAGCAACCATTTTAGTACGACCTTTATCTACCGCAAAAGTGTAAAAGTGACAAATGTGTAATGGTGCGTTTAAAGATCTAACACCGCTTGTTGAAACACCCCACAAACTTAAAATTTTCAATTATACGTGTGTGCTACAGCAATTTGCACGTGTTTCAATACCATAAAAAACCGACATGACACAAATAAATTCATAAAAAATATTTACTCACACACAAACAGATTCTCATAATTTCATAATGGAAAATACAGAATAATAACACCCTGTCGGAAAATTTACTAGGGCTTCACTTTGTAGGCCTTCTGAAATATATATGTACATGTGAACACACTCTAAAATAAACACACTCTAATATTTAAAAATAATGATTCTAATGCTTTATAATTTCCTTATATAAAAATCAAACATGAATGCTGGAAATATTGCGTTTTAAATGTAGCATTCACAAACTGATTTAGGTTAAACGGTTTTTTTTGTATTTTAAAAAAATATATCTATCTACCTATTTATATATGTATGTATGTACACCTACACTGTTGGACAAAATGAATTACGGTTTCAAATATTTCCTGTTTTTTTTTTATTAAAACATGTATTTATTGTTTTCTAATAATTACAAATTATAGTTAATTCAGTTACTATTTTATCTAATACTTATGTACTTCTTTGCTTTCGTTAAGTCTTCTTTGGACAGTTCGGGGCAGTGTTGCCAATTTAGCTCTTTTGTGGCTAAATTTAGCCATTTTCAATTCTTTTTAGCCACAAAAAAATGAATTTAGCTCTTAGCCACTGTTTTAGCCATTTTTCATTTTATTTAGCTATTTTTTAGCCATTTTCTCATATGAGAACAATTTTAGGGTTTTCTGAACAAATGCAAAGAAAAACTAATTAAATTTAACATTAATAATCGGTTTAACGTTAAATGCATAATTATGATATGATGAAATACATATTAGTGCACATAAAACGCTATTAGTGAACACTTGCACTGCTAGTTGTAATAAAAAAAACCCTACAAATCAATACTTTTTACTACAAGGAAATACAACTTTGCTCAAAACACTATTAATAACTATTAAATAAATAAATTTTGAAGAAATGTTGCTGTTTACACGAGTTTGAAGCATTTTGAAGAGCAATTTTGAAGAAAATTTCAATTGTGTAAATCTAGCTTTACTTCCAAATACATATTCAAAAAGTGGAAAAAACTTGCATTAACTATAAGTATGTATATAGAAACATTAAAAAAGCAAGATATGGATAAGAAGTACAAACAAGCATTTAGGAAAGAGTCGCTTAATAATCCAAAAGTTAAAGATTGGATACAAGAATGCAAAAACACAGAAAAGGCCTACTGTAAATATTTCAACCTTAACAACCACGCTGATACCAGAAAGCATATATGCAAATGCTGTTGGAAGTGTGTCCGGAACTAACCTGCTGCCCTTCAAACCTATTTGCTTAAATCTACAAAAGCAAGAAGCCTCTTTATGTTTGTTCTTAGCAGTCCACAGCTCTATTGTCACGATCAATCACTTAGGAGAACTTTGTAAGAATAAATGTAACTGCACTGCTCTAAAAGTACATAGGATTAAATGTAGCAATATCATTAAAAATGTTCTGGGTCCTCATTTTAATGAAGACCTTATGAAAGATATTGGGGATAGCTATTATAGTATTTAAATAGATGATTCTAGTGATGTTAAATTGACCAAAATTTTTGATATGTATTTGTATTTCATTATTGTTTATATTAATTGTTTGTATAAAAATGTTTGGGTTTAGCCATAATATATTTTAGTCGAAGCAAACGTAAAATTGTTACCACATTTCTAAACATTGAAAGACTGGAAGGTGGCACAGCCGATAACATTGTAAAGGGAGTAAAAAATTGTGTTAAACAAATAAATAATTTTTATAGTTACTTACTAACTATTTAAAAATTTTTATCTTTGTTTTGTTATATAAAAACTAAAAGGAAAATATGATCTCTTTTGTAATTATTACTATAAGACAATAAAATATGAATTATTCTTGGTTTTTGTTTAATTCATCAGACTTTTTAATTCAATAATGTTTTTTTTTTTTTTTTTTTTTTTTTTTTTTTTTTTTTTTTTTTTTTTTTGCATTTAATTATTTATTGAATCTTCAAAATGAAATGACAATAAGTATTCAAATCTTAATACTAAAAAGAAAATAATAAGCCCAGCCAGTGCTAGACAAAAATTTTTATGATACTAAAAAAATTTCACATCAACTGATCCAGTCATCTATTTTGCGTTTGAGTTAAAGCAAGGGTATCCCTCCTTCTCAACCGATTGTGGCCACTAAAGTTAAGGATGTCTCGTGCAAGGGGGTTTGGATGGTGTTCAAGTTTGCTGACATACTTTGACGCATATTTTGTAAATTCGACTTTTACTAATGGCACGCCTAGATCTTTGTGGATTCGAGAATTTTTAACATACCATGGTGCTGCAGTAATTATACGTAGAATTTTATTTTGACCCCTTTGAATTTTTTCAATGTTGGATGCTGAGGCAGTACCCCATAATTGAATTCCATAGCACCAGATTGGCTTTAGTATTGCATTGTACAACAAAAGTTTGCAATCCAATTTCAATGTAGAGTTTCTGCCGATTAGCCAATTAAGTTGCACTGCTTTTAATCTCATTTGTGTAAGTTTCGCTTCAATATGAGACTTCCAAGTTAAACGGCGGTCGATGTGAATGCCGAGGTATTTGACTTCATTGTGTTGCGGGATAATTTGATTATTTATTCTGATGAACGAGCAGGTATCTTTTCGCAATGTGAAAGTTATATGAATACATTTCTGTTCGTTAACCCTGATTTTCCAAAGCTCTAGCCAATTCTCTAGTTTATAAACATAATTCTGCAAATTCTGTGATGCAACTTGGTGGTCCTGATGGACGCTGATAAAGGCTGTATCGTCTGCAAAAGTTGACGTATGGATTTTAGGGTCTGACGGCATGTCGGAGGCATATATCAAATATAAAGTAGGACCCAGTATGCTACCCTGTGGCACACCTGATTCAATTGGCTGAGCGGTACTTAAAAAATCACCTTCTTTGATTTTAAATTTGCGACCGTATAAATAACTTTCCATGAGTTTATGGGTGTTAGCAGGCAGAGTTAATTTTATTTTGTGCATTAAACCGTCATGCCAAACTTTGTCGAACGCTTGCGACACATCAATGAAAAGGGCGGAGCAGTATTTTTTGTCTTCAAACGACCCTCTTATCACATTTACCAATCTGTGTGTTTGCTCGATGGTGCTGTGTTTAGCTCTGAAGCCGAATTGATGATTAGGAATACATTCAGTGTCATTCAGAATTGGAGTCAATTTAGTCATTAACAATTTTTCAAACAGTTTTGAAATTGTCGGCAGTAGACTAATTGGCCTATATGACTCCACTTTGGTATGGTCCTTCCCTGGCTTAGGAATCATAGTGATCATAGACACCTTCCAATCTGCAGGATAGTATTCTAGGCGTAAAATAGCGTTGAAGATAAAGAGGATAATTCTTCTTGCTACACGAGGTAACTCCACAAGCATTTTATTGCTGATTTTATCCATACCTGGAGCCTTTCTAAGGTTCAGAGTACCAATAGCGTTTTGGACATCACGAAAGTTTAGTCTTAGAGGTACAGGAGGCCTTATAACAAGTGGTGGCAAATCAGATTCGTTATTATTTGAGTTGTTTATAGTAAACACATTTCTCAAATGGTTAACAAATAAAGTCCCCTTCTCGGAATCATTTCTAGCCCAGTCACCAGTCGGATTTCGCAAAGGAGGTTTTCCTCTTACTGGTCTTTTTAAACCTCTTGCCGCCCTCCATAACGAGTAGTCAGATTGTGGGGTACTATCAAGACCTTCCAAGTAAGATCTAAGTGAGGCCGTTCTTTGGGTTTCTAAGAAATGTCTTAGTATATCTCTGCATTCCCGTAGCCTAGCTTTCAGTTCAGGAGACCTGTGAATTTGCCACTCTCTTCTCATTCTTCTTTTTTCTGATAGGAGATGTTCGAGTTCAGAGAAATAAGTTCTGTTTGTCCTATTTCTACATTCAACGTGATAAGTGGAAGCGTGATGCACAGCTCGTCGAAGGTCCTCGGTAAAGTTGCCAATCGACTCATCAATATCGTCGGTAGTTCTCAACACAACATTTTCCGTGCAATGAGAACTTAAATACTTTTTGTATTTTATCCAACTTACTCGGGTCTTAGTCATGTTCATAAATGGAGAACCACACACTTGAGGGAAATGCATTGAAATGATAGTAGGAGAGTGATCTGAGGACAAGTCCAGTGAAGGATCCACTTGCATCCATTCTACAGGGATATTTTTCATTACCCCAAAGTCAATAACATCGGGAATCTTCCGTCGGTCCGTCGGCCAATAGGTGGGATGTCCACTTGAGAGTACATCTAAGCCCATTTTAGCAATGGTGTTGAAGAGTACGCGACCCTTTGGGGTTACCAGACGTGAACCCCAAAATGTGTGTTTGGCGTTAAAGTCACCAGCAACTAAAAATCTAGCTCCAAGGGATTTAAAGAAGTTATGGTATTGGTGTTCTTTTATTGAAAATCGAGGCGGAGAATAAATCGATGATAAAACAAATTTGTATTGACAGAATTCAATGCAAATGTTTGTTGCTTGGAGGTAATCCTCACTTATGTTATTCATTAGATAATGCTTTATTCTGTTCTTTATAAGAATTGCCGAACCTCCACAAGCTCTACCGCGGGGGTCTTTAGTATCGTAGAACTCGTAGCCATTAATTTTGAAGTACCCTGTCGACGTCAAGTGAGTTTCAGCAATCATCATAACATCAATCTGCTTATCCATCAGGAAGTATTCCAGTTCATTTTTATGTTGGCGGAGGCCGTTCGCGTTCCAGAAACAAATTTTTAAATAAATCATTTCTTTAAAATAGCTTGCAAGATAGTGGATTGCATTTTCAGCATTTCCTGCATCATGGATGTCATGGTGGTCGTGAAAGTGTTCATAGTTTGGACAAGTGTCTGCAATGTTGTCTCTAGATTGTTGATATGCGGCTCAGAATATTGGGGTTTAGGTTCCTGCTCCAGACCTGGCATATTACATTTAACGACGTTTGCGTAAGAAACTTGTCTAGAACTTGGCGCGTTTACATGACTAGTGGACCGTAATACTTGAGGGAAATTGTCACTCGATGCTAAATTTGGCTGTTGAGGGCGATTAGGCAATACTGACGTCTTGTTGGTTCTTATGCCTTTCAAATGAGTGTAAATTGGACAACCTCTATAATTTGCGGTATGATTACCTCCGCAGTTACTGCATTTTTTGATTTTTGAGTCAGTTCTCGACTTATCGCATTGAGCAGTTGCATGTAGCTCCCCACACGCAACACAAACTGTCGGCAATTTACAATACGCCTTCGTGTGACCAAATTCTTGACAGTTGAGACACTGGACGGGTCCCTGACGCTTATGTGGTTCTTCCACGGTGATTCTACGATGCAGAAGGTACATCAGATTGTAGATGGGATGGGACTCATTTTTCTTTAAGACAACATCTCCAGGTTCCAATTCTACCCTGAACATGGGCTGAGGGATCTTTTCACGGTTTCTAATATTCACTACGCTCTTGATTTTGAACCCTTTGTCCATTAAACCGGTTTTTATCTCCGCGGGATCAACACATGGGTCTATACCCTTTAGAACGACTTGGAGTCCTTTTGCGCTTTTGAGCTGGTAGGTATAGAAATCCCTAGTCTCCCTTTCCAGCTGGTTGGACAATTTTCGAAAATCATCTTCCCTATTCACTTGAATCTTTGTCTCGCAGATATTTCCATGTTTCATTGAGGTTACGCTAAACATGTTTTCACCTATTACAGCAACAATTCCTTGTACCAATTTACTGGAAGTCGGCTCTCTCAGATAAATTGGTGGGGGCTTAAACGTCTTCTTCGGAAGTTCTGGCTCATCCGTCTGGAGGAGAGCAAACCTATTTTGATCATTACTCACGGTCTTAGGAGCTTTTGCATTTGGTGACACTTGAGCAGACTTCGGGCTCCTCTGTCGCTTGAGAACGGTTATGTACTTATCCATACCTACTTGTTTTTTGGGTTTGACTGCACTATTTGATGAAGATGATGTTTTTACATCTGTTGAAATCACAATATTGGGCGAACAGGAACGACGCCGTTCCACGGCTCTTGCAGTGAGAAAATTCTCCAAAGATTTTTTTATGGATTCTTCCTCAGAGATGCATCTAGTTTTTCTAGTCGAGCTAAGCTCTTTCTCAGAATTACATCTGAGAGGAACACTCATACAGTTTTTATGTGATGTTTAATGTTTATTTTTTTTTTTTTTGATATATTTTAACCTATTACGATTTTTTTTTTCACTTTTTTGTTTAATTTCAACTTTTTACACTTTTTCACCTATTACGATTTTTTCACCGAAAATTCAGCCGCACTAAAAGTAACACGTCCGAACAGTTCGATGAGACGAGACTGAATGAATTCAGTCAATAATGTTTAGCCATTTTTTTTAGCTATTTTTTAGCCATTTTTAGCCATTTTTATACAAAGATTTGGCCATTTTTAGTCATGAAGTTTTGGCAACACTGGTTCGAGGCGAAATATTTAATTCTAATCCTCCTTTAAATCTCTGGCTGTCGTAAAAGAAATTATTTTTGTTAAAATTGCAATATGATCATCGTCTAGCTTTGTGGTCTTTCGTTTTCTGCCACATAAATTCTTTAGGCTTTTGTTTGACTTTCTTATTTCATACAAAGCAATTATTTTTCTGACCGCAGATTCCCATATTTTATACTTAGAACTCTAAGCTTTCTGTTTTATTCCATTTTCACGATCTAGTACCAACAAATCTTGCTCCTTTTCGGTTAAAGTTCTCATTTCGAAAAAGTCTGGGTCTAGCCTTATTTTATGTATAAGTAATATTATATTAAATAAATAAGTACTTCGCAATAATTTATTATTTTTTAAAAACTTGCCACAAATTTAAAAATAAATATCATGAATACAACTCTCATTTTAAGGTTAACAGAAAACCGCACTTTATTACGTTGCGGAGATTTCTTGTGCGATTTGATAAAATTGCAATGTTTATGTAAATAATTCAGATACCCCAACAAATAACGGGACTGAGAATAAAGGTACGGTCACATTTGACAAATATTTCCTCAAAAAAGCGTAACCACTTGTTTTAGCACAAATTTGTTTGACGTTGTTTGCTCTTACAAGAGTTTTGCAAGATCAAACAGCATCAAATAAATTAAAACTAAATATTTGTTGTGCTTTGGCCTAAATAAGAAAAGTTTTTTTAAGTAAACAAATGAGTTCAAATAAATGTTATTTAGTGGTTACGTCATTTTCGGCAAATATTTGCCAAATGTGACCGTACCTTAAATAGTAAATAATACAAGTAGAAGAAAAATATCAAAAAAGGATTGAAGAAGTTTACAAAACCGCACTTTATTTTGTCCGACAGTGTATGTACTAAAATCAATGTTTGTTTGAAGTCTACAGACGACCAATAGACTAAATAAATTTTCTTGAAATTTTCAAAGTGTATTTTTGTATGCCTTTTTGTTTTAAAATTGAAAATGGGCGAGATGCCACGCCCAAGTACAAATTTCAACAGTTCTTTTCCTTAAAATAGTGGCTTTGAAATTATTGCGCTGTTCGAAGCCAGCAATATAGATTACCGTCGCATTGCATTAAATTTGGATTCATCTGACCAGCTTACATATATCCAGACATCTACTGTCCAATTTCTGTGATCTCTACAAACTTTAGCCGTGCATTAGCATTTTTACTGCTGAGATGTAACCAATATCGCAAAGGGCTCGTCTTGCTGTACATCGACTAATTGGTTTACCTGTTGCTATAGAGGCATCTTTTGGTGTTAAACGCTTGTCTCTTTTCACATGTGTTATCATGTGCGTTTGACGACCTCGATTTGTGGTTTGGAAAAGGTTATGGTTTGGGAACAATAGAACGCCTTTTATGGAATCTTATGGCCACTAACTGACTTAGTCCTAATTTACACGAATTTCAATGATTTAAGCTTATCTGATTACCTTTTACACATCGTAATGAAGGGAAGATAAATCGAGCACACACTTGCTTGTACATACTAACAATTCGTGTTACTCTCTTATTCGTATTACACATGTGTATACAAATGTGTGTACACACTCAAATAAAAATACGACCAATTTCAGAAATAAAATTGTGCTGTGTGAACACCAAAGAAATTTCAAAGAAAAAATTGTATCAATCTTTACAATAAAAATTGCTTCATGTATACTGGGACTTATTTTAAGCTGTTTAGCTATTACACTGAATACATTAAAATAGTCCTTCTTAAATAGGTAAAGTAAAAAGCAAGGCTTTTGGCCCTTTTGGCATTGTGTCCTTGTGTCTACAAAATTAGAACTTTTGGGAGGCCTCTTTACTAGACGTTTTTCTTCTGTGCGCTTGATTTTTTACAATACTCATATGTGCGTGCATTTCAATAGTATTTTCTCTATCAGGAACCAGTTATCTTGGTTTAAAATCCTTTCAATGATTTTTTGTTACCTCACTGTTACGTTTCATACTTTCAGTTAAACTGAAGAAAATTTATAATTTCTGAGTTATTTCTGGGTTGTTAATATCGTTGAACTTAAGCCCACAAGGATTTAATATTAATTTGATATTTGAGAAAATTGCTTGAATATTGTACGACGGTGTTGATACATACATACATATGTATGTATGAGTAAAACTGTGTGTTCGTCTTAATGTTGTTGTTTTTGATCATAAAGTCAATTGGTTTATATTTCTCTCTTCAGCCATTTCTTGTTTTCCCTTTTGTGCAATTGTTGGCCTACAATTGCAAATTATCTTTTTATCCATTTATAATATTTCATACAGTCTGGAATATATACATACATATGTATGTATATATGTATGTGTGTAGCATGAATATAGAATTTATGGTGGAATTTCATGACTTTAATTTTATTTCAGTTTTATGGAAGGAATTTATTTAACAAAGACTTTCGATATACCTGGCAATACTTTTGACACAAAAAGTTTTGCCAGTGTGCGTGAGTGTTGATGCATGCATACGTGAGTTGTGTCTGTGTGAATAAATGGGTAATTGGATGAGTGATGGATATAAAAGAGTGTTTAAGTATTGTTTGGATTTTTCTTTTATTGAAATTTTTCTTTTTCTTTCTTTTAGTATTTCCTCATATTGCGTTTTTTTTGGCAATATGGCGCATATGTATATAAAAAAATGTTTGTACTACAGTTTTAAATGATTCTTGTACATTTATGAAATTTTAGTGAAATTTAAGAATATCTTAAAATGAGATCTCTACTTAATTTTACAACCTGTTCTGACAGTGTGCCTGGTACATAAAAACTTCTAAGATGTACAGCGAAAGCAAAATTTCTTCCCCTTTTAAACAAGAAAAATATCTCAAAATGTTATTTGGCTTGTCACAATTCAGCGCCAGATAGAAGCTTAATTGTGGCATACATTTCTTCACAATAATAAATATTAATTTATGTGTATGCATACTCGTATAAGTATATAAAACTAATAGGTTTTAAGATCTTTATATTTAGTATAATATAGTTCGTCTAAACGTTTAAATAATAAACTGTACAATTTTAGTAAAAACAGTAGGAAATGAACTGACAACTTATGCTATCAATTCTGGAAATGTGCTGACAATGACAATTGTTAACAAAAAGTAAAATGTCAGTTCAGATGATTGTAGAGAAACCTTACAATTTCATTTACAGACAACCTAATTTATCTGTCAACAGAAATTGTCAGTTCACACTGTTGTCAGATTTCTGTACTGCAAAAATTGTCAGATTTGTTGTCAAACATTACCAGAACTATGTGTGTGTTTGTATGTATGTATATTAAGTTGAAAATTGTTAAATATTGTCATGGAACAATTTTCGTTGCATATGTACATATGTACTATGTACTAGAAAGTAGTGAAGCTGAAGCCAAATTAACAAAAACACGCCTCAGTTTGTTTTTTTGGTGTAATAACATTAAATATTATTAAATATTAAAACAGATACAGAAAACTGCGCCAATTGCTATAGACATATAATAAAAAAGAATAGCAAATAGTTAAGTTAGTTTATTATTGAATGTGGGGACAAAAATACGTCTCTTAAAAATATAATTGTAACTCATTGTAAGTGTTTTGTTTTTTCTTTTTGTTCTTTTTTGTTGTTATTATGTTTTTGTTTTTTATTATTTTTATTTAAAACAAAGTTGTTTTTAATATATTTCGTACATTTGTTTTTTTTCTTATATTGTTACTACAGCCTTGATAATGATATCCGAAGGATATCGAAATATAGGAAAAAATAATTTAATAAATAATTTTTGCCCTCGAGCTCGAAAAAACTTTTTATTTTATCAAAAAAAAAAAAAAAAAAACGTCGAAGAAATCAAAATTTAATTTGATATTTTTTTGCATGGTTTTGCTCTCTCACCATATGTCTCGCTGTTTATGTGTTTTGCTCACTCTCACAGTGTGTGTTCAAGGAAAATAAAGTGGGAAAAATAAAATAACGGACAATAACTGACAATCATATGACAATATTTTTGATTTACAATGCACTGACAATGCTTTTTTTGACAACATAGGAAGACACAAACTTTAGGTTCAAACGGTTGTTAAGACATTTTCTGCACATTTTTCTGACAATATTGTAAGATCTGACAACCGTCTATGTCATAACAAACCTGTTCTTATTACTATTATTTGCTATTTTCCAGCAAGTTAATTTAATTATCTAAATGATTAGTGATCTTGTCACATCTTTTTTTTTAGCAAGTTTATGTTTTCATATGTCCGCATATCCTAGCAAGATTTGATATTATGATGGTTAATGAAAAGTTTTAGCTTTGAAATTAGCTTAGCAGCCTAGTAAATATATTCTTATTCAAAATGCTGCAATTCCAAAATTAAAAGCCAAAGCGCATTTCACTTTACGTTTTCCATACATAATAAATATAATCAAAACACAATCTAAACAAAACCAAGCTTGTTTTGGTACTTGCAAATTCATAATTGCAACTACTTATCATACTTTTGTTCATTTTTATAATTTTGTTAATTAAACACTGAAATGGCCAATTATACAAAATACATTTAAAAACAATACTTTCTCCAAGTTAAAAAAACACAATTACTCTTTGTTTTATAAAGAAAATGTTTATAAAAGCCAGCTCTAGAGAGATTGATTTACCCTGATAAACTTACATCACATGCTATTTTTAGTTTTCCTAAAATTTTAGGAATGGATATCTGAAGAAGCCTAATCAACCACCAATATGCTCATCGGGACAAGTTTATTCGATGACAATATCTACATTTCAATGTATTGACGGTTGTCAGATCATACAATGTTGTCAGATCTAGCAATACGCTAGCAACGTACTGACATTAAAAATTGTAAGCAAATGGTAAATTGTCAATGCTTTTTCTTACAACTTTGGAAGACGAAAATTTGAAGTTCATACATATTCTGATAATTTTTCGGACAACGTTGTAAGATCTCACAACCTTCTGTCCAAAGCTTAAGTTTACATCTTTTATACTTCCATACTCTTTTTATAAATAAAAACTTTAAGAAAAGAACATTGTGAATATCAATTATGTGAAACCAATGACAAAAAATTCAACACAAGCTTGTTTCAATAACAATAAAATTAACAAAAGATAAAAGATTGAAATAAAAAATGCTCATTAAAAGAATAACACCATAAAAAGGAGTCTCAGTAACAAAACGGAAAAGAAATATTTTTTTTTTTTTTGCTTAAAATTCATTAAAAGAAAATGATGGAAAAACAAAGGCCAACTTAAACAGTTAAAATTAGCTGAAAAATTAAATGTTAAAGTGTCTGTTATATCACAACAATAGTCAAATTTCAAATGTCCTTTATTTATCTTTAATAAAATCACCTGAGTTTATATATAAAAAAGCTTCTTTTATTTAGGACAAGACACAACAAATATTTATTTTTATTTAATTGATTTTCTTTGATCTTGCAAACCCTCTTGTAAGAGTAAACAACATCAAACAAATTTGTACTTAAATAAGTGGTTACGCTTTTTTTGAGTAAATATTTGCCAATTGTGACCGTAGCTTAAGGCACGTGAAAATCAGACAAAAAACTTCTAAACAAAGCTAGTCTTGCATAACAATTTTGCAATTTTTTTACAATTACCATTACTTTTAGAATAATAATGCTGAAAACTAAAGAATATTTGACTAAAAATTTACATTTAAAACTAAGATGGATAAAATCTAATCAAAGAGATTTTTAGTACCATATCAGCTAAATCCCGTTTAGTAGAATAAAACCAACCAGGAATGTGTTTTACAACATATTGTCATAATAATTCCCAACAGCACTCACATACTCGTATACAACTTGTTGAACTCAAGTTTTGATTATGTTTTCTCCAAATATAAAAAAAAAACAAACAAACAAACAACCAACGAAATAGAAAAGGACATGGCACGGATGCACATCGACATCCCACGTTCCAAGTGCAAAGCATTCAATTACGAACACTGAACTTGAAACCGCTTTAACAATAAACAACAATGCGAAAGGAGCAAAATTTGAAGGAAATGAGAAAATCTAAAAGGAAATTCAATCGATACTTTGAACTTTTTCAGCTAATTTCCTTATAAAAAAAGAGGGAAAAACAAGAACATTAAATTGTAGTGTTGACATTGTTGGAAAAAATGATACGAACGGCTTTTTAATTTTCCATAATACAAAGAAGAAAAATTTTAAAACAAAATTCACATAAGATCATCAGCAGTTTAGCAGTAAGAGCAAAGAAAGTTATTCGGCTTTAAGTGGTTCGATTAAAGGTAATGTTAAAACAATTCCAGAAATATTTTTTTTATATTTTTTTGCCACGCCTACAAATACCGCCTTTTTAGTATTTTGTTCACTGATTCGCTATTTTTAGTCTGATCATAACATTTTGTATGACGGTGTTCATGGCTCTGTAAGGGCTACATTTTGTGTCCTTAATCATACAAACCGAGTTTTTCAAAATCATGCCTAGAATTTGACAACTTTTTTTTTTGTATGAATGTATTGTTCATCTTAACATCATTGAGAATTAAGTACATAGTCGTTTTATGTTTTAGAATTTTCTAATCAGTCTTTCAAGGTCTGTATTTCCATTCAAATAAAAGACAATTTGTTTAATTTTTCTTTCTCCAACGTTTCACTGGGATATTTCCAGCATCTTTAGGGATTGATTTTTTTTTTTATTAATAAATTATCTTTAGTTACATTTCACATTTAATTTTCAAAAACAATATTTGTTTTACAAGGTACATATATAACATAGTCGTTTTTTATTATTTGTAACAATAATGTTTAACTCAGAAAACATTTACATAGTAGGTCTGACAACAATTCTTCTCAAATATATTTTTTAATATTTAAAATTTGTTCGTATAAATTCGATTCTATTTACAAATCTTAACAAATTAATAAAATCTAAATCTATTAGGATATTTGTGTATGAGACTATTTTAGTGTGTTCGGTTTTTATATCTAATGATTTATTTGTGACTGGTGTCATACTGTGATCTCATTTGTATTCAATATTTTTGGACACTTCGAAATCCAATGCTATATGAGAAATGTGAGCTTTATTCAGCAATCATTTTGTTAAGCAGCGAATTTCGCGTTCCGGACCTATCAACTGATCGTCTAGAACGTGTGATATAATATTGCAGGATTTCTTCTTTTGGGGTTATTTGAAACCAGGTTGATATGATTCACAATTTGTGAGGAAGGAGCCATCGAAAATTGGACCTACCAAAGGGAAGTGTAATTTAAGGCCCCTTATTACAACTTGGCAATAGTTACAGGTATGATGTTATCAGACAGATAAGAAGTATTTGGTTATTATAAGTTTACTTTAATCTAAAACCGACCGATAAGTTAAAGGGAAGATCAGCTTGTCTTTAAATTTTATAGTGAGGTTTATGTATTTGAAGTTGTCATATGTTCTGGAAAAATGTCAACTTCATGAAAAATAAATTAATTTTAAATTTGTTTTGCCAATAAATAATTTGATAAACAAAAATGGAAAGCAGACGTTTCATTTATATTAATAACCTGGAGAATATTTTTGAATAAAGTCAGCCTCAAACAAATATTTATTGTACATAAAAGTTTGATTATATTCGACATTTTCTTTATAGAATCTCAAATTAATAAATACTCGATTTCGAGCTTGAGTATTTATTAATTTGAGATTTATTGTACATATTGCCATATTTTAGAAAAAAATTATTTTATTTTACAAGGAAGTTGTAATAACGAAAAATGTTAAAGGTCACTTTATTTCTCACTTTAATTAAAGTTACCTTTTACTAATATCTGCTACGGTGTACTGGGAGACTGAGTGAGTGTCATTTGGAAAAACCAGAAATAAATCAATGGAAAGGATGGATCTTTGTGGTTTCTCCAAATTAATATTAAAATGGCTTGATTAGAACGCATCTACATCAACTCGTTAGTGCGTTGTCTGAGAAAGTTTGATAAAAACTAATAATTCTTATTACAGACTTTTACAGCAAATAGTTTCGATAAAAGGTTCACCATGACAGAGCCTATTGAACGATTTGGGAATATCGAGAGACACCACTTTACTTTCGTCAAAACGGCGCATGGAAAAAAAATTGCCTTTCCGATGAGAGGGCTATAAAGTGGCACACAGAGCGTCCCTTACGAAAGACTTACTGGTGATTGATAAGTAAATTTTTAACATATTAGACCTGACATTACAAACTCTTTCAAACAGTGTTTGATTAGATTCTTGCAATTGACAAATACTTGCGGGTATTTAATCAAAAAGATTTATTTTATCAACAGTTTGATGCTATTAATTCCGAAATCATTCAATAGAGATTGTCAAGGAAAGTTTTTATAGTTTTTACACAAATTCATGTTTTGACATTCGCGAGATCGAAAAGTCTATTGTTGATTTAAACTATAAGAAAATGCCTGCTATTGACAATCAGTAACAAGATGCCTATGGTGCTACCCCGGATAGCAATAAAAATAATACTTCTTCTTTTTAACGGTATATTACGCCTTGAATATTATCCATCAGAATGGATGGTGGATAATATAGAATATTATCCACTGGTCGCCCTGATACCTAAGCCGGGAAAGGATTACACAAAAGTAGAATAATATAATCCTATATGTATATTCTCGAATACATCGAAGCTATTTAAGAAGATATTCATGAACCAGTATCCGATTGAAATTAATTGTATTCCGACACATTAATTTGGATTAAGAAGAAAACACAGTACTATCGAACAAACTCTTAGACTTGTAAATATCATAAGAAAAATATTTGAAGAAAAAAATATTGTTCTGTTCTTTTAATTGGCATGATGGCTTAATATAAATGTTGCCGCCAAAACTATTGCTATTGGAAAGCTACTTAACTGGACGAACATTTAAGCTTAAAGAAGGATACTTTTTTAATTCCGCACAAACGATTGACGCAGGAGTACCTAAATGAAGTATCATAGTAACCTTATATATATCATAATTATTATATTATTATGCATCATAATATGATTACTTTAGATCATAATATGATTAATTTAGATCATAATATGTTTATTATATATCATAATATGATTACTTTAAACTATAATATGGTTATTAGGTTATAATATGATGTTGTAATATCAAATGATGATTAACAAGAAAATATTATGATGAAATAATACGATGATAATTGATCATTATATGATATTTCATGGCACTTATATTCATCATAATATGTTTTGACTACAATCATAAATCTTATCATAATATGTTGCTCTTAGATTATGTTTACACCAATCATGTTTTTTCTCTGCGTGTACTTAATATAAACATCTGATATGCTCGCTCACATGCTCGTACTCACAAATCAACATTTGCGGATGATACTGCAATTCTAAGCATTCATGAAAACTCTCAAGAGGCGTTTCGCTACATACAAAATCATATAATTAAATTAGAAATATGATTAAAGGAATGGAGGATAAAAGTTAATGAGCAGAAATGCACACGCTTAACCTTTACATGGCGTAGAAAAGAATGCTTTTCTATTGATATTAATAATCAAGCAATAACACAATAATCCGAAGTTAAATACCTCGGTATACACATCGATTGACGCCTTACTTGAAAATCCCATATAAATGCAAAATTGATTCAAATGAAATTTAAATTTATCCAAATTAATTGGCTCATTGGCAGAAATTGTAATCTTAGTTTAGATTGCAAGCTCTTGCTTTACAACTCAATCATAAAACCTATAGGGTGTTATCGAATGCAGCTATGGGGAATGGCTTTAGCTTCAAATGTAGACAGAATTCAAAGATGCCAAAACAAAATGCTACGAATGATGACAATTGCCCCCTGGTATATGTATAAACTAATCATTCGAATATTCATAAAGCTCTAAACGTGCCTTTGGTAAAAACTGCATATATAAATATTTAAAAACACATTAAAAACCCCCAAACCCATTAGCTCTCACATTAATTAATAATAGTAAATAGTGGCTATAATCGACTACGAAAAAGAGATACAGTGGGTCTGAGCCAAAGACAAGAAAGGAAGAATGCCAACTTAATACATATAAACAACAATGGATAAACAATTTTCCTCCGGCACTGGCTGGACTAAATAATTAAAATTCATTAGATATTGAATTAAATAAATAGAAAAAATTCAATTAAATAAATAGAAAAAAAATCATGTTTCCTTGTTAATAAAAAGACAAACTAAAAAATCCTTTTTTTATAAAAAAAAAAAATCAAATCACAATAAAAATACGATTAACTGTAGGCACTTACAAATATTCTCAAATAATTGAGGAAAGAATTAACTTTATAGATGCTTCTTAGTAAAATTGTTATTTAATGAACATTAAATAAATAAAAAAAATGCTAAGCTCGTAATAAAATAAAGGCAAACAACATTTTATTTGTTACAAGTTCAGAAGTTAAGGATTATATTTATGACCAAAAAGAAATTCGGCTGCCTAAAACTTTTTTGACAAGCATTTAAATTGAATGTGTTTTTACAGCTATCCGTTAAATGTTATACCATTGTAGCAAGCAAATATTTATAAATACATTTATTTAATTGCTTCTTTTATTTACCAAATACATACTCGTATGTATGTAAGTACTTATTTATACCTCCATTTATAGCATCAGTGTGTCGTGTTGGCAGGTTCAAAATTATTCTTAAACTTTTTACTTCCTACTTATTACAAGTATTTTTATGGTTTTATTGTTATATTTTATTTTGTTTTCTGTAAAAGTGATTGGCGTTGCAAATAGATTGTTATCAAATTTAAAAGAAACGAGAAAAACAATCTTTTCATCTTATTTTTGAAAGTGGGATGATGGCACAAAAAAATTGCCAAGAAGTTGATATTTTTCTTCAAATTGTTTATTATATATTTGTATGTGTGCCTTAGAAATAAAATAATTTAGCAATGTCCAAAAGTTTTTGTTAACAAAGTAAAGGGGAAAAATTTATAACAATGTAATACTTTTTCATACTTGTTTTCAATCTCCTACTGCCAAAACGAAAAAAGGAAACATGAATACAATTCTGAAAATATTAACAATGAGCTGTATGTATAGTCATCATGCATTTTATATGGATGATGCAAAGAAAAAATAAAAGATAAAACAAAAAGAAAAACTTTGCACGATTTGAAGGAAGTAAAGAAATAACAACCATAATCATCATCATCGTTAGAACTTTTACGCTTGTCCATCAAAAATATAAATTCGAAAAAGTGAAAAGTTTTTCCCTTTCATGCGTTTTATTTATTACTTATGTTTAGTCATTATTAGAGTTAAGTTTAAAATTTGAATTATGTATTTAGAAAATGAATTAATTCCTTTACATTTATTAGTAAAATTTGAATTGCCAAATACTTATAATTGAAATTGTCAATAAGCTTGGGAATTTTATATGTCAAACAGTTTTAAGAACCATTTTAAAAAATAATAAACCATTCTTGTGTGAAATCTAAAAGCCACCGGTTTTGTATGTATACCTTATTCCAAATTATTTAAATCTAAAGTTCATTTAAAAGTTTGCATAAAAATTAATAGTGTTAACAATTTACAAGTTACACTGTGTAAACGGTCCTTAAAAATTATTAAGGATAAACATTTTGGCGCCCGAGCAGGGACTTGATTTAAATTATTTAAAAAACTTTACCAGAGCCGTACTTTACAAGTTTCGTGCGTGTTAGTACAACAACGCGATAAAAATAAATAAATTGATTAAAAACATCAACATCCACAAGGAAGACTCCAGCTCCATCAAGGAAATATCCATTTCTAGCTAGATGCCTATTTGCAACTGCATGTTGTGCCAAAAGGAAAGTGCCGAACGTCAACAAAACCTTAACCAGGTATTCAAGAACAAATAATTGTGTGAGACTTTGCCTTAAATTTTAATTAAAAAATTAAGTAAAATATTAATTGTCTGCCAAAGTTATTTCCACACCAAAAATTATTCGTTCTTTTATTAAATATTATAATCAAAAAAAAGATCTAAGTAGTGAAACACACAAGTACAGCGATCAAAGGTGATTTATTGTTGTTAATTATCATTAATATCAAAAACTTAATTATCTAACAAAGTGATAATTATAACACCACAAACGGGAAAAATCGCCTCCTCGCTGCAATTATTGCCATCACTTGTTCGTTGTTTTATTTAAAAAATAAAAAAAATATTTAAAGTTTTACCAAAAGTGTTAAATAGTACTCTCCAATTTACTTTTTTGTTTGTCTTTCATATACTTGTTCTTTATTAACTCGCTTATTAATTTTGACGTTTGTTTTAATTTACTTTCTTACTACTCGTTGATAAAAATTAAAACACGTTTACCAACACTGTAATGTTTGTAGATTGATCAGAGTGGCAATAACACAGATCATATCGAGCCATAACCGCCGAAAAAATGTATCCCACAAACTCAAAATTTTACAGGGAAAGGTTTTTTTTAAATAAAATCAGTTTGAATAAAGCCATTATTTTAAAATTTATAATGTAAATATTGTTTTGTGTAATACATTTAATTTTAATAATTTTAAATGATGTTGAACTATCGATTTCGATAAAAAAACAACAATCGATTATGGTGTGGGATACATTATTTTGGCGGTAATGGCTCGATATGGTAAACAGACGGAAAAACAAGAACATAAATAAAAAGAATCACAATAAAATTAATAAGAATAAATAAAAACAAACAAATTAATAAATAAAAGTAAAAGTGATTGAGAAACTTTATAATACACTTACTTATTTCTAAAAGCAAAATAAAAATAATAAGAAATAAAGTATTAATATTAGACGGATATTTACAAGTGATCGCGGGTAAATTTAATAATACAGAGGCAGTGGTGAATAGTTAAAAAATAATAACAACAATAAAAAATAAAACTTTTAAATAAATTTGCGAAAAAATTGTTTACGTTTGTATTTTTTTGTTGTTGGTTTTTTATTCTTGTTTTTAATTTTTTGCGACACATCCCAACGAACATTTTTTCGAAAATTTGACGTATGAAAAATAAATTAAATTTATTTTTTGTCATATTATTAAAAATTCATTGGGAACGAAAAAGTTATTGCGAATCGGTTTATAACCCAGTAAACAATATTTTTGAACAATTTCGGATAATTAATAAATACTATTAATTTATCAGTGCGCAAAAAATTGTCTACATTAAAATAATAAAAAATTGTTGAAACTTTGAAAATCAATTGGTATTTCTGCGAGTGCATTGAAACGTAAGTTGATCTCGGAAAATTTATTCTTATTCAGTTTTTTACGACTGATTTCCTTGAGATCCTTTTGAAAATTGATTTAAAATACAATTCTAAAAGAATTTAAAACTTAGTTTCCAATTTTTACAAGTTAAATTATTAAAACCTCGACTACAAAATGGGCGGCGGTAAAAGGCAAAAAAGTCCCACCACTCTTGAGAGTTTATGCCAACAGAAAAATACAATTTTGACCAATGTTTCAAGAATAAGACGATCTATTAAAGAAAAAACAATTTCATTTAATCAGAATGAATTGCAATGTCGATTAGAAATTTTAAATTCTTATATTGATGATGCAATGGATATTCAAACACAGATCGATATTTTAGATCCTACAAATGAGGAAAGGTCCGATTTAGAAAATTTATGCGTTTCCACTAAAAGTATGCTTTTGGGATATTTAGCTCCCAGAGAACACAGTTTCGCTGAAACTACTGTAGGATACGCAGGCCATCATCGCCGACTTCCGAATATGAAGTTGCCTAAATTTAGCGGTAAATATTCCGAATATAAAAATTTTATTAGTTTATTCGAGAGTTTAGTAGATAGTGATCATACATTAACTGAAATTGAGAAATTCAATCATTTGATTTCGTGCCTATCGGACGAAGCTCTAGGTACCGTAAAGGCTTATCAAATAAGTGAAGAAAATTACTCCAAGGCGTTACAAAGTTTAAAAAGGGTTTATGACAATCCTTGTTTAATATTTTTTGATAATATTATAAAATTATTTGATTTACCGGAAATGTCTAAACCTTCTGCTACATCATTGAGGAGCATGATTGATACAGTTTCTGCCATTTATGGCTCGCTTTTATCAATTGGTGATGATAAGGAAATTACTAATGCGATTATAATTCACTTAGTAATGACAAAAGTAGATCCAATCACTAGATCCAAATGGGAAGAGCAACTTGATTATGAAAAGTTGCCTTTATGGAGTGATTGTGAGGTAGCTTTAAATAAAAGATATCAACATATTTCTGCTGAAGAAGCTACAAATTCGAGATCTAAGCCAAGTGCCGATTTTACAAAGAAAAATGATAGTTTCAATAAAAAGAAAAAATCTTCGTTTTCATGCCAAAGTGATACTCAACAGTCAGTGGCTAAATGTTTATTTTGTAAATCTGCACATTACTTGTCCAATTGTCCTTCATTTACTGCCGTGCCAGTACATCAGAGATTTGAATTTGTTAAAGGTGTTCCCGCCTGTATAAATTGTTTAAAAAAAGGACATACGGTAACAAAATGCAAGGCATCTAAATGTCGTGTTTGCAATCGCTCACATCATACATTATTACACATATATGCTGCAAATAATGCACCAGAAAATGTAATTAGTTCTGATTCTAATGAACCTTCAACTTCAAGAGCTTTTGTAAATCATTCATCTTCGGAGAAAGATAATGTTATTTTAGCAACAGCTTTAGTTCAGATCAAAAATAAATGTGGTCAATATATTTTAGCTAGAGCTCTATTAGATTCCGGTTCACAAATAAACTTTGTAACCGAGGAACTATCGCAGCGATTACAATTACAAAAACACAAAAGAAATCTCAGTCTTATAGGTATTGACAGAACGAATTCTTCTGCAAAACATAATATTCAGGCTACAGTGAAATCTCGAATGAATTCCCATGAGTTTTCGGCAGAATTCTGGATTCTTCGATCAATTTCTAACTATCAACCAGATCGTATAATTTCAACATCTGGTTGGAATTTGCCAAAAAATATAGAATTGGCTGATCCATATTTTAATAAACCACAAAGAATTGATATGTTGATCGGCGCTGAGATTTTCTTTGAATTATTATGCGTTGGACAAATTAAATTAAATCCCAATATCCCAACACTCCAGAAAACACTTCTAGGATGGATAGTTTCGGGGAAGTATAAAGAATTACAAAATTTTAATAAAAATGTATGCCATTTGAGTTTACAAAAAGAAAACGAGAATTCTTTAGATTCAATAGTTCGTAGATTTTGGGAGTTGGAAGAAATTCCTAGAGAAGCAAATACTTTGTCAATAGAGCACCAAGAATGTGAGAAAAGTTTTATGAAATCAGTTCAGCGATTGCCGTCGGGCAGATTTAAAGTGGCGCTACCTTTTAAAGCAGATCCAAATACGCTGGGTCTTTCCTTTGAAACAGCTAAAAGACGATTCTTATCGTTAGAACGTCGACTGTCAAAGGAACCACAAACTAAAGATATGTATAACTCTTTTATGAAAGAATACATTAATTTAGGACATATGTCTATTGCAGATACTAAAGTTCCTGATGGCTGTCACTATTTTATACCACATCAATGTGTATTACGCCCGCAAAGTTCTACTACAAAACTTCGGGTGGTTTTCGATGCCTCTTGTAAAACATCTACACAACTTTCTCTTAATGATCTATTAATGATCGGACCTACAATTCAAGAGGAGTTATATTCTACACTTCTTCGGTTTCGAATGCATAAATATGCAATTACGGCTGACATTGAAAAAATGTACCGTCAAGTTATGATTGATGAGGCCGACAGAAATTTTCAGCTAATATTATGGCGTGAAAATCAATTTCAAAATATTGAAATATATAAATTAAACACAGTGACTTATGGCACATCATCGGCTCCCTTTCTGGCAATACGATGCCTTACTTATTTAAGCGAATTGTTTGAAAAATCATTGCCAATTGGTTCTAAGATCATAAAGAGAGACTTTTATGTCGATGATCTATTAACTGGCGCCGATTCCATTGATGATCTAAATATAATTAGATCACAAGTCACGAAAATATTACAATCGGCAGGTTTTAATTTAACAAAATGGTTTTCAAATTGTTATAATCAAAATGATTTGGTTACCATGCAAAATTCTGTACAAGTAAATCAGGATTTCACAAAAACCTTAGGCACTTATTGGGTTCCGAAGAGTGATTTATTTAAATTTCACTTAGATGATTTGTTTCAGAACTTAAAAGCAACAAAACGAAATATTTTGTCAGTTTCTGCAAGACTTTTCGATCCGCTCGGACTTTTGTGCCCCTTGATTATCAAGGCAAAGGTTCTTCTTCAAGAACTATGGCTAATGCAGCTAGATTGGGATGAATCAATTCCCACTCGCTTAGATACTTCTTGGACAAATTTTAAAGCCAATTTATTAAAAATTGATCAAATAGAAATACCTAGATATGTTTTAACCTCATCGAAAACTGAGTGCCAAATTCATGGGTTTTCTGATGCCTCAATGCGAGCATACGGCTGTTGTATTTACATCTGGAGTAGAGCTTCTGGTACAACTTCTTGTCGATTATTAACGGCAAAATCTAAAGTTGCTCCTCTGAAGACCAAGTCTTTACCCAGACTTGAACTATGCGCAGCGCATCTATTAACTAAGTTATGGTCAAAAATAAAAAATACATTGTTATTTAAAGTGGACAACGTAACATTTTGGACTGATTCAGAAATTACGTTACACTGGATTCAAACTCACCCATCTTCTCTGGCAACCTTTGTTTCCAATCGAGTTTCAGAAATCCAAGAACTATCAGCTGAAGTCACGTGGCGTCATGTTCCAACGAAGGAAAATCCGGCTGATATAGTTTCTAGAGGATGTAATGTTGAAGAATTAGTTGACTCTATTTGGTTCAACGGCCCAAGTTTTTTACTCGAGGAAAATAACATGTGGCCAGTAAATGAGCATTTTAACTTAACTCCCAAAGAAGAGTCACTTGAAAAACGAAAAGTTAATGTGTTTTTGGCTGTAGAAGAAAATGAAGTTAATCATATTGCGAAGGTAATTGAAAATTACTCATCATATAGTAAAATGATTCGAGTATTTACATATGTTTTTCGATTCCTTGACATTGCTCGGGGAAAACAATGCCGCAATCTGGGTATACCTTCAGCAAAAGAGATTAATTGGACTTTTCTCCAGCTAATTGAATTCATTCAAAAACGAGAATATGCGGATGATCTGAAAAAATTAAGCAAGTCACAAGTTTTATCTTCAAATTTGCAACGTTTGAATCCATTTGTGCACCAATATAAAGATGAATATCGCAATTTTTCACTACTTAGAGTAGGCGGGCGATTGTTAAACGCACCAATTGCACACGATGCCAAATTTCCCCTTTTAATGCCAAAAAATTCACATTTTATGGCCATATATTTACGACATTTGCACTTAGAACACTGTCATGCTGGATCCAAGGCCTTGGTTGCCATCTTACGGGATAAAATTTGGCTAATAAATGCCAGAGAAGCATGTTCAAGAGTAGTTCGTAAGTGTATTCATTGTTTTCGCTACAAACCCAAACTAATGAATCAAATAATGGGAAATTTGCCCGCCGACAGGGTGAGAGCTCTACGGCCATTTAAAATATGTGGTGTAGATTTTTGCGGCCCAGTTAATATAACACTTAAAATACGTGGCCGCCCACCTGTTAAAATGTACATTGCTATATTCGTGTGTTTTACGTCAAAGGCCGTACATATTGAATTAGTTACTGATCTGTCTTCAAATTCTTTTATTCTTTGTCTTCAAAGGTTTGTCGGCAGAAGAGGACTTCCAGAAAAAATATACAGCGACAACGCAACCAATTTTGTCGGTGCCAGTCGAGAATTAATTCAACTCCGAGAAGCAATGGTCAACAATGCCGAAGAACTAAAGTTGTACGCTGCCAACAAGGGGGTCAGCTTCATATTCATTCCGCCTCGAGCTCCACATTTCGGCGGTCTGTGGGAAGCTGCTGTCAAATCCGCCAAAACGCTCATGATGAAAACCGTGGGCAATGTGCTCCTAACCGTAGAAGAACTACAGACAGTGCTGGTTCAAATCGAGGCAGTTCTGAACTCCAGACCAATCGCCCCCGTCAGCAACGACCCCAACGACGGCGAAGCATTAACTCCAGGGCATCTACTAATAGGAGAGAGCCTACTAGCGCTGTCGCCAGAATTGCCTCTCGAAGAAGTGGCCAGGCAGAGGTACTGCAAGAGATGGCGGCTTACCTGCGCACTCAAGCAGATGTTTTGGCAATCATGGGAGAAAGATTACGTCCGCAGCCTCCAAGCCAAAACCAAATGGACGGAAGAAGAGGAAGATCTCGCCGTCGGCAAGCTCGTCGTCGTTCACGAAGACAACATGCCACCCCTGCAGTGGCTGACCGGCAGAGTACGGGCGGTAATCCACGGCGCGGACGGCAAAGTCAGAGTAGCGGAAGTGAGAACTAAAAACGGTGTTCTGAAGAGGCCAATCCACAAACTTGCGCTACTGCCAATGGATTGAAGACCGTTGGTCCTTCAATGGGGCCGGTGTTTAGTCATTATTAGAGTTAAGTTTAAAATTTGAATTATGTATTTAGAAAATGAATTAATTCCTTTACATTTATTAGTAAAATTTGAATTGCCAAATACTTATAATTGAAATTGTCAATAAGCTTGGGAATTTTATATGTCAAACAGTTTTAAGAACCATTTTAAAAAATAATAAACCATTCTTGTGTGAAATCTAAAAGCCACCGGTTTTGTATGTATACCTTATTCCAAATTATTTAAATCTAAAGTTCATTTAAAAGTTTGCATAAAAATTAATAGTGTTAACAATTTACAAGTTACACTGTGTAAACGGTCCTTAAAAATTATTAAGGATAAACAACTTATATTTACATAAGCTTGTGTAAAGACCAGCAACAGCATTGAAGTTATTTCAAAGTATGTAGTTGTAAAAGTAAATGTTTTCTTGTTGCGGACTTTGGTGCTAAATTGACCGACCAACCATGATTAAACCTTTCACCTGCTCACACACACACACACACATGATTAACTGGTATAAGTTTAACTTCATCAGCCTATCTGTGCTGTAAACGAGTATATGTAATCAAACTGTGTAGCATTTTAGTAGTGTATCACACTTCCGCATTAATTTTAATTCTGTTTCCAATGGTGATTTTCAATATCCGTTTCCTGTTAGGGGTGGTTATGTCCATTTGTTTTGCATTTTAGTAATATTTAACACATTAAAGTCGTACTTAAGGTACGGTCACGTTTGGCAAATATTTACTCAAAAAAGCGTGACGTTGTTTACTTCTACAAGAATTTTGCAAGATCAAACAGCACCAAATAAATTAAAACTAAATACATACATATTTGTTGTGCTTTGGCCTAAATAAGAAAAGTATTTTTAAATATATAAACGAGTTCAAATATATTTTATTTAGTGGTTACGTTTTTTTCGGCAAATATTTGTCAAATGTGTTCGTAGCATTATACATACATACCAGCACATTTTTATACCCTACACCACCATAGTCAGGATACGAGGAGGGTATTACATTTGTGCTGATGTTTGTAGCGCTCAAATACATATATAAGTCTAAAGTATACCGATTGAATCAGAATCACTTTCTGAGTCGATTTAACAATATACGTGGATGAGTATTTAAAAGTATGATATGTTATGCCCACCCATATGATACTTACTGATTTGGAAGCAGTAGAAATTGCCTTCAAAGCATTTAAGAACAACACTTTCCCGTAAACTTTCTTGCAATTCTGACAGGTTTTAAGCTTGTCTTCTATTGTTGAAAAAATTTGTAAACTACATTAGCCAAATTATTTGTTATTAAGATTTACACGAATGTAGCAACTTTTTTAGTTACTATTTTAAAGTGATGTTATTTAACATTTTGACCCTAATTTTGTAAATCACTTGCATTCAACGCATCACCAAGAATACGAAATTTTATAAAATATAAAGAAATATTGCGTTGTTACAATACTGTCAAATCATTGCGTGGTTAATGTTGCCATTGTAAATGTTGATACTGAAATTTAAAATAAAAATTTACATAAAGCTACATTTATTTTGCATTGGCAATGCTAGAAACCTATCAGCTGTTCAATAATTTTGTTTGGAAAATATTTCAAATTGTTAAGAAAACAGCTTTTAAAGCAAATAACTATAAATACTAAGGGGTATAAAACTTATGGATAGTCCCCTTTTACAGTTGAGAAATTGAAAGACAAACAGACGAAGTTTGTTGGCGATGTATTGAAGAGGACGAGTGTGCGGTAAACCTCTACTGTACTGGATATTTTAAGACATTTTTCGTTTACAGTTTCCACTCTTTGCATTTTTTCATGTTGTTGCTTTACATCATTTTTCTCACTTTATGATTCCATACTCCATTCCATACCATTGCAACATAATACTTTTAGGCAATTGACCCATTGGAATGCATTTTCTACCCTGTCAAGGCCGTCATCAGTAATGTTTGTTGTCCAAGATCTACTTGTAAACATCTATCTAACATCTATCTAACTCACCATTATTGAGAAATAGATTTCGTGAATTAATCATATTTCTTTTTACATTTTATGAGTTAAGCTATGTATATACAGTTATCAGATCATACAATGTTGTTAATTAATTTTAAATCATTGATATTTCTTTATTTCGGCTCGAGTTCAGTAAATTTAATTTTTCATTACATTATTTGTACTGAAGGTAGGAATTGTTACATGAAAATTATTATTAAAATTTGTTGATTATTTTTCTTGGCTTAGGATTCGAACCTGGGGATTGTTGGTTGAATTTACATATGTTTCGCATCGCAATAGAGAGTAACCCCTAAGAATTCTTTACGTTCTCACCCTCTGCACCACTGCGATGCCCGCTAGCCTACAGTCAAACATCAATCCTTTAACCAGTGTTACCGGTGGTTCGAAATTTGCTGTAATTATCATTTTTCATTTATTTTACATGTTGCCTCCTTTTTCTTCAGTTTTTTCGTTCAGTAAAAATAATTTAATGAAAAATGAAATTTAATGAACTCGAGCCGAAATAAAAGAAATATCAATTTTAAATATTGTTATGAAACAAAAAACAGCAATTGAAACAATTTTATACGCATATGTCCTAGAAAGTAGCGAGAATGAAGACACAATAACAAAAAAAAAAAATTGCCGCAAAGTTTGGGTGAAGGATTGGGTGATTCAGCGAAGGCTGGAATAAGATGCGCAGATTTCCAATTTTCCTTTGCATTCATTTATATTTGACTGTATGGAATCTGTGATCTATTGCCATAAAATATCTTTGAGAGGTTTATATTCAACGCAACCAGCATCCCATAAACTACGCCGTGCTTCAATTTCCTGGATAAATTTGATAATACTTTCATGTGACCACACACCTTTCTGTGATAGAATTTTTGTTTCAGCCTTGACTTTTTGTTGCCTTCAGACCCTGTTGGTTACTGAATAGGACAATTCAATTTAATTGGCTCATAGCTGCACTCTATGAAACAGAAATCATCAATAGATATGTCGCTATCCATTTATTATTTTCTTTAATTTTAGTCTTTAATTTTCTTTCACTTTCTTCCAAAATGTTATTAATGCACAATTTTGTTTGTTTATTTAGAAATAATTTATCTGACAACGCTGCCATTGATAGATGCATAAGCTTTGCACATATGATAATTAAATGTGTTTGATAATTGTCTTAAAACAATCTTGCAATGACAGAAAATGTGTTTACACGATTGTTAGATGTCTGACAATGTTTTTGTCGTACAATGTTTTTTCTTACAACATTGGAAGACAGAAATTTTAAGTTCACACGGTAGTGTAAGATCTGACAACCGTCTATACTTTAGCTTTAGAATGAAATTTACATACGTTTGCAATATGTGTGTATTCTTCTTCTTAGTATTACAAATTTCCCTGCAGGAAATGTCAATAGTAAAATTATACTGATTACCTATTGACGATGTCACCATTACCTATTGACGAATTATACCCTTACTAATGCTATCTACTTTTGACATTTAGCACAGGCTTGTCCTACGAAATCTACCAGTAGACTGCGTCAATACTGACTAAGTAGTTCTTTTGGGACCACATTGCCTACACTTTGGTACTTTTCTGAAATAGAAAATAAAAATGCATTTTTTTTTTGCTAATGTTTGGAATTTTATTAAAAAAAAATAAAATACAAAAAAATATTTAATTAAAAATAAGTTCGAAAACGCCCAGAGTCTTTGGCGGGAATCGAACTCGCAACCTTCTGAACGATAGTCCGGCGCACTATTGCGTAGTCTATCGCGGCTCACAATTGAAAAAAAGTAATTGTATAATAATAACCATTGTGACAATGCTGTTGACAATGCCGCCAAACCGTTACCAAAATAGTAGACGAAAGTGGTGACTTGGAGACACTTGACCCCAGGTTTCCTTCAGGGTTGTTGTTACTTTTATTGCTGCCTCTACCCTTGGTTGAATATCAGCAATGTACTCGTATGTTATTGTTGTCATATCTCCTTTATTGTAAATTCTGTTTTTTGCAACTACGAAACACCGGAGATATATTTAATTTTGACATTATGAAATCATAATAAGCTGTGTGCATACATATGTTTGTACGTACATATACATATAAATATATGTATATAATCTGTAAAAATGAATAAATTATTATTACATCTTAATAAATTATAGTGTTTGAATAAGGTTTGTCCATAACTACATGACTTCTTACACACATACATACATATGTTCATATGTATTAAAGCAGAATTTATTTAAAGAGTGAGTAAAATTAGAATGGGGAAGCAAATAATTTATTCACGATTTTGCCTGCTCCTGCAATACTGTTGATTTAAAACAACATTGTTGAAATGAATTATGCATAATTTAAATTTGTTTTGTCAGGAGACGATGATGCCGTTTATTTACCAAATGTTATGTGAAAATGCTAATACATACATATATGTATGTATGTATGTATATTTATGCAAATTACTTTGACTCTTCAGTATGCCTTAGTAGGAAACAACGGGACGAGTTTTACTTTGATTTACATATGGTGTATTTCACGTCAAGTGGCCCAATTTTAAAAAACGATGTCTTCCGATTTGGATGAAATTTGCACCAAGGTTAGTACTATTGGATAGTAGGCCAGACACAATAAAATTAATAAAATTAATATATAAATGAAAATGATACGTGTGCCAAAAAAAATAAAAATTTTTTTTTTTTAAAATAAAAAAAAATATTTTTGAAATTATTGAAGAAATAGCTATCTAAAGTTCTTTGGACAATTTTTGCTAGGACCAATAGGTGAAAAATACACTCATTTAAAAAAAAACCCTGTATGACCAAAATTGACCAAAATTTCCAACTTTGACCCCCTCTAACTCCGGCACTTCTGGACTGAAAGAGCTGAAAAGTTGTGTCTGGCCTACTATACAATAGTACTAACCTTGGTGCAAATTTCATCCAAATCGGAAGACATCGATTTTTAAAATTGTGTCACTTGACGTGAAATTCACCATATGTATATTATTCATCACCATCTTAGTGAAGATAATATATTGCTTTTGTACTGTTGTAAATATACATACATATGCACGTATGTATATGTGTGTACGTACATTGGTACATTAAGTTTCCTATTGTCGTAATTAAATTATCCAATCTGTAATTATTTATATTTCTATTAAGTACTCCTTCGTTTACAAATTAGATTACATTAAGAAGGTCTTTCGCTCCCCGGGTGTAAAAACTCATACAACTGCTCTATGAACTAATTGACTATTAGAAAATGGAAGCAAATCTAATTTATATGTATCTGTTGATATTAAATCATTAACAATATCTAATTTGTTTATTTTGTTAGTGCGTATTTTATTAACACAGTTTGAAAAGATAGTTTTCCATTTCCATGACTATAATTTAATATTAAAATTAAGTACACATTTCAATTGTTTATTATTTTTCTTGTAATTGCATTTATCTGTAATTTAATTATTTGTTGTAACAGTTTTTATTACAGTTTTCCTTTTAAGCCACCGCAAAATTAACATTGACACTCAATTATTAATAATGTAATTTCTTGTACATTATGGAAAATGTAAAACATGTTTTTAATCATTTGCATTTATCGTAGGTGCCAGTAGACCTCGCACCCTACAGTGGGAATTTTTTTATTACAATTTTGATTTGTATATCGAATTTGTTGAATATAATTGAATTGAAGTGAATAGACAGTAGAGCCGTTTAAAGGTTGCAGAAAGACGCAATTAAAAAGTCTTTAAGATGTTTTAATTGATATTTCGCCTCTATGAACCTCTATTAAGTTGTCTCTACTTGACTGACTGGCTATTAAAATAGTTCCCTCTTTCCTTTGTTCTTGGCTCTTGCAGTCAGTCATCCCTTGCACGAGTGGTTTTTAATTATTAATGCTTCATGCGTCTTCATAAGTTTTCCACAAACACTCATTCTTAGTATTGTGTTTTTTTATCGCGACTTCTTCTGTCTCTTTTCGTATTTTCTTCCTGACAAAGTCCTTGTATAGAGTTGAATGTGTTTGAGTGTTTCTGTGTTGTTGTTGTTGGAAAACGACAATAAAACTCTTTTTAAAAGGAACACCACACACATACATACTTTTGTATCATAAATATAAGCACGAGTTATCCATCCTACTGCATGTTATATCCTTCTACTGCGGTGGAAAAGTTAAATACAAATGACAGAAAAATTAGTTATAAATTCCTTAATGTATGATTTAATTTTTCTGTGAGATGTTTTAATTGCCATATATTTTTTCTGTATTTTTTTTACGATTTATAAAGTATTTTATTTACTTGTTAATGAAAATCGTTGAATCTTCAATATCCTTTTGTATTAACTATCAAGTTATGTAAGTAACAAAGTAATAAAGTTTACATTTTTATAAAAATAAAAATGTGTTAAAAGCAATTTAGGGTTATTAATTGAGCAACCCAAATACGTTTTAAGTTCTTAAGAATACATTAAGAAAGTCAAAGATAATCTGTTATTAACAACAAAACCAACGACGTTTTTTTGTGTAATATTTTTTCATACACACCTAGTTCTGTTTTTACATGGTAATTGGTTTCAGGAAACTTCGTTTAAAAAAACTGTGTAAAAAAGTCATTGATCGTATGCAAAACAGGTGATTGGTTCCTTATCTCTAAAACCTATTGAAATTAGTGAAAAACAAGGATTTTTGCAGAACAATTATTCAGGGTTATAATATTAAATCACATACATACATATGTATGTACATATATGTATGTATGTAAAATGTAAAAAAATGTAATGTAAAAAAGTGCATGATGTAAAGTTCATTTGATTATACGCACTAAGGGAATTTCCCTAAATCTGTGCTATTTACAATTGTTCTGACCAGTAAATTTGCTTTTTTTAACAAAAAGGGAATTCCCCTAAATTTGTGATATGAAAATATTTCGCAAAAACTAAATTTAAAAAAAAAAAATTAAGCCCAAAAGATTTTGAATCGTGTAAAAAATGTAAAATTTGTTTATTTGCAAACTGTATTAAATCAAAATTGAGTAAAAAAAGACCGTGTTAAAACAGAATTAGGTGTATTTCAATTCTTAAATAATTTTTAATTTCTAAATACCGACGGTCTCATGTAGAAAGGCACTAACTCGCATATTTGAAACTTTACAGGAGAAGGTAAAAACATAATAGAAACTGTGAGTTCTGTTTTGACATTTGTGTAGTAAACACATGCGAAATACACGTTAATAAACAATGTTACGCTACACTGCTCCAGAAAGCGGAATATTGCTGACAGAATTGACATTAGGGGCCTCGCAAAATTTATAGCATTTTCTGATAGGAGGATTACTTTTGCGCCACCTTGTACATAGTATCTGCAATATATTTACCCCCTTATTCATAAAAACTTACAACAGGTTTATAACAATAATATAAACCTCTTATAAACCTGTTGTAAGTTTTATGAATAAGGGTATTAAAAATAAATTGCAAAAATATAATAAAAAATATCTAAATTTTATAGAGGTTGCCTGACATTTAGGTCCAAATATCTGTTTCTATTACATCGATTTTGCTGATTTTCAATATCAAAGTTACCTGCAAATAAGAAATATTTTTCTGGAAATTTCGTTTAGTTAAGTTGTGTAGTTTGGATGTTAGAGTGTTTTACACAGACAGACAGACAGACGGGCCTAGCTCAAGCGACTTGGAATTTCATAAGGATCAAGAAAATATATATAAATGTACTTTGTTGGGTCTCAGATGAATATTAACAAAGTTTCACACGGAATGACAAACGTAATACACCCTCATTCACCACTTATGGTGGTGGAGGGTATGACAAGAAAATAACAAAATGCTTGTATATGTATAAAAGTTTAATATGATCTCACACACAGACTGCATTTAGGCGAACGATTAAAGCTATAAAGAAAAACAAAAAGCAAGAGCAACATAAATTGATTTGTAAGCAGAAATCATGGTGTAACTATACAAGGTGAGTGCAAATTCGCAACAAATACAACACAATACATGCATTTTGTTTGTGTAAAATAAGGTATAACTGTTAAAAACACTTGAAAAAGTATTACTTTTGCCATACATAAGTAAATTGTAAAGAAAGTTAATCAGCTGTGTTACTGCACTCACCTTGTATAGAAATGAAAAATCCAATGAAAAATTAACAATTCAAATGAATAGAGTTCTGTTTTTAAATTTATGTCATTCACAAATTAAAAATAAAAACTGGTTTATTTTAGATCTCTCTACACATTCTCACAAATACCGGTTACAAGGATGAGTCCAACAAATAAATTAATATCATTCGAATAAGAAAAACCAAATAATACCTGTACAACTTTGTTGTTATTTCTTATTCAATAATAAACAACAATGGGAAAAGAAATATCAAAAAAGAGATGAAGAGTGTAAAGTATAGAAGTAGTTTGAGAATGAAAAAGAGAGAATTATTGATGAAAACTATCTCATAAATAAATATACATATATTTGTTGTCTTATGACTTTAAAATTCTTAGAAAAATCGAATAAAAAAATGTTTGTTTGCTTGTTTGTTTCCACTACTTACGACGACGATTATTTAAGTTCAATGTAAAAGATTAGAAATGAGTTCAAGAATTATCTATAAATTATTTAGCGGGCGTCTGCCAGCCAGTTAGACAGGCAATTTTATTGTCTTCTATTGTGTTTGTGTTTGTACATTTGTACATTTGTACGTTGCACCACGTTCTATTGTAGTGATTTTAATGACAAACGGAATAAAAATTCATTCACACCAAGGGAGAAACAAACATTGAAAAAATAACAAAACAATCAAAAAGAAATAATAAAAATAATAAACTGTGGAGAATAAGAAGAGCGTATGTACATATGTAAGTTAAAGCCCAGCGTTTCTCAAACGAAGATAAAATACTCTTGATGATGGCTCATGTTTGTTAGCCAAATATAATCCATATTTTACTTTAATATCATTGAAACTAGTTGCAAGTAATGTCAGGTAATGTGTTAGTTATGTGGAAGTTAGGGCCTATAGAAACAGTTATCGGTAAGAATGAGTTCATGCTTATTTCAGGAAAATATGCAGTTAAAGCCTTGTTCACATACAATTATATATATTTATTCAAAGGATTAAAAATTGGTATTTGAAGATTTTTAGTGCGGTAAAATTTGAAAATGTTTAAGGAAAAACAAATAAAATTACACTAGAAGCCCCACTTTGGAAATCTCGGGCACAAAACCACCAGGTTTTGTGGTATATATTATATTATATATGATAAATATGACTGCGATAACATTCAAATACAAACATTTTAAATGGCGTTTTTATACTAGAGATCAAGAATGATAAAATAAAGATTACGCCAACACGCGTAAAATTTTAAAATGTTCTGCGCATTTTGGCCCTGTGACGTCACACATTCTGTGTTTCTATTGGATAATTTTTTCTCACTTGTTTTTTTACTCACTGCACTCTTCATGTTTATATTTTTTGTTGTTTTTTTTTTGTTTGTGTTTCTTTCTTAAACAAATTTGATTTTAGAACTCTCATACTACGTTTCCACGGTACATGCTTCGCTCTCTATTCATGCTTCACACCCCAATCATGTGCGAAACAACTTGCACCATACAAAATTTTAAGAGCAAATTAAGTAGATTCATATTGAATCTACTTGCGAAGCACGAAAAATTGCACTCTTCTCTAATTTCTATCGCAAGTTTATCTGCACTAGCTGTAAAAATTTATTATTATTGTAAACAAAGCAAATTATTTTCTATTTAATGTATGTTTTTTTCAAATAAGCTAACTAATTTCCACTCAGTTTTTTTGTCCATTAAAAAAAATATTTTCCACAAATTGTAAATTCTGTTTTTTTTTATTCTGTTTGTTTATTAAAAACAACTGTTACATCGAATCAAGTTTTTTGGTCATGTAAATAGCATGATTTATAAACATGATTCAGAGAGCGAAGCAGGTGATTCAAGTCGTCGTGGAAACATAGTATCAGAGATTTCAATTGCAAGGTTGCCAACTATCACATAAAACATAATTTTTTCGCAAGAAATTTTAATTCTAACACATGAAACATTCTTGGTAACCCTTAGAATGGGCCTTCTACGTCACATAACGGGAAATCATACGCATGGCGTAATCTTTATTTTATCATTCTTGCTAGAGATTATTTCTGTAAAAAAAAAAACATTTGTGAATCTCTGCATGCTGAGCGTATCATCAAAGGTGAGTATTTATTATACCCTACACCACCATAGTGGAATTATATTCGATTTGTGCTGGTGTTTGTAACGCCCAAAAATATTAGTCCAACACCCACCTTAACGTATACCGACTGACTCAGAATCATTTTCTGAATCGATTTAACGATGTCCGGCCGTCCGTCCGTCTGGCTGGCTGTCCATGTAAACCTTGTGCGTAAAATACAGGTCGCAATTTTAAAGATATTTCGATGAAATTTGTTACATGGTTGAAATCAGCCCACTATTTCATCTAGCCCCCATACAAATGCCCTCCCAAAATATGGGATTATCGGTCATAAATGTTTGATTTATGCACATATCCCAACAAATTTATACAGAAATAAGTTATACATCAAGCCTAATCTCATTAACAAATTTTGTGCAGATCTTGCCCGCTGAGCCTTATACGGGTCCATAATAACTCTCTTAAAAATGTTGATGTCCAAATCATATTCAACATAAGCCTGTTTTATATGTATATACAAAAATCATTTGGTCCAATTTTGTGATGATCGATCCGTAATTAGTCATAGATGCTTAAACTTAAACCACTTCGCAAAATCAATTTAACAACAATAAATCTCTTATTAATATTACTATAAACAGAACTCATGACAACTATTTTTATAACGGTCCGTCCATAATTTGTCGAAGCTTCCATATAATATCCCCTGCGAAAATCACTTTAACATCTATAATTCTTTTGTTTATATCGAGATAAAATTTAATATAAAGAATATTTATATGCACAGAAGTCATGCCACTGCATTTTTGGATTATCGTTCCATATATAGAGTCCATTTCTGGGTGTAGCGTATTATATGGTCGGGCTGACCGACTATACTTTCTTACTTGTTTTATGTAGATATCAACAGGTATCCCTAAGATATACAAACATACATACTTGTTATTTAGAGAATAAGACAAACACACAGAGGGAGAGAAAAACTCTTTCTTACGTTTTACCTTTTAACACTTACGTCAAGCACATACATAGAGAAAACTCTACACAACTCTTTAACGTAAGCAAGTTAAATGTCTACAAGTGTATATTTTTTGTTAAACTATTGGAGTGAAGATTGTAATAAAAGGTGTTTAAGACCAGTTAACGATCGGTATTTAAAGTGTTTACAACTTAGGCACGGCAAACGTGTTTTAGTTTAAGCCGGGATTTTGTTTAAACAAAGGGTTAAGAGGCATTATAATTAAGGAATACTAAAAAATATAAATGAAAAAAGGAAAATCGAATCTTGTTTAAAAGAAGCAAACAAGTAAATACGAAATTTATAAAAAAAACGAATATTTAATTAAAATTATGAAATCTATTAAACAACTCTAAGAAATATTAATCGAATAAACTTTTGAAAAAAAGAAAGAAAGAAAGAAAGAAATTCTTTCAAATAAGTTATTGAATTGTGTAAAAACAATAATATTTTTCAAAGTAAGTCAACAAATAAGAGAAAAACGTAGCTAAAGGAATAAATAATCGAAATGAAATTAATAAATCAAATGAAATAAACAACAAAAAATTTAAATATTTCTTACCAAATAAATTACGTGCAAATTAAAGAATAAATATATAAAAATAATCCATTATTGTGTATCTGAGTGCTAAACGAATTCTTTTGTAACAGAGTTATACAAACTATTCAAGTTTAAACATCTTATGTTGAAAGAAAACAAAGCAAACAAATTGTATTTAAAATCATTTAAATACGTCACAAGGAATTTATATATGTATATAGAAATACGGAATTTCAACACCACCGCCGTCAATTAAGGTAAATTATGAATTTTTTTTATAATTTCCATGAATAAATTTACAAAAAAATTAACGATATTGTGGAGAAATTTTGTCCAAAGGAAGCTTGCATTAGAGACCAGTAGCAATCAATTATGTCTACACTATTTATGTTTAAAAAGTAAATATTTTTAATGATTTGGTTATTGTATTGTATTTAGCGGTTTTAAAGCTATTTGTTAGTTGTTATTACATGGAAAGGTTTGATCTTTAACCCTGGAGGTAAAAGGGTTAGCAACTGTGGGCGTTTCATCTCTAAAGTTTATAATTATTATGAAATATCTGGAGTTATAGTCTCAAAATTGGGTTTATTGTTATACATTTTACGTAGATGGAAAAAATGAAGTTGTCACTTCTTATACAAATATCATAAAAATGATGGTGGTTCCGAAAAGTGGGCGGAATCTCACCCGTATAAAGATTCTCGAAACTCTCACCCAGAGTGAGTTTTGTGAGTGCGAACGGTACAAGGAGGATCGCCTTTCCCAATCAAGTTTATATTCGTTATTCAATATTTTGGCAACTGCAGTTTAAAACTTGTTTAACTTGCGTTTTTGCCAGTAACAGCTGATGAACTAAAAATGAGGTGGATCAGAACAGTGGATTTGGTCACTCCCATGTAAATAACCTAATTTATATTGAATACCTGGAGTACTTTAATAATAAGATACTAAAAACTTCGCACGAGTTATTTTGTTACCCATTGTGCCATTGTACATAATAGAACATGTTTATTAACGAATATCTGGACAGCTTGCTGCCTTGTTTTTTTACTTTTTTATTATAAATTTATTGAATCTGCCTTTACTTCATAGGCCTTACAATAAGTATTTAAATCTTTACCTAAACCTTAAAAACTATTTGCTCTCAGTTGAGAGAGCCATAATGGACAAATGGGCTCTAAATTAGTAGGGTGGTAGATCAGCTCTACGAAGCCTTGTTTCTGTTTGAGTTCTAGTTAGCACTCTCTTAAGCGGGTTTGGATGGTTTTGCACAATTTTTCTGAATTCATCTTTAACTAATGGTACTTCTAAATCTCTATGGATGTTTTCCATGTTGCTTCCGTCATGGTTCTAAGAATTTTTCAGTTCCTTATAATTGAATTTAAAATTGGTTTTAAAACAGTCTTATACAGAATGATTTTACAATCAAGGCTTAATTTAGATTGGTCGTTACTTAACCAGTGCAGAATAGAAAATGTGGCGAAGCCAGGTAAAGTGTTTATCCAGATGTATACCAAGGTATGTAACATGATCAGACTGTGGATTATTCACATTGTTTATTGAAACAGGTGGACAATTTCCTCTTCTAAACGTACTTTTCGATTCGTTTACACGCATTCTCCAGTTTTTTAATCACGTCGCCACGCGTCTGAGATAATTTTCGCGTTCTCTAGATGCCACACCTGAATCCACATGTGAGTTAACAATGGCAGTGTCGTCTGCAAATGTAGAAATGGTTAAATTTTTACTCGTTGGAAAATCAGAGGTGTATATCAAGTAAAGTGTTGATCCGAGAACACTCGCCTGTGGAACTCCAGCTCTGATTTCGTAGTCACTTGTTACATAATCATTGTATTTAACTCTAAATAAACGATTCGATAGACAAGACTCTAGTAATCTGTGAGTACTAGGAGACAGTTAACATTATGTATTAGATGTTGCCTCGTTAGAAAATTGATATCGAACAAGTCTTCCTTACAAAGTAAATATTTATTATTGAATATCTGCAGAAGTATAATGATAGAGGATCTTAAAGTTGCACAAAATGTTTTATTACCATTGTACATTGTTAAGATAAAAATTAATGGGTTGGGGACAGTGAACATGTATAACTGGCATCGCTATAGCTCTCATATAGGTTATTGATTGGTCCGTAGGATTGCAAAAATAAATACTATAAAGAATAATTTGTATAATATCAAGATAATATTGCTAACATTATACACGATAAAAGCTAAAATTATCCTTAAGAAAATACAAGTAATTTTCGTTATTGAATATTTAATTTAATTTTTTACAAAATTCTTCAATATTTAGTTTTATTTTACTGCTATTAAGTTAGTGAGCTACAGAGTTAAGCTATTAATTGCAATTAATAGTTTTCACAGTACTGTGATGTAATTTATAAATGATGTAAAACTGACAAAAAAGATTATGATTTTAATAAAAACTCAATCCCTGAAAAAGTTGGAAAGAATACCAACGAAACGTCGGATATAATTGAAAATTAAATAAATAATCTTTTATTTACATTAAATTAATGACCTTGAAAGCCTGAATATAGAAAACTATATAAACTATTAATAGTAACCAAAAGGAGGTCGATCAACACTTATAATTGTAAATTGCAAAGTTTAAAAAATTCTTTATCTTTAATCCATATACGAGTATTCGAGTATATTTTCCGCAATCACACCTAAAAGGCTGAACCGATTTTAATAAAACTCGGAACGGTTATATTATTTTTCAAAACTTGAACCAGGTCGGGACATAAAGGGCAAAAACCGGTAAGACCAAACGGCTGAACCGATTTTATTGAAATTTTAAAATTAAATCTTCTATATTGGGTAAAAAGATAATGAACTAAAGTATAATGTTTAATATATTTATTTTAATTCATTACACTGTAGAACAATTTCAAACTTTTTCCAAAATTACGGGGTTCCGACGATTGATTGTTGTTAAGGAGACCAAAAAAAAAATATACGTGTGTCGGCGTTTTGATAGATGACATCAGAATTTCATTTAAGAAGCGGTTAAAAATTCCCAGCTCTGGCCTTTTCTTGCAGCATATCAGTATTGGAGTGTCACACCTTCCCGCCAGAGATGGGATGACCCACACATGTGAACAATAACTAAATTAACCTTTAATACACAATCTTGAATTTGATTGGTTTTTAGTGTTTGTGGTAATTTTTGGGTTTTGGTGTGTTCTGACATATATAGTAAAATTTTATGGCCAACATTTTTGTAGAACATTTTATCCCCGCCCTTCCCCTTTTTCGGGGTGTTTTTTACAATTTCTTAGAATAAAACCAAAAATGCCGTTATGAGGGGGGGAGTTAGAGGGTTAATATGTTTTAAAAAAATATTTACCATGCCATTGTCTACAAAAATGCTGAACATACACCTCAGACGTAAAGAAAACATAGTTTTATATACCGATATGCTGCAAGAACATGAAATTCTTAAATGAAATTCTGATGTGATCTATCAAAACGCCGACACACGTATATTTTTTTTTGGTCTTCTTAACAACAATCAATCGTCGGAACCCCGTATTTTTTTTGTGTTGTACTGTGTTATTTGTTTGTAAAATTGTGTTAAAAATGTGTTGTTGCTGTATGCAATCAAAAAAATATTTATTAGGAAAGTACTTTCTCGATAGTCAACCTTTAAGGATTGGTAAGTGCTTAAGCTTTAAGGTATACATTTATTTAAGAGATCAAAGTTTAATAGTATGTATATTACATGGGTTTGGAAATTCAAGAAAAATAGCTAAAATACTTAAACGTTTTGGTGCTTTCATTGTTACCTTTTTTATTCAATTTCTTTTAAGAGATAGAATTGGATTTTTAGCTTTGTACAATCAAAAAAAAAATTGTATTATAAAAGTATTTATTCTGTTTACATTAGAGATTAACCTTAATATATAAATGCCACTCGACAATGCATATTTATGAACTAAATACGAAACCAATCTGAAACAAATATTTAAGTAGAGTTTTTATAGATGCTATTGTTAAAAAATTTCAATTCAAACAAATAAAAACCTTTTATTGACAAATTATAATCTCTTAAATTTGGTAAGCCCTAAAAATATTAGTTTTTTCTTATGCGAGGGTGCTTGATAACACAATATTTTTTAGGAATACCAATCAATGTCAAATAGAGGAAAATTCAAAATTTAAAATGATTCGTGGTCAGGAATAAAATCTAAGAAATCACCGGTTAACGCCGGGTTCAACAAGCTAGTTTCTAAATAAAAAAATATATGTATGTATGTACGAGTTTGTTTAAATATGTAAATACAAATAAAAATGCTTAAATTATTCATGATTTTTTGTTATATTATTCTCAAATTTATTTATTTACTGTTTCGGTTTAAGTTCACATCAATCTAAACACATCGTTTAAAATATAATTTAAATAATTTAAATATTCGTAGTTGTTGATTTTGGTGTTGCTTTATTTGTTTACTTATGTGTAAATTTAATTAAACTGATAAAAATAACAGCGTATTTAGCAAATAAATATTTGTATTCTGCAAAAAAAATATGATACCCCCGCATCTGACCGACAAAAAACCGTGATTTAAATGCGCCATTTGTGTAGTAATTTACACTTGAAGAAAAATGGTGAAAAAAGTAAATTTTAAAATAAAGTTTATATGAAATTTGCAATTAAATTTCTGTTGCTGGTGAGAAAGAAACTTTAATGGAATCTGTTATTAATTTTTGCTGATTTTAGCAATATAATTTAAAATAAATTTGATTTTTTTCAAGAATTAGAATTTTACTTAAGAACCTTTCTCTTATTTCTGTTTTATATCATCCATCCACAACGCCTGTCGTCCCAAATGTAATTCCACACAATGGCTGCAATCGCATTGAGACATGTACTCAATCACATGTGTCTGTAAGAATGTGGCATAATTTTTTCAAACAATTGTTTTAGAAAAATCAATTTTCAAAACAAAAATAAGTCTAGAAATATTTAAAAAAAATAATCGTGACTTTGTAAAATAACTAGTCATGATTTGTTTTAATAAACCAATTATTTAGAACTATATTTTGATGAGTCTAAAATTGTTTATTATTTAATTGAGAATCTAATAAAGCGATTATTTTAAGAGTGTAAAATATTTGTCATATATAAATTTTTAGATTTTTTGCAGTCTTTCTTGAATTTGCATTATTTTGATAGTGAAATTACCTTATTTAGATAAATTAAATTGTATAAGTATTTCTTATTTATAAATTTAAATATTTGCATATGTTTCGCATTACATTTTGTTTTAAAGTATTAATGTAAGTATGTATTCATTATATACATACATATTTAGTATATACATACTTAGGAACAGCATTTAAATATTTACTCAAAACATACAAATAAAATTTAAGTTTTAAAGTTGTTATCTCTAAGATTTTGTTCTCATATCATGTTTTCTGGTCATGTTCTTTTGGTCGTGCGATTTTAAAATAGATTTTATATGTAGGTGGTGTTTATTTATAAAGAACAGTCTGTTTGTTGCAAGTCTTAGGAACCAACTGTATATGCATTAAAAATTGTATTATAAAGCACTTTTACAACTTTTGATGTCGACATGTTCGCTACTTCTTCTTGAAATCTACATACAAATATTTTAAAGTTTTAAAAATTTTAGAAAAAAAATATACTTCCAAGGAATGTCAAAAGTTGGGCTTATTGGCTGTAACTTCACTTCGAAATATCATATTCTAATCGAAGAAAACCTATTATGAGTTTCACTAACTTAGCTTGTGCATATGTGAGTGATCATAATCATAGCATAATCCTTCTTCTGAACGCATATTTAACATATTCTTTGGAAATAGCTATTTATATATTTTTATATAAATAATATTATTTATGGTATTTATGGCTCTAAGTTTTATGGTGAGACCTGTCACTTTAAAATGGCGCCACCATTGAACTGAAACAAATAAATTTAAAAAGTCTCAGTACGGGGACGTGACCGTTCGGCTAATTCGACCTTTATGCTATTTCAACGTTATCATCGGCTTTGAAATACATTTGAAACTCTTTTAGTATTTTTTTTTCTTAACTAAATATCAGATTTCTTTTAAGAGTTATAATTTATTGCAATAATATTCATATACATATCGTCACCTGAAATGCAAAACAACGGATCATCATTAAAATTAAAATCGGGTTTTTGATTGATTATGATTCATTAGATAAAAATACACGTCTCCCAAAAGAATTATGCATCTGCGTCAAAAACTAACGATTTTATAAAGAAAATTCAAAATAACGTATCATCAAGTACACAATATTCATATACCAAAACAACGTATCATCACATTTGTAACAATTTAAATTTTTATTTTTCTAACAAAGTAGGCTTGTGTATTCCTCTGCTTTTGGAATTTTCTTTTGTTTTGATATTGATATTAATGTAAAAATTAGTAAAAAAAAAAAAATTGGTGAAAATATACAAAATGTGTTCTAATATTGAAAATAATTACAATGAAAATGAGAAAATATCGAAGAAAAGTGAAAATAGTTAATTAAGTCGGATATGTGGATTGAAATATGAAGGTATTTCTCAGGGAAATGTTTGTGAGATAATGCCTAGACAAATAAAAGCTAGATGTATTTCGAAGAAAAGTTTAAAGTGGCATTTCCATTTCTAAAAAGAAATGGCAACATTTGCAAGACTTAAAAACTTTGATTCCAACAGACTGTCATTTATTTTATGATAACATACCTGTAGGAGAAATTAATTGTCTTCTGTGTTGATCCTCATGATCAGTTAGAAAATTTAAACACTTGAAGTTTTATTTTTTATATTTATTTATACACATTTATTTTAATATATTATTTGTGTTCACTTCATTAAATTATTTATTTCATTAATATTTTATTTAATTTAAAATAAGAAGTCCGCTTCATGCGATTGATCAAAAAGAAGTGACTGATTTTAAAAGAAACATTGATCTGTCGTTCTTATTGTTAATATGTATGGTTGTCTGTATGCTCATATATGTAATTACATTGAATTGTAGAGACGAATGCATGTACATATATTGTAATTTTGTTACGTTTATAAAAAATTAACTGTTAGGTATTTTAAACATTTTTGTAAACAAATAGCAAATTAAAGCAGAAAAGAAAAATATTTTATTTTGGAGACTTAAAACTTTTGTAGGGTTTGCGGTTGATATTTTTATAATCAGTTTGGGGGAAAATTCCCAAACATACTCCCCCACAAAAAACGTCAGTTTTTAATTTCTTCGTGATGACTGGTTTCTTGTTGTGGTAACATCACATCATTTGAAGGAAGGAGGCAAATCTTGGAGATTGGGCGTTTGATGTACTTGTTGTTGCAGTAAAGTGTTACAACCCTTACTAAGCCATCTGTACCTGGGTGAAGTTTTTCTACTTTTGCTAGTGGCAATTGTCCAGGAACACTTTTTTCGTGAAGTAAAAGAACTATGTCGCCAACCTTTATGTTTTGATGAATTTTGTTCCATTTTGGTCGCGCTTGGAGACGACTTATAAATTCTTTCTGCCATCTTTTCCAAAAATGCTGTTTTAAGTTTTCGATTACTTTCCAGCGTGAAAGACGGTCTATAGAAACATCAAGGAGATCATCATCGGGTATGCAGTTAGTTGGCTCACCAATTAAGAAGTGTGCTGGTGTAAGAACATTGCTATCAGCGGGATCAGTGGATAAGGGACACAATGGACGTGAGTTGAGACAACTCTCTATTTGAGCTAATAAGGTACTGAGCTCCTCGTATGTTAGAAGACGATCTTTTATAATGCGGCGTAAATGATGTTTTGTTGACTTTACGCCAGCTTCCCATAATCCGCCAAAATGTGGTGAGGCCGGAGGTATAAAATGCCATGTGGTACCTTGGTTCGCCATAGTTTCTTGTAGATGTTCGGGAAGGGATAGTTTATTACGCTGATAGAGAACCTGGAGCTCCTTGTTAGCTCCTACAAAGTTTGTACCACAATCTGAGTACAAATCTGTACATAAACCTCTTCTTGAAATGAATCGGCGAAATGCTGCCAGGAAGGCATCAACATTTAAACTTGATACGGCTTCCAAATGTATCGCTTTTGTGCACATACAGATGAACAAGCAGATGTAAGCCTTAGAAGTGGTTGAAGTTCGTAGGGAAGACATTTTTATAGTGATGGGTCCAGCATAGTCCAACCCACTATGCTTAAAGGGACGTGTCGGGTGAAGACGAACAGCCGGTAGGTTGCCCATGAGTTGCTGGCACGTCTGAGTTTTGTACTTAAAGCAAACAACACACTTACGTTGTACCACTTTAGCTAGTGTTCGTGCTGAAAGTATCCAGTAATGGCGAGCAATATACGACTGCATAAGTTGGAGGCTGCCATGTAAAGTCTTCTGATGTGCTTCTGAAAATAAAAGCAAAGAAAGCGGATTCTGTTTAGATAACAAAATAGGATGTTTTATTTGAAACGGAATATCAGCATTTGAAATGCGTCCACCAACGCGTAGAATATGAAATTTATCCAGAAACGGGGAAAGTTTCCCAATACTACTGTTATACGGCAGAGGTTTATTTAATTTTAAGCAACGAATTTCTTCATTAAACGAAACGACCTGAGTTAATTTAATCAGTAGGAAACGAGCTTGTTTAAGTTCATAAGTTTTGAGTACTCCAGATTCCTTTTCTTTATTTTGTAGACAGCGTTTTATATTATCATAAAATCTGAATATATATGATGTTACACGAACTAGAGCTGACCATTTTGAGAATTTCGTGGTTATTTCGGGGTATTGCAGAATACTTGAAGGATTCGATGTTATATTATTTGCGTTTATAATTAACGATGAGGAAGGAGACCCAGTGGGATGTACAGGCCAATTTTCGGGACCCATCCTAAGCCATGAGGGCCCATTAAACCAAATGTTATAATGAATTAATTCCTCTGGTTGAAGACCTCTTGATGCACAATCTGCAGGGTTGTCATTCGATGGCACGTATCTCCAAGCGCAGGCGTCTGAAAGCCGTTGTATAATTGCAACTCGATTTGCCACGTAGACTTCCAACCTCGTTGAGTAGTTTTTAAGCCATGCAAGAACGATTGTGCTGTCTGTCCAATAAAAAGTGCTATTAATCTTTAAATCAGTGTTTGTTTTGATAGAATTTACTAATTTCGCTAATAATGTAGCGGCGCTCAATTCCAGCCTTGGAATAGTTTCGGTCTTTAAAGGTGCTACCTTTGTTTTTGATTGCAATAAATTAACAATAACATTGCCGGTGGGGGTAAAAATTCGAGCATAAACGGCAGCAGCATATGCGGTTTTTGACGCATCACTAAAACCATGAATTTCAATCGACGTACTTGAAGACATGTAGCCTAGCCATCTTGGGATCTTAATTTGCTCTAAATATTTTAGTTTTGATCTGTAATTAACCCATCTGTGACTAATTTCCTCGGGAAGAGTATCATTCCAATCAATTTTAATTTTCCAAAGTTCTTGAAATGTAATTTTAGCTATAATTGTTGTTGGGGCAAGCCAACCTAAGGGATCGAACAACTTTGAAGCATCTGAAAGTAAACTGCGTTTAGTAATGTTTTCAGAAAATTCAAAATTAATTTTAAAGAAGAAAAAATCATTTGCAGTATCCCAAAAAAGTCCAAGTGCTTTAGCAGAATTCATTTCTTGTATAGAGAATAAATCTCTGTTTTCACGATCTTCTTCAGGAATACATTGGAGCAGTTGGCTGGAATTAGAATTCCATTTCCGAAGATGAAATCCACCTGATTTCAAAAGAGAACATAATTCTTTTTGTAATTTTAATGCTTCTTCGAAATTGTCTGCGCCAGAAATCACGTCATCAACGTATGTGTCCCTGCGAAGTATTTCACTTGCTAATGGATAGTTTTTTTCTTCATCTGTTGAAAGTTGTTGTAATACTCTTATGGCTAAGTATGGGGCCGACGTAGTACCGTAAGTAACCGTTTTCAATGAATACACAGATATTTTATTTGAATCATCCCTCCAGAGAACGAGCTGAAAATTTTGATGATCTTTACAAATATTGATTTGCCGGAACATCTTTTCCAGATCGGCAGTAAATGCAATACGATGCTTTCTCCATCTTAAAATAATTGCTGGCAAGTCATTTTGTAAAGCTGGCCCAGCTGAGAGTTCTTCATTGAGTGAGGACTGAGGGGGTTTCCTGTTACTTCCATCAAAAACAACACGTAGTTTAGTTGTGCTGCTACTCTCTCTAAGTACACCGTGATGGGGCAAAAAATAAGCGTTCTTTGGTATAGTATGAGGGTACTCACCTAACTTCACCATATGTTGCAATGATTCGTATTCTGCCATAAATTTCTTGTACTGCTCAGCAAAATGTGGTCTGGTCTTAAACGAGGATTCTAGCTGATTTAATCTTTTGAGTGCGTTGTAATCTGTGTAAGAAAAAGTGGGCAACGATTGTCCTTGGAGTAACCTTTTAAATGGGAGATGCACAGTATATCTTCCATTTTTGTCTCGAGTATAAGTTTTAGTAAATAATTTTTCACAAAGGCCTTCTTCATTGGTTAGTGGCTTATTTTCTAGTAGCTCCTCTTGTTCCCAGAAAAGGCGTAGTTGTTTTTCTAAACAGCACAGATTTGCAGAAATATGTAAGTTTTTTGTAGTTTGACCTGCAGGTCCGCATACCATCCAGCCGAAATACGTTTCTTGCAGCAGGAAACTGTTTTCAAATTTCTTCATTCCAGACAAAAGCAATTCACCATAGACGTCATTTCCAAGGAGGAGATCTATTTTTTCTGCAACCATGAATCGATTATCTGCAAGATAATATCCTGAAAGATCTGGGAGATCTACTGTCAATAATTGATTTGGAATATATGATGAAACGGATTGAACTACCAATGCCGATAATTTAAGTTCAAAACTATGATCATAGTCTGAGTTGATTACCAAATTAACTGATTTTTTCACAGTGATAGCACTTTTACCTCCAATACCAGATACTTCGATATTTGTTTTATACTTTTGTAAAGCTAGTAGTTGACATAGTGCCTCAGAAATAAAAGAGACTTGTGATCCCTGAATATTCGTTGTGTAGTATGATGCGGCTCACTGCATATGTGGCATTTTGTATTTAGTTTACAAGCTGATTGTATATGTCCAGGGCGGAGACAATTTCTGCATAAACGTTGTTGGTTTACAATATCTTTCTTTTGTGACGAATCTAAAGTTGCAAACTTGAAGCATTTGTAGAGTAAATGACGTTTATTGCAGCAAGGGCAGTTTTCATTTAACAAAGCAGTGGCAGTGTGAGAACGGATAGTTCTCATTGGTATCTGGCGAGATCCAGAAGATTTCTCCTTGAAAGATTTAGATGAACTAGGTTGAATAACATCATCAACAGATTCTAGGGCTCTAAAAACAGTTTCTAGAAAACAAAGCATATTACTAATGGGCGGTACGGAAGTACCGTTTTTTAACGACTGTTCCCATTCCTTTCGGGTTTGTAAGTCGAGTTTCTGTGACGTCAGGTAAAGAATAGAGTCCCATGTAGAGATATCAATTTTTAATGATTTAAGTTGGGCTAGACAATTTCTGGTGGAGTCCAATAATTCCTTAATGCTTTGGAATGAGCCGTTTGAAGATGGGATGGAGAATAGCCGCTTTAGAATTTGTTCCACAAGCTTCCTTTCGTTGTGAAATCTTCTCTCTAAAGCTTCCCATGCTAAATCATAACTGGAGTCAGCAGCGGGATATTCATTAACTAGACTTAGAGGTGTTCCAACACAGGATCCCTTCAAATAGAAATATTTCTGGACTTTGGACAAGGAGTGGTTGTGGTGGACTAGCGACAAAAACATGTCTCGATAAGGAATCCACTCTAAATAATCTCCGGAAAATTTGGGAAGGTCGATTTTTGGCAGCCTCGCACCAGCACTAAATGTTTCATTTCTAGAACTAGAAGCGAAGGTACTTGCATGGACGGTTGGAGTCTGTGGGGATTCAAATTCAAAAATTAGATCAAGTATGTTTGCTTTAAAAGAAATATAAATATCATAGCATTTATAAAAAACATCTGTACTTAGGTAGGGTACATCAGGTTCATTTATTGAACTTTCTCGAACAGTATCCATTAACTGTTCGTGGCCGTCTTTAAAAGTTTTGAATGTCAGTTCCAGATCCTCCAGAATTGTTTGGACATACCCTTTTGATTTGACCTCTTTCGGCTTTTGACTAAAAGCAGCTTCCATACGTTCAATATGGGAAATAAGTTTCTTTTGTTCCTCAATCACCGCAGCGATTGATTCCATCTTGTAGATTTTTTTTTTTTTTTTTTTAATAGCAAAATTAAAAACACCGTAGGCACGACGGCAGTAGAATTATTGTAGGATATTAATTGGGATTTCTTCAGCACATGGAAGGTTCCCGGGTTTCGGCACCAATTTTATGTAGGAGAAATTAATTGTCTTCTGTGTTGATCCTCATGATCAGTTAGAAAATTTAAACACTTGAAGTTTTATTTTTTATATTTATTTATACACATTTATTTTAATATATTATTTGTGTTCACTTCATTAAATTATTTATTTCATTAATATTTTATTTAATTTAAAATAAGAAGTCCGCTTCATGCGATTGATCAAAAAGAAGTGACTGATTTTAAAAGAAACATTGATCTGTCGTTCTTATTGTTAATATGTATGGTTGTCTGTATGCTCATATATGTAATTACATTGAATTGTAGAGACGAATGCATGTACATATATTGTAATTTTGTTACGTTTATAAAAAATTAACTGTTAGGTATTTTAAACATTTTTGTAAACAAATAGCAAATTAAAGCAGAAAAGAAAAATATTTTATTTTGGAGACTTAAAACTTTTGTAGGGTTTGCGGTTGATATTTTTATAATCAGTTTGGGGGAAAATTCCCAAACAATACCCTTTAAATAATAACCTATTTCCTAATGTTAATTCTTATTTATTAAAACAAAATAATTTTACCTTTATCATATTTACTTAGTATGTAAAATACAATGTGTTTAGAAAAAAACCTTAAATAAATTACATTTTTGGTTTAGTTAAACCGAATTTTATGCAATAAAACACAGTAAATTGAAATAGTAACAAAAACAAACGACTCCATTGCCTTTTATTGAACCTCATTTAATCGCTTTTCGATTTTTTTTCGCATATTTCCACTTCATATTAAAATTTTTTCATTGATGATACGTCATTTTGTGTCAGAAAATTTAAATTCAAAATAACGTAACAAACATAACTTCAACACGTTTTTGAAAAATATTATCTTTTTATTCAGGAATTGATCGCCTATCTTTTTTTGAGCTTAGCTACAATATTGTTCATTTCTAGATGCAATATTTTCCATTTTATAACGTTTTTTGATTCTCCTGTAAAATTGTGAAAAGTTATGATACGCTATTTTGCATTTTAGGTGACGATATGTACATACATATTTACATTCATACATGTACGAGTATATGTAAAAGGAACTATCGGATTTTTGTTTTTAATTAAATTATTGAATATAATTTCGTATTGTAGTTTGAAAATCCAAAATGTCATCCTCAAAAAGTCCTCAATAATAGATAATAATTGAATTTATGCATAAATAAAACGCAATAGTGTTAAATTATGAATTTTCTTAATTAACAAATTATGGACAAATTTAAACAGAAACAATAAATTAAAATACAATATTTCGTTTTATTTGATTATTCTTCATAAAATTAATCGAATTATTCGGTATTCAAAAATGGTAATTTTGAAATTCTTTAAATAATTATTCGTAAGAAATTGTTCGTTTATTCGAACGATCATTATTCGAATGGATTTAAATTTATTGGAATACCTTTTCCACACAAATGTTTTTGATGTTTTTAATTCAATCATTGTGTATAAGATTTCTTGACGTCTTTGTAAATTTCTTTAATTAAATGTTTTTGATGTTTATTGTAAATTGTATACATACTCGTATGAAGAATATCAAACATCTCAATTTGATCGGAATAGTTGCACTCAAATTCAATTTACAAACCTCATATATAACTAGGTGAAGTGTATTAAATTTTATTGACTTTTATTCTTTAAATTGATGATCATCTTAGAAAAATCTCAACAAATCACATCATTAATTTTCATTAATTAAAAGTAATTATTTATAATTTAATACATCGCCAAACTTTTCAACCCAAAAGCTCTTTAACGAGCACGAATTAAAAATTTTACGAACATAAAACTGATAAAGGCGTAACAAAATGAAAAGAAAAATTTAAGTTTATGTTTTTTACCGCAACCCAAATTAAAGCCGTGTTAATTTATGATTATTTCGTTGTTTAAAAAAAAAAATTAAGTAGACAAAAAAAAAAAATTATTGTGTTTTATAAAACAAAATACCAACTAATTGATCAAATCACTTTAAGCACAAATAAATTGAATACCATTAAGATTATTATCATTGTAACTGACACGAAAATTAGGAGAGTAAGATTTATTTGTCATGGCATTTGCAACACAAAGAACAGTAGTACAAGTCTCAGTTTACACGAAGCAATTCTTATTGAAAAGATTGATAGAATTTCTTACTTGAAATTTCTTCGGGACTGTACATAAGGACTAAATGGTATTTTGGTAAACGAAAAAGTCACATACAATTTTAAACATATTCACAATTTACACGAAGCAATTTTTATTGAAAAGATTGATACAATTTTTTCTTTGAAATTTCTTCGGAGTTTACACAGCACATTTCTTATTGCTTAAATCGCTCGTATTTTTATTTGAGAGTATACACACATATGTAATACGAATAAGAGAGTAAAACGAGTTGTGTGTACTCGTCTTATCTTCCCCTGACCCCGATGTCTAAAAGGCAATCAGCTTAGCTTAAAGAATTGCATCTTGTAAATTGGGTCATTTATTTATTTATTTATTAATAGATTATATAATATTTTAATATACAAATTCAGTCTTTTTCTTCTTTTTATACAAATTCAGTCTTAAATATTATTTTTAATCTATATATGGTCAAACATATTTGTTGTGAGCCAGATTGGCATAAAATGTGATTTTTATATTTTATTATATGTATATAAAATATGTGACTAGGAAAACTCATTTAATATTAGCTTACGGTATTTTAAACATAGATCAATATATTAAAATAAAAAGTAGAAAAATTATAACCATTCAGAATACTGATAACATCATTTACAGACAGATTTATTTTATTAAAACAGGCTCTACGTATTTCATTATAAATTGGACAGACTCCCAAAAAGAGAAATGTATTTTCTACTTCATTAGTATTACATATTGTACAACAAGTTTATGCAGCATTAATAAAATATCTGCCATTCAGTTCTAATAATCCACCTCTAGTTTTAATAAGAAGACAGGTGACACGTGTCGAGTAATTTAATAATGGTACAGGCATAAAGTTATGATTAAGTTGTGGGTACATATCATGATTTTGAGAATTCTTTGCTCTTAACATGTTTTCTTCTTTTGTAGCTCTTTTTTAAATCCAAAAAGACATCCACCACTTACACGACCAGCTCTGTGTATTTTCTTTGCAGGAATCCATTTTAGAAAATAATTTTGAAAATAAGAATTAAGACGATATTGATTCTCACTAAGAACGTGGGTTTCGAATAAAAAAATAGATCAAATTGATTTACATAGGTTAAGAAATAGCCAAAATTTATTGAATTTGCCAAATTTGCAACATTGTATGATAGTAATTTAAATGTACTATATTGGTATTACGAGATCGAAGTATTAGGAAGATTCTCAATAGGTTGGTACACGTTTATGACATTAATTTCAGTAGCATAATCAGTACTTACAAGCAATTTACGAAGATATATTGCATCACTATTTGAAGTAGTTTAAATTTTATCAGACTTGTAGGTATATTTTTTATTATCAACGTAAATACAAAATTCGCCAAGCCTTACTTTGACTTTGTAAATTGGGTCATAGATTCACTCAACAGTTGCGAGAGGTACCAGAAGGGCAGGTGTGGACTTTAATATTTGATTTTTTTTTAATTTTGCTTTGATTGGAGTTGTGGAATGAATAAAAATCACACTATTCTATAAAATAATAATTTAAAAGTACTTTTTTTACATTAAGGTTGTTCCTTAACATTTTTGTAAACCGTATACTCAGACTCAATAACCTACTTTTCAAAAACTACTAATTGGCCATTTAATTACTTAGAAGTAAATGTAAAATCACTTTTTTTTATCTGCTATATAATAGCTTAGTTCTAGTAATTAATTCAGTCTATATAATATGATTAAATCTATAAACCTTCTTATAAAGTTAGCTAAGCAACTGAGCGATAATAATGTGGACATCACCTCGAAGACGCTTTTAATTTTAAGTTTTTAATGAGTTTTTACTCTTTTTTAAACTTATATATTATATTTAGCTGCAGAAATTCAAACATATTTTGCTTCTTATATGTAATTATTTCTTATAATTTTCTGGTATAACAAATAACATTTAGTGGACAACCTTATTTCAGTATTTAACTGTGTTACAAAGTTACCAGCAAATTACCCGGTTCAACAATTTACTACTTGAAAGTTGGACATCATCTCCGTCATCTACATCGTACAGACATGTGCCTGCTAAATACATACAAGAAGTTAAATGATGAAAATAAACCATTTGAACTTTGTTTTAATTTTATCAGACTTCTTTCTTTCTCTTTCTCTTTCATTTTGTTTTTAATTTTTTTTTGTTATGTTCAACACAAATGGAATGATATATGTATGTATGTACATATGTACCTAGTACTTACCAAGAGTTTGTTTGAAGCCAAACGTCCCGGTTAAAGAAATTTAATTTATCATCATCTTCTTCTGCACCATCTATTTAATAGGTTATTTAACAGTATTGTATTCAGTATTTGTTTTTATCGTTAGCTTAGTGTATACGTGTTAAGTCCATCTTTTGTTTTAATTTCACATTCGATTTTTGAAAACTTTTAATACATTTTTGTATTTGGAGGTTATATTGGATAAATATTTGTACAAAACCCACCTTAAAGTATAACGATCAACTCAGAATTACTGTCTGTTTAATGCAGTCCATCCGTCCGTCCGTCTGTCTGTCCATGTAGAGCTTGTGCGCAAAAAAGTTTGAAAATATTTAGATAATATGTATGACACATCATATTATTTCGATCAAAGGACGGTTATGATTGAAATTAGTTGAAATCTATCTATTATTACAGCTAGCCCCCATACAAATAAACTACTGAAATATAGGTTTATTGATCAAAAATGTTTGTTTTTTAAACGTACCCAAAAATTTTTAGTCTATTTTCTTCGACCTTTTTGTATGATTTTTAATTAAATAATTTTTAAGCTTGAGGTCACTTTTTGTTTTTTTATAAAAGATTTTTAAAACTCTTGTAAGAGTAAACAACATCAAACAAATTTGTGGTTACGCTTGTTTGAGTAAATATTTGCCATGTGTGACAGTAACTTTTGGAATATTTATTTTTTTTTAAATTTATTAAAGGTGAAATTTATAAAAAGTTTTTATTTGCAGATTTCTTTTAATAATTAAGCAGCCTTTGTGTAAAAGTCATAAAATTAAAATGTCTTTTTAAATTAAATCAATTAAACTTTTAAATAACTTTCCGCCAATAAATTCTTTAATATTCTTTAATATGCAACTAATTCCAAGTCTATTTAATTTCAAAACAAAACCCGCGTTTCGTTCATCCATCAAAATATTGATGAGATTCTCACACTCAAATATTCAAACATTAAGTTTAATCCGTTTGTTTTTTATTTGTTTCTTTAATTTTAAACTTATTTCTTAAATTTGTTTGACTATCTATTTATGAGTGGAATTTGACGATACCATCTGCTGACTTAAATAATTAACTTTATCTTTTTTGCCTCTGCTTTCTGGCTGTCAATTTATTCTTGTTAATAAACAAAAAAAAAAGATACAGTATCGCACAAAACTATTGGCACAGCGAGCCTTTTTAACTGTAAAGAAAATGTTTTCGAGTTAGGTTATCCAAAAAAGTAACTAATACCAGTTGTTGTATATTGATTTAATATTTTTATTTATTTACAATCTAATTCAAATAAACTTATCAAGGGTTTATAACAGTCTTATAGAGCAACTATCCATACAAAATTTGCTTTATAAGCCTGTTATAAACCTTTGACAAGTTTTATGAATAATGCTTGGTTTTCACTATGTCAGTTTTGTTGTCAAATTGTCCAATTTGTTATGAAATTACCAAGAATTTGGACAATTTGACAACAAAACTGACATAGTGAAAACCAAGCATAAGGGGGTTATTATTTATAATGAACGAATTCTTGTAATCTCTGAATTTAATAAATACAAAAAGTAAATAAAATAAATTCAGCAGAAAAAATATTACGATTCTAACGCCCAAAAGTATGGGCACATCTTATTGAAAATCTTATTAAACTGAAGTTTGTTTTAAATTTTAACGCTCTTAATACTTCCTGGGCAAGTCTTTCTGCTTTATAACCTCATTTAAAAGTTTTGGCATAGAATGCACCCGACTTTTTGTAGTTTCTTCGCCAATTTTTAGCCACTCTTCCTTTAACGCCTGCTGTAGTTCAGATTTATTAGAATCTGCGATTGTGGCTTAGGGACATTGTCGTGTTGAAATGTATCAATATGATGTTGGCAAATTTAGCTTTTGGCCATATTTTTCTAACGTTCTCTTTTAGTAAATTTAAGTAAACAAGTCTGTCCATAATACCTTCCATAAAAATCAACTCACCGACACCCGCAGATGACATGCAGCCTCACAAATTACACCACCTGCACCGAATTTAACTGTAGGGGAAAGAGTTTTTTTTTTCATATGCCGTGTTAGGTTTTCTCCAAACATTAATGCGGCCATCAGAGCGAAAAATATTAAATTTACTGAACTAACAGGTTTGCTTTAAAATTTTTTCGCTTGTTTTTTGGTTGACTTAAGAAACAATAGGTTTAAGTCTAGTAATTCGTGATGCATAATTAGCTTCGTGTAGTAATCTGCGAATGGTCATAGGATGAATATTCTTACCAAATTCCTCTGGAACTTCAGCAGTTTTTGATTATGCAGGTGTAGAATTATTTTCCGCTGGGATTCTCTAGTTGCTTTCTGTTTTGAGCTCATTTTCGTATTCACAAATATTAAATTTTTGTTTTTTAAATGTCTTATGATACATACATACATATGTACATACATTTGTTTGTTTAAAGCCGTTGGCGGATTTGTAAAAGTTTGTTTGTAAACCTAATTGCTGCCTATGCGTGCGTGCCAAAAGTTGTGTGCGTCAAAGTTATGACTGTTTCTAGTACGAGTAGAAGGGCTTTAAACAATATTTAGGCTACATATATTTTAACTACAAAAAATTAGTGGTATTAGTTTAACCACCAGGAGAGTTACTTAGTAAAAAAGTTTTTTTTTAATTAATACATATATTTTTAAAATGGCTTAAAAATACTGATGAAGTTTTGTGCGGTAGTGTATTGAAATAAATAAATAAATAAATAATTCTGTTTCAGCAATTTTACATTTTGTTTTATTTGTTGTGTGTGACTTTTGTGTCAAACTTTTTCTTACTTCTCTTGAATATTTTGCTTTTCCATAATCTTGATTTTATGCTGTCGTATAAAATTTGTTCGTTTGAATAACTTGAGGCAATTTTGAATAGATATTTTTTTATTATATATCTTTAATTAAACTTTCGTCGCTTATTTGGTTTCTTTTCATTCATTAACTAAACTAAGCCAATGGGATTTTAGTTGAAATCTATAAATCTTTAGCTGTAAAATTAATAAATTAGATTGTTGATAAGTTGCATTTAAAAGAGTTTTAATAAAAGTAAAATAAACCCATCTAGGTTTTTAAAATTGCACAAAATATGGCTTGCTTAACCCTAGAACACTAACGTTAGTCGATTCGACTAACATCACTTATGTTTTCGCTCACATTTTTATATTTTTTTTACCGATCACTCTCAACTCTCTTGTATACTCAGTAGTCGGTGTTTTCTCGTTGTGAACGGTCTCATTGCTGAGGTAAGTGTTGCAATTTTTTGTTTGGAAGAGAGGGACGGGTGGAGAAGAGAATATGAAATTTGTTTCCCTTTCTCGGATGCACGCTTTGTGCTTTCATTCTTATTGTATACATTTGCTTTGCTTTTTGACATTTGCTTTATTTCTTTTCGGCGTGCTTTGTTGTCTATGTTTTATATTTGACTTTGTTTGAATAAAAATAAAAAAATAAATAATGTTAAATAAAATAAATGTTTTTATAAATTTTATCTTTTATAATTTATTTCACAAATCAAATATACATACTTATATTAGCAAATCAAAAACAGTAGAAATTAAAAAAAACAACACTGCAATTAGACAAACGTCAAAAACCAAATATAAACTGGAATGTTTCCGACAACAATGTTTCCCTGTATGACCGCGAAGGAAAATACAAAAGAGAATTCCAGATGTTTCCCTTCCAAATGTTTCCCTGTGTAAACGGGGACTAATGAAGTTTGCAACAAATGTTTTAAAAATCAAAAAAATTTGATTTTTTTTTGCATTTAATTTTTATATAATTTAAGTTTTATTGTTCGTAATGAATTCTGTGATTTTAGTTCTTGTTTTTGTTAGTTTTTTTTTTTATTATTTTTAACAACTGATCTCAAAAGATCGATCTCAAAAATATTTTTATTAAATATATTATTATAAATGAATTTTTTTATAAAAACTACCCCCTGGCCCACGATGTCGAACGATGACGTTCGCTTAGATAAGACTTAAGACACACACTTTTTATCGTATCTATTTTTTTACTCAAACTAGTTTGTTTATTCCACAATCAAGTTTGTGTCTTAAATCTTATCTAAGCGAACGTTATCGTTCGACATCGGGGGCCAGGGGGTAAAATTTGTTATTTTATTTATATTTATGATAAATCAAATATCAACCTGTCAATTTTACATATATATATATAGATATCGAAAAAATCGGTTATATATATATGTTAGTTAGTTAGATTAGTGTTAACGTATAAAAAATAAGGTTAGTGTTCTAGGGTTAAATTATAAAAATATAAATTTAGTGGAAAGTTAAACATATTATTCAAACCTTAACCTTAAAAATCTTAAAACTATTTAGAAATTAATTTAATTTATTTTCAGCATTTACATAAAATTAAACTTAAATGATCTGCTTTGCAATTAAAAACCTTTCCGTTCAATGTCTAAAATAATTTTGTCAAAAAGTCTTCAATTCTATGAAAATAGATTAAGATTCAATTTAAAGTTTTTCTCAAATCCAACTAAGTAATAAAACGAAAGTGAGTTTTCATTATGAATAAATCCTTGCCGCTCCTTCCTCTCACCCCTTCCTCAAACACTCTCTCCCCTGACAGTTTCGATTAAAATTAGTTTTTTGTTTGAGCTTAAGACTTAAAGTGTACTTTTGTTTGTTTTCTGTTGCCTACAAAAAGCCAATAAAGAAGACGTGCTCTCGTATGCAAGCAAGTTTAACTTTCGCTTCTTTAGAGTTAAAAGAAAAGTTTCACATCAGAAAAAAAAAAATAACTACAATTTAATACCAAAGACCTGTTACTAGTTGTGTTCCTTGTACCAGTTTTTAATCCTTTATAAATTTAATTCCAAAAAAATAAAGAACAACTAAAACAGACGGAGAAACTAGATGGCAACAAGTTATGGAAGAGCAGTGTGTAATCACAAGTCACTGGTAATGAATACAAGTTACTTTTAGTAAAGTTTTTAGTTTGTAGTTTCATGAATACCTTGAAACCTGCTATTCTTTGCAGTTACTTATATTTCTTATTTGTCATATAAAATCTCTTTTGGGAAAAGCCAGTTAAAGTTAGTATAAGTCGTATATAGGAGGGTTGTTTGTAAAATTGAATTATGAAATCGAATCAAATATTAGAAATATTTAGAAGCTGGAACCGGTAGACACTGTAATTAAAGATAATTATTTTCTATTATTATTATGTATTTTAAAGGAACTACACAAGTTATTAGAATATATGATTACAAGCTAAAATTTATATTTACTGGTCGTAGCAATTGTAAATAGCACAAATTTAGGGGAAGTTCCTTCTGGGAACATCTACAGAAATAATATGTAAAAATATGCCTAAACATTTCATTACTTTATTTGAGCATTCCTGAACTGGATAATATCTTACGCAATTAGTTAAAGACCTTGAATTTCAGGAGAAACATTGTCGTTGTCAATGAGAACATACAGTGGGAAGCAAAACTGTCCGGATGTTTTGCATTAAGGAAGGTGCTTTTGGATGCTAATAGTATTCTTTTCCATCAGACTGGTATCGCCTGACTTTCGTGTCGTCGCTCCAAATAATCAGTTCAAAAACGTTTAATCTGCCGGGCATCACAATCAGAAAGCAGTCTTGGTCTACCCCCTTGGTTATTACTGCAATATATATTACGCCGGTTTTTTTTCATTATTTTCCGTGAATTTACTTAAATTAAATTTTTCAGCAATTTTACGGCATGAATAATTATTCTGCAACAAATTTATCACATTGTTTTCCATATCAGTTGGCGTTTTTCTCATTTTTAAATATCTTTTCAGTTTTTATATAAAAATCAAGTTAACCACTTTACAGGTCAAACAATAATTCACAAATAGAACAAAAAAAGGTTGATAACGGGATTGCAACAAACAAAAAGCACCAACGAATGTTATATCGTTACATTTTAACCAACGTTGTCAACTTTGAAATTTCAAAACCGCCCAAAATAGAGACAAAAACGCACCATTAGAAAAAAAACGCACCAACTTTAGATTTTTTTTTTATTTAAAATGATAAATTAATATTTTTGTGTGCAAAGCACATGAACAAAGACAACAGCTCAGTGACATCAAATAGAATTAATGAAAATTTTATGTATGCATGTAAGAGAACTTTTAATATTTCTTTTATAAACATTCTTTCTATACTTTCAGTTTTAAAGCTTTACTGTTTTTATATATACATGTAAAATGTTTCTTTACACTTTTCATATGATTTGGTACGTTATGAATGAACGTCAGTCATTATTTGTGGCCTGTAAAATTGTTTGCGAAAAAAAATTTCCAGTATTCAATGGTACTTCTGAATGAAACAGGTGATTTTTTTCTCACACTGAAACAAAAAGTTGTGTTGAATTTGTTTTGGTGCCACCAAAAAATAAAAAGCGCACCGCGCACCAACTCAAGAATTTTTCGCACCAAACATTTAAAAAAACACCAAGTTGACAACGCTGATTTTAACAGATCAATATCGTAATAACGTTTATTGTGTCCGAATAGTAAATTTTTTGTTTTTTTTTTTTATTTTTTGAAGCAATTTATGTGAGTTTTTGTGCTTTATAATTTAGAATAAGGTTCAATGAAATAAAAAAAATATATATATGATATATAAAACATCCGGACAGTTTTGCTTCCCACTGTACATATGTATTGTATTGTGTGTATGAATTTCAACAGGTTTTAATAGGATTCTATCTGTAAGTATAATAAGAGTTGTAAGTTTTTTGAAAGTTTTACAAACAATAAATATGAATAAAATATTAACAAATATGATGATTACACCGTTTCTAAGTTCAGATAAATATGACATTTAAAGTAGCTTTAAGTGAATCAGAATTTTGGTATAAAGTTTTCAAAAGTGCTGCTATGGTTTTACATGAATGCATGCAGCTGGAAATTTGATATGATGATTTGATTTGAAATTAGATTTTTGTCAAATTATTATCAAATGACCTATTTTAAAATCTCAATATAGTTTCAGTAATGTTAAATGTTGTTGTCAAACCCCCTTATTCAAAAACGATTAGTAAATTTAATAAACGTTTATTATGACAGATTTGCATATAAAATTTGCCTTAATAAACGTTTGTTAAATTTAATAATCGTTTTTGAATAAGGAGGAAAATCATTAGCTACTTAAATACTAACAGCTAAAATTCAGAATTTAACGTATTATAGTGTCATTTTTGTATTTATCAGGCATGTGATGGAAATCGATATCGAAAACGAATCAGTTTTGGAAATACATTTTAATGCATTTATAATCTAATTTTTAATATTTTTGTTTTAAGATTCTTTTTAGTAGTCCAATATCTTTATATTTTATGTGATAAAAGTTTTTCAATACAGAAATATTACGAAAAAATTGACTTTTAAAACTCATTCGTTTTCGATTTCCATCACATGCCTGTATCTTTACTGAAAATACCATCATATCAATCATACTCGTACATTATTTATTACCAAATTGTATATATAGTAATTGTTTGGTATTCTTTCTTTGTGTAACCATATTTAAAATAAATTGAAATAATTTGTTAATTGCTGGTTATTAAGATGTTAAATCGATACAAACAATCGAACAACATCTGGCCAAAAACAACAAAGTAGAACATTACAACTGATGTCAAGATAAAAAACGATTTGCCGACAATATCATTTTAAAATACAAAATTATTGGATTTTGTAATATGAAAGAAAATGAATGCATGAATTAAATAAATGATTTATGCCATTTAAGTAACTACTCGTATAGATTAAACTGATGAAATGAAAATTGTATGAAAATTGACACAATAATTGTTGAAATAAATAATTGGCGCTCTTTCTATAAGTTGATTTAAAGCTACTGACTTTAAACGTGTAATGCATTAAAATTCCAAGCCGAATGTAAAACTATTGAAGTCTGTATTTTCTTTGTTTTGTGTTTGTTTGTGATTTCTGTAAAACAAACAAATTAATAGTTTCAAAAGTCGATAGAAAAATCGGTAAAAGTTTTCAACATAAACTATAAATGTAGGCTTAACAATATTTAATATTTATAATTTGTATTTATTTATTTATCTATTTATTTATACTGTTAAAATTTAGAAGATTAAATCATTTCTTAAATTGACAAGTTAGAGTGCTATATGCGGCTGTGCCAAACCTCCTCTTATACGTAATAGGAAATACAAACATTATACTGGTTATAGGACTAGAATGTCCTTATTCAGGGTTTCTTATTCAGCCTTAGCGCATATTTTATTAGTATTTTGTATGTATGTATGTATGTATATTGTTTAAAGAAGAAAACATTTTTTCATATTCACCACAAGTTAAGAAGGCTGACTAGTATAAAAATGGGTAAGATTATAAGATGAGGCTTCTTTTGGATGAGTTTGAAACAAGAGTTTTATTGGTGGCATAGTAGAAGTGCACCAATTATGGACTGATGGCTTCAAAATCCAGTATCCAGTAACGTAATTTCTATTTATTTTAGGGTTATTTTGACTGGTTGTTAACTCGGAAGTGGACTTAATTCGGGAGCTATTGCCAATTATTAACAATATTTATACCTACCGGTTTTATACGTCTATAAGTGAATTTTGGAAGTGGTTTTTATATGGGTTCTATGGTCAAACATGGACCGAACTAAACAAAAGTTTGTTTTCCGATTTCTTTTTGAAATTTGTATAATCATGCACCGATTCTTACTATTTTCTTTCAAACTTTCATAACAATAACGTATAAACAATTTCATGGTATTATCTGCAATATATTTAAAAACATTTATAAAAAATATAAAATTTTTATGGAGGTTGACTCACTATTGGTCGATCGATTCGTAATATTTTTCATCATCAGTTTCTTCTGTCATCATAGAAATCACGTGTATAAAATTGCATGGTAATATCTGAAATATATTTTAAAAAATATTTCAAAACTTTGGTTAAAAATTATGAAAATTTTATGGAGATTGTCTGACATTAAGGCCCATAACACTGGTTCTGCTATAGCGATTTTGCTGATTTTCATTACCAAACTGTCTAACAAAATACAAAACAGTTTTCTGGAAATTCTGTAAAGTTAAGAGGAAATAAATTTTAGTTTCTTCTTTCAACTTTTTCTAAATATAAAAAAATTGTTATCATTTGTGGTTCAAAAGTACTAAACAGCTTATTTTGTTACATGAATATTAAAACATTTATAAATGATAAATATTTTATTTAAAAAACTTTTTTTGTGGACAATTATTTGACAATTAGAGTGGTTCGCCTTCCATACAAAAATTAAAAGTTGTGTCAAAAAAACTTGTGACGAGATAGTAAAAAATGATTAAGGACATAAATGTAGCCCTTACAGAGCCATGAACACCGGTATACAAATTGTTATGTATACAATTTGCGATACAGTGAACAAATTACTAAAAGGGCGGTATTTGTAGGCGTGGCAAAAAAATAAAAAAAAATGTCTGGAATTGTTTTTACATTATCCTTAATCCTAGGGGGTGACTGACACAACTTTTTTTTTCGAACCACTCTACTGTACATTAACATTTTTATTCTTTCGCAATGACTTGTGATTGTAACTAAATGTCTTATTCTATTGGAGGACTTCTTAAAGTAGTTTGTTTAATAATTGCCAGTGAATTCAAAATTTAGCTGGGTACAGAATTTAAGGATTGTTACTTATTGGTGTATCTGATAAAGGTAATAGATTTTGTTTGAATATTCATTTCATTTCACAGTGATGACAGAACTGTGATGTATAAATTGTTTCTGATTACTCCAGTTTCATTGACAAAATTCCTAAATAATTTCCATGATTATTTAAGCAGAACTTTTATTTAATAATTTCGTTACCTAAATACCATTGTAATTCTCAAATAATAAAATTTATTTGTAAATTACAAGTTTTGAACCCTTTTTATTTGTCAATCAATTTATACAAACTGTCGTTGTCAATAACCAAATTTGCTAAGCCAACAAAAAGTAAAACAAAACAAAAATTGGCAAATCTGGCCATCAAAAACAACATTTCACAAAATTCTTACACAGCCAAAAAAATAAAAAAATAAATTCTATCATTGTAGCTATATATACATATTTATAATATAACACATACATACATAGGTACTACCTACATACAGTATAAACAACTAAAAGTACATACAACAAATAACAATCAAGTGATTCACAGTACATAAACAAAAAGCCCAAAACGAAAACAAAATCAAAAAAAAAAAAAAAAAAACTCTCATAATAATATCGACCTTAAAAACAAAAACAAAAACAAAGCAACAAATTGTAACAATAAAAAATCACAATTGCTGTCAACTAAAAGTTTAATGAGAGTTCTTTGCTAACCCAGTCTAGAGAAAAATATGTAATATAAAAATTACCTCAAAACTAAAGGTGCGGTCACACTTGGCAAATAATTGTCTAAAAAGACCTAACCACTAAATAAAATATAATATGAACTCGTTTAAAAAATCTTCGTTTATTTAGGACAAGACAGGACAGGACACAACAAATGTTTATTTTATTTGATGTTGTTTGTTCTTGCAAAACTCTTGTAAGAGTAAGCAACGTACAACAAATTTGTGCTAAAGCAAGTGGTTACGCTTTTTTGAGTAAATATTTGTCTTAAGTGAACTAAATAAAGAAGTGGAAAATGATATACTACGCCAGCATAGCTTAGATTTTTTGTATTACATTCTATGTTTACTCTTACCCACAGGCAGTTATTTAAGGAAAATATTCTTCAATAAACTTTAAGGTTAAAGTTTTTCTTAACCCTTTCATGCCCACTTTTTTCTAGGTGGTGTTAAAAATATGAAACCTTGTTTTTCTGTTTATTTTGGGCTCAGATAAGGTATATACCAAGTTTCGGACACCAGGTCCTTCCAGGAAGGAGTCCAGAGGAAGTTGCTTTTAAGCAACAATGGGCATTAGTGGTATAAAAATTTAAAAAGGAACAAATTTTTTATTTGTTTGTTTTTGCTTTTATAACTAAAATCACATTTTCTTTCAGCCATAGTTCCGATAAAACAATTTTATAATTTCGAAATTCTAATATATTTCAGTTTTACGTGACTCTGTTTTTGGAGAAAAATTTTTTACATGCACTTACTTTGGATTCTTGTCCACAACTAAATGCTTGTTAACATATTTTTTGATGTTTTTGCATTTTATTACTTTAAACGTATAAACAAAAAAAAATACAATTTACCGTTATTCCTTAAATTGCAAAGGCAAAGAAATATTAGCTTTGAAAGTCAAAGTTGCTTATAAGCAACTTTGAGCGTGAAAGGGTTAAATTCTTTTCAATTGATTAAATATGTTTAAAGTTGTTAATTATGACAAAACTAAAAATATCTGCTACCATGAATGTCAAAAGATGTCATCGTTTTAAACCACTGCTCATCTGTAAACATATTTTCAGCAAAATCTAGTGCAAAACCTACAACAATAATGACTTTATAACAATGGAAATCTATAGAAAACAAAATCTAAGATAAAAAATTACTGCTTTAAGAAGGGAAAATTCAAGAAATCAGAGTCACTGGAGTTTATGAGACATTTTACATTTTACATTTTATATTTCATAGCTCAAATGCAACGTAAAGAATAACTAAATAAAATCCCATAAAAAGAAACAAAAAAAAAAAGAACCTACCAATATCTCAGGTTATACGTTGTTATTGCTATTGTTGTTGTTATTTTAATTTAAGTTGAATTATTCAGTATTCATTCGTAGTAAATAAATATGTAGGTATGTACTCGTATGTAGCTTATTTACAAGTTTACATACTTGTGTCGTACACTGTAAATCTATCTGTACGACTGCATTCCCTCACTCACTTACTCAGTTACTCACGTCAGTGTCGATATGAATATTAACGATTTCATATTGTACCAATAGCTACATATAGTATTGTTATTGTAAAAGTAGTTGGTTTTTTTTTTTTTTTTGTTTTTTTACTTCAACATAATGCACTTCTTTCATTTCTTTTAAACTGGTTTTTGAAACACGCATGCAGTTGCAGGTTTACATAGTAAATATTTAACTCTCAAATGGTTTTTTACAGAGAGTAAGAGCTGAGCATGACCGATCATTGTTCTTATAAGCACTGTTGCCAGATAATTTTTGCGTAAAATCATCAAAACCAGGGGCCAAATTACCGCATTCGTAATCGAATGAGCTATCGTATCGAAAAATGAATTCGATATCGAAATTATGATCAAATGTACTAAATTTCTTGCTCGATATCGAATGCCATAATCTCAAATAAGAAAATTACGATAAATTTTACTCGATATCGAATGCGGTAATTTGGCCCCAGATATAAAAATCGGCAATATATTTTTATTAAAACAAAAATGAAATTCAATATACAAGTAATATACAACTGTGTTGTATATTGTACATTGTATGATACAACTATCTGATTTTAAACATAATTTTGAGCAAAGTCGTATGTTTGTCTTGTGAAGCCTTCAAAATGCCAAAAGTAAAATATCAGCATGGTTTGAATAATCTATCTTCTTCATCGGTTGGAATTTAGAAACATTTTCGAATTAGTATGCTTTACTTGTTGTTATACTGCCGCAATGTTCATCTTCGTTTACCAAAATTTGCCAAATATAATAAAAATATAGTTTTAAACAATTTTGATGATCATCGGTCAAATGGTACCATTGCATCTATTAGAATGCAGCCATATCGTGTATATGAAAGATTTGGAAGCTTTTGACAATAGCTGTAATTGAATATAGTCCATTTTCGAATCAGGCGATGGAGTTAAATAGCCTAGACAGACGACAGCGTTAATTTGCATTAAAATCTCACTAATGTGAGTTAAGATTTTACCCTGACAGACGACAGTTTTTGCATTTAGTAAACAGCTGTTTGTTTGTAAACAACTGTTTAATTGTGAGAAAATTTGTTTGGCATTTACCTACTTACATCGTGATCAAATGGAAAGAAAGCAGAAAATAAGATTAGCAGCTATGATGTTGGTGAAAAATCAGTATTTAGAAAAAAAAAACAGCTGAAATTACTTTTGCTGAAACTGCTTTATAATGCAAAAATTATTCAAGCACTAGCAACCATCAACCTGAACGTGTTGCTACAAGTGGGGACCGCAGTGGGACACTCTGAAATAGGAGAAAGGCAACTGTGGAAATTTATTTTTATTATTTTAATTTTACAATTGTCTTCTTCTTCTTCTTTTACAATAGTAAACAATTTGATAACATATGATTGATTTTCGACGATATTGCCATATTGAAATAGCTAAATTCAGTATAAATTCACACTGATTTTGTGCATTTACGTCTAACCTAATGCGCATTAGGATAAGGATAATTCACGAGTTAATTTGAATTGAGACTGCTAATGCAAATTAACTGTGTCCTCTGTCTACGCTATAAGTTAATTTTGGTATAATATACATACATACATACATATGTACATACATATGTGAACTTTTTGTCTAAACTTAAACTTTCATACAACTTTTGAAACATACATACATAATGTATTAAATGTATTACATATGTACATATGTAAAAATTTTATGCACAATTATTGTAAATTGAGACGACTTACGACACTACAACACCATTTGTTAATAATAATATAAATAGGTGTTAAATAAAAAAAAAATTATATAATAAATTTGTACAGACGTTAATTTATTCATTTATCGGAATTTCGTTCTTGTAATACATACAGATGTATAACAATATACTCGTATATACAGTCGAACTTCTATAAATTAAATCTCCATTATCCAGAAAAAACTTCAACTTTGGGAATAAAATTTAAAAATGTTCCATTGATTAAATAAACAACAACTACGTATGTACATTAGGGTGGCCCCAAAATAAAGTTGCGGATGTTCCCGACTCTGGTAATATCGAATGAAATTATGCATAAAAAAGAGTACTTTCGTATTTGAGAAGCACCTTTATAAAAATACTAAGCATACATCTGCCCCAACTCAGCGTTTTCTGCACATTTGCAATACAATAATGGTAAGAGCTTAAGTGCGCTTGTTCTCTTTTACGGTTCTTTCATCATTCTGAATGTGTGTAACATTCGAGTATGTGTGTGTGCGGCAGTAAAAATTATTCCATGGAAACTGGTTGGTTGTTGCTTGCCTGCTAATCTTTAATGGAAATACACTTATTTATTTTTACTGCATATTACTATGACTGTTAATACTTGCGTCCAAGTACCTAAAAGTTTAAACATGTGAGTGTGTTTCTTCGGCAGTTAAAAATTGCTCCTTAATTTTTTTTTTTGATGTGGGTTGTTGACATGCTCAACTTTTTGTTTTGTGTGCATATGGCTGGTTGACTCTCCAAAAAATGACTAACTACCTTAAAAATACAAAGTTACTTTAATGTGTCTTTGTATAAACGATTTTTTTTTTTTTTGTATTTGGCCTGTATATTCGAGGTGAACCAGAGCAATACGTTCGCATATGTAAATAGTTTTTCGATAAGAAAACTACCAGCTGAAAAAAAGTATTTTTATGACCTTGATTTGTTGGCATTACAGCGTGTACTGGGTGTTACATTTTTTATATTTTTCCCAGATACATAAAATCTCCTGTCGACCTTCTTACTAATTCTAATCACCCATTGTTTTAGTTCCACCTTTTTCGTTTTAACTCAAGTCTATTGTTTAATCTTAAAAGATTTAGTTGTTGCATGTTGACTGTATTAAAAAATTCCCAACTGCATTCAAGTTTAAGCTGGAGTAATTTATTCCCCAGATTGTGCTTTTCGAAATACAGTTGCAATGCTAAGAATTTGTTAAACTTAAACTAAAAGTAACAGACGACATGAAAAATTGTGAATTTTTAAAAATGCCCAAATTAACTGACATGTATAACACGTGAATATTTGCAGAACTGGCCACAAGTAAAATCTCAATAATAACACTTTATTCAAATCAAACCTACAAAAGTAAACTGTGCTCAACAAACTTTTCAATTAGCATTGGGAAAGTAAAAACAACAAATGAAAATAAATTTAAACGCAAAACAATTTAAACAAAAACAACAACAATAATAATCATATTTTGTAAGAAAAAGCAACAGTATACTCACTACGGCCTATTAACTAATTACGAAAACAACAGCAATAAAATGCTCTTTTCTAATAATGGAAATAATGGCCAAAACCAACAAACAAACTCGGCAAACAAAAGCAATGTGCGAAATATACGAAACATCTGAAATTGAGATTGTGGTTAGAGATAAATCCACATACACACACTTAACAATGCAACTCATTGTTGCAACAGTGTCAATCTATGGTTCGATCGATTTAATTAAAATGAATTACAAGATGGATTGATTCCAAAGGCCATACTGAAATATTTCACGGCAGACAATTTAAGTAGGTCATAGACTTGACAACTTGATGTCATCTTATTTTGGAATTTGCTGATTTTTTTTTTGTATAAACTTTAAGTAAATTCTATAAAAATTATAATTATTTTGCCGAGTCACTATTACTTTACAATTATTTTTGTTTAAGGCCAACTGTGCTGAAAAACTCACCTTGAAAATCTTTTTGCTTTATTAATCGGCATAAATAATTTAAATTTTTTAATGTAAAAATGATAAACAAAAAATATTAAAACCATTTATACATACATACATATTTATGGGGTGTTGTTATTAACGCTATTAACGGCATTTTTTGTTTCTTGTAATTTTTTTTGAGACTTGCACTGTGGTTAAAATTCTATTTTGTTTGGTAGAAAACTCAAGGGATATGGCAACTGCCCACAAAGTTAATGTTTTACGAAAATGTATTCAATATACTACATATTTAAAAGGCATGTTATATTAAAAACTACAATATATATAAAACTGTATTTCGTTTGTGAATCCCCGAGTTAAAATTTTAGAACAAATACTGTGAGAGTCAAAATAAAGTCAAAATAAAAGCTTAATTATACTAATATAAATAATATGATTTTAGAAAATTAGATTACATTTTTATATATGTATGTACATTAGGTCTTTGAGAGGCGCATTCAATGGGTTATCAAAAAATAAAAAAAACTTTAAAATTCAAAAATTTTAAAAATTTCAGACAAAATGTTAGTTTTTTTTATTTTTTCATAGAATTTACTTAAATAAATAGTTGAAATTTCTTGATTATAAACATCATGCAATTTAACCCAAATGGTTTTTCCCGTTTATAATCAAGAAGTTTCACCTATTTATTTAAGTAAATTCTATGAAAAAATAAAAAAAAACTAAAATTTTGTCTGAAATTTTAAAAATTTTTGAATTTATTTTTTTTTAATTTTTGATAACCCATTGAATGCGCCTCTCAAAGACCTTTCATATGATACCAAATTTACATATAGTTCCTTTGGAAGAAATGTGAAAAAAATCAAAAAACCTCTAAAAAGGACCTTTTTGTCCTTTGATCCAGCTCACCAAATATTGACCCCAGCACAAAAAAAATTGAGAAACGTAGTCTTAAAATGAATCAAATTTTCATATTAGTCGGGAACATCAGCAACTTTATATATTTAAGTTTTTTATCGACCTTTTCCTTATTTTATTATTGATGTGTTTAGAAAATTCTAAATCGGGCTTATTAAGGTCATGTATTCTATGCAAATAAAAGATTATTTCATAATTTATTTTTCCGACGTTTCGTTGGAGATTCCCAACATCATCAGGGATATTTTATTAGATCTGGCAACATCAAAATAAATACACAATTGCAAAATAATAGTTTAATAACAACAACGATAACTTAGTTCTACAGTAATAATATTACTTACATATAATCTTTCGTCAATAGTTCTGCATTTAGAATATTTAACATACATTCTGTTTTACATAAACACAACATAAAACATAAATTTAATTAAACAAAACAATTGCAAAAATATAAATTAAACTTTATTTTGGGGTCACCCTAATGTACATACTTATTTAACTAGAATTGAATTCACAAAAACAAACGCGTCAAAATAAAGTAAACAGTGGCATGAAAAAAATTCTTTAAATTTTTCTATGTTTGGAAGTATAACGCTAAAGTGCCGTTAATAATAATTGCAAGTTTCATAATCTATCATTAAGTCCTCATTTTCACAACGAAAATATTGCAGCAAAATTGCTTACCTTTTAGATATCGTAGTGAGGGGAAGATAAGACAAAACGCGTACACACACGATTGTACTAGCAATTCCTGTACTTGTTACATACGAATGAGAGAGTAACGCATACATATTAATGTGTATACAAATGGGTGTCTACTCTTACTCAAATAAAAATACGAGTGATTTAAGAAAAAATTTGTGCTGTGTAAAAATAAAAGAAATTTTAAGGAAATAATTGCATCAATTATTTTTGTCATGTAAATCGGGACTAAAAGAGATTAGCGCAATTCACAATCTTGTGCAAATTCTATTGCATCATTGTATTTGCAAAAAGGTTTAGCATATTTGTGCTCATGCTGTGTATTTTGTTAGTGTAGAGCAAACATTTTTGTAAATGTAATGATGCAACACCATTTGCACAAGATTGTGAATTGCGCTATTAAGTAAAAAAATTGCAATGAGAAGACAAACAGCAGCAATTGAGACTCTTCAAATCATAAAATACTTACATAGAAAAGTTAAACCCCTACAATAGGTAAAATCGTTGGAAGGCATCAATGTAGAATAAAAATGTTATAGACAAGAATACCAAACACAATACCGTAGAAAATTGACTGTTGCAAAACCAACACCAAAGCGTCTTACAAAAACGGAAGAAAGAGCCATAGTAGGAGAAATAAACAATAAGCAAACCCAACATTTAGTGCTGTAAAAATAGCTGAAAACGAATACATTTAGAAGATCTTTGCATCAAACTGTCGTACATGGTAGAGTACCAGGTAAGAAACCTTTGATCTCAAATAACAGCCAAACCGAACATTTGAATTTCGCAAATAACTATACTTATATGTATGTAGTCGTAAAAGAACCTCAAAATTTTTGAAATAATATGGAATGCGGAACTAGTAGCAGGCCCTGCTTAACCAGCCTTATTTTCGTTCTTGCGAAGCTTCGGAATTTTTTCCCTTAGCCCTAGTCACATTGTTTGCAATTTTCTGTAACAAAAAAATGTGAATTCAATTTATGAAAACAAATTTGAAAACCTTATGCTAATTATTACAACGTTTACACGTGCCTAAGTTTTTCACAACGTCCACACAATATTGAGTTACAGCTGTCCATATGGCACAATTTAATTAAATTCAACAATAGAAAATATATTCTCAGTAATGCATAGATTTTCCTTTTGAAATTCATGACACAAATTGCTACTGCACCAACGGCGGCTGATGAGGGTGATTCACCACAGGATGTAAATAATTATTAGATGTTTAATAAATTTACACGAAACAATCAATGAAGGTATCAAACATTGCAGGTGATGGAGCCACTAAACGAGTATATTTTTTTTTTATAATTTTAAAAACAATATTGCACAATTTAATTATTCAATATGAATTAGATAAACTTTTATCTGGAAATTAAACAATTTCTTAAAGTTTCTTAAATATGCTATTTACTATTCTTCTTTAGATTAATATGAAGTATGGTTAATTCTCTGAAAGTTTGATGTTGTAAAGACTGCCTCATATACATATTTGGTTCTTACAATTATAATAACCTGTATCAATTTTAGTGATTTCTTCATACTAAAAAAAATAAATAAAACTATTTAATCAATTAGATTATATGTGAAATTCCTTCCAAATCTAACTACTAGACAAAATAGAAAAATAAAAACAATCTCGATGTTTGTTTGTTGAATTTTTCTAATATGTATTATCGTTAGTGGCACATTTAAGAACAAATTAATTAATCTTAATTCAGCAACTAGTTCATTATGGCTAATGCCATAATAAATTGTCTCAAATTAATTTTCTGAGTCGACTTAACGATGGCCATCCGTTCGGCTGGCTGGCTGCCCTTCAATTTGGAAGATGTTTTGAAAACGGCCCATTATTTCACCTAAACTTTATATAAATGTCCTCCTGAAATAGAAAAGAACTAAGAATACATATGCAGCTATGATCGTTTCAATAATCAAATAATTTCTTACGAATAATTTCTCGAAGAATTTTAAAATGATTATTTTCGAATAACGAATATAAAAAATAATCGAATAAAACAAATAAATATGTATTTGTAAATTTGTAAAAATTTTCATCATTTTATAAAGAAAAAAGTCATAATTTAACATTATTTTAATTTTATTTTTAAAACAAGACATTTTTTAACAAACAGTTTTTTATGTATATAATGGTGGAATTTTTGAATTTCAGGGTGAATTATAAACGAAAATTAAATAAAGTATTTTTCAATCAATATATGTATGTATGTAGATGAGTGGCCCTGCCCTGCAAATAATATTGGACTACATGATCCATTTGAGATGATATGGACTACTCACAACATGGTCCAATGTAATACAGTCATGGACCATGTCATAGTTAAACAAGAGTTTGTAGTTAAACGACATGGTTTCGTGTTAACACGATTGCATATTGAGTTGTTGTTGCTGTTTAAAACTAACCCTCGTGAGTACTCCATGGAGTAGTTTTGGGACTACTCCGGTGGGTTATATGGTCTAGTCCTAGGACATCGCCATGTTAAATGGACCACCTTTTTTCATATATTTGGAGTAGTTTTGGAGTACTCCTACTCCTCTTTGGACTAGTCTTTACATGCATGTATGGACTAGTCGCGTTATTTGCAGGGTGTAAGCTTCTTATACAAATATATTAGTGTTATTGCAATAAGTTATAATTCTTAAAATAAATCCGATATTTAGTAAAAAAAAAATACTGAACGTGTTTGAAATGTGTTTCAAAACAGAGACCAAATTACCGCATTCGATATCGAGTAAAATTGATCGTCATTTTCATATTTGAGATTATGGGATTAGATATCGAGCAAGAAATTTAGTACATTTTATCATAATTTCGATATCGTAATCATTTTTCGATACGATAGCTCATTCGATGACGAATGCGGTAATTTGGCCCCAGATATTTTAGAGTCCACATTTTCGCTACACTACATAAGTATGCATTTGTCCCTTATTGATAGCTTTAAAGAAACTGGTATTGAAACTGATTGCATATGATATGGGATGAATCAAATGTCAAATACAGAAGACGAGGATATCACAAAAATATATTAATATATCGAATTGAACTACCTATAATATACAAGAAAACAAAATAAATAATATAAATGGAATAATAATGGACGGCATTGTTTTCAATGTGACGCAGTTTTCCTCTCCAACCGGAGTATGCCTTTGTGTGCCCAGGTTCTTCAAAGGTCTGTTTGCTCTGAAATGTTAGCACATATCTTTCTTTTATTCTCAGTATATGATCGGGTCGTGGACTGTTAACAATAACTATGACGTGGTTACAACTAAAGGTAGAATTAGTTTTTACTTTCTGTTCTGTTATGAATCAGCTGTTTGAGTTTTGTTAATAGAAAACATGTACTAATCGTTAGTTATTCTGTTCGTTTACGTTCTGTTTCGGACGAACTTGTTAAAAACAAAAATTTGCTAAGTAATTGTAAGTGACAGTACAAAACAGCTGACATTTGCACAACAAAAAAAAAAAAATTTGTAGTTTCTTACAAAAAATTTGCAATTTCTTTGAATTTAATTTAGTTTTCGTGTAAAAGTTATAAAAACATAAAAAATAAATTTCGTCATGCTCGTTTTTTTATTTTTTTAAAAACCTTTTGATGATATCCCGATGAAAACCAATCCTTGTTTATTGGTCGAGCATACCATCTTCTCTTATGGAGAAGTCTTTTTGACTTCTTCTCTTTTTTTTTTTTTTTGTCTATTTTGCAAGTTAAAAAATTCACCATAATGTTTACGTCGTTCATTTCCGAATCTGATGTGTAACCACTACTACTAATCATTTTTTAACTTTTATTTACTAAATGTTAAAATTTCTTTCTTTTTAATTTCCAATTATAAATTGCCGCAATTTCCTTTTTATTTTGTGTTTTCTCTATGTTTTATTCAAACGGAAAAACTAATTGTAATAACTTATCAACAGAACGTTAAAGAACAGAAACAAAACAGAAAGTTAAAACTAACGAAGCCTTAACTAAGAAATACAATCAATTTTTGGAGGTAAAATCTTCAAAAAACAATGATTTTTTTATCAAAAAATCTGCAAAATCTGCAGATAGATTTCAAAATCTTCAAATAATCTTCAAAACACATTTAGTACATTTTTATGTAGCTTATTTAAAAAAAGAGATAACAATTCATTTCAAAATACATATATTAAAATAATTAATATTTTAATAATTATTAAGGCTTTAGGTCTTTTTTTATAAAAAAATAGTAACTTTATGTTTGATATTTTGCTATTTCTTTGTGTAGCATCTTTAGAAAAAAATGTTTATATTATAAATTTCAAATTATTTGTCATAGGAATTATAATTAATTATAAAATGTAATTAAAATATTAATAAAAAAAAAACAAAAAAGGTCAAATAAACTATAAGAAATACTATATTATAATAATATTTTTTTTTTAACAAAACAAAAAATAACAAATTGCACATCCTTAAAATATACTTAAGCTTATTATTTCGTGTAAATGTTAGACGACATAAGTTTCAACAAGTTCGGCGATATTATCGTGTCAAAACAATGCTAGTTTTTAAATTTTAAGTAATCTTTTGATTCGAACTTTTGTTATGTTTATGTTTATGCGGTAAGACCAATATATGTACTTTGAATAAATTTAAATAGAGTTGGAAAAACAGATTTAGAATCGGCGTATTTTATTTCAGATACTTATTTCTAGAAATTAACTAAAGTTATTTCCTCTCCATGTAATATGTCTATTAGTTTCATTAATTTTAATTTTCTAAACTCACAATCCAAATCCTGTCTTTTATTTACTTTCCAAAAATTAGAAAAATGTTTCTCAATGTCAAAAACTGAATTAGTGGCACCATTTATTATAAGATTTGGGCTAAGAATGCTAAGTGATCTCATTTTATTATCAAAATCAAATCTTTTTAAAACTTGATCCAACAATTCAATATAAAATTTAATACAATTATCAATTATATTTCTTAGATCGCATTCAGAAATATTGTTATTTGCAATCATTTCAGCAGGTATAAAATCTCGTAATTTAGGAAATTTGAAGGGTCTTTGTAATTCAAAGAAAAAATATCACCAGTTTTGATCGAATGTTGTTTCATAAAATTGCTCATTACTATTTTAAGTAATTTTTTCATTTGTGTACATAAATTGTGGATTTCTGTCTCTTTGCTTTCAAACATTTTATTAATGTTATTAATAATACCTAGTACATATATATATACTTCAAAAAACATAAATATGTTCTATTTATATTGTTAAGATTATTTAATATGGATTTCGCACTGTCAATTTGATCGTCAATTACCATTTCTTTGCAAATATTTAAGCATTGTTGAATTACATATTTATTTTATTCTTTACACGTTTTCTTGAACTTTTCCTGTGGAAAATCATCATTACAACCTAACCTAAGATGGAGGTAAATGAGATGTTGATTATATGAAACAAACTGATATTTAAGATGACATTAATGCTGATATCCTTGAAATAGACAAAGAATATAATTATTAAAATTTATATAAGTGTCTTCGGACGATACTACTTTCTGTACGCCTTATTATTATTTTATTTGCTTTATTTAAATTTTATTAATTATTCGAATAATTGGATTCATTTTAAATATGCAATCGAATTATTAAAATTATACCGAATTATTGGTTTTATTTGACCAACAGAATAATCAAATAATTTGGTTACCCTAATTAATATCTAAGTAGGTAATCAGGTATGTGATGGAAAACGATAACGATAACGAGTGAGTTTAAGAAGTTAATTTTTTCGTAATATTGCTGTATTAAAACAGTTTTATCCCACAAAATATAAAGATAATTTGCTATTAAAGAGAATCTCAAAACAAAAATTTTAAAAATTTAATTAGAAATACTTTAAAATGGACTTCAAAAACTCACTCGTTATCGTTATCATTTTCCATCACATACCTGAAAAACTAGTAGATATCCACACAAATTTTTCCCCAAATAAGTTCACACCTTCAAAAAGAAATCACACCTTCAAATTTGACGTTGCTCTAAAAAAAATAATTGATTAAATTTAGTCCGCTACTTGCTCCTTTTCACGCTAAAAATTTTTTTAAATGTTGTTAATGCCTTTTTTACACTTTTTCCATGTAAAAGGTGTCGGTAGGTAATATTTTGCACAAACCCTTATATAACATACAATTACATGTGTTTACAATACAATTCCAAATAAATGTTTTTTTTTTATTAAGGTAGGTAGGTAGGTAGGTATGTATGTATGTATGTAACTAAATGTTATGATGATATAAATCAGTCAAGTCAAGTGGCGTAAAAAATATTAAACAATTTTAATAAATTTTTTAAAGCTATGTATAACATATAACAGAGGTATACAAAGAATAAATTTCAAATAAATTTTTATATTTAACTAGAAGTAAACCTTCGAATAAATAAATTTTTTTAAAAAAATTTACAATAATACTCGCAAGAGGAAAAATTCTCATACAGTCAATTTTAATAAATTTTATATGGTTATTAAGCACTATATCAATACAATTGAGTACATAATAATAAATGCTAAATGATATACTCCAATTATTTAATTATAATTAAGTTAAAAAATTAAAAAAAAAATATTAAATTATATGACCAACAAATCTCTCTTTTAATTCTTATTAAGGGTTTAATTGGCTCATTTAATTTAATTTTTTTAAATCTTTTTATTTAATAATTTATACGAATTTAAAAACAACTATTAAAGTTGAACTTTAAACTATCTACAGATGTTATGAGAGTGAGTGAAGATTCGCAGCTTTCCTAGTAAGCTCATGCGCATTCTAGTTGCTTTCAATAGTCTAGTGTCTGGGATTGGGCTCTGTGATCTTTCATATTATTTGACTAGACCTGACTTCTGACATAGAAGGTCACTTTATTACTCCAGGCGAAGTTTCTTATTGCAAGATCTGAAGTTACCTAGACCATCAGAATTTTTTCCTATCAATCTCCAATATGTAAATATAGCCGGTTTCTATTTTCAATCTATCAGTAAATACCTTTTAACCCTCGTGCAATCAACACTTTTAAACATCCCTACTCGAGACTGATTAATTTCCACCCAATATGACTAAATGTTTGAGAATCCAGAATTTCGATTTTGATGGATTTTGATCGACTAAGAATTCCGAACACATAAAGTTGGTCTAGCTATATTCTTGTTAAATGATATAACTAATATATTAACAAAGATTTCAAGTCTAATGGTATTTGTGGGCGCTGTGAAAAATGATCCCAGGAAAATTGCTAAATTTTGGGGTTACATTTCATTATAAAATTTAGCCGTAATTTTTTTTATTAAAAATCACCCCAAGGTTAAAATAATGGGAACACCTATCATGTTGGGGAAAAGTGGTCCCAAATATCTAAAAGAATTTATGCCCCAAATTTTGTATACAATTATGGCGCTGTGTAAAATTATCCCAGGAATAATAACCCCCAAAAAAATACACGAAATTTTTGGACACTTTTTGATTTCTGTTGGGCTTATAACGCACATTTTCTTTGGGGTATTTTTTTTTTTTGCATTTTAAGAGAAATGAAAAAGACCCCAAAATCATGGAATAAAAAAAGATCCCTAGAAATTTTGTTTTTATAATTTGCTGCTAAATATTGTAAGATCTACTAATAAAGTTGAATATAAAATCTTTAAATTGTTAATTAGTATTTGTTTTATTTCTAACTGCAATTAAATACAACATTTGGGGTGAAAGTTTATTTACGTATTTGGGGCAACCTTTCGTTTAAAGTAATTTTATAATGAATTCCTGTTACTTATTTTTAAAGAAAATTGTTCTAAACTATTTTTTTAACATTTGCCTCTAACGTATTTTTTCCATAAATAATTAATGTACCAGGTGTTTTTATTTATTTTAAAATAGATTTTACATTTAACCTTTTAATAATCCTCCCAATGATTTAAAAGTAGATATTTACTTACGTGCAAGTAACATCTGTAGAAGTAATTTGTATTACGTTTTTAATTAAATAAATATAAGTTTAAATTTGTATGTAGGAGTAGTTATTTATATTTAATAAACACTAATAACCAGGTAAGTATGGAATAAGTTCGAAAAGGATACTTTAGCTTTGTTGTTACTAAACTCTTTTTTTACTATTGGAATGTTGGTTTAAATTTTTTAATTTCATACAAATACACATGTACATTAGGGTGGCCGCAAAATAAAGTTGCGGATGTTGCCGACTAATATGAAAATTTTTCTCAATTTTTTTGTCCTGGGGTCAATATTTGGTGAGGTGGATCAAAGGATAAAAAGGTCCTTTTTAGAGGTGTTTTGATTTTTTTCACATTTCATCCAAAGAAACTATATGTAAATTTAGTATCATATGAAAGGTCTTGGAGAAGCGCATTTAATGGATTATCAAAAATTAAAAAAAAAAAAATTTTAAATTCAAAAATTTTGAAAATTTCAGACAAAATTTTAGTTTTTTTTTATTTTTTCATATAATTTACTTAAAAAAAAATAGTTGAAATTTCTTGATTATAAATATCATGCAATTTAACCTAAATGTTTTTTTTTAAATGAATCAAATTTTCATATTAGTCGGGAACATCGATACCTTATTTTTTCTCCATACAAACGGGGCCACTCTAATGTACATACATAGAGTGGGAAGCAAAACTGTCCGGCCGTTTTGCATTAAGGTGCTTTTGGATGCGCTCATGCGGCCTATGTCAATAGTATTCTTTTCCATCAGACTGGTATAGGTTGACTTTGGTTGCGTCGCTCCAAATAACCTGTTTCCAGTCATCTACTGTCCAATTTTTGTGGGTTTTATAGAAATAAAAAACCCACAACTGACTTCCTTAGCAATACTTTTTATAGTATTTTACGGGGTCTTGATGTCCTTTTTTTTATATCATTATATCATACCGTGAATTTACTTAAATTTAATTTTTCAGCAATTTTACAGCATGAATAATTATTTTGCAACAAATATAACACATTGTTTTCCATATCAGTTGGCGTTTTTCTCATTTTTAAAGATATTTTAAATTTTTATAAAAAAATAAAAAAATAGAGCAATAAAATCTTGATAACGTGGCCGAATATAAAAAAGTGTCTATAGTTGATATAATACTTAAATATGTACATAAATTAACAAGATACATTACGCACACATAGTTAGAATAATCAATAAATGATGTTTGAAATGTATGTGATCGATTAATAAAACAAAACACGCAGCGCTTTTTACGATGTTTTTTACTGATTTTATTTTCAGTCATCAACACCTGTTGTTTTCTTATTGTGGCACGGACAAACAGTTTTATAATTCATGCCATTGAATACAATTCAGTTTGTTTTAAACATTAAATAAATAAATATTTATTTATTGAAGGGGAGGGAAAGTGATTATAAAGATTTGTTTTCATTAAACACAAATACAAAAAACATGCAAACGGCAAAATTGTTTAAAAGAAACATGATTTGCAAATTATTACATGAATTTTATTTTATACACAACTCATCAATCATTTTTAAAACGCTTCTTGAAAGCAGATACAAACATCAAATAAATAAGAAAATGCAAACAAAAATGTCAACAACAACGAGTGAGTGTATTGCAAACATCAAGAGGGAAAATTATGGAAATTTTTTTTAATACTTTGTTAGAAAATGTTAAAAAAAAGTGATTGTAATAAATATTTTTATGTATTTTCCAAAGGCAACACAAAAAAGGAAAAATATAAACAATTTTAAGGATTGTTTATGATGATTGTTTTTACTTTTTTTCTGTGGTAAAAAGCATAAAAAGACAAGACTTTTGTAGTAATAACTTTGCAAGATTGTTGCATAGTTTATTGTTTTTTTTTTAAGAAATTAAGGAAAGTTTATATTTATTCATTACAAATTTAATTGCCTTCTTTAATGTACATATTTATTACTGAAAAAGCTTCAAGGAAACTTATGATTTTAGAAATAAAACAACAATTTGCTAAGTTTACAGATATTCTTCAATCCTCAAAAGTATTTCTTAACTTTAATCATAACTGTACAAGGAAATATTTAGTTCAGCAAAAGTCCTTTAGTCATTAATTAAATATGACAAAAACTAAGTACTGTACAACTTTGACAGTCCGGACATGCGCCAGTCTGGTCACTCTAATAATTCGAATGCTTCTACATTTCGGACAATTTTAAATTTTTACCTCTACAATCCGGACAAATTTTTTTTAAAGTGAATAAGTCTTAAAATTCGGGAGTTTCCCGCGTTTTACTCGCATGTTTTGTTATTCATACTTTGATGTACATTTTGCACTATCATTATCATTTATCTAATTCCATTCCAAGTGTCATGTTTTTAAATAATAAACGCAAACATAAAACACTAACCTTATAGCGTGTTTAGATATGAACCTTAATTGCGATAATCGCAATTAACGCCATTATTAAGCTCAATATTCCATATAAAATCTTAATAAATTATCGCGCAATAAGTACGAAATTGTTATAATATTGAGTAAGATTTCGAATGCAACACTGTTCACAACTGTGTTTAGTGAACAAAATTGTATAAAATGGCAAATGTCAACAAAAGAAATCATTAAAAAATCAATGTGAAGGTAAGTTTGTTTACATAGAAACACAACAATCATATAGAGTATTTTTTGTATTGTTTTGCAACTGTCAAATGATTATTGAGTAAACTGAAAATTGCGTATGTCTGAACACTTAAAATAATATTGTCAATTAACCGAATATTGACTCAATTAAGTTTCATATCTGAACACAGTATTAAAGGAAAAGTGTGATATTTTACAAAGTCTTGATGAGGGAAAAACTATTAGGCAGGTTGCCGAAAAATTCCATGTTGCTAAATCAACGATTTGCGACATTAAAAAAATAAGGAGAAGATAACACAATTTATTTCGAATACCTGTAAATACCTATTTTAATAATTTAATATAATATGTAATTAAATATTATAGTTTATGGTTTTTTAATAAATCATAGTACAATGCATATATGTACATACAATTAAATTCACTTAGATTATTTCAATATTTTCACCTACTATAGTCCGGACAACTCGTTAATCCGACTGGCCCTAAAACTATATGTGTCCGGATTGTCGAAATTGCACTCTAGTTCTATGTAATGGCTTAAATAACTCATCAATTGTTAGCTCTCACAGAAGTCATTATAAATAAAAACAAAATATCACATTATTTAAATCAAAAGGAAGATAGTATTCATTAAACAGTATACACAATGTTTTTTGAAATTTGTTTAATACAACTTCCATAGAGTAGAAAAACAAGCACTTCTTTGTGCATCTGATATGATATAAATATGATACACTAAAGGTACAGTCACATTTGGCAAATATTTACTCAAACAAGCGTATTTGTTTGAAGTTGTTGTTTACTCCTACAAGAGTTATGCAAGATCAAACAGCATCAAATAAATTAAAACTAAATATTTGTTGTGCTTTGACCTAATTAAGAAAAGTACCTTAGTAACACACTAGTATAGAGTAGGGATGCGCATGTGAAAAAACATCGATGTTTACCAATACTTTTTTTCATTACTGTTTACATTCTGGTTCTTTGTTGAGTCCGATGTTCCCACCATTTTATGGTATTTAAAAGCGATCTTGTAAAGCTTGGGAAACTGTTATTTATATTATTTCCAAATATCCAACGGATTTTCGTTCAGTCTTCCAACAGGAGTCCTCAACTAAACTTAAAGTTCATCAGACAATATATCTTCAGTCTTGTTGCTTTTCCAATTTCTATGAACCAGTTTATAATGGCTAGTTCATAATGAAAAAGTATTTTCACTTTTATCGGATTTTTCTGAGTCAGATTTAATATCTTCATTTTGCAAAAGAATATTTTTCATTAATTCCTTGATCTTTGATACAGCATTGGCAACGGCTATTGCATCATTAAAGTGCATTTTTTTTGAATCGAGGGTCTAAAATGTTAGATATGTATACACGCTTATATACCAATATACGTTCTATATACAATTTGTCATTTCGATGTATCGAAAGAAAACATCGATGTTTTCCGATTGTTTAGGAGCAAAAAAAAAAAAAACATCGGATTATATCGATGTTTTTTGTCCATCCCTAGTATAGAGATATTTTCCTAAGGATTATATCCCTTGTTTGTGAATTTTATGAACATCAAACAATTGTTTTCATTTGGCAAAATAACGCATTTTAATGATAAATGCAAGACACATTTAAACAAACAAAGTTAATTGCACTTAATTTGCAATAAACTTACTTTCAAATAACCAATGTATGCGACTTGAAAAATAATTTAAATTAATGCACTGAGATTTAGAAAGTGAACAAAGCAAAGAAAACACAACACTAAAGACTTGAAAATATTTATACAATAATTAAAGAAAATAAAAGACTTTAAAGTTTTTCTTTTAACATGTAAGAAATAAAATTAAATATATGGAGAAATAATAATTTCCAACGGATGGACAGCAGCAATCAGGCAATTATGTTTTAGGATCATCAAGTTTACCTCAAAGTGAAATTTTAAATGACTTGCCTTTTCAATTAAATGGAATGGTATAATCTACAAATTTAAATCATTGATATTAAATTTAAATCAAACCCAAACGATTTATTTAAAATTATCCATCAGTAATCTATTTGCATTGGCAGGGGTCTACGCTTCATTAATAAAAACTCTTTACAAAGAATCCCAGTTGTCATAAAATAATAATTAATAATGTACACTTGTTACTCTTGTAACAAGTTTGTTTCATTATGATTTTCTTTTTTTTTATCTTAAATCTAAAAATTAGCAACTCATAATTATCAATCAACATAAATTAAGCATGAATCTTATTGGAAACCAATTTTTACTATATTTGCAAACAGCAACTACTCTTAGAACTGTAGAAACTAAATATGTAAAAAGGAGCCATACACAGCAAATCTAATTAGTTCAGTTGCAAAGAAGGTCTAAATGTATCAGAAAATATGAAACTAAGTAAATTTTATAATTCTAGGCAATTTTATGCTCATCCTAAGAACACCCCATAAACCAGGCAGTCAGCCAGCCACCTATCTCAGATACATAGACAATTATGTGTGTGTGTGTGTGTGTTGTGGTATACTTTCTAGTAGTCTATAGATAACTATTCTAAAAATATGTACGTATACTTTAGATTTAAATTTGTAACAATCAGAGTTTTGAAACTAAAACTAAAACCAAACCCAACAACCAGTCAACTAAACCAACAATATCCACCAATGGTATCAACAACAACAACAACAGCAGCTATGTCTTATATATTGTTGTTGTTTCTCTTCTTCTTCTTCGTCGTACTACACAATATTGTTGAAATATTGGAATGAGTACGAGTACAGGTTTGCATCCATCCAAACATCCAACTATCCAACCATCCATCCATACATTCATTTAACCACTTTAATGTATACGAGCCAATTCAGCTCAAACATTTAAGATGCATCATTTACATATTTACTGTGTTAAATTTGTTGTTGGGGTTTGTGTTGTAGTGCTGTGTTTCTCCTAGTTTCTGAGGGCTTCCAACAAACCAGAAACTCACTCATGGATAAATAAATGAATTTACTTTGAGACCACGTAATATAAACTCACACACACAGCCTACATATGTACATATATGTTTATAAGTAAAGTAAAATAAGTATAAGTAGATACAATTGCTGCAAAATGTTACTTAGTTACACTTATTGATATTTACTTGTTTACAGGAAGTGGCCACATTATTGTAAATACTCGTGCATTGCTAATCTGATCATAATATCCATATATAAGTATTACACTAATTTAATTAACCATACCGCCAAAACCGCTAAAATCCATGACACTGATACTTTTAAAAATGCCGCTCTATTGATCTGCTCCTATCATTACTTTATGTATATCAGATTGATGAATGTTCACACAATCATTTCGTTTTATGACCTGCTTTGTTGAAAGCCAGCATTTTACTTATGAAATATATTCCCTGGAGATAACTCTGTTGGCGTTCGTGTTGTGTTTATTTGAAAGCCGGTTAACGTCCTCTAGGGCTGTGTGTGGCGAAATTCAAATAAAAATTCTGAATCGGAGGCCTTCAGTCAGTCACTTAACAGACTGCATCTGTCACTATCACACCATTTCTTTATCTTCTTTCTTATCTCGGAATATACCTTTCTCTATCTTCCACCGCTTTCATTTTCATTTTTTTCTCTGGCCCCTCTTTTATTTATAATTTCAGGCAACTCAAAGGGATCAACTATTTGTATCAAAGTGAGCTGCGCTTTCAGACGCCGGCCTATTCAACTAAATTAAGCAAATTGATATATTTGGTCTTGTAAAATTAATGACAACTGGAATTTCCACAAATCTTAATTGAGAATTAAACTTTAAATTAAGGAAATTAATATGCCTATATATACTTGCGTTACTTTCTTTTGAAAGGGGAATAGTTGAAGAAGTAAAGGTGGTGAAAGAAGAAAGCTTTTTATATCACAACTCTGCCATTGCGCATTATGTTTGTTTTTAGTGCAGAATTGCAGCGCCTCTGATGATTATGTATTCTCACACATGATACCTAAGTTGGGCAATCCCTGTAAGCGCATCTACTTTTATGTTATGATTTGATGAATATAATAACACTAACTTGTTCCTTGTGTACTTTGCAAATGTGTGTATTCCAACATAAGTACGCTATACTTGCTCTACAGTATTCTTACCTCAACTTTAAATGTTAAAGATAAATATGCAAATATGCATACATACGAGTACTGTTGTAACCATTAGAAAATCAACTCTTTGGAAAATCTACTTATAATTTAAAGTTCTAACTTCATACAACAAGCAATTACTTTCTCTCTGTCATTAAGAGCAACAAATAAAAGTGCAACAAATTATAACTACATATTTTGTACGTGATTGCAAGTGCATCTTCATGTTCATCTCACAGATAATCTAGTTATTTCATTTCTACGAGTATGAGTGGTAAGATAGAAACCAAGACATACATATGTAGTATAAAATATTAAGACTAGGGACAAATCCAATTTGAAACATGTGCATATCTACAGAGATTTGCTGGAAATTGTAAAAATATTTGAGCATAACAATTTGTTTCTTGTTGTTAAATATTGACCAAAGATATTTGATTGATAGATTTTTTTTAGATTTTTTGTTCGCCTGGAATTTTTTAAATTTAATTTGTTTCCTTGTCTTTGGTTATTTTTTTTTTATTTACTTATTTATGCCAAGTTAAAAGTATGAACGCTTTATATGGTTGTAGCCTGGGTCTTGGAACTAAAAAACTAAATAAGAAAGAAAATATTTGTTGATACAGAGTTTTATAATCTGTATGATAAAAGTTTTGCCATTTTTGTCGGTAAATTAACTTTGCTTATTTTCACTTCAGTTGGTTTTTCAATTTCTTAGGAATTTTTTAGATGCAGTAAACTACTGGCCATTATAAAAACCTTTTTCAAATATCCTTTCCATTACTTATTCATATACAATAGCCATTGCATTTGTTCTAAACACCTTAAAGAAAATGTATTTCTTTCTTTCTTTTGAATTAAAATGAATTTCTTTCTCTTTTCACGAACTTGATTGCTTTTGTCGCAAATATTTATGATAAAAGCTTTTTTGTCTACAATAACGAAAGAAACAAAATATTGTTAATACAGTAAAAGTCCGATATAACGAATATAATTTTAAAATTTGAATTTTTTACATTTAAAAATTGGACAAATTTCATACTAGATAAAGAGTGTCCCAACTAGAACGCAATTTTTAAATTTGGCGCCATTCAAAGTGTCATTGTTTGACATTTGAACAATTGTTATTGTTTGCTAGTAGAAGATACGAGGTTAGTAAAAATGGTGCGTTACACGAATGAACAACGAATTCTAAATGTGAAATTGTTTTACCAAAATGGTGAAAGTTTTGCGGCTATAGTTCGCAAATTGCGATCAATTTGGGGTCACAATAATGCTCCAAAGTTGTGAAAAATTAAACAAAATGAAATGAACGACCATTAAGAGTAGCTCCAAAAAATCCCGGATCAATAAAAAATTAGGGAAAGGAAACTTTACTTTCGACCAGATTAAAAATCGTTAATAGAATTGCTTTAAAAGCCAAAGTCATAGAAAAGCACAAACATTGGAATGGGGCATGTAATGGCTTTAATAAGTACTAGAGTAAAGATAGGAGGAATAATCTCGCATCTTCATTGGATCTTGCAGTAAAAGATCGGGCGTCAGTTTGCAGACGCCTTCCGGCACCACGTTTGTGTTGTTTGCATAATTTTTTTTATTTGAACAAAATGTTTCCTGTAATTTTTTTTTTCATTTATATCTTTATTTTTAATCGGTTTTCGAACTGAAATCCTTCATGGCTTTATGGCTTTTATTAAATCCAAAAACACACTCCAATCAATTTCGTTCGTTATACCGGGATTTGTTTGTATCATATTATGAATGGTGTTTTGTTACATTAAATTCACCCCAGACATCCCCTTCACTTGCAAAGTTATGCCACTTTGTAATAAATAATTCACACATAACACTTTCCAACAATTAAGATTTTTTCCACTTACACTAACATTGCTTACCAGTAACTTAACAAACATTGAGGGTTAGAGTTTCTCCCTTTCATTTAAAACTTCATCGAAATATCTTCTTTTTTGCTGGATATTCTTTTTACTATCATCGAATCAAATGAGTATGAAACCACAAAAGCCAAAAAAAAAACTTCTCAACAACGCTCTTGGGTTTCTTTGGTATCAAGTAAAACAAAAACTAGCAAAAATTTAACTTTTGTTTTGTTGTGGCATATGGTGATGGTAAGAAGTAGTGGAGGAATGAGGGAGAGGATAGGATGTAGGATTAAGTAGTCGAAATATTTTGTTGCTTTTAATATTTTAATTATTATTTTCCATATACTACATAGCTCTTACTCTTCATCTCACTTTTACTAAAGTTTAAAACTAATTTTCAAAGAGGTTTTTCTTTGTCTTTTATTTTTAAAATGTTAGCAGGATTATTTTGTATGTGTGTGTGTGTGCAAGAAGAATGGTGACATCCCAGCATACCATTCTAGGAGCGCTCCGAAATAGGAGTCAGAAAAGAGTCCAACAAAGGAGCATTTTCGGAGCGAAAGAAAAAATTTGCTTGTTACTGTCCTGAGTCGGCACGCAGTATGACTCAGAAATTCCACTTAATTATGTGTGTACCAAAGCGTTGTTGTCCTGTTATTTGTGCTATGAGCAAAAAAAAGCATAGCTGTACCACACAAGAATGATAAAAACAAGATTACTCAGAGCCCATAAAAACCCTCATAAAAGACTCTTTTCTAACATTATATAAGAGCTCTTTCAGAGCCCAAGAAAAACCTCATAAAAGACTCTTTTCTGACATTATCTAAGAGCTCTTTCTGACGGATCGAATGTAATGACCCTCTTTTCTGAAGGTTTTCGGAGCAATTTTGATTGTTTTTTGGGCTCATAAAGAGCGTTAATGGTGCGAAAAATGTGTCAGAAAAGACTCTTTTCGGACTCATATGGCTTGCTGGGTTGTGTAGTAAATTTGTGTGCTTGTAGTTGTACGTACATATTTAATGTTTTTACAAGTTCTTTTGTAAAGATCTTAAAAACTTTTTGCTAAATATTTTCTATAAATTTAAATAAACCATTGCTATTATTAAGTAAGAGAACTCAAAACAAAAATTTAGCTAGAGTTTATTGTTTTAAATAAATACTAGTATTAATGTTTTTAAAACGTTGTGAGAATTTGCGAAGAATATTTTCAGATGTTTTTGTTATTTATGTTTATAACGATTGAATTTTTTGGTTAGTTGTTCGTTTTAATCTAAATTACACTTACAAACTTTTACATACACTTACTTATAACAATAATACATAATGATGAAAGATTAAAAGTAGAAAATTCATTGTTTACCTTCATTTAGCTAAGAAGTTGCGATGATTTGAATAAATTTTACAATTATTTAAAAGTCATTGTTTAAGTTCAACTATTCAACATGATGAGACACTGCTTAAAGGTTAATTAAAGCCTAACCCTGTTGTTAGATTAAAAAAAATATACGAATCCTGTCTTAAGAGACCATTTGGTCCAAATTACGTTCATACAAATTAAATACTATTTTCGCATGCAATATGATTAAATATTTAATTTTTTTTTTTAAAGAGAAGTAACACTCAGGCAATAATATGCCTAAATGTGTTACTTTCTTTGGAAAGGGGATAGTTGAAGAAGTAAAGGTGGTGAAAGAAGAAAGCTCTGCAATTGCGCATAATGTTTGTTTTTAGTGCAGAATTGCAGCGCCTCTGGTGGTGAGTAGGCGCATTAATGTTAAAGCTTGATTCTATAGCCTTTATTTAATTATTTTAGTTCGGTGGCGTTTGAAAGCTATACCGCCGAAGGAGGACGCTGTGATAAATATTAGTTATGATAGATAGAAGAAAACTAATAATTATCAGAAACTGATGTTGTTTAAGTGGCTGGGAATCGATCCCGGGCTACTAATACCAACTCATGCTTAATGATCAAATGCGCTAACCAATTGAGCTACAGCATCCTGCTGAATTTACAATACCAAACTGCTTAGAAGAACTATAAACGGTTTTTTGTAAACTTTGTTAATTTTGGTTGTGTCTTTTGGACTTGAGAGTGGTTTACACAGACAGACAGATAGACAGACAGACAGACGGAGATGGCTCAATTGACATAGAATTTCGTAAGGACCAAGAATATATATACTTTATGGGGTCTCAGTTGAGTATTTCTCAGTGTTACACACGAAATGATAAACTTATATACTTATACCCTCATTCACCTCTTATGGTGGTGGAGGTTATAAAAATTCACTAAATGGACCTAATCTAACAGCAGGGTTAATAATATTTTCTTACTTTTGCAGAAATGCCTCTTTTATTATATGACCAGGGGTCGGATGTACATATATGCAAATGCCTCCTGTTTTAATTCATTCTGTATTAAATATTAACCCGCTGGCCCACGATGTCGAACGATAACGTTCGCTTAGATAAGACTTAAGACACAAACCTGATTGTGGAATAAACAAACTTGATTGAGTAAAAAATAGATACGATAAAAAGTTTGTGTCTTAAGTCTTATCTAAGCGAGCGTTATCGTTTTGCAAATCTTTATTTGTTCATTCAATATAATTATTTATGTAAATATTCTTATTAATCTATTCGATAATATTCGAAATAATTTTATAAATTTATTTATGAAACATTATTTTTAATTAAAATTTGATAAATAATAAAACACATTACAAGTATTAAATAATATGTGACTTCTACGTGTATAAATTTAACATCATATACAAATATTTGTACAAATTTGTCATAAATGCGTTGTTGTTTTTGGGGGGGTTTTTTTTAAATGTCCCAAATCCATAATTGTGGAGCACGTAACAATAAAATAATGAAAAAAATAGCGAGAACAAAAAAAAAAAGAATTATTTTAACCCACGCATTTTATACAAAGTTCGAATATGTATAAACGTACATACGAGTATGTAGAAATTTATGCAAAAATTATTAGCAGCGAAAAAAAAAACAAAGAAAACACATACCGGTTGTGTAGAGTTCTATAAATAAGTAAATAAAATATAGTAAGTAAGAAATGTTTTATACTTTTTTTTATCATTTTATTTTATAATACTATAAATTTGTAAATTTGTATTTGAAATGCAAGTGTTCAAGCCATTCATCAATTCGATTACTGCGATACAAATAATAAATATTTTATTTAGTGTATTACGACTTTTTAATACTCTACTTCTTCTGTCTTTATAAGTGCATATTTTGCTCATAAGCGACAAGAGAAAAATCATTTGATCATTCCGTTTTTTTACCCATTTTTTGTTCTTAATTAAAGTTAGTTATAGAATTGCAATCGGAACTATGTTTTTGAGCTTTGGCCCTCCGATCACATATGCGCAATATAAATCAATCACACATACATAGATCGAAGAAAAGGCCAAACTTATATACAGACCAGATACGTATGTATGTATATGTACATTTATGAAATACAGAAATCCTACTAATACTAAAATCTTAAATACTTTAGAACTGCTGAAATAAATTTTTCAATAAATTGTCATATTTTAATTCACATACTCGTACGTGATTAATTCCTAAACTTCACGCCGATTTTAAAACAGTTTATGGAATAACATCTTTTAATATTTTACAATTTTCCTAATAGTGAATACGATTTGAGCTAGTGTAGGGTGTAGAATTTAATAACCACTCATTTTGTAATTACTGTTTTAGAATTTTTTAGTAGCTGTCAGTTTAGTCGATGATTAAGAGGAAATGGAATAATAAAAAATGTCAATAGTGCGAGGATAGTATTAAAAGAGTTTTACCCAAAAATAACAGATACAATTGTAAAAGTAAGTATTTGTTTCGCCGCAACAAAAACTTAAATTAAACCTTGTGATCTGCTTCCAAAAGAAAAGTTTCCATATATATACATTTTGCTATATAGTACCCATGGTGTAATTATACAAGGTGAGTGCAAATCGGCAAGAAATACAATACAATACAGAAACAACAGGCATTTTGTTTGTGTAAAATAATGTACTATTGTCAAAAACATTACAAAAAGTTGTACTTTTGACATAAGTAAAGTGTAAACAAAGTCTGTCAGCTGTGCTACTGCACTCACCTTCTATAATTACACCATGTGAATGAAACATAAAAATAACTAGCAACGAATATGGAATTTATTGTCTCGTACATATGTTGTCAGTTAAACCTTTTTGAGGCTACATTTAAAAACTATTTTTTATTTTAAGTTAAAAAAATATTTTACGTACAATTATGTATGCTCTCATCAATCTAGGATCGTTCGATTATTAAAAAAAAGTAAACCATTTGTAGAACAATCAACGGAACCATTTACTTTTACCATTGATGAAAATATTTTCATGTCATCGGCACAGTTTTGATCTAAATTTGATAATTCACTAAAACTAGGAAAACCAAATATATTCTCTAATATTGAAAATTAATTTGTGAACACAAAACAAAGAAATCAAATTAAAGTTAAAATGCTAAATGCATTAATAAATGTTCGATGTTTTTTAAAAAGACTACATCAATGTTGTCACGATTTTCAAATTTCCTAGACATTTATATTTATAGATATTTATGCTAATCGTAGTTCCGATTCTTTTGAGAATGAACAAATTATAATGCCTAATTTATAATTATAGATGTTTGAAAAACTAAAAAGTTTTTAAATGCACTTAAAAATAAGATTTGTTGGGTGGATCCAGCGCTGCCAGAAGTAAGATTTTACCGTATTTTTAAGATTTTTTAACCGAAAAAAAATTTAATATTTTTTCCCCAAAAAAAAAGATTTTTTGTTTTGTCTAGACGAGGGTTAGGTTCAATTAAAAAAATCTTCTTTGCTCCCATTTGAAAAACTTTAAACTAATCGATCTCAAAAAATGTACAATTTAGTATAAGAAAATTAATTTTTGTTGTTATTTTTTTTTGGTTAGTGTTAAATAAAATATGAATAGTTTTTATTATTTATAATAAAAAAGTACTTATTTTCAAAAATAAGATTTTTTCCTCAAAAATAAGACTTTTTCTTTTTTTTTGGCGAAATTAAGATTTTTTGCTGAAAATTTCTGGCAGCCCTGGGTGGGTCTTATATTATTCTTTAAAACATAATCAATGCTAAATTTTTAGCTTAGCGGATGACGAAACCGATTGAAAATTATTAAATTAGTTAAACAACAAAGTTTTTTTTTTAAATGGGATTTAAATCACAAATATTTAAGATGTCAAAAAAAACTTTTTTGTTTAAATAATTTAATAATTTTCAATCGGTTTCGTCATCCGCAAAACAAATAAAGTTTGATAGCTCGCTTATTACTCGAAATGGATGAACAAGTCATTACTCCTTTATTGCTCGATTATGGATTACTCCATATATTTTGTACTGGGTATTTTCTACTTGTTATAAATTATTTTAATATTTTCTTATGTTAAAAATTTTCATATACTTTTTCCTATGATAAATAATTTGAAATTTATAAAATCAAAATTGCATTTAAAAAAAAAAAAATTTTAAAAGACCTTACTAAAATATTAATAATAAAAAAGGTCAAATAAAACTATAATAAGAAATAATTAAATTAATATTGTTTCAAGATCTTGATGAGTATTTATTCAAATAGGTTTCATTAGTTGAATCAAATACTGTGAAGCCGTTTATTCTGAAGCATATTTCTGTATGTTTCTAATCTTTAAGTAACTTTCCAGCAGACACACGCAAAATATTTCAAATCAATTCTACAAACAACCAGTCATCAGTCCACCATATCAAGTAAAACAACACCAACAATCATTTGCACATTTATATGTTTTGATGTCAGAATATTTGCAATTCACAAATTATTGTACAATTTTATTTGTATGCTGATCTCAATACATCAAGTTTTGAACACCAGTAAATGCAGTAATTGATATAAAATTTCTATATAATTTAGACAAAGCTTATAATATTTTTTGTGTACAAGTATAAACCTGGGATGTTGTCCAGTTAAATTGAATAAAATATATATTATTTCTAATGTTGCTAAATCAGTAAGACACATTCACATGCATTTTGTAAAGTTTATATGGATGAAGACAATTTGATAGGTACTCGTATTTATAGTATTGTAAAAAGACATGCTATAAGAAATGATTAACCAATGCAATGTGGTTAAATTTTCAATGAAAATATTCCAATGAATTTGTTAAGTGTTTTTTTTTTATTAAGAAAAATAAATAAACAATAATACTCATACAGAAAGAATGTTTGACCAGAATGAATAAATATGAACAAAAGAAAATACATGTGTAGAAGTAATAATTTCGAAATAAAATTATGATTGTTTTATTATTTTATAATGAATTTGGTCTAAAATAACACGCAATGTTTGCTTTAACCAAGTAAAGCCTGATAAAAAACAAGTAAGAAAGTATAGTCGGCCAAGCCATAAAGTACGCTACACCCAGTATATGTAAAAAAAGGTTTTTCAGAAATGGGCATCATTATATGGGAGATATAAACTATTATGGACCGATCATACAAAAAGTGTCATGATTTCTGTGAATATAAATATTATATGTGTTATAGGGGAGAGGGGGACCCTTAGAACACTTTTTGCTTTCAATAAAAATTTATATTTTTGAATTATTGAATTTTTACATAATTTAACTAATATACATAAATTGAAATAAACTTTAGCTTAAGACTACAAGTAACTTATTTTTATTTCGATTTATATTTTTTTTTAAATGTGCCCGCCATATGGGGCAGCTTTGAACTAGGCTGGGGCAGTTTCGAACGGAAATTTTTTCTTATAGCGATTATGTCCAAAAATAACATAAACAGTTCTATTTTTTATATATTTAATAAATTCGATTTATTTATTAAGAAAAACATAAACATTAACAATTAAAAAATAAAAAAAAATTCAGATCAAAAATAAGTTTTATATTATTAAGACGGAAAAGGCCTTGTTTCCTTTAAAACATCATGATCAGCATTGGGTTCATCATTTTCGGAAAATAAGAGATAATCAACAATGTTTGGTACTTCGGTTGATAAATTAACATGTTCAAAGGTGACCCCTTTTTCTTTGTTCAAACCTGAACTGGCATGCCATTTCACGGAAATTTATAATAAATATTTTTTTTTACATAAATATCAAATAACTTAGCTTAATTTTGTTTGAAATGAATTTTGGACTGCAATAAATTTCTTTCACGAAATATAACGATCACTGAATACTTCTTACACTCTTACAAAAAAAAATAAAAAAAAAAAAAATTACAATGGGACTGAAAAAACTAGCATAAGTTGTTAACGTTGCTAGAAAACAAGGTTGCCATGTGAAAAACTCGGTTAAGGGTTGGAAAAAATGTTAAACTGAGATTTTATCAACATAGTTCAAAGGTGCCCCGGGTATAAACGTGCCCCCTCTCCCCTACTTTATCTCGAAATAAATACTTTTAAAAGATTTATGGAGCTTAAATTGAATTACAGAGAGAGTCTTATATGGGAGCTTGAACTAATTATTGACCGACCATTAAAAAATTAGGTGTCATTATTTCTGTATATAAGAAACTTATTTGTGTCGAATTTTATTTGGATTCCAACATTTTTGAGAGAGTTCTGCTCTTTAAAGTGATTTTCGGAAGTGGGTCTATATGGGAGCTATGCTCAATTATGGACCAATCTGCACAAAATTTGTAGATGTGATTTGGCTTTATTTAACACTCATTTGTGATAAAATTTGTTTGGAGACTTGCACATTTCAAATATTTATGATCGTTAAACCCCTATTCGAGAGGATATTTGTATGGCGGCCAGGTGAAATAATAGACCGATTTCCACCAGTTTCAATCCCATCCATCCTTGGGCAGAAAAAATATTATGTATCAAATTTTATCGAAATATCTTCATAATTGCGAACTGTACTCTGCGCACAGGCTTTACATGGACAGCAAGCCAGACGGACGGACATCGTTTAATCGACTCAGAAAGTGATTCTGAGTCGAACGGTATACTTTCAAAACCACTATTTTAGGGCTTTACAAACATCAGCACAAATCTAATATACACTCCCCACTGTGGTGGTGTAGGGTATAAAAACTATGCCTGATACAAAGAACCTGATAATGAGAAATTAATGGGAATTTTTACTCACAATAAACTTAATTTATACTCGTCATTACAATTGCGCTGTGCTGTTTATCTTATTTCAAGAAATTAATTTTCTTTGTGCTCTTACCAAAGTTATTAAACAAGACTGGTAAATATCCGTGATATGATTTAAATATATAATGTATGCATGCCACTTGATTGCCTGGGTTAAAATAATAGTAATAATATTAATAAGCAGCGTCTATGTAGCCAGTAAATGAAGAAATGGGGGCGTTTTAATTTGCCGACATACCAAAACTACTGCTAATATTAAAAGCTCACGCACATTATAAACACAAGTATGTGTGTATATAATAAACCTTCCCACAAAATTTATATTTGCTTTGGATGTGTTTTATTTTGTTCATTAGCAGGGTATCATAAATATCAGATTTTAACCTTTTAAATAAAACTTACCTTCTGGAGTAGTTCTCTAACAAGCACTAATCATGTGTGTCGATTGCAAAATAACCAAGTAATACGCATTATACCAAATGGTATGCCAACACTACTAGTTTACGCATTTTTTTTTTATAAAGTTTTACACAACTTTGGCATACAAAAATTTGGTAAATGCTGTAAAGAATTTGGTTTTTGAAATATATTTAATTTAATGTCTGAAAGATGGCATATTTTAACTTTTTTAAAAAATAATGTCTTAATAGTAACAAAAATTAAAAAAGATTTTGGTAATTAGTTAAGCTTTAGGTCTTTTTTGTAAAAAATTTAAATATTATTTCAATATTTCGCTACTCTTTGAGTAGCTTCTTCAGGAAAAATTTAATTTTTTATAAATTAATTTAAATTTTTTATAAACAAGACCTAAAGCTTAAATAAATTAAATAATTGCAACCTTCTCAATAAACAAAATAAGACCCATCAATAGCAAATATATTGTTTGAGGGCCGTACTTGAACTTGAACACATACCGAAATTAGAAGAAAACAGAGTACAAAAAACATTTCATAGTTATTTGTCAGCATGTAATTACAAGTTTGGTTAACCCTTATGTAACTCACAAGGTACAAGGGCACCTACATATTAGGTTTTGAAATGAATATGTTTTTTTTTAGAAATTGGCAACCAACTTTTGATATTTTATTATATTTAAACGTTAAACGTTAACATTTAAAATTTTGTTGCAAAATGGATTGTTTTCCAAAAGATTTGTATCAAGGAGGTACCCGCGGGTACCTTATCGTACAAAACATGGAGTTTTATTTGTCAATCACATAAGGGTTAGCAGCTTGTAATACACTAAATGATCATAATATCCGCGGCAATATAGGTATTTTTGTCGACAGTCAGGCGGCACTCCTCTCACTGAATGCCTACACAATTTCATCCTCACTAGTCAGGCAATGTAGGAATTCTCTGTCAAGGCTAGGTCGTCTATTTGATATTATTTTGGTTAGGTACCTGCGCACAGGGACCACTACGGCATTGAACGGGCAGGCGAACTAGCCAGAATGGGATCTGCCTTAGATATCTCCAATGCGGTCTCAGTAGCAATTCCACTGGGGACTATCAAAGGCATCACCTTCAGACATTTTCTTACAAAGGCCGAGTATATATAGTATATTGATGTGGCCATCTTTTAACGAGAAACGTACTTTGCAACTGATAACCCGGAATAGAAAGGATATATGAAGGTTGCTGGCAGTATTAATGGGACACTGGGCGTTAGGCAAGCACGCTAATCGCCTGGGACTCTCTTTTAACGACGACAATGGGTAGTTGTAAGGATAGGGAAAAAGAGGAAACGATTTTCCACCATCTCTGCATATGCCCAGCCCTGAGTGTCAAGAGACATAAATTTATGGGAAACTATACATTGAACAACCTTGGTGAGGTAGCCGGGTTAAAACTCAATTACCTACTAAGATATCTAACAGCTACGCTTGGGTTTAGAAAGCACGACTTTTTGTACACATTTTAGTAACATTATGATGTAACCGACATTAAATCTGGCGCGTGGTGTGGTCTTATTAAAACGGGGTCCCTTCGACTCTATCTAAGTGTTCGCACGTAGTGAACTACCACGTAAACCAACCAACCAACCAACCTCATAAGGGTTAAGTACGTACGTACATGCAACAAATTATACGAACAAATATATTACTATACATACTAGCTAAAGTCCGGCGTGTTTCACTACCCCCATCGTTTATTTTGTAATTATTATCCACACTTTTTCTTTTACATATGCATGAGATTAGTTTTTGTTCTACATTTTGAAGGGCAATCCGACAATAAATCATTTCATTGCTATGTTGATCTTCTTGATGATGACCATCGATTACAGGTCATATTTTTCCACAATTGGATAAATAATATTTAAATGTTATTAAAACATTTGTATTATTCAAGATGTACGAATTTTAGTACTAAATTGTATTGGCGAAACTAAGTCGCAATTTACGCTAATCAATTCATTAAGCTAAGCTGATTATGTTTTAAATAATGATACATAATAATATACTTAGCTAAAAAAAAATATCTTTTAGATAATGGTGAAGGGAAGATAAGACGAGTACACACTTGATGCTACAATGTGCATATACACCTACTTCTGTTGGTAATTTTTATTTTTTTTTTATTATTTATTAATTAACATATTTAGAAATTTAATTATTACAAAAAATTAATGCCTCAGCGTCCATAGGGACATTTTTGAGGCCAGTTGGCAAATAGTTTAAAAGCTTATCAAATTATTAAATAAGTATTTTTGAATTGAATTGAATTGAAAATATATACATACATACATAGTTAGAATATGTCAGGTAACCATCTTTTTGACACATATATACATGTTAAAATAACTAAGTTAAAGGACAGTTATTTGAACTTCCGAGCTTTCTTCTTATTGTATTGTACATACATACATACATATGTATGTGTATATAGTCTAGTACTAGTATGTCTAATCTATTAAAGTATCTAACAAATATAACCTATTGTACGTTTCTAATTTTTCTACATTATTCCATTGTCTGTGAGATCCCTTTTTATAAAAGTATTTCATCCATCAACTTACATTCAATTAAACAGTACAGATTTTTTAGGCGCGTGAAATCATACTGTTGTTATTATTGCGGTTAAAAACATTTTTTTTTTTTTGAAAATTACACACTCTGATACATATTTTAAGCATTAAAGTTGTTTCCCTTTTCTTTGTTCCTTTGGCACAAAGAGTAAATTTCAAAAGCCATTATACATTTTAACACAGATACAAGAATGAAAAAGTTGAATGTGATGTGTGTGTGTGTGTTTGTTTGTTAGAAAGACTCAAATCCGTTTTAGATTTTTTGTGTGGTTTGGCCTACTTTTTTTTTTGTTCATGCCACAGAATATGGAACGAAAAAATATCAATTTAATAAAGAAACGAAAACAAATTTATTGAATAAATGATAATATGTAATATTGAATGAATGTTTTATTATTTGTATTTATATGACAATATGAGTCAGATTACTTTATAACTCTGTGTGTAATATTTTGTGAATTTGTATATACCAGGGATGGGAAATAAAATGAAATAGTACCTTTTAGAAGTTTAATTATCATGAGGTATAATTAATAATTTTAAATCAATTGGTAATATTAATTATTTGAAGTTTTCCTAATATGGATTTAAAGGTTAACAGCCTCCTATACAAAACGCAGTATGTTACTACGACTTAAATAATTAACATTATATAAGTGTTATTATCGTTTATGTTTGTTTCAAGAAATTAAGGTCTTTTAAATATGAATATTTTTTCTTGTAGCTCTCAGTGAGTCTCTCATTTTACTTTACACTTTATTAATAGGATCTAAAATACTCCTCTCCAATATTAGTTCTGTTTTTGCCATCATTATATATCCAGAATATACATACATACCTATAGTTTTGAAGAAAAGTCAAAGAATAATAGTCTGGTTTCAGTTTCGCATTTATGCCAGAAAGCTCTGCAGACTCAGAATCGCTTGATGATATTTTTGATACTGACGAATCAACCAATCAATAAGAACGAAACCTATTGTAGAAATCAATAGATTATTTTATCTAGTTATAGTTTAATTATTGGGAGAACACTAAAGCTGGATTCACCCATTCGTTTTAAATAAAATATTTGTTCGCACAAAGTTTTTTTTTATATAAAATTTGATGTCTGTCTCTCTTTTTGAGAGAGAGAATTTTTGTTACAAACAACTCTTTAATTGGTTTAATTTAATATTTTTTCTGGACAAAAATGAACTAATTTGCCAATCATGTCGTTACATTTCTATCTGTGGTGTTTGTGAAATTAACAGCCCAATCATGAATAAAAAATCCGCGGGAGTTTTTTCCCTTTTTATTTTTTGTAACATTGAATTTGAATAGGAAAAATGGGAAAAGGAAGAAAACTCTCGCGGAATTCTTGTTCATGATTGGGCTGTCAGTTATTCATTTCATTTATTATTTTGTTTAAAAAATTTTGTTCGGAAGAAATGGGTGGTGCCCACCTTAGGAATTGTTGGTAATAAAAAAATTCTTAAAATGCCGTTTTATCACATGTTCCAATAAATGTTTATCCAGTCCGGTAAGGCGAAAATACCGACAGAATTTTAAATCATCTTTTCCTATTTTAATTTATTATTTAAAACTATTATTTTATTTATATTATTTTATATTTTTATTTATTCATTTAACATTATTGTTATTTTTATTTTATTTTTACAGGGTGTGACTTCAAAAAAATATACATATATTCAATTTCAAACACATCTTTTTAATTGTTTGAATTTAATTCCACTTAATAAATTGGTGAGTAATTTTTTTATTTTCGTGATGATAAAAAATTTTAACTATTTAAAATCAATCTAAAGGGATTTCCTAAGAGAATTTCCTTAAATTTACCGTTTAACCCCAACTCAATGAAATGATATAAAGCAGAAATGTTGCAATTCAATACAAACACCCTTTAGATAGCTAGTTTAACTATTTTTATTAACATTCTTGCCTTTGATTTATTAAGTTATAAAAAACGTACCCAAACCTATGTTAAACTCGATTTCGTGAAAAATTATTGGCATTTTTACACTCTTCCCCCAGGAAAACGTCAAATCACAGAAGTGTTAACAAAACGACATTGATTTGCCTTAACCTTAGCCCATAAGGTCTTTATTGTGCATCAAATAATACCCTAAGCGGATGATAAAACAATCCTGGCAGCATGAGCAGAATCTTTGTAGACATGATTAAAATAATCATAACAGCACATTGAATGATTTTAGACACATTATATGATGGGAATTTCTAGGAAGAATATTTTTGGCCAAAATATCACCCATATTATTTTACAAATCTTAATACACACACAAAATATTGAGAAAAAAACACATAATGTCAAACTTTTACTTTACATTTATTTATTCATCTAATATTTTAACCTTAAAACACATAATTCATTGATTCACAAAAAGAAGCCGAAAAGTTATTTCAACTGTTCCATTTTCTAAACTAAAGTTTTGTACATACTGTTGTCAGATGTTACAAAGTAGTTCGAAAAATGTTCAGAAAATGCCTAACAACCGTTTGAACTTAAAATTTTTGTCTTCCAAGGTTGTAAGAAAAAGCATTTTCAGTACATTGTAAGACAAAAATATTGTCAGACATCTAACAATCGTGTAAACACAGTTTTTTTGTCATTGTAAGATTGTTTTAAGACAATTATCAAACAATTTTAATTGTCATATGTACAAAGTTTGTATCTGTCAATGGCAGCATTGTCAGAGATACATAAATAAATAAACAAACAAAAGTGTGTATTAATAACATTTTGGAAGAAGGTGAAGAAAATTAAAGACTAAAATTAAAGAAAATAATAAATGGATAGCGACATATCTATTGATGATTTCTGTTTCATAGAGTGCAGCTATAAGCCAATTGCATTGAATTGTCCTATTCAGTCGCCAACAGGCAACAAAAGGTCAAGGCTGAAACAAAAATTCTATCGCAAAAAGATAGAAACCGTGTGGTTACATGAAAGTATTATCAAACTTATCGAGGAAATTGAGGCACGGCGTAGTTTATGGGATAATGGTTGCGTTGAATATAAACTTTTCAAGTTTATGGCAAGAGATCACAGATTCCATACAGTTAAATAATAATGAATGCAAAGGAAAATTGGCAAATGTGCGCATCTTATTCCAGCTTTCGCTGAAGCACCTAATCCTTCACCCAAACTTTGCGGCGTTATTTTGTTATATTGTTTTCGTTCTCGCTACTTTCTAGGACATATGCAGATAAAATTGTTTCAATTGCTGTTTTTTCTTCCATAACAATATTTAAAATTTTTAAACGCACACACAATGCCTCACAACGAATTTGACAATCTTTGCCACAAAACAATCTGACAACCGTTTGAACTGACAATTTCGGTTGACAGATAAATTCATGCTGTGACAATTGTGTACTAATGATATTGTAAGGTTTTCCTACAGTCGTCTAAACTGGCAATTTACCTTTTGCTAACAATTTTTCAATGTCAGTACATTGCTAGATCTGACAACATTGTATGAACTGGCAACCGTCTATACATAGCTTAAATCTTTTTTCAGTTTTAAATATGTATTTAAAAAATATTGCTGTTTCGATTGGAAAATATCATATTCATATTCAAAACCCATTTGATACTTTTAAATAATTTTGTGTATTTTATGTATCAGGTAAATTAAACACATTCCTGTATGCTCAAATAACCTTGTGCTATTTGCTAAAGATAAAATATTTTCTGTAGAAAATCTTCAAAGAATCTACGGAATCTTCGGTATAACTGTTTTTTGCACAGAAAATCTTCAGTTTATTAATAATTTTAGTGTTTAAAGAGCATATTTCCGGTAATCTGTCCCGAACTTTTTAATAAATTTGTAATTTTTGCATAAAAATATAAAGAAAAACTTCCAAAATATATGAAATTTTTTTAACTTTTAACATTTTGATCGATGGTTCTCAAAAAATTTTGCAAATTCAATTTACATGTTTTCATAACAATTGTAGAATTAATTCTAGTTATTTAACAATTTGTTAAAAGAATAATAAAAAACTATATATGTACATACATATGTACATATGTATGATGAATACATAATTTGGTTTAACAGATTTCTCAAAAGGGGCAGCTTCATTATTCAAATAAGTCACGTAATTTTCATTTAAGTTTTGATATGAATAACTGTAAGTGCATGGTGTAATTATACAAGGTGAGTGCAAATCGGCAACAAATACAACACAATACAGAAACAACAGGCATTTTGTTTGTGTAAAATAATGTACGAGTACCACTGTCAAAAACACTTCAGAAAGTTATACTTTTGACATAAGTAAATTGTAAACAAAATTAGTTAGCTGTGCTACTGCACTCACCTTGTATAGTTACACCATGTGTAAGTGTTTGTATGATAGAGCGAGAGAGAGTTAGACATTTCTTATGAATTCATTAACATGAACAAACAAGAGACACACGAGTTTAGCAAACTTCACACAAAAAGAAAATAATTATTGCCAAAAATAAAAATTAAATCCAAAAAAGAAGAAATAACAAAATTTAGTTAAGCCAACCAATTTAAATAAAACACAATTCAAATAAAACGCAAACTTTAGTCAACAATCTAAAAGAAAATAGCCATTATTAAAACATTTATGAGCATGAATACCTACTATGTACATATGTATGTATGTGCATACATTTGTATGAATAAACATTTGGTTTTAAGTTTACTTTTAAATACAAGTTGACACTTTATTCGCATGTATAGCACAAACAAACAAACAAGCACGTCTTAGTAGTCATCACCTTTGTCATAATAGTCATCATACTCAACGGTAGTGTGTATTAATTATTTATTTGCAATTGTCTGCAAATATATTTCCGTTACACTTTTTAGACAACATCAAAAAAAAAAGCTTAAAGGCAACAATAGCTACATAAACACATACATATTCGTTTGTATGTATGTATGTACATACATACATACCAGCAACTGCCTGTTTGCTTCCTATTGAAATGAGAATTATTGAGTTTACTGGGACATTCATATATTGCTTGTTTACCCTTTTTTGGTGCATAAAATTCACTTTAGGAAAATTTTATGTGTGTTTTTCATTGTAAACACTTGACTTTACTTTCAGTCTTATCTGCTTAATGTACTCGTATGACAATGTATGTATGTATGTATGAGTACATATGAACTGCTTTTTTGACTTCATATATTTTAGAACTACGAGTACTTTGAAGCTTCTCTTTTTATACGAAGAGATGCTCGAACCCAACCTGAGGTAAATATTTGATAAAGGAACTTTAATTATATCGTCAACTAAAATATAAAATGGTATTACCATAGAAATAAATATGTTACTTAGTTTAAAAGTGCAGGCACTTACACTGATACTTTTTAAAATTATTTGTATTTATTATTTACCTTTCTAATACAACATGATACAATATCTTATAAATTACAGTATTAGAATTCGATAAGTTATTATAAATTTTAGGGTACAATCTTATCAAAACATAAGTAAGTTTTTAAATATTATTGCGTTGCTAATAAATTGTAGGTTCGGGGGAAGATGGTTCCAGAGATGTATAGTAAAAATAAAAAAATGATGCAATGATGCTGTATCGCGATACATAAAAGTCCTGATGGAGTTATTTCTTGGTGATGAGGTAAATGTTATATTTGCATATATATATGTAAGTAGTTGGGTTTTTAGTAGTGATAATTTTGTGCTGATACACGATATTCTTATGTTTCAAATAGCCAACAATAGAGATTCCAATGACAGTATAAGGCTACACTTTCAAATCTTCTTAAACCATATACAATTATAGTGAGTTATATAATTATACGTTGTATTTATTTTCCTCTTGTCATTAACACATTTTAGATGCATAAAGGAGTGTGGGTATTAGATATGTTTTAGCTAACAAAATTTTTACCTTTGGTGGTGTGAAATTATGACTTGACCATAAACTCCTTAGTATACCATATGTTCTGCCACAAACTTTATTAATATCCCAGTAAAAAATGTGCTCCAAAAGGAGCAGGTTTTATGTATGAATAAATACCTCAAATCGCTTCAAACCTGCTGATGGGATGCATGACTTTTCTATGAGGTGTTCCCGGTTTGGAGGACTACTTTCTGCTGACAATAAGCGCTTCTGTTAACCTAATCAAACATGCAAATAAAGCACTTTCCTAAAGTGTTTTACGTCACTTTGCACACACCAATCAAAGAACAAATTCTATCTGAATGTTTTTGCTTAAGAAAAATTCATAGTAACTGAGAAGCGCGATATTCGTTTTGTAATTGACCTTCGTTGTCATACGTAAATCTGTAGGCTATAATTTAATTTTTGTTTTTTCGCTTAAAAACCTTCTTCGTTGTCAGCACTAAAAAAGCTTCTTTTTGTATATTTTATTCATAAGCATTTACTGCTTCAAAAGAGCGCTTTTATTGAAGCGCTCGATTATGCGCTTTTTCTCTTAAGTGCTTCAAAAAAAACACGAATTTTTTTTACTGGGATGTTCTGTCCAGGTGAGCGAACAGTTAAAAACTATACCAAGATTACTAACAGATTTCACCAACTCAATTTTGGTATCTCCAAGAAAAATATTTCTTACGAAATTTAAAGTCAAAACAAAAAAAATTATTCATATGTCCCTCATTACCTTGGGCCTTATATGATATATGTAGTACATTCATATAATAAACTTTGTTTTTATACCGCTTTTAATAAAAGTTCGAAATTTACATTTAGCGCGAGAAATTAGTTTGAACGAAATGAAACTAGCCCATCATTCTGCGCAGTCAACATGCTAACATTGATAACAAGGAAAGATCGTATGACTTTTTCTCTTAAGTTAGAATTAATTAAAATAGGTTTTTATTTTTCAGGAAACGATATGTAAATATCCTCATTATGTAAAGTACACTTACTTTTTCAAAAATAAACTACAAGAACATATATGTACATATATACAGTGGGAAGCAAAACTGTCCGGATGTTTTGCATTAAGGAAGTAAGTTAATGAAAATAATACAAATATAAGTATAATATCATCTATATGTATTTTTTTTTATTTAATTGTGATAAATTTGTTGCAAAATAATTATTCATACCGTATTGCTGGAAATTTAAATTTGAGTAAATCCACGGCAAATGATATAAAAAACGGCATAATATAGCTCGCAGTAATAACCAAGGGGGTCGACAAAGACTGTTTTGTGATGGTGATGCCCGGCAGATGGAACGTTTGCTACATAATAAGGACATCAAGACCACGTAAAATGCTGCAAAAAGTATTGTTAAGAATGTCAGTTCCTGGACGTGCATTAAATATAATTGGTTTAGTAGCCAGTGTGAAAAAGAAAAAGCAAGCACTTTCCGATAGAAATGTGAAAAAACGCCTTCATTTCTGTAAAACTCACAAAAATTGGACAGTAGATGACTGGAAAGGGGTTATTTGGAGCGATGAAATGAAAGTCAACCGATACCAGTCTGATGAAAAAGAATACTATTGGCATAGGCCGCATGAGCGCATCATTACCTTAATTCCTTAATGCAAAACATTCGGATAGTTTGGCTCCCCACTGTATATATACATATATTTACTGCCGTATTTATAAAAAATAAAGTAGACTTGAAGTGTGCTTTTAGACAAAATTTTCATACAAAATTTTCTTAAAGTACATTTGAAGTCTTAAAGTACATTTGAAGTCTACTTAAATCGTATGGCATTTATTTTGCACAACGTGTATAAATGAGTTAAGTCTTAATATAAGAAAAAATCTGTTAGTATTGTTAACCTTCAACCTTCACCTTCAAACGAAATAATTTCTTTTCTCTTTTGAATGAAATCTAATATGTATATCATTAGAAAGATTCTTAGTTTTTTCGTGAATTATATTTTTATTTAGTTATCAGCTTAATTTGAAATTGAAGCATTTTTGATCGTAATGATTTTTCTGAACATAACAAGTCGTATAAACTAACTCTGAGATGTATCCTTCATACATCAATTAAATTGAAATATCAGATATTAAGAATTAAACAGACAACAAATCCTTTTCAATGCATATATATAAATTCGAACATAAGAACCCTCTAATCTGCTATATTTTATTAAAAATACTAGTCTTAATCTGATTTATGGCGTTCAATGTAGCTTTTAATAAACATCAGAAATAATGTGACACTTTATTCCTTTAAAAGAAATAAATATATGTAAATGTACGGTCACACTTGGCAAATATTTGCCGAAAAAATGTAACCTCTAAATTATACTCGTTTATTTATAAAAAAAACTTGTTTTTTTAGGGCGACACAGCAAATATTTAGTCTTATTTTATTTGATGCTGTTTGATCTTGCAAAACTCTTGTAAGAGTAAACAACGTCAAATAAATTTGTGCTAAAACAAGTGGCTACGTTTTTTTGAGTAAATATTTGCCATGTGTGACCTTACCTTAAAAAGATATAGAAAAAACCTGGGGCCAAATTACCGCATTCGATATCGAGTAAAATTGATCGTAATTTTCTTATTTGAGATTATGGCATTCGATATCGAGCAAGAAATTTAGTACATTTTATCATAATTTCGATATCGACATCATTTTTCGATACGATAGCTCATTCGATCACGAATGCGGTAATTTGGCGCCTGGTCTTTTGATGCATCACAATAACAGCTAAAGCTAGAAATAAATATAAAAAGCCGGATTCTAAATTTATTTTTATTGTTTCTCTGAATAAGCAAATTTGTTGAGCCACACATCCACATTCACTCGTATCAAAATAAAAACAATCACAAAATATAACTGCTGACACGTTTAAAATCAATAAATTCCCCTTCATTTCGTACTCGTACTTAAAGTTACACGATTATTTAGTACTTTTTTCTGCTTGCATAACAATGAAACGTGTTGACTTTCAAAAAACAGAAAACTCTCCAGAAAACGTGCATTTACTCAAAATACGAGTACATATGTACTCGCAAAATAAACTAAAATAAGCACAATTTATATAAAACTCGTAAAAGAAACAGAAACAAAACGGAAATTTAAACGTGCGTGCACATTTTGATTTGATTGTTTGTGACTTTGGACATTTATAGGTAAGATGAGAGAGATAGATAGATAGATAGACAGTCACTAAATACAGCCAACTATAACAAAGATCGAATGAGTATTAAAATCGTCCCTTTTAATTGTAATCTAATAATGGAAACGTATAAAATTACATTTTTCCATAAATATTTGAATGAATTCTACAATTCAACCGATAAGATTAATGAACTGTCATAGTGACACTTACTCACTCTAACTCCTTTTTTTCTCTTGTATTTTATATGCAGAGCCCAATTTCGTCTGTCCCACTTGCTATCAAAAACACTCACAATTTCGTTGTATTTCGTTATTTTTTTTGGTTAAATTGTTAAAACGTTAACTAACGGTGGCTTTTTGTTGTATTCTTGGAATATTTTTAGTTCCTCTTTTGGCATTTTATTTACTTTGGTTTTGTTGTTTAAGTATTTAATATTTATTTACGACCAAAATAAAAAAAGAAAAAGTTTATAAAATCGGACAACAAAATCACGTTTGTATGTTTAGAATTTTTAATTCTAGTTATAGCCATTTGTTCTTTGCTGGACACTATTTTCCGGTTCTTTTTCTAGGTTGAATTTACTGAAAATTTTAAATATGTTTTTTGTTAATTTATTTTGTATTTTTTGGTTAAATAATATTTTAAGGGTTTTCAAATTATGGTCGAATGATTATTTATTAAAGTTGTTTTGGGAATAGAAACAATAAATGACGACTTTAGATACTGATGAAAGAAATATTCAAATACATATTCTATGAAATCAATATGATTACTAAAGATTGTTAGTACATAATCGAAAATAACGTCGATGACACCATCACCGTCAACGAATAAAACCCTAAAGGTAGAATTAGCCGAACGTCAACATCCCGTACTGTACCGTAACGTAACAGCTGATCCCGTTTTGTTATTTGAAATCAATGCAAATGCTTGCCGAATATTAATATCACGTTGACGGAACGTCTCAACCTGTATAAAATAGTATTTCTCAACGTTCTTATGTGACATTTGTGCAGCAGTGATGGGCTGTTTGTATGTTAAATTGCATTGGGATAAATTCGTCCTATTTTTAGGTACTTTTTTTTTTAATAATAATGTTTGTGGAAATTGAGCGACATCGATTTAATATAATACACATCGCATATATAAATATGTTTGTATGTATGTACATTAGGGTGGCCCCGTTTGTATGGAGAAAAAATAAGATATCGACGTTCCCGAGTAATATGAAAATTTGATACATTTTAAGACTACGTTTCTCCAGTTTTTTTGTTCTGGGGTCAATATTTGATGAGCTGGATCAAAGGATAAAAAGGTTCTTTTTAGAGGTTTTTCGGATTTTTCACATTTCTTCCAAAGGAACTATATGTAAATTTGGTATCATATGAAAGGTCTTCGAGAGGCGCATATAATGGGTTATCAAAAATTAAAAAAAAATTTAAATTCAAAAATTTTGAAAATTTCTGACAAAATTTTAGTGTTTTTTTACTTTTTCATAGAATTTACTTAAATAAATAGTTGAAATTTCTTGATTATTAACATCATGCAATTCAACACAAATGGTTTTTCCCGTTTTTTTAAATTCTATATATTTATTAATTTTTTTTTAAACCTTAATTCTTCCCTATCTGACAATCTCTGTTAACTCAATTCGTTAATGTAATGAGTATTAACATAACGAAAATTTTATAAGCTAAAAAAAATACATAATATGTATGAAAGTAAAATATATGAATTCAAGTTTACATTTTCATCGGTTGGATCTTATTTTATTATTTAATATCAATAACCCACTTGACTTAAAATTTACGGTCAATTTGATAATGATTGGAAAAGAATATACTTTTTCTGATTTCTTCATAAATATTGTTGTATTTTAAACGAATCTTTGAAGATGTATTAAAAAGTTTGTTTTTTAACTAAATTAACAATTTTCAATAAATCTCCAATAATTAAAAATTAGGTGAATCAGAGTTAGGAGATCATCTTTTTAAAGAACAACGAAAATTCAATAATACATTTAACATTTTAACTGTAATTCGATTTCTTTGCACAACTTTCATAATACTAAATATTACATTGAATCTCTGCATTAATTAAAGGTAGTATATATTAAAAACATAAACACTAAATGTAGCAACTAAGTAAATGGATTTTCTTGCAGAGCATTTTTAAACTCTCATACCTCCACTTAGAAGTCAACTATTGATTATATGTTCAATTTCATACCCTACCCCACCATAGGTGGGAGTTGAACACTCAGTCCGTCTGACCGTCCGTCAGACTGGTAGTCCATATAAACCTTGTGCAGGGGCCAAATTACCGCATTCGATATCGAGTAAAATTTATCGTAATTTTCTTATTTGAGATTATGGCATTCGATATCGGGCAAGAAATTTAGTACATTTGATCATAATTTCGCTATCGAAATCATTTTCGATGCGATAGCTCATTCGATCACGAATGCGGTAATTTGGCCCCAGTTCGAAAAAATTTGGTACATGATATTTTTTTACCACAAGGAAGGCTGGAAATGAAATCCGGCCATTATTTCACCTAGCCCCCATACAAATATCTTCCCGAAATATGACCATATCGGTCATAAATGTTTGATTTATTCACATATTCAAACAAGTTTCACCACAAATAAATTGTACATGAAGCCTAATCATAGCTATAAATTTTGTGTAGATCGGTTCATAATAAAACTTGGAGCTTAATTTAACTGAAAAATTTCTTCAAATGAATGAAATTTATATTTTTGAACTATTTGGACATGATTTAAATTTTAGTGACAAATATGCAATTTTGATAAAAGGTTTTTATTTCTTTTTTTATATTATGAAATATTTAAAAAGTATATGAAAAGTCTCAAGACTAATCTGCAACAAACTATTTACCAGCAAGCCTATAGTTCACACCAAGCTGGAATTTGTAAAATGTTTGTTTATTTGGCATACGTGTGTCCTTCTGGTCGCCCAGTGAGAACACTACTGAAGATATCAAATCTGTGAAGATTCATTATTAAGCAGTTTTCTATTTGAGAATATATTGTTGCAATGCAAACCATTATTTCAATGGAAATCATCTCATTAAGCAATAATCGTGACTTGGAACTTTGGGGCAATTATTGCCAAGAAACTGCACACGGCGGCGTTGAAGAACTTTGGAAAATACTTTGGCCAGAAGAGAGGATACTTAAGAATTGCTTTTTTTACAAACCTTACAATTGCAATATAGCATTATAATGAGAATTACATTCCGTCTTGCTAATAATAGATATAAAACTGCATTCGGAATATTATAATCCAGCTATTACGGCTAAAAATTCACTGACATGGCTGTGTCATTTATTTATTGGTAGTTAAGATATAGTGTGTATATATACACCCATATAACATCCATTTCTGAAAAACTCTTTTTACACATATGCTGGGTGTAGGGTTTGATCGACTACACTCTCTTACTTGTTCATTGTCAATATGAGAGAATATATTTTCATTATTTTTAAAATAAAAAGTAAATTTTCCGAATTGTCTTGACATTTGCTGGCAATTTTTGTTTTCAAATGTTCTATTTGACATCTATTAGCGTAATTTTTTATCAGAAATTTTACCTATTGTTCCATTTTTTGTATTTTATCTCTCATTTATTGTTAAAATGTATATGAAAACTGTGGCGAAAATTGAAGTTGACGGTTTAGTATCACTGTGGTAATGTGAATGGTTCTGTTGGTTGTTCCTGAAATGGTTTACTATTTTAACAACGAACGATGCCAGATAAAAAACAGCTTTTATAATTATACATAAATATTTAAAAACTAAAAACAAGAATTAGAAAAGGTTGTTTTAAAACCAGAAGTTTAACCATAAATTTCGAGGCTAAAAGGCAAACAAAAAGGCTAAATCTAGCCTCAAAATTGCTAAACTGGCAACACTGCATATGACATACAAATATTAGGGAGATATATTAGGGAGCATATGAACAAGTAAATATATTTACACTCGTAATTAAGTGAAACAGGTATTTATTGATTAATCAAAAATAAGATAATTTTATTAATTTAATACAAAATTAATAAAATAATAATATAACTTTCCAAATCAACCAACATTTTAGCACATGTAATCAGTAACTATGACTGAGTGCAATACTCAGTAATGACAGGACTACGATTGAATAAATACGTTGTAGTAACATCTAAAACGCTATTAAAGTAGATTTTTTATTTTTTGTATTTACAACAAATAAAGTATTTAAATTGCCAGTATTTTATTATTTATTGTTTGGTGAAACAAAAAAACATTTGACTTTTCTCAAAGGACCAACTTTGATGACAGTTAATGAGTTGTATGTCTCTAGTGATTTTTATAATTTTAACAAAATTGCATTGTTACAAGTTCCTTTACCCCGTCCAATTTATATAAATAATAGTTTTAAGTGCAAATTTGCCCTTCAGTTTAGTTAGTGTGTGGAATGCATGTTGTATGTGGCCATTATCAGTCAACGTCATTATTTTCATTATTTTCATTATTTATTCATATTCAGGTCGGTTGTTATAAAATTGCAATTGAAAAGAAAAACATGTTGAAAATAGTCGATAACATGTTAAAAATAACAGACATACAATACAAAATTAAGTTGACAATGATGGGGAGCTATTAAAGGTAATGCCCAAATACAAATAGAAATGCTTACTAGTATTATACTCATATCAAAAAGACTAGTTGTCTATCATGACTTAACTTGGCAATGGGCATTGTTCAAGTTGGTTGGCAATTTGGACAGTTGTTGTATGGAACATTTAAACAGTGCAACCCCCAGAGTTGTAACACAATACTTTAATACCTTAACAAGTGGATAATATAGATATTTGTTTATGATTAAAAGAAACATATTTAGCCAGTTTTACTTTATCATCTATAACTTATACTGTAAATTATTATCAATACAAGACATCGTGAGGAACTAGTTATTGTTCTAAACCTTTGACATTTGCTAGTTAGTTGTTTTTATATTTTGCTTAAACTAAATATCTAAATAAGAACAGCGTCTTTCATATTCCATCACAAATCCTTTACAAATATTTAGAAATTAATTCAAAGTGTAGACAAGTTTAGCGGAAATAAAAATGTCGTTAACTGTATTATTTATGTCAGATTTTCTATTTTGATTCATTCTCATATTCCTTGTGATGTCTAGAAAGCATAGCGTTTGTAAAGCCGTGATTGTATTTAAACGAAAGATTTTTATTTATAATTTTACACAATTTGTAATATATTTTAGGGAAATCAAAATAATTTAAAATAATCTAAACAATCTTCAATTAAAAACATTCATTGTTTTTAATTGCTGCATATTTTGTTCACTAATCTATATAAAATATTTATATAAATGAAAACTTAGTTCTTCTCTTAATTTATTCATTTTCCAAGTAATTTCATTTTTGTATACATGACAAGGTTCCACTGTTACCCGCTCATCTATAAATAGATTAATACCCAATAACAATACATTTGCAAAAACAACAACAACATCAACAGTCAGCACACAATTCGATGCAACAGTAAGTAAACGAATGCAATACATGACAAGTTAAGAAAATAAGTTTTAAGTCAATAGTGAAACCTACACACGATAAAATATAACAATTGCACAAAAAAGCAAAAAAAAAAACAACAAAAAATCAAACAAAAGAAACACAAAAACACATTTTTACAATAGAAATTGGCAGTACTAAATACATATGTACAGGTGCCCCTTGTATAACGGGGTACTTCTGCAACGCGTTTTCGATTTAACGCGATTAAAAAAAAAACAGTTTGATTACAAGAGGGCATACGAGAGGGCTTAAATTTGGCTGAGAGATTGAAATTTTTTTTTTCAGATAATGATCCATCAATGGAGAGATCAAGCAAATTCATGAGGCAAATATTACAAAATCGAAAAAAAGTTAGAAAAAAAGCAAACAAAGGCTGATAACTGATTTCACAATCACTGGAAGAACGTCCAACAAAATGTTTTTTATCAACTGACGAAAACTTTGCCGAGGAAATTTCTTCTGATGTAGTTATACGACCAAAGCACTCACTATTTCGACATAATAAGATGTTCGAAGACAGTAACACAGACTAGTGAAAGCACAAAAATTAAATTAGTTAATGAATAATAATTATTGTTTTTTTTTCATTATGTTTTTTAATTTTTTCAATAAAGTATTAATTTTGATTTTGAGTTGTAAAGGTACATACATAAGCTAAGTCGTCTATGACGTGAATTACATAACGCGGAAATTTCCTGGAACGTAACCACCGCGTTATACGAGGGACACCTGTACATACATTAAGCAAATGGTACTAAAAATACTCAAACCCAAGTAGCTGTGTGTCTGTATCAGTATCTGTTATGATACAATAGAAGGAAGGTATCAAACCATATTTAGAGAGTTTCATTTCAGTTTTTTTTTTTATTTCTTGTGGAGGTATAAAGCACCCATAAAAATAAAATACATAAAAATACAAACGGACAGACAAACAGACATGTAGACATACATACACAAAAAGGAAGGAAAACAAACTGAATGACACAAAAAATACACAAAATATACAAATATACTTAAATGCTTTATATATGGTGAATTTCACATCAAGTGACCCAATTTTAAAAATCGATGTCTTTCGATGTTAGTACTATTGGATAATATATAAATGAAAATGAAATAATATATAAATGAAAATGATACATGGGCAAATATTGAAAAATCCTATTCTTGAGTTAAAAAATAATTTTTTTTTGATAGATATCCTACTCGCATCCCATTAAGCGATTATAAAGGCCTTAAAGTAAATTGTATAAGCTTTCTTTTGAAAAAAAGGGCCCAAATTAAAAAAAAAAAGTAAAAAAAAATAATTTAAAATAAAATTAAAATAACAATTTTTTAAAAATAAAAAAAAATATTTTTGGAATGAATGAAGAAATAGCTATCTTAAGTCCTTAAGACAATTTTTGCTAGGACCAGTAGGTGAAAAGTTACACTCATTTAAAAAAAAACCCTGCATGACCAAAATGTCCAACTTTGACCCCATCTAACTCCGGCAGTTCTTGACCGATAGAGCAGAAAATTTGTGTCTGGCCTACTATCCAATAGTAATAACCTTGGTGCAAATTTCATCCAAATCGGAAGACATCGATTTTTAAAATTAGGTCACTTGACGTGAAATTCACCATATGTATTACATTTTTCAACATACAGTTGAATTAAATAAAAGAGCATATGTACATATTTTATATTACATCAAATAAGGATGAGGCCTTGAGGGAAACATTTACATTTACATAAAAGGAAATTGGTAAGAATCGCTCCATAATTTTTTCTATGCCCCATTCCTAGAATAAATACATTATAATACCAGTATCGACCGGTTTTTCTGTTTGGATTGGTTCAAATTTGTCGTAACCCTCATGTAAAAACCACTTCCACAAATCACTTAAATATGCGTATTTAAGACCCACAGTCGAATAATAAACTTTTTTTATATTTTAAAACAGCTGGACGCAGTTGAGTGTCATAGAGATACAACTGTTGGTTTTATTTTTGGTGTAATATTATTTTTAACCCTACACTGCATCACTTTTTATATTTGATCGAAAAAAAAAAATGTTTTTTAAGGGGAAATCACCGTCTGATTACAGGAAAAATATTAAAAAAAATTTAAAACAATAATTTAGTAGATATTATGCAATTTTCATATGTATCACCAGTGATACAATATGAAGTGTAGGGTTAATTATACATAACAGCATTTTCTAAAGAAAATCTTGTGTAGAACATTATTTCAGCATAATTATCATTAGTACGCTCATATTGTATTTACTATTAAGACACCTGGATCTGCTAGTTATTTTCACAATACTGTGCAGTAACTGTTGTTTACTGTAAAAAGGAAATGAATTTATAAATAAATATTATGATTCCTACTCTCTAATAAACAAGTACTTAAATTTTAGTAGACATTTTAGTAGTTGTGAAAATAAGAGTTATTCTCTCAAGATTACCTTATATAGGAGACATGTCAATTATGGACTAAACTTCACAAAGGCCAGTAGTATAATTTTTACATTTATATAACTGTTTTACATTACATTTATATAAATGATGTGTGTAAAATTTCCGTTTGACACCGATCATATAAATGATGTTTATGTGTGTTTTCGGAAATGCTCCCAGAGGGATCAATGATCAATTATGTGTCGATCATCATAAAATTCCCTACGTATTTAAATGATTTTCAGAAGTTGTTTTCATATTTGCAAAATTCATTAAGCCCAGTAGTTTGATTTCTGCATAGATCCGTGTACCGATAATATAAAAATTTGGTATTTGTGTTTAATTTCAACTTGTAGTGATGTTTATAAGATTCAAGTGATTTTCGCATGTCGACTTTATATAAAAGTTGTGGTCAGATATGGACCGATCCAGAAAATAAATTATCCTTACATGAAGCTTATTTTTGCTGCATTTTGTATGGGCACTGCTTTTCTATTGTCTTTTGTGTACAGTAAAGTCATATCCTGGATTCTTATTATTTAAAACAGGACATAGCTTAGAATTTTATAACGGCCTAGAATATATACATAGGTATACATATATATACTTTTTTTTATACGACTAATATTTCGAGGTGTTACAAACGGAATGACAAACTGAATATACTGCCCATGTTTTTGGTGACGGGTATAAAAAACACCCAACAATTGCATTATGAAAGTAAATGAATGACAGCAAAGTTACAGTAATAAGTATAAATAAAAACACACACACACACACATTCCTATATTGCAAAGGAAATGTCATTTCATTCATAATTCACTTTTAATAAATTAATATGAAATGAAAATAACAAAAAATCAAATGAATATAAAGGAATATCAGCAACAAACTTGATAGAGCAGGTTACTTGACAAGTACAGAAACTGACACAAATAATAAAATTATTTAGTTACTGCAAACATTATTACATAATTACAATGCAATTGATTTCTTCAAATAAAAACAAACACTTGCACACACACACACACTTGGATGGTTATTGTTATTGTCGTTAATATATTGAATAAAATATATTTAAAATATTGGATGACAACTAAGAAGTATGTATGTACGACATGGGAATTTCTAAATTAAAAACTAATTATTAAATAATGAGGATATGTCTGACTTTTACAAATCATAACCGGTAGATGAAACTTATTTACATATTCAACTTAAAAGGATTGGCTCTACAAGTTGTTGTAACGAATTAAAAATATTTGTAATCATTAGACGAACTTAGCAAAACATTTCAACTTTACTTAAAAGCTGAATCAGTTAATTAACATTGCGCTCAATAGTACAGTACAACACATGTTTTCGGGACTCAATTCTGATAATTGTTTATGAAAGTAGCCCCAAAAAGAAGAACTGCTGCATCATTCGTTTGGTCATGGTACATGGTTTTTACCCAAAGCAAAATGGCCGCAGTGTTCCCACTTCTAATAAACTAATAACTTTTGTTTACATCGAAATCGGTGATTCGTGCTGCAAAAAAAATCCTCAGTAAAAAAATTTTTCTCCGGACAAAATTTTTTGATGACTCCACCTTTGCCTTGATTTGTGTTGAAAACATCGACAACTTTGTTTGAGACAACTTTATAAATACATTTTATAAAGGAATATAAATATTTATGTTTTCGGATTAAAGCCTTATTGACAACTACTGTAATTCTATTTAAACAACAGCAGACATTTGTAGTAGTACTTAAACTCAATTGACCGTTTATTACATCCATAATGTTCGATTACAGCCAATTTTATGCTGCTTTATATATAAAAATTTTATTTGTATTTTTTTAAAACGCCAACTATCAAACGATTTAATGCTCGATTTTCAATTACTACTTTTTTCCTGTTCTGTTTGTTTGGTTGGTACTTTATATTTACACGGATTCTTATGTACTCAATAGTTGTTGTTTTTCATTCTCAGTCGATAGTGAGATAAATCTCCCAACAAAGCACACAACTCAATTGGAAACTATCACTAGAGACTTAATTGTCAAGCATGCATATGTTCATTAGGATGGCTTATAAAGAGTGATTTTTTAAGAGCTTTTAGATTTTATTTAAAAAACACACAAATTTTTGTGAAATGCATGAAATCTTTATTTGCATCCATAGAATGTTCTATGTAATTCAATGTTCATTCAAAGATTATATCGTGTGGGTCCAATGGGTCCAATTTTGGCATACTTTCTCCAACATATCGGCCGGTATCTCACAAATAAATTCTTTAATATTAGCTTCCAGGACTTTAATCATTGTGAACTTGTCTGTGTACATATCTAGTACCTGTACATAGCCCCACTAAAGGTGTTAAGTCGCACGATCTAGCCGGCCAATTGACTGGCCCCAAACGTGAAAGAAACTGTTTACAGAGCTCGCCTCTCCCCAAGGTCATTGTTTCGCTTGCTGTGTGGCATGTGGAACCGTCCTATTAAAACCACATGCCAACCAATTTCAGCTCTTTTATTTTGGGCTAACAAAATTTGTAATCATCTCATGGCAGCGCTCGCCATTCACAGTAACGTTCCTGCCTTAGTCGTCTTTGAAAAACTACGGTCCAATGATGCCAATGATAATCCATACCAAACATACTAACGTGCATTTTTTGGGATGCATTGGCAGTTTTTGCAATGCTCTTGGTTGCTCTTCACACCAAATACTAGAATTTTACTTGTTTACATATATGTATATCCCTTCATGCAGAAACAAGCTTCGTTGCTGAACACAATTTTCCGATGAAAGTGGATGTTCATTCAACTTGAATTTTGATAATAAAATTTAATAGTCTGCAAGCGTTGTTCATTTGTAAGTCGACCAAACTGAACATGAGCTGCCAAAAACAGTCTTGCCAAAAAGAAAGTTGCAAAAAAATTACCTTTAATATTGGACCGTGGTGCCAAGGTATAAAATATTTCTCCAGCGAAATGCTACATTTAGACGTTGCACATTTTAGTAGCAATAAGTAGCAATACTAAATATTTATCTCAATGTAAAAGTTTAAAAGGTTCCCCCCTTATACGTACGTACGAGTATTTATCCAAAACTATTGACAATTTTAGTGAGAAGTCATTTCGGAAAATAAAATGTATTGTAAATGTGGTAGTAATTTACGGCATGGAAGGAATTTTCGTTTACGCTACACTCCCTCCACGGCACTTTTCTCTGCCGTAGGTTAATGACCTTGTAAAGAAAAATATTTAGACAATATAAGGGACCTTTGCATAATTTTCTATTTTGTTTTTTTTTTTTTTTTTTGATTTAGAGAATTTATTTGCATATTTTAGTTGTTTCAACTATTTATCTATTCAGATAAGTATATTAGTGTTTACACTAAATCGGAAAAAAGGGAACGTATATTGGGAGCACCCTACCTATCATGCTTACGGGTGCTATTAAGGATGAATCTGGTTGGTTTGATAGGGAAACAACAAGTGCCGAGTGATCGACGGGTTATCTACCAAATGGGTATCACAACAACATGATGGACCCAAATGAGCTGTTTTATAAGAATGTCTGCCCACGGAACCTAGCCTAACCTACACTAAATCGTAGATATAGCAAATTATAGTATTCCGTTTTTTATTTCCATTAGCCATTTGAAAAAAGTCTCTGAAAAACGACAAGCAAATATTAAAAGTTTCTACCACCAACATAAATAATATCCCTTCTATAGCACTTAACTTAAAAAACGCCCATATAGTCATCATCTGTAATTAAGTCTTTTCAAATGATATAGCTGTATGCAATAAGCAACATTCTCATACTTACATACAATTACATACATATGTATTTGTTACACATTTACTTTAAACGTTTAAATAACTACACACATACATACATATGTACGAGTACATATTTGTTAATGTTCGTCCAAGTATTATATTACTGTTGGCATAACTTTTTTTTTTGCAATTCCAAGTATGTATTATCATTATTAAATATTTTTCTCTTATGCGGATGAATGATTGTATCATGTATGTATGTATATTTTTTGCAAGGGTGTGAGTTTTTCGTGATTTAAAACTATAAAAACCATTTAGGTGACAGCTATGTTGAATAGAGTTGCCAGTATGTAATAAAAGAAATGATTACCGAGGATAACAAAATTGAGGTGACATTTTTCCCTTAATTCTTCATCAGATTCTAGGTTGTAAAGTTGTCTGACCAATTGAATATTTAAGGGGTATCATGAGAAACCTGAACACAATTTGGCTGTAAATCTAAACTACCCTTGCTTTTCTGTACTGGGGTTTCTCAGCAACTACGATATTCATATGAATTTTAATCCAATGGGACAGCCCATAACTCTGTATGTTCTTCTCCTATACATGAAAGAGCTTCCTGATACAAATCGAATCAGACTCCAACTGTTTGTCAACATGACATGTCTGGCAGTACTTTGCGTTTCCAGGTGTTGCTGGTCTTCCAGTCTGTTATAATTATACTATTATTATACTGTTATTTCCACACTAATGCAGCGTAATTTATCACCGATACAGTACAATAATTTTTACTGATACATTTCTTAACTATTGAAAATTGGCAAAAATTTTAAATTCCCTCATGCTGCCAATGTGGCTACACTGTTGTAAAGCGTTGAATATACGAGGATAGGACATCATCATGCTTTTCTTCACTTTCATTTAATTTATTTATGATGTGTCATTTTCTTAGCTTTTGAAAATTATAATTTTCCTATGAAAAGTTTTGTATGAATAAGTACGAATGTATTTCATAAAAGCGCTAAAATTGATGGCCTTGTTCTGTGCTCAACCATCATATATTTATGTCTTTATCTTGGATATGTTACCATTAGTTTTGTTGCCAAAAAACTTAAGAGCTTTTCTTTAGCTATGACTTGTTTTTTCCCCTGATAAATGTTATTTAGTTTGCATTAAGCTGGAAGAATTTTTGTTTGAGGTTAAGGAAAAAATGTTGAAATAAATTAGAATATTGTTTTAAGAAGTGTTTTTTTTTTTGCATAAACTTAATTTATTTGAATAAAAAACTTTTGGCTTGCAGCAGATGCTGCTTTTTGAGGAATTTTTTTTTTTCATCTTTTCAATAATGTATACAAATGTATTTAGTAGCGCATGATGACTGTGATCGATTAGCTAATGCTATTGAGGATGTACCTATATTTACAAGCATATTTATGTGTTTAAAATTACATATATGTATGTACATATAACGTGATACTCTAGGACTTAAACGTCGACATTTGTTCGCCTTAAAATAGGCCACTGTAAATTTTCACACACACATCTTTTCGAGAGAACACCAGCACCGATATGTACAGATAGCAGAACAGGATTTTCACTGCTAAATAGAGAGAGATATTACCTATAAAATGGCTTACAAGATTTTCGCCCACTGCCATGCCCACTTTTATAAAAATGGGTTTAAATATTTTAAACGTTAATAACTTTAAAAATTGTGAGCGTAAAATAATATTTCCCATAAAATCTGATAGTCCAATTTATTGTCTACCAACTTGCCAAATCTGATCTCAATATCTCAGCATTTGACTGAGATATAGCACTTCAAGATAAAACGTTAAAAGTCCTGAAAAAATTACGAATTTATTAAAAACAAGTTGCAAATTTTCAGTCATGTAACAGGTCAACAGAATCTGGCAGTAGGTAAATTGTTAAATAGTTATTTTCTTTAAAATGCTATAACTCTGTTATTAGTACAGATAGCAGATCAGGATTTTCACTGCTAAATAGAGAGAGATATTACCTATAAAATGGCTTACAAGATTTTCGCCCACTGCCATGCCCACTTTAATTAATGATTAAATTATTCCGCACATTCAGCAGATTTTGTTTTTGTTCTTCAAATTAGTCGCTTTATAAACATTTAAATGAGTCTTTTTTAGTCTTTTTTTATCGACAAACTGATTAATCAGTTTTTGATCATCTAAGGTTAAGATTACCTTAGCCTCATTTTGCTGATATTATCAAAAACAACCTTCCAATTGCTAGCTGGGATGCAACTCAAATCTCAACGTTACGCATATTCTTACCGAATATCCCAGCTTCAACATATCCAGAACCCGTCTATTTGGAACAATAACTACAACTAGCCTCCTAAAAAGCACATGCAAGGAAAACATAAATCTTATCAACATATTTTTAAGACAAAACTGTTTACAGAATCTCATATAAAATATAAAATCGAGTAGAAAACCTAAGATGTTAAGTACATACTCACTTGTTCTTTTGTAATTGTAATTAACTTATAATTATAAATTATAAATAAAAAAATAACGTGATACTTAATAATAACTTGTGTTGCATTGCGACATTACAACAATAAAAATATTGTACATTATAGAAAATATTTGTTTTATATTAATTTAATAATTAAGTTAAAAATACAGCCCACAAAATAAAAAAATTATTTCTAAAATTTATTATAAATGTTAGAATTAATAAATGTTAGAATGAAACAACACTCTTATGCTGTCATTGATCGGGATCAGAATTTTCAATGGTTTTGTTTACTATTTTACTCTAAGATCAAAAATTATAAATAATAGTATACATATGTAATTATCTATGTAATACGAATAAAAGAGTAACACGAATTGCTAATCAAGTGTGTAGACGTCTAATCTTCCACTCACGCCCCGGTGTCTAAAAGGTAATCAGCTTAAGCTAGATTTACACGATTGAAATTTTCTTCAAAATTGCTCTTCAAAATGCTTCAAACTCGTGTAAACAGCAAAATTTCTTCAAAATTTATTTATTTAATAACTATTAATAACTAAATTTAAATAAATTTTGAAGAAATTTTGCTGTAAGAATTTGAAATAAAATCAGAATATTTTGTCAATTTTCTCACTATTCGGTGTTTGCAGTCTGACGGGTAGCATTATAATATCTTAGCAACACATTGACAGAACACACTTATATTACATGGCGATCCTGCCTACATTACAGTTTATATCTGCCTCCACATTAAAATAATGATTTGGGTTTTTTGTCTTTTTATTTTTATTTTTCTACCAGACCTAAGCGCTTCCCGCAAAATAAAGTACTTAGAACTAAGTCGACTATTGACCTATTTCTTTCATTTAAGCTCATTAGCAAAACTCCAACGAAACAAAGCACTTGCTTTTGTGTCACATCACCAGAGTGGTTATGACTATCTGCATACATATTTGTGAATTTCCATAGGATCCAGATTTTGATGGCATTCTGAATGTACCTCCCATGGTGGTAGGCTAGGAACCAGCCATTTATTTACACATTTCTTTTTAGTCGGCCTTGGCTATGTAAGCCTTTTGCGCTTGACTAGGTCCGCTACCTCGTAATCAGTTACATTGCGTCTGCATGTAGCTGACCGGCAAATTGTAGAGGCATCCGTTATATTACCGTTAGCGTTGACGAGGGGTGTGATGTAAATGGTGCCAAACATTTCATCATCAATCTATTGTTTCAGTTCTTCCAAACATTTTTTTCAAGCTTCAATGCCTAACTGCAAAAACACATAATTAATATGTAATGAATATTATAAAAGTAGGTAGTATATTTAGCCACTGTCCTTTTACAAGGACAGTGAACTTTGTCCTGCAATCAAAAAAACACACTTTTCATTTATTTGTTATTTAACTAAGATTTAATTTTTAAACAAAAAATAGCACTTATCTAAATGTAAATAATTTAAAGTTAAAACACGCGGAACTGGGGCCAAATTACCGCATTCGTGATCGAATGAGCTATCGTATCGAAAAATGATTTCGATATCGATATTTTTATATTTATATATAAAATTACGATAAATTTTACTCGATATCGAATGCGGTAATTTGGCCCCTGGTTTCATCAACTGATGTTTTCGAGCTGCGCAGCTACATAACAAAGCATAAACAATAATAATAAGAAAAAAAATATGCATAGAAATTCATGTGCAAATTAGGCTTTCCCCTAATTTGTGATAACAAAACCGTCCTTTTAATAGTACGGTTGCGCCAAGTGGGTTAACCCACTTTTTACTCAAAATTGTTTAGATATAAGAAACCAACTTCATATTGTGATAATAATATAAATAAAATATTAATGAAATAAAAAGTTCGAAAAAACTTTGAAAATAAAATTTCTAATTGTAACATCATAACTCATAATAATATACTGACATGTGTTGTCCTTTTGTGAGATATTTCTAGATACTTTTACTGATGTTGTGTTCAAAAACACCATAAATTATGTATGAATATTGTGAGTGTTTCCTTTTTTTGTATTTCCAACTTTATCCATAAAATATATTTCATCGTTAACAGCATCACCTTAAGTGTCAAAGTAATATAAAGTAACATTTTCACAATTTCAATACAATACACTGGTACATAAATACATACACACATACATATAGGGAAACTTACCAGGCTTCAAATTTAATGTATTTTTTCAGGGACATTATTTTCTTAATTTTTAGAGAATACTATGGTTGAACTTTTTATATTTATCATTAGGGAAAATTTCATATTATTTTTGGCTTGAGTTCGTTCTTTAATTAATAACTCGAAGAATACCATTGTAAAGTTATATTTTTCTAGACAAATGGACTCCAGCCAAAAAAAAAGATGGATTAAAACCTCAAGAGATGAAGAATTTGTTCTACTTACCCCCTGGCCCACGATGTCGAACGATAACGTTCGCTTAGATAAGACTTAAGACACAAACTTTTTATCGTATCTATTTTTTACTCAATCAAGTTTGTTTATTCAACAATCAAGTTTGTGTTTTAAGTCTTATCTAAGCGAACGTTATCGTTCGACATCGTGGGCCAGGGGTTAAACAAATAGTTGTCATTTTAAATCCGGTTAAAATAACAGACAAAGCTATTTGTCGCAGTGATATGAATCTCTGTTGATGTTGCCCTTTTATTTGTGCTCAAAGAAATGTCAAAAAGTGATCTGGTGAAATCTCTCCTTAAAAGAAACCAAAAAAGGAAAGATGATTTACTCAACACTTTAACATTTTTTGAAAAAAAAAAAACATAAAATTGAAGAGTGAATTTGATAATGAGATAGAAATATTTATTATTAGAAATTAATTAAAAACGTAGATTGCGAATGAAATAATAAATGTAATTTAAATACGTAAAAGCCCCCGCACAACACCTAATAATGTCTTTAATAATATGGAATAAAATATTTAATAAGAAGTATTTGTTTCGGAGGGTGAGAAACGATTGTTTAAGTAACCAGAATACAAGAATTTTTTTAAACAATTTTGTCTAGAAACAATGCAAACGATATTTTTCGTCGGCTTCATATATTGGTAACACAATTAAATCAAGATTCTCTTTACTATAGATACCTTAATATTTTTAAAAAGCTTTATCGATCTATAACATTCTGTTGCTTTTAAATTATTATAGAAATTAAAGGCGAAATGACATATTATTTTTGTCAATCTAACATTTCAATATACGAGTATGTACATGTTATTCACCCCTATCGTGAATAAAAATTCCGCATGAAATTTGTTTCCTTTCCACATTTTTCCTATTTAAATTCAATGTTAAAAAAATAAAAGCGCACAAATTTCATGTGGAATTTTTATTCACGATAATGTTTTTTTTGTAATTATTAATTGTTTATAAACTTTTAATCAATTTAAAATTTTTGTTTTTAAACATATTTATATTTAACAGTAACTTTGTTGAAATAAACTGTAGTTATTTATAAGCCAATTTGTTTCAATATGAAACAAAAATTCCGATTCCTGGATTCATTTATGAAATCCCGAATATCGAGATTTAAAAAACCAGTCCCACCATTTCAACTTTTCACTACGATTTGGATATTTAATTGCTCTATATGTTTCAAAACCAGCATCCACATATATTCTTTATGCGTTTGCTCCAGTGTGGTATTTTTCTAACGGGAAAGGACGCGAATTTTGCTTTATTGAACCTGGTATTTCCTTCGTCCGGTTCTCAGCTCCTGGTGGCTTTTAAAAAATGTTTGCAGGTGTGATTTATTGTTATATAAAAATTATTGCTTTTTTAAATTTGTGAGGATACATATTTAATATCATACATATTTAATTCAGACTTTTACGACCGATAAAGTTCTATTTCGGGAAAACATTCATATGAAGGCAATTTCAATAGGTATTGTGTACGCATGTATATACTAGATTTTAATGAACATTAATAACATTTTTAATAACATTATAGGCGCACGGACTCAGAAAGTGAATATTTGTTTATTGAGTTTATTTAATATGGCACAATGGGGCAGAATTAAAAATAAAATAAAAAACGCCTATCAAAAATAAATTTTTTTGTCGAAATTATACATTTTAATTTAAAAGATTTAACAGAAATATAAAATAAAACAAGTAAGAAAGTATAGTCGGTCAAGTCCGACCATTTAATACCCTACACCCAGTATATTTATAAAACAGTTTTTCAGTTTTTCGCTATATGGAAGATATGACGTATTTTAGACCGATCATCCAAAAATTTAGTGCCATGACTTCTGTGAATATATATATTATAGTATGTATATGTGTCAAACTTAATCTCGATATAAATACTTTTAAAAGCTTTATAGTGGTTAAAGTGAATTACGAAGAGGATCTTATATGAGACTTTAGGCTAATTATAGACTGAACATTATAAAATTGGGTGTCATCGTTTCTGTATATATGAAAATTATTTTATTTAGATACAAAGATTTTTAAGAAATTTCTGGTCGTTAAAGTGATTTTCGGAAGTGGTCCTTATATGGGAGCTACGACTAATTATAGACCGATCATCATAAAATCGTGCCATATTATTTTTATATATACGAAACATATTTGTGTTCAATATTATTTGAATACCGACATTTTTAAGAGATTTATGCACTTTAAAGTGATTTTTGGATGTGGGGTTTGTATGGGAGTTATGATCAATTATGAACCGATCTTCACAAAATTTGTAGATCTAATTTGGCTTTATTGACTCATTTATGGATACTTGCACAATTCAAACATTTATGATCGTTAAACTCCTATTTCGGTTGGCCATTTGTAGGGGGACCGGGTGAAATAATGGACCGATTTCCACCAGTTTCAATCTCGTCCTTCGTTGGGCCGAAAAAATATTACGTACCAAATCTGATTGAAATATCTTCAAAATTGTGACCTGTAATCTTCGCACATGCTTTACATAGACAGCTAACAAGACGGACGGACGGAAGGACATGTCTTAGTGGACTCAGGAAGTTATTTTATATATAACATTTATGGGCATTACAAACAGCAGTACAAATCCAATATACCCTCCCCATAGTTGTGGTAAATTTGTATTAAAATAAACCCATAAACAAACAAAAGATTTTCAACACAAAGCGTAGTAAATAAAAGTTTTAAGTCATAAAGACAGTTAAATTGTTGGAAAAAAACATTTCAAATATAAAACCTCTATATTTATAAAAATTAAAGTATACGTTAAAACCAACATACTCGTACACAAATAGCACCCTTAGCACACGTTTGCTTTTTTGCATTATGATACAGAGTCTGGTTCTATGCTTTGTCTAATATTAAAGCTTTTATAGCAGAGGTAGGCAAAGCGTAAAATGAGGTTGTGTGTGTGAGCAAACTACCCAGCAAACATAAACATACATATATAAATTATACAAAACAACTTAGATAGGAAACATACGCTCACAATATATTTTCCGTAACATATAAAAAATTAACAACGAGATTGATATATAAATGGAACTTCTAATACTTCAAAAGCTGATTACATGCATGTTACCAAATGCATTTTTAATTATAAAATATTTTTCGTAATTAATTATTAATTTGAAATGTTTGTTGGGAAGTATTTCTGAAAAAAATATAAAAGCATCCGCCGCATGTGCACACATTGCTGTCTCAATGACGACTGAATGAAAGAGATTAAGTGTATGTGTGAAGTGCTCTCTGCACTATTGTGCTATAGGATGGCGACCTATGTTTTATAGACAATATAGCTCTACATACCCAGCAAGCCATATGAGTCCGAAAAGAGTCCCTTCTGATGGTTTTTGGGCTCAGAAAGAGCTCTTACATCATGTCATGGCAATTTTAAATACAAAAAATTAAAAGATCATATTTTTTTAAATTGTTTTTACTTAAACAAAAAGGTAATTTACATCTACAAATAAACTAAATTAGAAATGGAAAAAAATTAAATAAATTGTATTTACAGTAAAAGAAATAAAATTGAATTCATTTAAATAAAATATATAAAAAATTAATTTTCTAAGCAAATTTTTCTTTCGCTCCGAAAATGCTTTTTAATTGGACTCTTTTCTGACTCCTTTTTCGGAGCGCTCCTAGAATGATATATGCATACATGTGTACATACAGTGCTTTATTATTAGACAAATACCCAAAAAAGTATTTCCCTCTACCAAACAATAACTTGTTTTATCAAACCTCAAATCAGCATTAATCATACGTCACCCTCAGAACCACAGCATTTACTAAAAAAGGAGACGCTTACCAAATATTAAGCTGGTGTGCCACCAATTAGCCAGGGTGTGCAGAGTACCCAAATACAAATGTACTGGAATTGCGTTCAAATTTGCATGGTTGACAGTTTTTGCTTTGATAATTTTGCTAATTCTTTTGTATAAACATTATCTATCATAATTTTTTTAATTTGTGGTTACTTAGTTGAATGTGAATTTTTTTCGCTCAATTCAACACGACATTTTATGAAATTATAGTGGTTAATATTTTGTAAGGTTTTTAGTTTTTTTGTTTTATTTCTCATATAAATTTTTTTTAAATGCAACCACACGTTGCCACACCAGAATAAAAACCTAAAAACTGGGTACAGCAAAAAAACTTACTTTACGTAGAGACAAGAGTTAAACCACATTTTAGTACAACTTTTTATATTTATTTATATTGGTAATAATATAAAAATTAACAGTGCTATACAAGTGTACTTTAAACTTTGCAAATCTGGCAATGTTTACACACTATAATCTAGTGTCTATAAAAAATATGTATAAAGAACTTTCTTAAGGTAAGTTCAATATAATATTTAACTTTTAAAAGAGTTACAAAAAAAAACAAATATAAATGTGTTTCGGCAATGAAATATGGAAACACAGTACATGCTTATCGTACACATGAACACATGAATGTATTTATTTCCATTTTATTTTATTTTATTTTATTTGGGAATAAAATTATAACTTACACCCACTAAATGTGATTATAAACTAAACAATAAATACTTACACAACTAAAACTTTGTACGAACGAATAGTATTTTTATAAAGCATTTGTGACTTTCAAACGGTACATGTCAGATGATTATTTAGGATAATCCAAACAAACACATGTACTTAAATTTATGTAACGTAGATACACAATCTAAGTATTTACGATACACGCACATGGAGGTCTCGAAACATTAAACAAAAGCTAATAAAATTAATCTAAAATAAAAAAAAAACACGCATACACAAATATCATAAGGATATTAACTCACACTAAAACACACATATACATATATGCATGTAAGTATGTAAGTATATACATTAGGCCAGATCATAGAAAATATATTTGATTTGGATGGCGTTTGTTTTGTTAATTAGTTGCTGAAACTAGTTGAGTTTGATTTCTTAAATATGTTCTTATTAATAATTAATAATTAGTTGGTCAAGCCCGACCATATAATACCCTACACCCAATATTAAATTGAACCAAATTGATGTATGAACAAAGTTGACCAAATGATGTAGATATATGTTGGAACAATTCTGGCTTATAATTGGGTTTCTTAAAGTTTTAGTTGAGAGTAGGTTTACAAAATTGATAAACACAATTGATTTTATTGTTTTAATACAAAAGCGTAATTATTTATTTAACAACAATATTTCTTCACTAATTGGTAGAACTTCAACTATTTTAGTGAACAATTTTTTTGTTGTTTATTTTCATACAAAATTCATTAATAAATTAAAACAGAATCTCTCATATTCCCATTTTTTTGCAGTTAAATCAAAGAACTCTCTTCGTACTTTTAAAGAAATTCTAATTTATATAAAATCTTAAAATAAAAATGGGCAGTAGGAAGAAAACTGTAAAATATTAGTGGTTGCTATTTGCGTGTGTTTTTATTCAATTTGTTTATATAAATAAACAAAAGGAAAAAAGCAATTATGATTTGCATAATATTTGAAATGTATATTTTAATTAAATATCCTTTAGTTAAATAATAAATTTTAAAACCGTAAAATTATAATATTTTTAATTAAAACTGAAATTCAAAACGGAAGTATGCCATTTGTTTAATTCTCTTTCCGTTTTTCTCTTTTTTCGTTTTCATTTAATAAATGAACATGAAATGAGTAGGAAAATCGTTAGTTTTTCTTTTGGTATTTTTTCGGTTCAATTTCATGTTTTATTGTTGTTAATTATACAATGTATTTTTAGTTGATTGCCATGTGGCTTTCGGTGCTGCATGCATCTTTAAAGTTGAAATTTTATTAAATACATTTCTCTGTTTAATGTCATTCAAATTGTAAAGTGAATTTCGGTTGGTCGTTTTTTTTCTTATGGGCCAGAAAGTTGTTGACATTTTAACGGTGTTTATAATTACATTTTTAAATAAGCCCCACCTTTTCTTCTTATGCCCAGGGCAGGGAAATATGAATCGTGGCTACACATGAGTAGGGGAATTATTTAAAAATAAGTTATTTCATATTTTGTTGTTTTAGAATGGCAGATTGCTCGTATAAAATTATTACAGCTAAAATTGCTTCTTGATGACCATTCTTTTTATATTTTACAAAAGCACTAGTTATTTCAGAAACATATTTTGTGATAGTAGTTCATTGAGAAAACTTGCACCAAAATTGGTATTGTCTAACAATACGTTTTAAATTTCCTGGAAATATTTATATTTGTTTTGTATTCTAAGAAATGTTTGTGCTCTTGCAACAATGTAATGCCTTCTCTTGTTTCGGCCACAATTTGTTATATGACTGTTTTTCTTACCTCGTCATCAATCCAATTTGTTAAACCAAACTAGCAACGAAAATCGTCTGTGTCATCAACATCATCGTCATCATGTTACCCAAGGAAAAACAATCAACTTAAAATTTCCACTTACTAATGATTGTCGAAGACGGACAATAAGTTTACTTCTCAAAATCACTAGCTCATTTATTCAATCAAATTGACAAATTAGTCTCCCTTCAAATAAACAACAAAACCATTGTCTTTGACAAATTTCAAATATGTAATACATGCTGCACCAAAGGATATATACACAACGCATATTACGGGTATAAATTAAAGCTATTCAGTTAATTATTTGAAAGAAAAAAGCTACAGAAACCCCAAGAAATAAAAACCAAAAATATTCATATAAAATGCATGAGTTAGCAGAGTATTTTGTGACCAAAGGCAATTTATATTAGTAAGTTAAGAAAGTTTATAGATTGTACAATAGACAAATGACAGCTCGTAGGAATTGATAGACACATAGACGGTTGGTTGACAGGATAAATATACTAACTGACAGTAAAATCAACTGGATTTGTTACACCATAGCAAATTTAAATTGCTTTAATACATAACTATGGAAGAATTATTTAAAAAAAAAACACAAATAATTTCGACTTATAAATATTAGCTATACCAGGGGCCAAATTACCGCATTTGTGATCGAATGAGCTATCGTATCGAAAACTGATTTCGATATCGAAATTATGATAAAACGTACTAAATTTCTTGCTCGATATCGAATGCCATAATCTCAAATAAGAAAATTACGATCAATTTTACTCGATATCGAATGCGGTAATTTGGCCCCAGTATTGGTCTCGTACAGAAGGCTCAATTGAAACTTCTAATGTCTAATACGGAACCATAAAGGAACTTGAAAAATAGCATTAGTAAAGAAACTATGAAGTACAGCAATGCAGTTTCACTGATATTCAAAAAAAAAAACAGTTTAAAGCATTAAACACATTTGCCACACAAAACGACAGCCACATAGTAAGCAGCTGATCCCGAAATCTAACATTTTAATAAAAAATAAATTTGTTCTTCAAACTTTTTAAATAACATAATCAGCCTTTTTATGAGTGTCGTTTTTTTTACGACAACGACGACTGTTTCGTAATAGATTAAAGAAACAAATTTAATTTCATCTTTAATCTATTATGAAAGAGTCGTTGTCGTAAAAAGAAAACGACACTCATAATAAGGCTGAATAGAATTATGTTGATTTTATAGAAGCTATTACTAAAATACAACAAAAAAGTAAATAAAAACATTGAAAATAATAAATCTTAAACAATAAAACACTTACCAACTTTAATCTAAACAAAACAATGAAAGTCTAAACAGCTGTTGCAGCAATCCATTTACATATATTTCAGTGGTGCCACTTAAGGCTTTTATTTTTTGAAAATGGCGTTTTATTTATGAAACATGAAAGACATATTTTTGAAACAGCTGAAAGTTTTGGAACAGTAAAAATCACAGATTGAAAATAACTCGTCCCATATGATCAAAATACAATATTGTGATTTATATTTTGTTTGAAAAAATAAATCACTTAAAATAACTGTTATAAAATGATTTGTATGTAGTTTTTTGTTGAAATAGACAAACTATGTATTTCAATTAGAATTGATCATTATAACTGTGGACATTCTTTGTCTTTGCATTTTTTAAATTTCATTGGGGGACTTAATGAATTTTGAATATTTTTTTTTCAATTTATGATTTGTAAAATTTGAAATTTTTGCAAAATTGTAGATTTTGTTGTGTTTTCCAAAATTTACGTTTTTTTTTAATTATTTAATTTTTTTATTTTGTTCTAAAATTTAAGATTTTTTTTCAACTTTAAGTTTTTTTTTGTAAAATATTTGATTTTTTTGTGAAATTTGTAATTTTACATACAATTATTTATAATTTTCATATACCGGCATCATTGATTCGCAGAACTTCAAGAACTTTTGTCAATTTTAAAGTTTGAAAATAAAAGTTATAACCTGAACTTTAGTAAAAAAAAAAAATTATTACAAATCACTAAAATTGATTACTTCCCTTATTTTCTTTTTCTGTTTCGCTCAACCACTAACATAAAATGTTTTTATGACTCTCTCAGTGATATAGCACAAAAAACAAATTTTAAATGGTAAATGGTGCCACTGCAATTAAAGTGGACGTGTTATTTTCGGTCTCTGGTAAAAATTGAGCGTTACATGTGTTCACAATATGATTTTATTGTTTAACAATAATACAAAATCTTAATATACACCTAATTCTATTTTTACACGGTCTTTTTTGGTACGGTTTTGATCTAACACGGTTTGAAAATGAACAAATTTTACATATTCTTATACGATTTTATTCCATTTAACACGATTAAAAATCTTTTGGTTTTAATTTTTTTTAGTTAAATTTAATTTTTGCGAAATATGTTTATATTACAAATTTAAGGGAGTTCACTTTTTTTTGGATACAAGCAAATTTACTGGTCAGAGCAATTGTAAATAGGACAAATTTAGGGGAATTCCTTATAGTGCATACAATCAAGTGAACTTGTCATACATACATTTTTTACATTACTTTTAAGCTTACCCCCCGTTGCCACATGCAAGTAATTACTTGCATGGTGAGTATACATATTATCTACGAAAAATACCGAAAAACAACAATATTTGTTTGAGTGGCTACAAGTGCAAGTTCATTTTTGAAATGTCGTCAGCAAAGAAACTTCAAACAAAATTTTTTTCATCAAATTCTGTTAATTTTCAAGCTCATAAGGATCCAGTATTGCCGTATTGTCAAAAGAAAAAAAATACGGAAAAAATTTTGTAATTTACAATTTTTTTAATAAATGCATGAAATTAGTATTTAAAAATACTATTAAGATGTGTTGTGTAATAGTTTTGTTCTTTTTTCTTAATAATTTTTTGTAAAATCCCGAAATTTTGTTATAAACATAACTTTTATTTTAACACTGGTAGCACTGTTTATTTATTTGTCATGCTACTTACGGCAAGTGCTTACAACCAAATTATCTCGCAAGCCCAGCTAGCATTTTGTGAAAATAATGATCAAAAAATAATCACATTTGATTATTCTAGATGATTAAAACTATCGAATATGCACACATTTTCTAATCAAAAATGATTCTGTCATCGGGAGAAAATGGTACCCTGCATATGACTATTCCTGACTAATCATTTCTGATATCTGCTTTTATGCAGTTTCCATGTATATTTGTTATCATTTTTAAGTTAAATTTGCAATCATTTTATAATCATATTTTGTGTTGTTTTTGATTAATTTTTTATACACATCTGACTATAATTTGCAATCATTTTATAGTCATATTTTGTATTGTTTTTGATTAATTTTTTATTATATTTAAATTTATTTTATTTTAAATTAATGTTAAATTAGTCATAACAGTGCATTTAATGCAATGAAACTTATAGAAAAATCACTTGCCCATTTACCCAATAATTCACAAATATTACATTCGTTTTCTTCACTATCACTGCTGGAAAAGGCGTTTTCATTTCCATCACTTTCAAACAGTGCCTCAAAACTATAACCAACTTCTGGACAGTCTATAATATGCCCTTCCATATTTTGTTGAACTCAAACATCACTTGACATCATTCTTTCAGCTTCTCTTTTAGCTAGGCGCCTTATTTTTTGGCTGACATTATTTAAGTACCTTTTTAAATTCACTTTATTAATTCACTTATTAATTTTTATTAATTATTCCAAATGTACATATATTTTTTATTTTATTCAAAAAACAAGACTTCTCTTTTCAATTTAATTGCAACTCATGAAATCTGTATTTATTTAAGATGTCCCGTTACAATGGTAAACGAAGCAAAAAAATCTTGACCAACAAAACAAATAGAAACACACAACTAAACATGAAATTGGGACCGTCATTGCTGTTGTTTGCATAGATCAGTTTTTAATCATCAAGAATAAACATATTTGTCTGTTCCTTTTGAATAATTGCTGTCTCTCGCCCTCACTCTAACCCAGAGTAGTGAAAAATAACTCTGGCAAACGATAAAAAAAAATAGATCAGTTTTTAATCATCAAGAATAAACATATTTGTCTGTTGCTTTTGACTAATTGTATGAAAACTCAGTTATTAATCAGCGAAAGTAGTCAAATATGATTAAGTAAGATGACTACCGAAAATTCAATCATAAAAATGCTAGCTGGGAGTTGAGCTGTAAGTGCGAAAAATATGATTGTGTTAGTAAAAAACTGTAATTGTATTGAGTTTTTCGAACTTGCACTTGCATGTGGCAACGGGGGGTTAGAGTGCATATCTTTTTTTTCTTTATTAACTATAACTGTGTAAAACACATTAAGAACAGTTGTTCTTAAAAGATGCTTGTTTTTCACTAATTTCAATAGGTTTTAAAGATAAGGAATTAATCAATGTCTTTTTTTTACACGAAGTTTTCTGGAACCAATTACAATGTAAAAAGCCTAATTCTATTCTAATTCTAATATTTCATTAGAATAAACCCACTTGAAAATTTCTCTCGCAAAGTCATCGATAAATAGCTCATTGGCGATTTGAACCAGATGTAGAGTCATAATATGTATGTATGTATGTATATGAGATGTACATCTGACTACTTATAGCATATTTATTCATTACTTTTCAAAGTTGCCTAGGTATTTAAGTTATATAATTATAATTCAGAAAAGCATATTTTTTAAAATTTACTTTTAAAAAATAATTCCATTACTTATAAAATTAAAGTATGTTTAAGTCACGAATGCAGTAAACATTCTATCATTCTAGTGGCTATAGATTATACGGTATCTAGCGAATTACGCTAGTAATGTTGAATTTGGAAGTCTTGGAAGTCTATGAAGACTAAATGTGGATCGCATATTTTCTCAATAATATCCATAGAATATTTTTAAGAATATTTTTTAAAATGCCAGCATATTTAAATAAATTTTTGAAAATAAAAGCTCTTGTGTGTCGACTAAATGAACGACGTTCACCTTTGGATGGATGCAATGTTTGTTTTAAAAGTGTTTAGATTCCTTGTACGAGTATACTCGTTTATGGAACAAAAGCCCATAGTGGTTTATAATGTTTATTAATTCATGTCGAAATAACATTAAAATAGGATTTACGACTATACAAAATAAGTCACACACAAACACACAATGACATACGAAGCCACACAAATTGCCACTTAAGCCTGGATACTTAACAACAAGCACACAAACTCGCAAATACAAAATCAAATTCACATACACACGTCAATGGTTAAAGTGACAACATTAACTATTCGTATACTCTAACTGTGGGCTACTTCGAAATACATACATTGTTGAAATTTGTTAGAGGACCAAAATTATGAGAGCGGAAGAAGAGGGTATGAGAAACGTATTTACACGCTAGTGGTTTTTAAATCCAGTAAACAGAGTCTTTTGTATAGAAATTCAGTCAAATCCCAAACAGTTGTTGCTGTAGCCTGAACAAAGAAAGTTAAAATTACTCGTTGTTTGTGTAGTCATATAGAATATTTATTTAGATAAAAGTCCTGGAAATAGAAAATTTGCTCATACTTATAGAGGGTGTTTAATGATGTTTTCTCGTAAAGGTAATAAAAACTTGCAAATTGGTAGATGTATTAAAGCCGGGTAATTTGTTTCTTGTTTATTAAAACACAGAAAGCGCAAACCCCAACAGTAACGAGCAGATGGTGGCAAGTTTAATTTGTAACACATAAAAATACAAATTAACCGAATTCGTAGGTAAAATCAGTGTCATGTGAATGAGTTTTTTTATGTACATATGTACAAAATATGAGTTGTTTATGCTTGTATGCTAGGGTGTTGTTTAAGTTACACTTTCAAGATTTTCTATGTTTTTTCTATGTCTCACTCAAAAAGTAAATGTTGAAAATTTTAGCAAAATAAGATTTTCAAAAAAAAAAAAAAAAAAAAATTTGATATGAAAAATATTTCTTAAATGTTTTCTATTTTAAATAATTTTTTATTCGAAGATTTACGTCTAGTTAAACATAAAATTTATTTGAAATTTATTTTTGTATACTTCTGTTATATGTTCTACATTAATTTTATAAAAAAAATTTATAATAATACTCGCAAGAGAAAAAATTCTCATTCAGTTAATTTAAAAAGTTAAATATAAAAAATTTTAAAATAATTAATATTAGACACAAAGAATGCTGACGACGGCTTTACCAGGCCAGAAAATGCATTACATTTTGCTAGTGTCTCTTTGTATATTTCCATATGATTTTACATTTATGCTTTCAAATAAATTTTATGTTTAACTAGAAGTAAATCTTCGAATAAAAAATTTTATAAAAAATTTTTACAATAATACTCGCAAAAGGTAAAATTCTCATTCAGTTTTCTATTTTATTTTATTTATCCATATATATTTAAATATAGAATTTAAAAATTGTCTGATATCGATAATACATTATAATGCATTATAACCAAAAAGAATTATAAAATAATATGTGTAGCATAAGTCTCAAATTTGTCCTTTTTTAAAAATTATAAAAAAAAATAAAAAAATTATTCTCGACTTCTAATAATACTGAATGCGGATTTAAAATGAATTATTATGGGTTAGCATGAGCACCTAGTATACAGGCGTGAGTGTGTGTGTATTCATACTGCCTGTTCATGTTGACTTCAAGGCAAATCGTTAAGTTCACCTGCATACATACATACATACATGCGTAAGTACATACTACAGTGTTGGAAAAAATAGTATTTGATATTTCAATACATATTAAATTACTTTAGTCTGGCAAAGGAAACCAAACCAATACATAGCTACTATTATATTACCAATTCATAAGAAACAAGTAAGAAAGTATAGTCGGTCAAGCCCAACCATATAATACCCTACACCCATAAAACAGTTTTCAGAAATGGACGCTATATGGGAGATATGACCTATAATGGACCGGTCAGCCAAAAATTTAGTGTCATGATGTCTGTGAATATAAGTATTATGTAATTTATGTACTTTATTTTGATATAAGCACTTTTAAAAGATTTATGGAGGTTAAAGTGAATGACGTTGAGGGTCTTATATGGGAGTTTCGACTAATTATGGACTGAACATTATAAAATTGGGTGTCATCGTTTCTGTATATATGAAACTTATTTGTGTTGAATTTTATTTAGATACAAACTTTTTTTTCTGGTCGTTAAAGGAGCTACGACTAATTATGGACCGATCAGCATAAAATTGTACCATTTTATTTTTATATATACGAAACATATTAGTGTTGTTGGTGTTAATAGAATTATGCACTTTAAAGTGATTTTCGGAAGTGGGGTTTATGTGGGAGCTATGATTAATTTTGAACCGATCTTTACAAAATTTGTAGATGTGATTTTGGCATTTGTGGTGAATTATGTTGGGATACTTGCATAATTCAAACATTTATGATCGTTAAACTCCTATTTCGGAAGGACATTTGTATGGGGACCAGGTGATATAATAGACTGATTTCCACTAGTTTCAAACCCATCTATCCTTGGACCGAAAAAGTATTACGTACCAAATTTTATTCAAATATCTTAAAAATTGCTTTACGTTAAATCGACTCAGAAAGTGATACTGAGTCGATCGGTATTTTATATAGCTATATACTATACTATATATATAAAAATTTGATTTTATTCGTAAGATGCTAGAAAGAATAATAAGAATAATTAATTTTCTTCAGAATAATTCATAACTCCCTACCAATCAACCTTTAACTGTCATTTTCACCAAAATTAATATTATATATTTAACTGAAAAGTTTAATAACTTCCAGTTTGACTAACGACCAGTATTTTAACTACCGGGTAAAGATTTTCTTTTCTTCAGAATTTGGTTAGATAACTTAAAAATAATTACTTTATATAAAAAAGAATAATTACTTTATTTTACGAGTATATTATTAATTCATTATTAATAATTAATTATTAATTAATTCATATTAATATTTCTGTATGTACAGAAACAAAAAAAAAACGTTAAAATGTTTGCGAAAGTATATGTATGTCAATCCCCAAACATCCATACAGCTGGACTATATTAGTGATATTTTGGACTTCTTAGCTAAGTCGAAGTCAATTCCTTGAAAAAAAATTTTATGTGGTCTCTTTAATGCGAATGGAAATCTCTTGCAGTATGTATAGCTCTCCAAACTTATATTTATGAAAAGACTATAATGAATCCATGGTTAAAAAGAACTTATCTATAGGAGATACTTCACTCTAGTGAAGTAAAATCTTTAATATGGTTTTTGCTTTTTATTGCCAACCTGAGAAGTTTTTCGGTATGTTTTTTTTAATACTCATCCCAAGTATTATTTTTTAATCCTACAAAAAATATCGACCGAATAATATTGTTTATTCTAATGAAACTATTCATTCGTCGTTTCATCTATTTTTAATAGGTCGGCGAAAGGATTTTATGCGGACTAATATTCTACATATGTATGTATTTATATCCATTAACATAGTTAAGCATTATGTTGATGTACACGGTCAAAATATGTATACATATATGTCTTACATTATCACAATAAAGTTGAAAAGCAATTTGATACTGTATATTCCTTAGGTTAGTGGATTCGATTTGTCCATTGATCATTTTGTATAACATTGCAAGTTTTCTTAAAAACTTTGTTAGATGCAGTTTTTGGACATTGCTAATTCTCATTCATGTTTATCTACAGCATTTCAATTATTTGTTCCAGCTTAGAAATTAACTAAAACAAGTTTTTTATTTCAATTTTAACTTTGATTGGTGAAAAAGAAAATATGATAATTGGCAGTAAACGTAAAAGTTATATTATAATTGAAATTATTGAAAATGGGTATAAGTCTCACATTTATACGTTAATATTTATTGGAACCACCATCCATTTCTAACACCTATTAGCATCTACGATTCATAGAACCTACAAGTTTTGATTTATATTCCTTCTTAATATTTTTCCACGAATTTTGAAAACATATGGGAAGATATAAATATATTTCACATATCATTTTTGTTTGTGGTTTATATGTCGCTATTTGATTTCTTAGCACTCCTCAAGGTTATCAATAGATTTTAAGCCCAGATGTTATGACTCCATTTTATGGACTTTATGGGTTTGCTTAAACCAGACTCAACTAGTTTGAATGTATGTTTGAGAGCATTTTTTCTCTGGTAACATTTGATTGAGCACTATTTCTTGGGTAAACCTTGTCAAATGCTTTATTTTTTGGTCTTCAAACGAAGGATCTGCAATCAAGTTTATTTTTTTGAAACTCTTCTGGATTAAAGGCAATTGAAAACATAAACAAACATAGACAAATGGTTTTAACTATTGGTTCTATTATATTCCTGTTGAAATAAAATTCCATGATGTCGTAAATACAAATTGTCGTTCTTATTATTTTTCTTTGCAACCTGATATTTTTCAAAAAATTTAGAAAGTGTATCAGTAACTCGACTGTAAGAATTAACAAAGCTTTTCCTTTTTAAGTTTTTCATCTTATGTTCTTATTATTTTTGCAACACTTTGGCGTGTGTAAATTTGATTATTTGCGGCATTTTAGTTGTATACATACGTGTGTTAATAAATCATTTTTTACCCACATTGTTTACACTGACAAGCCAATGAACACGATTTTATGTAACAGACATGGCGTATATAATTAATAAACTTAAAATGTTAACATACACGTAGACATAGGATAATAGCTAAAATAGGCTGTCTTGACCTTTTAACAACAATTTACAAAAGTAAAAATATAATATTTTTTAAATTAAAATCGTAGTTATACAAGTGTTAAACATAAAATAGAAATATTCATTAGAAGTATCTGCCGTATTCATAAAAAATAAAGTAGGTTTGAAGTGTTCTTTTAGACAAAATTTGCATACAAAATTTTCTTAAAGTACATTTGAAGTCTACTTTAATTTTTTATGAATTAGACCGATAATGTTTAAGCTGACTTTAAATTAAAAATAATTTCAACAAATCGTTTGAAAATATTTAAGACAAACATTTAGCCTTTGGACTTTAACAATTTAATTTCATTGAGTATGATGCAACTGTTAAGCAATTGAATAAAATTAAAAGTTGGAAATTAAAAAGTCTTAATAAATACTTATAAAATAAAAATCGATTGCTGTCTTCCAATATTCATACATATATTAATAGAGTTTTTTTTTTTTTTTTTTTTTTTTTTTTTTTTTATTAAAAATTTTGGAATTTATAAAAATAGAAACGGAAGTTAAAAAAAAATAATAATTTTTTATATATACATAGATCAATTTTCATTTGAAAAATATTTCTTTGTTTTTTGAATTTTAAAATTTTTTAATTTGTCAGTTATTATTTAATTTGTTATAATTTGTTAAAAATTTGTAAAATTAGGAAGAAAAAAACCCTGACGAAGGCACTCAAGGAAGTGCCGAAATATTGGTTTTAAATAAAGTTAAAAAGTTTTTATATTTAAAAGAAAGACCTTAAGCTTGGAAAATTAGTAATAAAATAAATAATAAAGGTCGAATAAAAATACATATTCATATATTAATAGAGTTTAATCATTTCTGGCATTCTTGTTTCATATTCTTAAATCATATTCCCATACTTAACAATGTGAACATACCACAGTCTGATTAGGTCACTTACCCAGCATACCATGCTAGGAGCGCTCCGAAAAAGGAGTCAGGAAAAAGTTCAACTAAAGAGCATTTTTGGAGCGAAAGAAAAATTTGCTTGTTACTGTCCTCGCACTATGACTCAAAAATTCCACCTAATTATGTGTGTACCAAAGCGTTCCTGTTATTTGTGCTTTGAACAAAAAATAATAATAAAAAAAATAATAATAAATGTGAACTTTTAATTTTTTGTATTTAAAATTGCAATGACTCTTTTCTGACATGATGTAAGAGCTCTTTCTGAGCCCAAAAACCCCTCATAAAAGACTCTTTTCTGACATTATCTAAGAGCTCTTTCTGACGGACCTTTTTCGAATGTAATGACCCTCTTCGGAGCAGTAATGATTGTTTTTGGGCTCATAAAGAGCATGAACGCTCCGTAAAAGGTGTCAGAAAAGACTCATAGGGATTGCTGGGTTAGTACCTTTGAATTTACGTAGTACTTGGTATCACTATGTAAAAGCCAGATATTTTCAATGAGACTAAAAACTTAAGTCTTCTAAATAATTCAGCGCAATACTTTTTATTAGCCGATTTCGACATACGGATTCCAATAATGACAAGTAATACCAGTACAGTGGCATCAAAAAATTCAAGATCACATTAATATAAAAGAAAGGAGCTCATACATAAAAGCTGAATTTTGAACAATTTCGTAAGAGATGACTATTGATCCATTATTAAAACTGAAACTGAAAGAAGACTTCGTAGAGCTGATCTACCCTGCTGCAACCATGTCTATCATTTTATCATGACTAGCATCTGATGTAATTATTGTAAATACAATTATACATAAAAAATTAAATCTTATGATTTAATAATGGCAAGATCGATTTCTAATTGATTAGAAAAAAATTACATTAAAACGCATAAAACTCTTTTTAGAGTTTTCCATTAATATTTGAGATACCAGGCTAAAATTTATTCCTGCTATTATTTAAATATACGTGATCGACTTATGTTCATATAAATACAGTAAGCAATCGATAATTTGGAACCAATATTCCACCACACTTCCGAAATAAATAACTTCCGATATTATTTATGAGCTTCTGTTTATTTAAGAAATGTGATTATTCAACCTAGCTATATTTTTTTCAGTAGAATAGTTTTTGACCAGCTGTGTGGTATAAGTAATTTCGGTGACGAAAGTAAGTACTCATACGCCACGAAATCTACATGGCTACTCAGGGATGATAAATGAAAAAACCAATATCGTACCAACGAACTTATAAAATCGCACTTTTTCGACCCCAAAATACTAAATAATTGTTTTACAATTTTTTCTTAATTTTGTTTTAAGAAACAAAAATTTAATACAACAAAAACAAAAGGTACTTTAAATTCATGGGTGTTTTTTTACAGGTTTGTTTTTCGAGAAGAGTCAAATCTGGCAACTCTAATGTCATTTATGTTCAGTTTGGTTTGCCATTTCATCATGAACAGGTTGACAAAAGAACAACGCTTGCAAATCGTGCAAATTTATTTCGAAAATAACGGTTCAGTTCGCGAAGTTTACCGCAAGCTCCGTCCATTTTATGGTCGACATAATCGTCCATCAGAGCAATTAATTCGGTTAACCATGGCTCGTTTTCGCACTACGTTTACTCTATGTGATAATACGCATCCGCAGAGACGTCGAACAGTGCGCACCGAAGAAACAATTGCCGCTGTAGAGCAAAGTGTTGAAGAGGACCCGAATGAATCGATTCGCCACCGTGCACAGCAATTGGAGCTTTCTCCAACAACTTTATGGAAGATTTTGCGCAAAGATCTTGGCTTGCGACCTTACAAGATCCAGCTTGTGCAAGAATTAAAGCCGCGAGACCATGCAATGCGTCGTGATTTTGGTGTATGGGCCGAAAATGAGATTGATCTCGATGCTGATTTTCATCGCAAAATTTTGTTCAGTGATGAGGCTCATTTTTGGTTGAATGGCTGCGCCAACAAGCAAAATTGCCGCATTTGGAGTGAAGAGAATCCACATGAGACCCTTGAGACGCCATTACATCCACAAAAACTGACTGTTTGGTGTGCTCTATGGGCTGGTGGAGTCCGGTATAGAGCCATGATAACCGACTATTTTGTTTCCGAATTGGATGGCATGAATATGGATGAGTTGTGGTTCCAACAAGACGGCGCTACATGCCACACAGCGCACGCCACAATCGATTTATTGAAGGAAACATTCGATGAGCGCATAATTTCGCGGACTGGACCTGTCAATTGGCCACCAAGATCGTGTGATTTGACACCATTGGATTATTTTCTTTGGGGATATGTGAAGTCGCTCGTCTACGCCAACAAACCAGAAACGTTAGGGGAATTGGAAGCCAACATTCGTGGCGTTATTGCCGACATACGGCCCCATATGCTCGAAAAAGTGGTTGAAAATTGGACCTGTAGAATTGGCTTTATTCGAGCCAGCCGCGGCGGCCACATGCCTGAAATCATATTTAAACATTAATGGCATAAACTTATCCTTCCAATAAAGCCAAATTGATGGTCATTAAAACGATTTTCTTGTGTTTTATTTTAATTCGAAGTTCTATACCTCTAAAAAAAACACCCGTTACATGCAAAGTAAAGATAGCAAAAAATAAATAAATACATGTTCATTAAATAGAGATATGTAATTATGGTTATATAAAATATTAATAAGGTACATTCAAATAAATGAGATCAAATCTATACATTTTTTGATAACAAACCAGTTGCTATATTAAAGTTGTAACAACAGGAGTTTTATTTTAGTACCACTTGCAAATAACTAAGACGACGCTTTCATACTGCAAAAAACCGTTTTTTCTAGTCGTTTAAAAAAATTAAGCGTTTGCCATGTATTTTAGCAAGATGATTGTTACTCTACAACAAAGCATTTAGTTCCCTTTTTTTGCAAACTGTATAAACTTTACAATTGCTCTCTTTATTTTATATATGAAGTTTAACAACAACAAGAAAACTTTAGCTGAATACTAAAAACCACCTGCTATTTATTCCCAATAAACAAGTGCAAAAATCTATTCACAATATTCATTCAGTAAATAAGCGTTGCGATTTTATATCAATTAAAAATATGTTTGAGTTTAAAAAATTTGGAAAAAGTACCAAATGAGCCGCAGGGCTCAGTTTTAAATTGTACCAAAAAACAACAGCACAACTTGGTATCAAATTAAAGCTAACTGGCATAACCAACCAATATACATACATATCTATGTTCAAAAATAAAATCAGTTGACATTAACAAATGTTTAATTGATTCAAATTCTCCCTTAGCAAAATGACTGTAGACAAAATTTAGATCCCTTTTAAATCTCCGTGCGTGTAGTCGTCAGGTCACTGAACTAGTAAATTTTAATATTTTCGTAATGTCAATATACTTATGTATGTACTCCACACAAACATGTATTCATGTTTCTACATAGATGAGTGTTTATATACACTTTACATAAGTACATATGTAAATACACCTGTAGACCTTTTGTGTAGTACACCTGTGTGTGAGTGTGAGGCTTAAGTTTAAATATTTGCTTACGCTGCTGTTGTTTTGTGATAATGCCACATTTTGTTGCCACACATGAGCATGGGATTGTGTTTTTGTATGCTGTTAATGGTGCCTGGTGTGTTGTGGCTGTTTGGTTTTTCGGTTATATTTTAAAAACCCGAAAATTGGAAAAAACAAAGTAAATGTAAAAGTGAAACCACAGCAGTGACCATAATGCTAACAATAATAATTATAAAATTATAATTAGCAAAGTGAGAAAAAAATTGTTTACAGTATAACCTGATAGAGATGAATTTCTTTTGTTTTCAGTAAAGTATTTCTCTTAGCGAATCAACGACTGGTCGTAATAGCAAATATTATGGGACACTAGGAATAGTAGCAATACAGCAATTTATATATACAAACTAATGCTTAAATCTCAAATAAGAATTTTAGATAATATTTTACACAATATATACATATGAACATATTTATATATGCTTACATTTAAATTCATTGTATTAGTATGCATTTCTTTTTATCATTTTCCTTCATATTACGAATATATTATCATATCTTTAAAAGGAAATGTAAACGCCACTTGAGGTGATGAAATAAAGATAAATATTTTGCCTGTTTTGTATGTTGTACAAACATCCTTGCACCACCTTTTCTGAGCTGCTACGCTTGTTTGTTGCTGCCGTTGCAAAAGTTCTTTTTTTTCGCACTGGAAACTTTTCAAACTTTTTAAATCAGTTTTCATAGTTTTCTTCTGCTTTATATTAAATTTATGACGGTGTTTGTAGTTGTTAGTAGTTTTAAAGTATATAAAAAATTCTATATAGTTTTGTTTTGTTGTTTAGTTTGCAGTTTTATTGTTAGAAGATGTGAATAATAGTGTGTACGGCAAATACAATTTCATTAAATTGTTTTTTTTTTATTTAACCAAATAAACTATATTTAGAAGGCAATAGCAAAATGATACATAAACAAATATATGTATATTGAAAATGTACAAGTGCTTTTTGTTTTTTATGCCTTACACCATCATAGTGGGGAGGGTATATTGGATTTGTGCTGATGTTTGTAACGCCTATAAATATTGGTCGAACACTCACCTTAAAGTATACCGATCGACTCAGAATCATTTCCTGAGTCTATTAAACGATGTCCGTCCGTCTGGCTTTACTGTCCATGTAAAATTTTGTGCGCAGAGTACAGGTCGCAATTTTGAAGATATTTCAACAAAATTTGGTACATGATACTTTTTTGGCTCAAGGACGATTGGCATTGTAGCTGGTGGAAATCGGTCAATTATTTCACCTGGCCCCCATACAAATGTCCTCCTGAAAAGGGGTATAACGATCATAAATGTTTGAATTAGGCACGTATCCAAACAAAATTCACCACAATGGAGTGGTAAATGAAGCCAAATCACGTCCAAAAATTTTGTGCAGTTCGGTTCATAATTTCCCATAGCTTCTATATAAGGCCCACTCCCGAAAATCACTTTAAAGAGCATAACTCCCTGAAAAATGTTGGCATCCAAATAATATTTAAAGCAAATATATTTCATATATATACAAATAATACGGTACAATTTTATTATGATCGGTACATAATTAGTCGTAGCTCTCATATAAGGCCCACTTTCGAAAATTACTTTAACAACCATAAATCTCTTAAAAATTTTGGTATCAAAATAAAATTCAACACAAATATACAGAAATGTTGACACCTAATTTTATAATATTCAAACTATAATTTATCTAAACTCCCATATAAGACCCTCTCGAGATCCCATCGAGATAAAGTATAACATCCATAATATTTATATTCACAGAAATCATGGCACTAAATTTTATGATGATCGGTCCATAATTAGTCGTAGCTCGCATATAACGCCCATTTCTGAAAAACTGTTTTATACATATACTGGGTGTAGGGTATTATATGGTCGAGCTTGACCGACTATAATTTCTTAGTTGTTTTATTATTATGTATATGAAATGTCAAAATCTAGGCGAATTGAAATATAAAAAAAAATTTCGTTTACTTTCACAGTTTTTTTTTAACCAAAACAACTTAAATAATTTTATTTTTCAATTTTTGATAATTTGAAAATAATAATTGTTCTTAATTTTATTTTTCTTTATTTTCATGTAACAATTCCTATCTTCAGTAAAAATAATTTAATGAAAATTAAATTTAATGAACTCAAGCCTAACTAAAGATATATCAAAAATTAAAAATTAACAGTTCAACTAAAAATAATAATTGTTCTTAATTAAATACAATTTTAAAACATTTGAAATAAATTGTTCTAATTGTTCTGCGTGAATTTTTCTTCATTCAATATAAAAAATACTAATTAAGTTTGCATTAAGCCTGAATAAGAGACACAGAATATACGCACTTTTTAGTCTCTACTTCAGTGTATTTGCTGTAATTTTCATTATATTTATGTGAGATTCGGCATAATCGAATATACAACACTGTTTGTTTTAAATATTAAAGTCATATAATTTGGCATACAAAATTTTTCAATATAATTTTTAGGATAAACATTAGGCCGGGCCAATTTGTATGGAGCCGAAAAAATCGATTAGAGCCGCCCCCTAGAATGATTCTATGGACAATTCTAAGCAACTTTGGTGAAGGAACCATGGGTCTATCTCGATTTTCGAGTCTCCCACTTTTCAAAAAATGAATGACTTGAAAGCAAGAAAGACTTTCAAAAATAACTTATTCCGCTTTTCTTCCACTAAATTAATTTTTTTTACACATGTTCTTATTTTTTAGGTTGAATTTCTGTTGAAAAAAATAAAATAAATATCAATTTTACCGAACATTTTTTCTCGGAAAATAGACGAAAAATATTACAAATATGCATGAAACGCCCTCTGGTGGTGTTCATAGGTAAAAATAAAGATCAAAAATGAATTTCTCGACCCCAAAAACCCCCCATATACACATAAAAAAGATAATATAACGATGAATAAAAAATCGAATTTCGAATCAAAATGATGTTATAGGGAAAAAAATATTTTTTTGAAAAGTGGGAGACTCGAAAATCGAGATAGACCCCATGGTTCCTTCACCAAAGTTGCTTAGAATTGTCCATAGAATCGTCCTAGGGGGCGGCTCTAACCGACAAAAAATTTGTCCCGCCCTAATAAACATATTTTATAACTTACACTTTGAGTATATTTATTTGTGTTTAATAACTTGCAAGTAAACTCAGTAATGTATCAATCGTTCTATTATTTTGTAACACAAAATACAAGCATACCATGCGTATGAGTAATATTTAATATGCATCATATGCTCATTCAATATAAGCTCATTGAGTGCATTAAGGCCCAACTATAATATGCATAAGCAAGCTTAAGCAAATTGCAAAAGTTAACGAAAAGACTGTCAAATGCATAACCAGTTCAGAGTTAACTTTTAGGTGGCTACAATGACTTTGAAACTTTTTGTCCACAGTTGCTCATTTATGTTAAAAAAAAATGTTTTTATTTTAACAAAAAGCCATTAAATGACTATATTTTATAAATATTATTATATTATTTTATAATTAAAAGAAAACTTCGTACCAAAAACGCATAATTTTTCCTTTTTCTTAATTTATCGGCAAAAGTACTAAAATGTACAGCTGTGGCAGCACTACATTGTAAATAATAATAATAAACGTTTACATATGTTTTGTTAATTTTCGTATTGTGTTTGCAAAAATTGAGAAAAAACTTAAAAATTTAAATAATATAAAAATGTTAAAGTTAGCGCTTGAAGGCCTGCGCACATTAAAAGAAATAAGTGAACTACACTGTAAAAGAAGAAGACGCTCTTGTTCTGTCAGAGAAATAAACCGCGACAGAAAGACATTTTTGTTAAAATAAAAAGGGTCCCTTTTATTGTAAAGGCACTTATTTTTTCCGCATTTTCTATTAAATTTTAAATAAATATATTTTCTTCTTTCTCCATTTTGTTCAAAACACAAACAAACAACAACAAACAGCTGATTCCGTACAGAATGTGCGATCAGTTTCGCTTTTTGCTTAAGCAAATGACAGTTGAAAAACTTAACGAAAAGTTTCGTTAAGTACATTATAGTTTGCCACATACAATTTATATGTGTTCGCACGTTTGCTTAAGCTAGCATATGCATATTATAGTTGGGCCTTTACTCATACGTACATGCTTGAATGTGAGAATTGTTCTTTTACACAAACTTTGGCCTAATTTCTTACAGTTAAATAAACAAATATTTTATTTAATTTTGAAAAATTGGCTAAATAAATTAAATTTTTAATAATAAATACGTAGGATTAATGTCAAACCAAATTAAATATTTACTAAATAATAAAAAACTTTTCTTTGCACTTTTTTCTTTCTGTTTTCTCTTTCTCTCTCTCTCTCTTTTGATGCCTGTATATGTGTGTGTGATTGTATGTGCGTGTGTGCGTGCCTGTCCACTACTGCAACTCTCGAACTACAACAATTAAATACATTTAATTAAATGTCATACTAACATCCACCATTTTTAAAAACAACAACAACAACTCGTAACTTACAATTACAACTCTTACAACAACTAACTAACAAACACGTAACACCACCCACGCTTATATTCATATGAAAAAAAAATACATTTAAAAAATCCACAACCTTGCACATTTAATAACTCCTCTTTTCTCATGCTTTTCCAATTGGTTAATTTTCTCATCTCCTTTTTTCCATTTCATATATGTACACTGATGGGATCACGCACTTTATTTAAATATCTTAATGCCCTTTTTGCCTCTTTGGAATGGTGAAAAAAATTTAATTTTTTATATAAAATCTCTACTATTTAAACCACTTTTTATAACTCGATGTGGTTGATTTTGTTCCTATATTCTTACATATGTGTGTGTGTGTGTGTGTGTATGGATGTTTGCTTATTTACTTACATTTATGGAGATTAGGCTGTTACGTGCCGAACTGTTGGCGTTGCGACGTAAAGGAGCTTTGAAAATCGGCGGTGGTTTAATAGGCAACGGTGGTAGTGGCGGTGTTAGTAGTAATAATAGTATTGGTACAACAACCTCAACATCCGACGGTTCACTGTTAGCATTAAAACAACAGCATCAGCAGCAATATAATACACAGCAGCAGGAACTACTGCAACAGCAATATCAACAGCAGCGACAACAACAACAATATCAACTTGAACAAAACAATCATAATTTACCCGCTCATCCACTGCTTAACGAATCAAATCGCCATTGTGCCCGCTGTAATACTGAACTGGGACGCATTACAAATCGTGGTGCACCCTGTCGTGTCTGTAAATTGCGGGTGTGCAAGGCATGCCGAGAATTTACCACACGTACCACCGATTGGGTTTGTGTAGTTTGTCATAAACAAATGTAAGCAACTTTTCTCATTTTCTTTTCAATTTACATAAATCGTTTTTTGTTTGTTTTTTTTTTTGAGTCGTTTTTTATTTTGATTTACCAAATTGTTGTTTTGTTGTATATTGTATGAGTTTCATTTCGCATGAATGGACTTTGATGTTTTAAATGTGTGTACTTAACCCTTAAATACCTGAAATTAAAAATACGTTCCAATTGCAGAAATAAATTTTTGTTCTAGCATGTATTTCTCCTGCAAATTACGAATTTCAGTTGCAATTCCGAAAAAAATACTACTGGAAAGCTCCAGGACAAAAATAAGGAAGACAGTCTGTAGACGGTCTTAGTAGCTAAACGGAAAACCCCGTTTTTTTAATACTAAACTGATGACCGTCTATAGACGGTCTTATACCATGTTCACACTTGAGTTTTTAAACGCGTTAAAGCAAAATGTTGATTAAGTTAATCAAAGCCGTTCACATTACATATGAGATGATTAAGTTGGCAGTTCTAGACAGGTTATAAATAAACAACACACAAATTTTGCTTTAAATATTAAAAATGGAAACAAATTCTTTAATAAAGTTTTCATCAGATTATTTTAAAGTAATTAATGATGGAATGGTGAACATCCATTTTTTTAATTTTTTTAAATGTTCACGTTCTGTCAAAAATTATTTATAGGTAGTACACCTATAAGGTATGTTCACTATGGCCGATGCTACATCCTAATCAGTTTGAGGTATGTTCAGATGATTCTATGTGATTAATGAAATAATTAAAATGTAATCATGTCAATATGAAGTGATTATCAAATCACTTCAATGTATGGTTAATCATCTCAATTTTGAAGTGATTAGAGCTTAATCACGTTTAAGGTGCTTAAACGCGTTTAAAAACTCAAGTGTGAACATGATATTAGGCGTTAAAGGGTTAATATAAATGACCCTAATAGACCCAAAAACAATTAATGTTGTTGTTGTTTTTTTTTTTTTTTTTTTTTTTTTTTGTTGTGAAATATATCCTTTGAAGTTTCTTCAATAATGCAATTGTATTTTGTGGTATCTTCAGTAAAACTTTATTATAATTATTTCCCAATAACTTATTTTACGAATACAGAATTCTTGTACAAAACATGCCTGAATATCAAAATTATGGCTAATTGGTTTGACTTTCCTGATAACATCTGATAATATTTTAATTTATACACTAATTTATATTAATAATAGTACGGAATTAATTAATCCGTAACTCTGTTTAAAAACAAAACCCTTTTTTCAAATGCCAAGAATCTAAAACATTATGCGTAAAGTTTTAATATTTGTTGATTCTCATAAGAATTTCCGCTTGTAAATTCAACCGACAGCCATCAGTAAAATTTCACTGTAAATTAATTTTTCATCATTTGTATGTCATTGAGTCTTTATTGGCAATTTTCACCAAAAACAAAAACGAAAACAAAATAGAAGAAGAGTAGAAAACACACTGAAACAAAAAGTTTCATATTTACACTTTTTTATGTTGCTGCCGTTGTTGTTGTTGTTGCTACTTTGGTAAATTTTTAATGCAATTTATTTGTTACATTGTTTTAAAAGAAAAACATAAAAATAAAAAGTTATTTGTTTGTCACATTTTTTGTTGTTGTTGTTGTTGTTGATGTTAAATTGTCAGTGTTGTGCGTGTGATGTGTCATTCAACCCTTCAATCTATTTCAAATGAAGTAAAAACACAAAGAAAAACTCATGCATATTTTCATTTAACCCAAAATGCATTTTACAATAAATAAAAAAAACATAAGCCACCAGTAAACATATGTGCGTATGTACGTATGTATATGTAAATATGTTTGTATGTGTGTGTGTGTGTTTAAAAACTTTTACCTTTTTATTACACTTTCATTTCTCTGTATTTGTGTGTAAATTCTTATTTGTATGTAATTTCATAATTTTCCCCAGTTACAAATAGTTCGATTTGTACGCAAAACTTTAAATGTTTCTGTTATTTTTCACAAATTATTTGTAAAGTTTTCATTGAAAAATGTTAATATCTCTGGGTGTGTTTTTTTTTTGTATTTTTGCTTGTAATATCTGTTGCAAAAACTTTTCAGATTATTCTGAAATACATATTTGTAAATGGAAAACTTGCATAAATTCATATTTATATGTTATAGTAGGTATGTGTATGTTTTGCGTTTGCACTTTCTTTTGTCAACTGAAAGTTATGCTAATAAACTGTTAAAAAAAAATGTTAAAAACAATTTCAATTTATTATTGAAGAAATAAAAATTATTAAGAATTTTATTCTCGTAACTGTCAGCATTTGCAGCCTCGATCCCGGGCGACTTAAATGACGAATATATTACGAGGACTTTCGAATTTATGCTTAATTATATTTAATGAATTCCCTTTTATCGAGCAAAATCGGAATTGGAAATGCTGTAGTTACAATATCTCACATAAAATCCGGCTTAACCAAGGAAACTTTCGTTTTTTCAGTGATTCTGTAAAAAAAAAAATAATTTCTTATTATTGTTTATTTGGTCTTTTTTTGTGAAGATTTTTGTAATTATTAAAGCTTAAGGTCTTTTTTATTAAATATTTAAATTTTATTTCAGTATTTCGCTACTCTTTGAGTAGCTTCTTCAGGATAAAAATTTTATAAGAAATTATTATTATTTGATAAAAAAAAAAAAATCTTAAAAAAAAATAATTAATTCAAATGTAATTTGTATGAACGCTTAGTAATAAAAAAATACCTGTGCATTCTGGTTTTTAAACCTATCGTACGTATGTCCACATCGTATTGCGTATGTCTACGTATTTACTCCATAATTGTAATATATGAAATATCTTTAATGAATTCAGCATAAGACAGCATAAACAAAATACATGTATAAATTTATAAAATATTTTCAACTTTCTTTTCCTTTCATGAAGCGGGTTTTTTTTTAATTAATATTTATTTTATTTGTAAGTTTTTTAGCGGACGTTGTTTCTCCGTTTTACTTATACAGTTCTGCTTGATTTGGTTTATCTACTATGAGTAAAATTAAATTGTACCAAAATAGTACAAAAGTACTAATTTTTGCATCCCTGTTACTCCCCAATAGACCAAAACCATTTAGAAAAATATTATAATAAAGCTTGCGAGCATAAATAAGCCTTAAGCTTTAAAAAGACTTGAGAAACTATAGAAAAATACTTTTAAATTATTGTAGAATAATCAAAAAGGAACCCTCGTGATAATAGTACTGAAATAATTATTTAATAAGCTTATATTCTCAAATTTAGAAAAAGCTTCTCCAAATAATATTTTATTAAACTAAATAAAGATAAGCTTATACCTACAATTGTAGAATAAGCTTATTTCAACAATTGTAGAATTTGGTTATGCTTGCAAATAAGAAAACTCGGAGCTTTGGCTACCTTTCTCCTTAAAAAAATAAATAAAAAAAAAACCTTTAATGGCATTCATAGTTAAAAAAGGAAAAAGTTACACCCTGGCCCACGATGTCGAACGATAACGTTCGCTCAGATAAGACTTAAGACACAAACTTTTTATCGTATCTATTTTTTTACTCAATCCAATTTGTTTATTCCACAATCAAGTTTGTATCTTAAGTCTTACATAAGCGAACGTTATCGTTCGACATCGTGGGCCAGGGTGTAACTTTTTCCAAAAAGAAAATCAAAACTTTTCGGATAAACAAAACATTTTTCCAAATATAATTTTTTATTTTAAATCAAAATTAACAATGACAAAATATGACAAGCATGTTTAATATATATTTATTGTAGTTATATTGTGAAGGATAATAGTTTATCAAACATGATTAAAAAAACTATAGTATTTTTTTTTAAAAAAAGCTTCTTCTAAAGTACTATTATACTTTACTTATTTTTTGGTCTGTTGGGTTGGGTTCTTTATTTTTGTCTATGTATTTTTTTGTATATATGTACATATTTCTAATAAAAACAATGAATTTAAAGAAAATATTTAATTTAATTAATTTAAAAAAATTTATATTTAACACTGTCTCCTAGCCTCATATAACACGTTTTCCTACTGCACGGCGTTTTCTAGGAACCTATATACCGTGTTGTAGGAGGGTTACCTGTATATTATACAATTATTTAGATGTGTAAGTTATACATCTAGCATATTCATATTCATGCTGAATAAAGTTATCATGGAATTCTATTGGTTATTTTGATGCTTGTGATTGTAATAATTTGCATTTAGGGCATTTTGTCCGATCTCAAATTTCAGTCTGCCTACTACATATCTGTACTCAGGGTGGTCGATAAACGGCTATAAGTATATTATTTGGGTATTAATGTTAAATTCGTAGTTTAGGAAATTCAAAAACACAGGAGATGCCACCAACTGGATCTGACAGCCATCCAGTTGGAGCTGGGTCTATTTTCAAGGCATTCCAATTTTAATTAAACATTTGCTTGCTTTGTTTTCGAACTCACCTAGTCAGTTAATTGCAAAGTTATATTATATCTTAAATTCGCTAAATAATAATAAGTTGCGTATCTGCCTTCATGCCAAAAACAAGTATACTCGTGTATGTTATTTGAAACTTGTATGTATGTATAAGTTATTTAATTATCAGTGGCTGTGACTATTTATTTTAACCCATTAACGCCCAAAAGGCAAGTGTAGGTGAAAAAATGTTTTTGTTGTTATTTATTAATTCAATGTTAACTAAATAAATGGAATAATAAAAAAAAACTTAAAAATTTGTATTCACTTTTTAGAAAACTGGGTGTCCTCATATGGGGACATTGGGCGTACTAAGTATGAAAATGCCCAAAACAGTTTTTTCAACGCAAAGCGTTTTTGTACATAATACACATCTCCAGCGACATTTACTATGACAAACAACACATCGCAATTGGTTTACAATCCGTTACGGATTACGACCGTTGTTTTTGAGATTAGGACCAACTATAGTGCATGATATTTGACGCCACTTTAATGCTTTGGGCTGCAAATAGGACCGCGCAATACTCCGTCTGAATGATAGTTGGTCCATCAGAGTGGTATTTTCAGCTTTACATAGTTTTACGTGCAATCGCCAAGCGTTACTTACTGCCAAATCTAAAATATATTCAAATATTAGCCACCACTATTTTTGCCTCTCATGATTTTCGACTATGTTTTCGACTTGGTTTTCGACTACCAAATCAAGAACACTGGTCAAATATGTTTTCAAACAAAACTCAAGGGCTGTGGCCGTTCACATTTTTAACGAAATCATCAACTCTACTACTTATTGCATCATTCCTATTATATGTTGTGCTATAAGTTGGTTCTTCACGTCTCCATCTAGGATTTTGTTGGTTATTTTGATTCTCTTTTCTTAGAAAACTTAAGAGTGGCTCATCATCACTATCACTCCAATCTGACGTAGAATTATCATTTTGTTGTTTCAAAGCAATTTCTATTTCTCCCGGTACATAATTTGTCACATTTGTACAAAGTAAATCTTGTTCATCACCTTTATCGACATCACTTACAGCAGCAGCATCTGGTGGCATGACTAAAATATCATATGTATCATCATCAGCATTTTCCATTATGTAATTAACAGCATCTTCAAGTCGTAAAAAGCTGTTCCGACCTCTAAAAAGATTTCTGTGCGTCATATTGAAGAAGATCAAAAAGCCTGTGAAATTGTAGAATTTATTAATACTTTCGCCCGTTGTCCCCAATTGGGGACAGTCGAATAAAACTATCCCTTCTAAATCACTTTTTTACTTTTTTGTCAAACAAATGGAATTTAAAGATTCTTAACACTCTAAACAAAATATGTTGTCGATAAAAACGAATTTTTAAATCAATAGTATTGAAAAAAACTGGAAGATGATCAACAAAATACACCCGAACAAAATACAATATTAGAAATACTAAACTGCAAATACTTCTTATTTTATAGCACGTGTCTCTGATTATAAGTTCAACTAAGCCTAAAGAAGCGGTATATATGTTTAAATTAACTAAAATATCGGTTTAAGTTAGAGTTTCCAGCTTTTGAACATGTGTACTCATATGGGGACAGTGGGCGGTAATGGGTTAATAATTTTTTTAATATGATTTATCAACACGTGTTGGTGAACCATCCCATTGCAATCCATAAAAGTCTATAACGAAATAGTGTGTGAGCGTATTGTGTTTTTAAAACAAAACGAAAGTTCATTGTTAATTAGACAAGATCATGGTGTCAAGTACACACGTTGCCACTAAAATTATACAGATTATTTAATTGTTATTGTTGTAACTTATAAATTTAATGTGGAGTAAGAAAAGTATTTTGTCATTTCGTTAAGGTGTAAATTATGAATACATATTTATGTACATATGTGCAAATAGAAATTAGCAAAACAAAGCTGCAACCAGCGCTGCCAGAAGTAAGATTTTACCTTATTTTTTAAGATTTTTAACAGAAAAAAAAGATTTTTTTGTTTTGTCTAGACGAAGGTTAGGTTCAATTAAAAAAATCTTCTTTGTTCCCATTTGAAAAACTTTAAACTAATCGATCTCAAAAAATGTACAATTTAGTATAAGAAAATGAATTTTTGTTATTTTTTGTTAGTGTTAAATAAAATATGAATTGTTTTTATTATTTATAAAAATAAGATTTTTTCCTCAAAAATAAGACTTTTTTTTTGGCGAAATTAAGATTTTTTGCTGAAAATTTCTGGCAGCCCTGGGTGCAACATTGAAACTGCAAACATACTTATGTTTAAATGAAGAGTTACCATTTAATAATGCATGTACTCGTATGTAAATATAAATAAATAATGTGCGTTTAATCGATTATTTAATATGCAATTTAATAAAATTTTTTTATAAATTTTTGAAAATGTAAATTTTAATTTGACATTGCATTTAAATTTTAAACAAATTAGAATTGCAGTTTCACAATTATTTATTATCAGATGGTTTTCTCAAACCTAAAGATGTGCTGTGAGTGAGTTTATTTTAGCACAAGTTTTTAGCTGAATATGACAATAAAGATGTTTCTTTGTTTAAAATATTTATCAAATTATTTTAATATTGTTGACTCTGAAAATGGGTTCGTTTCAATCAATAATAATGCACAATTTAATAATAAACCTAAATAAATTAAACTGGGTAAATTAAATTTAATTATTTGGAATTGTATTTTCTAAATAAATACTTTTATTTGATCAAATTTACTAAATACCACAAATGAATACAAGTTGTTAATCAAAGTAAAAGTTTTTCTTACATTTATAATTGTTATAATCAAATGAAATGCAAACATCAAGCACAAGTTGTGAATCTGATTAAAACTCACATAAGGGAACTAAAAGTAAGTTGTCAAATATTTTTAGAGAATTTTGCTTAGATATTTAAACAAATAATGCTTAGGTAATGATGTGCACATTTCCATGAATGACATGTTATTATTATTTTTCTTTTTAAATAACCAAATTTGGTTTGTCTGAACAATTGCAGAATTAGAATTTGGCACTTGTTTGAATAATTGCATGGGTGAGAATGTGCTTGCATTTATCGGATAATGATGTAGACTGTGTTTTGTTGGGGGCGATTAATACCCTGCAGCACTGGGAATTTCTAATTTTATTTCAGAATCTGCAAATTATTTTTTCGGAAATTTAAAATTCTATTTCCCAATAATGCAATTGTAATAAAAAGACTTTTATTTGTATTTAAAAAATTTCCATTTGTATTTCAGAATATACAAATTAAAATGCAATGGGAAATGGTGTAGTTCCAATACAAATTAATGTTGATGGAGGCCCGGAACTCATGAGTTGTGCAGTTACCCGGAAGAGCAGTTAGGAAGTAGTTTTAAAATACATTGCATACCAAGTAGCTACACGTTTTTATCATTTTAGTTAGTTAATTAAAATTCAAATACAAGGTGGCGCAAAAGTAATCCTCCTATCAGAAAATTCTATAAATTTTGCGAGGCCCCTAATGTCAGTTCTGTTTTGACATTTGTGTAGTAAACACATGCTAAATACATGGTAATAAACAATGTTACGCTACACTGCTCCAGAACGCGGAATATTTCTGACAGAACTGACATTAGGGGCCTCGCAAAATTTATAGCATTTTCTGATAGGAGGATTACTTTTGCGCCACCTTGTATTATACAGCAGCTGTTTTTCACAATCAACAAAATTTGCAATTTCTATCACTTTCTGTGTCTTAAATTCATTGGTGTTTCCACAAAATCAAACTCATTTTTGCTGGATAGTAATGTATAAAACTACCTTTAAAACTGCAGGGTATTTTTAGCAACTCTACGTGTATTTGAGTATAAGACAATATTAGATGGAATATATGTATGCATGCGTTGGCTACCATCCCATAAAGTGTTGGCGTGTTATTTGTGAGAGTACTTACTCCCAAATACATAAATATTTCTACTTGCTTACATGTACAGTGATGGACAATACAAATTTAGCAAAAGCATTAATTCCCATGCAATGCAACTTGTATAGTATATAATATTGACTCAAAACTTTCGAAAGTTATAAGTTTTATATCATTAAAACAACCAGTTAAATGTAACGATTTTCATTGTTACAAAAGCCATTGTCACTAAAATGAGTATGTGGAATTGATATAATGCTGTAACGGAGCAGTTGATGTCAGGTTTTGTTCTTTGGAAAATTACCTCTATATAACTTTCAAGAACAGAAATACTTATGCACACACAATTTTCAAATTATAATTTTATTGATTTTAGTATGATTTGTTAAAATTCTTCAGGAGTGGATTTAATGTAAATATTTAATAATAAACAAGTATGTACAACTATATTGGCTCTCACCTGTGGCGAACTCGTAACTAGCAATTTTTCTTCCAGATGAGATAATAATCTCAAACAACATGCAAAGGATGTTATCTCATCTTGAAATTAAATTGTTTTGTTCTCAAAATTTTACCATATCGATGATGATTAAACAATAAATAAGTAATTACTATTTAACTTCTAGGTAATGAAAATGTTATGCCCTCATTGCCAATTGTTTGCTTAGATGATTTTGTAAATATTTGTTACTGACTGTAAACAATTAAAAGGTTTGTTCAAAATTCTTTTAAATGTTTATTTGTTGAATTATAATAACTAAAACATCTTGCAAATTTAACAAATAAGGTCTAATATGAGTGTCTTTATATGTATTCAATTTGTTTATTATTCTACTCTTAATTTCAATAATCAAATACATATTTACATTTCCTGATCATGATCATGATGATCATGATGATGATGATGTGCAAATGTTTCTTATGTTAATAAATGAGATGTTGTTAATGTATCTAAATCTGTGTGGTTTAATCTATGATTGCATGTTTGCTTTGGCTTATTAGCAGCAGCAACAATAATTCATATAAACATTATAAACAGCCAATTGCTGTTGGCTTTAAGTTCATTTGGTTTGAAAACTCAAAATGATACTGGGTTGGTTTGCTAATAAATTACACACGCATTTATGTATTTCATTTATTTTAAACATTTAACTCTGTGTACGTATGTCTGTATGTATGTATGTATGTTTGTGTATATATGTAGATGTATTTGGTAAATTTTACAACGGATGCTTGTTTTTTTTTTTTTTTGTCAGTTTATTACTTGCATGAATTTATGCTGTCATTTTGCATAGAGAATTCATAACAATCGCAGCTTCAATTTATCTGACAAAATCTTAAATTTTTAGCAAGAAAAAAACCCAACATGTTTTCATTTTTCATCTTTAAATGTAATTGTTTTTCGACTTGCAGGGAAATACAAGCAGTTTCAACTGATTGGCTTAAAGGATCCGGCAGCACAGATGATCATTTACACACCAGTGACGTTTTAAGGAAAAGTATACGACGTTCTTGGACCATATCTAGTAAGTTAATGCCAACTGTTATTTAAACTTGAAACTTTATTGTGTTTACTATTCATTTGTTAGATCCCGAGGACGATCCCAATAATCCGAATGCTCAAAATCCTGTAGCCGATAATCTATATCCGCAACAACAAAATCTCATTGAAGCTCAATCTGCCGGTAGTTACCCCTGCTTAGATGTTCGCCATCAGCCACAACATAATCTGCATCACCAGCCATCATTGCATCGCCATCATCCGATTATAAATTATAATACGGGAAGTGCCATAACAATTAGTGCTATAGGATTAAATTCATCAGGGCCAGCCTATCACGTAAATCCGCAACGTCGTGTCTTACGTCAGTCTACTTTACCCACATCTCTAGCAAATAACGATAACAATCTAAGTGGAAGTGGTTCAAATTTAGAAAATTATAATAGTGTTAATCTTACTGCCCCCACTTCTCCACATCAAATGCAAAAGGGCCCGCTGTATCCAACAGCCTACAATAGTGAAGATATTATTAATATTGAAACAAGTGATTGTGATAATTACGTACCGCAGCCGCAACAGACACCAGCTCAAATAACGCAACAACAGACACAGCAACAGCAGACCACAGGACAACCCACACCACCCACGCATCATCGTTTACAGGTAAGTTTCAATCATGTAATACTTGTTGTAAAAACATTACAAAACTTTTTAAATTGTTAACATCAGGTGCGTCGACAATCAACTCTACCGGCAAATCCATGCCAACCACCGATGTATTTGTCAACATCGCCCAATCGCGGTTACAGCCGCTCACCCGAACGTTCTCCAGGAGAGCAACGCTATCCACCATTTATACGACAAACTTCCTTTCCTTGTAATCTCATTGAACCTGGCCAAGGGCAGGCACAGCAGATGAACTTAGGCAGTTCGCCACCCACTGTCTACCCCACAGCCATGCACCGTGGAAAAATGTTGCCACAAACCACAAATTTCCAAACCCCTCCACAGCAACAATCAGCACAGCCCTACGAGCATCAGCCAACACAACCCACCACAGATGATTTAGATTATACACCTACCATACCCAAAAGCAGGATGATGCGCCAAGCTACTCTACCAAATCCCGATCAGCACGTCAAACTTTTGCCCACTTCACCACCCAAGCGGCAGACTTCCCCACAGTTCCGACGTTCGCCGGAGTTTATGCGCCAGCAAACTTTACCCAATCCCGAGGCTTTCAATAGCAATTCCTTGACAGTACATGGACCAAATTCAGGGTCGCAAAAATTCCTACCCATCTCACCGAGACATAAGCAAAACTTTCTCTTTCCTAATGTACAAAATCCTCGGCCATTTTTATCGCAACAGAATGTACCAGCAGTTGGAGTATCGGAGCCCGCAGTGGTAGGTACGGCCGAACATTATTCCAGCAGTCAAAGTGTTAATATACATCATACTCGTGATCTTTCTAAGATGATTAAGGTTCGTAGTCACAGCAATGAGGAATATTCCATTACCAAAACCCATCATGCAGAATCTCGTCGTCTGTTGCCCGAGATACCCACTGCTGGTAGATCTATGAGTCGTTCGCCCAGTCGTTTGGTAAGACAAGATTGCCTTAAGGAGAATGCCATGATGCCACATCCAGCAGATAGTCATGTACGTACATTTGGCGAGGCCAAGCAACAGTTTCATCAATTTCAAAATGTTACCGAGGAAGAGGACACACGTCCAGAGTATGTGGACTATTTTGGAGATAGTACCAGTAGCTTCCTGGAATCGGATGAAGTTCAATATGAGAAAACCTACAACACTGGTTTTAGCAGTGAGCCGCGTATTATTTATAATGATGGTTCCGATGATGGCAGCTACCAACCTTATCAAAGACCCATGGTGCACAGTGCGGAAAATATGTTGACTCATGATCCGAATTACGGTTATTACAATACGGATGTCAAAAGTTCGTTGGCACAAAATTCTTTGGACCCAAGTTTTACAGCTGGTGGTGGAGCTTTACCACGTACTCCCCTAATGCACAATCGCTTAAGACGTAGACAATCCAGAGATCTGCAAATACCACAAGACGAGTTTTCTCAACTGCAAGCTGCTGCCGGACAAAATGTTGAAAAAACTCAACATGATAATGCTACAGCAAAAGGAGAAGAGCAACCACACGATCGGCCCAAGCCTGAACAAATGCGCTCAATATCTGAGGATTCAGGAGCTAAATCAAATGTACCGAAGCCTACGACCAGACGCTCATTATCTCATCCCGAAAAGGAAACACAGGTTTGGAGTGGTTTTTTTCTTTAATGATATCTAATAATACTATTTTGCTTTTCTAGGCTCCCAAGAAACCAGAACCCACTAAAATTCCCAGTCCCAAACCTTTGGCTGATCTTTTTGATAAAACACGACCAAACACTAAAATACCAACACCGAGACGACGCAATAGCAAAGGTACCGACAGTGAAGAAGGTGAGTACTCAAATACATAATTACAATTTTATTCATATTCAAGAATACGAAAATATAGAATTCGTATAAAAAATTCGTTCCTGTAAAATTTATTTTGTGTTTAAGAAAACAAAAGAATACTCACATATAATTTCTAAGATAATACGCATTAAATAAAAAGTTATACTAATTCCCAAAACATATAAATTCTATTAATTATTATTAGTTTAGTAAAATTGCTTTAAAAATTTACATTTTTTAATTTTATTTTGGCTCTTAACTCGTTAATTTAACCAGTCTACTGACAATGTTGTCAAACATACACATTTTAGAAATGTTACTCGTACATATACATATGGTGAATTTCAAGTCAAGAGACCCAATTTTAAAAATCGATGTCTTCCGATTAAAAAAATAAAAACTTTCATTCATTATCGAGGATAATTAAATCAGTCAGAAAATTGATTTTGTAAGCTTGATTAATGGGTGTCACATCCGCACATTTTTACATTTTTTACATACCATGATGTAACTATACAAGGTGAGTGCAGTAGCACAGCTGACTGACTTTGTTTAAAATTTATTTATATCAAAGGCAATACTTGTGTGTGTGTTTTTTGTGTTTTTGACTGTTGTACACAAATAAAATGCTCGTTGTTTCTCTATTGTGTTGTATTTGTACTCACCTTGTAAAATTACACCATGGTACATACTCGTACATATTATTTCTAAACCTAATGATCATTTTAAATTAATAAATCATGTTATGTTTGAGGTTTGTCTCATCGTATAAAATACATATAAAATAATGAGTTTAGTAAAATTGCTTTAAAAATTTACATTTTTTAATTTTATTTTGGCTCTTAACTCGTTAATTTAACCAGTTTACTGACAATGTTGTCAAACATACACATTTCAGAAATGTTACTCGTACATATGGTGAATTTCAAGTCAAGAGACCCAATTTTAAATATCGATGTCTTCCGATTTGGATGAAATTTGCACCAAGGTTAGTACTATTGGATAGTAGGCCAGAGACAAATTTTCAGCTCTAACAGTCAAGAACTGCCGGAGGTCAAAGTTGGAAATTTTGGTCAATTTTGGTCATACAGGATTTTTTTTAAATGAGTGTAACTTTTCACCTATTGGTCCTAGCAAAAATTGCCCAAAGGACTTTAGATAGCTATTTCTATATATATTTTTTTTTTAATTAAAAAAATTTTTTTTTTAAAAATATTTTTTTTTTTAATTTTTTTTTTCAATTTGGGCCCTTTTTTTAAAGAAAGCTTATACAATTTACTTGAATGCCTTTATAATCGTTTAATGGGATGCGAGTGGGATATCTATCAAAAAAAATATTTTTTAACTCAAGAATAGAATTTTTCAATATTTGGCACATTTGTGCAAATATCATCCAAATCTATTTTTAACATTGGGTCACTTGACGTGAAATTCAGCATATATATATATATATATATATATATATATATATATATTAAGAGAAGTAACACTCAGGCAATTAATATGCCTATATATTAATTAATTAATTGTGTTACTTTCTTTAAAAAGGGGTAAGTAGGAGAAAAATAGGTGGTGAAAGTAGAGAAAACCTTTTCATATGACAACACTGTAATTGCGCGTTATGTTTATTAATAGTACAGTATTGTAATGCCTCTGGTGGCGAGTAGGCGCATTGTTTTTAAAGCTTGATTTTATAGCCTTTATTTAATTATTTTACTTCGGTGGCGTTCCAATGCTATACCACCGAAGTTGGACGCAGTGATAAATATTAGTTATGATAGGATAGAAAAACTAATAATTATCAGAAACATATGTTGTTTTGAGTGGCAGCGGCTGGGAATCGAGCCCAGGTCACAAATACCAACTCATGCTTAATGATCAATTAAGCTACAGCATCCTCTCTTTTTTAGGATAGTTACATGCTTAATAATGCCCTTTATCATTTTATTTGAATTCTAAAGGAAATTGTTCAATTAAAATAAACTAATAATTAACTTGCAATATGAAAATAAATATACTGTAAGCGTCAATATAAAGTAAACACTTAATATTGTTAAAAAAAATGTTTTATTTTATATATTACAAGTACAAATTTAAACAAAATATAATGCATAATTCATACTCGTATGTAGGAAACTTCAGCGAAATGTTATTCATTAACAAAAACTAAAAAAATAATTTAATTTTAACGGAAACGTACCAGATTTTTTGCGTCAAAATAAAGTAAACAGATATATTAAAATTATGTAAAACATTTCACTTAATATCTTGTTTGTACTAATTTTGCTTCTATCACAACTGACAATTTTCAATGATTTTTTTTAGTGAAATCAACCGAAATTTTATTTCATTCATCCTGTATTACTGCCTTTAAGTTATCCTAGCAAGAAATATTTCTTTGCCTAATGTGTTTATCTCAATTGAAATTAAGTTATTCAATTGGATTGATTTTTGGAGATTGACGTGGATGATCTGAAGTTTTTGGACAACGATTTAGCAACCAGTCTTTCACAATTTTGGAAGTCCTGTTGGAAAATCGAGTTCTGCGCTAATTCCAATTTGTTTTTTTAAATGTTGAGAAAATTGTCGTTTTTCATTGTGGATTCTAAAAATGTAAGATTACCGAACCCTGATGCCGCCATACAACCCCAGTCCATTACTGAGCTACCGCCACGTTAACCGTCTTGGTAAAATAGTTATTACTAAAGGCTTTGTTGTTCTTGGTTCACTTTATTATTGGGGGTTATTGACTCAAAATTACTTTAATCGGTAAAAAGAATATTATTCGAAAAAATTTGAGGTTCGTTTATATAGTTTTTTATACGGTATTTTATTTGGTATACTTGTCAATAATTTTTTATTGTACTGCGATTTTACCTCAACGATTTTATCTATTTCACTTTTTCTACGTAAGTATATTATGATTTGCCGGACTGTCAATTGATGTTTGTCTTCCCATTGCTAATTTTCCACTAATTAATGCCACAACTTAATCTCATTTAATAATAAATTATGAAACTTGCAGTTATTTTGAACGCCACTTTACCTTTGTACTTGTATACAAAGAAAATTTTAACTAATTGCCACTACTTTTGCAATGACAGGGGTTTTTGCATAAAGCTGATGCCAGTGTTTACATTATTTTGACGCTTAAAATAGGTCTATTTTAAGAATAAATCAATTAAATTTATTTTGTTTTTGTTTCCTTTTTGTGAATTAAAAAGCTATATAAAAATGCAAAATAATTTTCTAAAATAATATTATTTATATTAATATAATTAAGACCTTCTTTAATAATATGTAGTGTTGACTTTATTTTGTCACTAACTGTATATTGTGGCAACATAAATTACCTTTAACGAATAATAAAATCGACAGCTCAATTCAAAAACCTGCTAAGTCGAAAAAGTGAGTTTTTCATGAAAAGCTCCTAAAGTTTACAGGCGATATCTAAAAACAACCATATGAGGTAGAACTTTGTTGTTTATAACTATTGATTGGACACACACCAAAATTTGACAGAATTTAAGTTGAAAAAATCTAAATTCAAAAACGGGGAAAAAAATTAAAAAGATGCTAAGTCTAAAAAGCATGGTTTGGAATTGAACTGTCGAAATGATGACTTTAAGTGATGCCGTAAATTATTGTTATAAAAGCAGAGAAGGAGACTAAGAATCATATTCTAACCTATGTACTTTGATATAAGGTTATACTTGTTTGGTTACTCTCAGTTCTATGATAATTTGTTTTCTAGTTAGTAATATTAATTAATTGCATTTGTATTGTGAATCAACAGTTGGGAAAGATTATAAAGTTCTTCATCAAACATTTGATTGTTAATTAGCCAATAAAGATATTATTTAATTATGTCTACACAGTTTTGACATAAAGAATAAAAACATTAATTTGTTCCTCCAAATTAAATTGTTTGGATATTTGCACTTTTCTTTACATTATTATATTATATATAGCTATACTCGTATATTTATATAAACACAATTTATATAATCAAGTTAAATTGAAACTAAATATGATTTTTGTTCAAATCATTACAAATTTTCATTTGTCAACATCAAATAGCAAGAGGAATTAAAAATATTGTCCTAATTTCATTGAAATAAATAAGTCTTCACAATAAGTTTTACTTATAAATTTATTTTGAAATTAATCTATTCTGTATCAAAATATATATGTAGGTAGTTGCGAAAAATAGAGTTCAAACATAATAAAATATAAAGATGTACATTCATAAAATATTAAATCTTATTTATTTCGGAGGCAGTTCTCTGTTTATAAATTGAAATTGAGTTTAAACATTGTACAGCTTAAAAATTATAGGCTTTTTATTATTTTAATACATAGTTAAGACCCCGGAATTGAATCAATACTTGAGGCAAATTGATTCTAGTTATACGAATTGGCAAAATCTAAAATAGTAATAATTTGTTCGTTTTGAGAAGTATTCTACCTACTACTAAGCAATTTTCGTTTGAAATTTGTCTAATAGTTAGCATAATACTTATTATCCCACAACTCTTTGTATTCTTTACAAATACTCGTACATACAAAACAAAATTTAAATTTGTAATTAAGATTTTAATTTGTAATGTTTAATATTTCCATTTAAGGTGCCGCCTTAAAATCTTATTTAAACGAAAGAAGAAATTCCGATTTAAACACGAAAACGAATAAAAAACCAAACGATGACAAACAACAACAGCAACATGACTTTAATTTAGATACAAGAGATAAAACAACAACAAACCAACAACATTCAGCCACAGACAAATATCAACAACCTAACAGGAAATCCCCCAGAGGAGATGAAAACAAGTCAAGCAACGCCTCAAAGGACACAGAGACAAATGTTGATGACGATGATGCCACTGCTCACAATGACAATGATGTCGCTAATAATAGAACAGAGACAAATGCTCAAATCTCAAAGGTAAGTTCAAGCCAAAAGCAAAAAAGAGACACAACAAATAGAACATTATCAACTGTAGAATGTAATAATGGACTGGCTTCCATTGCCAAACTTGCCTGCTACTTTTATTGTTTTTGTTTTTTGTTTTTTGCAAATGTAGCCAGAGTTAGACCAAGGACAGAAAACAATTATTTTTATTCCAATTTCTATTGCTAAATTCTGCAGAGGCAATTAGTACAAATTCATTACTGTTTTTTAATTTGTCTCTTTCTTGCAAAACACCAGCAACACACCACTACCCTTGGAGAACAAGAGATACAGAATGCTGTCGAAGCAGCAGCCGTTATTTTCAAAAAGGTCGTCTTACAAAGACGCCAGGAAAAGAAAGCCGCCGAAGAGGGTAAGTTTTCCAATATTAATAAATATCTATCTATATTAATAATAGCTATCTATGTGGGTAAAGTGGTTTTACAATATCTTAGCATTTCATATTTAATAATGGCAAATAATCTATGGTTGTGGGGTTTATAAGCTTTTATAATGCAATAGTCATCAGTATAGTACCTACATACTAATACTTTTGTATATGTTTCTTATTTACATACATACTCGTATTTTAACACAGAAATATACAAAAACACCAGTAGTAAATAACTTTTCACAAAATACTTATTGCCTTTAGTTCCAAAGAATTGTCTGTTAGTTTAGATTTACAAAAACTTTTAAAAATTGTGTTTAACATGCAAATCTGAAAAGAAATCAGTAAATTTAAAGAATTCTTATCATTATAATCATGCTTAAATGATTTTTATAGACTTATTTAATTATCTTTAAGTTTCCCCGAGCATTTAACTTTACTCAAACAGCAAATTCCTTTAAATTCTTAATATCATTAAACAAAATTCTAAAAGCAACTGCCGCACTCACACACACTGCTGCTCACTTTATGAAACATTTTACTCATAAATACTATTTTGTATGTACATAATTTTAATTTATTAAATTTATATTATTAATTAATAAATAATTAATGGCCTATTTCACGATGTCGAAAGATAACGTTCGCTTAGATAAGACTTAAGACACAAACTTGATTGTGAAATAAACAAACTTGATTGAGTAAAAAAAATAGATACGATAAAAAGTTTGTGTCTTAAGTCTTATCTAAGCGAACGTTATCTTTCGACATCGTGAAATAGGCCATAAATTTAAAATATTAAATTTATTAAATTTAATAATAATTTAATAAAATTAAAATAATAAAAATAGTGCTGGCAAACATGGTACAATAGTACCATGTGTTGTCCACATATACAAAAAACTACTGTGATAAAAATCATAAATTGATGTAAAGACTGACAAAAAAGATTATTGTAAGTTAATTTATCAAAAATTAATCTTGTAATTATTGTTATTATTGACTAAATGTTTCTTTTGTATTTTTACAATGTTACCAGATTTAATAAAAAACTCAAATCCCTGAAGAAGTTGGAAAGAATACCAACGAAACGTCGGATTTAATTGAAAATGAAATAAATAATCTTTTATTTACATTAAATTAATGACCTTGAAAGCCTGCATATAGGAAACTATATAAACTATTAATAGCAAACAAAAAAAAGGTCGATCAACACTTATACGTACTTTTTAACATTTTAGACCCAGTTGGTAACGTGGTACTATCACGGGTCATTTGATACAATTTCAAAATACAGTTGCATTTGGTATTCCAGAAAAATTATATAGATAAATATTCTAGATTTAAGTTTCCATTTGTATAGTAGTGCAAGTAGGTGAGAAGATTTTATTCAATTTCATGAACATTTTGGAATTGATATCCATACAATACGGTTATCACGACAAAAAATTGTTGGTTGAATTAACGAATATGTAATGGGAACCTCTGAAATATTAATTCACATTTAATGAGTTTGAGGCTCAATTCAGAAACTAAAGCTTAATATTTAGTTAATCAGAACTTAAAAAACGTTAGAAGTAAAAAAAAAATTGTAATTTTGGAAATCTAATCATAGTATGTAAGAATATATATCCCGATACTTCATAAATAAGATAGATAGATAATCATGATAATAAACGAAAATAATATTCTTAATGATTCAGAAGTAGACTAACTATACATTCAAACGAATACAGGCAAACCCCGAATGAAGATAATTTACAGGAAACATTTTATTATGAAACGAGCTCATTTCTTTGCCTCTAATTTAACTTTATTTTAAATGCATTAATATAAAATTGTTACTTTATCCTTTGATAACTTTCTTTCTGGAACACTAGTTGTATATCGTGAACAAACGTTTTATCTGACAGCATTTTCCAATAGAGTTTGATTGTGATTCTTTGAAGCAGTCTTACACCATATTCCTGTTTATCACCAAATCAATAGATGCCAAAGCTTCATTTCCATTAGAGTTCGACGATATTTTGAGACATTCTTGTTAAAAATGTCAATGTTGAAAATTTGGTCGTTCGAGTATAAAATTGTTTCAACATTCATTATAATAAAATTTTGCCGTAAGTGACTATATCGAATTTTCGAATATTAAAAATGGTACCGTGGAGCTCTAAAAACTACATTTTATTTATGTAGTTGGTACAAAATCCAAATAGCCATTTTTCATCACTGGTTTAGATGTATGAATTAAGCTAGATTTACACGATTGAAATTTTCTTCAAAATTGCTCTTCAGAATGCCATTTTTCATCACTGGTTTAGATGTATGAATTAAGCTAGATTTACACGATTGAAATTTTCTTCAAAATTGCTCTTCAGAATGCTTCAAATTCGTGTAAACAGCAAAAATTCTTCAAAATTTATGTATTTAATAGTTATAATAGTAATAGTTATAATATATAATAGTTATAATAGTTATTAAATAAATAAATTTTGAAGAAATTTTGCTGTTTACACGAGTTTAAAGCATTTTGAAGAAAATTTCAATCGTGTAAATCTAGCATAACTTATGTGCAAACAGCAAATTAAAATTAAACTTTAAATAAGTTAAGTAAAGCATAATTAAATTCAAACAATAAAATGGGACTGTATCGGTTGTCACATTAAATTGTTTTATTTGTAAATATTGAGTAAATGTCTTATTTTATATTTATTTACACAGAGGCAAAAAAATATTTTATTGTTACACTTTATAACTAAAAAACTTTCAATTGTATGTGCATACTAGCTTAAGTGAGAAATAAACAATCTCAGTTGCTTTATTGATTATATTGTCAACACGATTGACACAAATCCTTTTTTGCAATGACGGAAACAACGGAAACTATATACAATACAAATGAAATTTATTTGCTTTTTACCTTGTAAAATGCGAAGTTGATATTTTCAAATATTTAACAACATTTTTTTAACTTTAACTTTAGTAACCTACATTTATGTTTACATTTTAAAAATTATTCACCTGCAAATCACATGAAATACTTACTTACATACATAAATATATCGTATCACAAAATAAACACTGACTTCTCATACCTACAATTATATATAAATATATCCTTCCAAAAAGTTAGACGTAACAAACAGTAACAGCAACATAAACAACAACGACATCAGTAGTTGCACGAGTAGTGAGAACAACTTAAGCAAAACAAACACTTACTTTTTAATTCATAACTAACACAAACAATTATTTAATATATTTATGTAATTATAAACAATCACATACGTATGAGCATACATATTCATTTATTTGCAGATCCATCCAATTTAAATAACGTATCCTTTATTTGCATTACTTTCATACATTTTATCTCTCTTGCTGTGTTATATCCATAGTTATTCCCTACTAAAAAGGTAGGAATTATACGTTTGTTCTAAGATTTGTTACTTTTAGGAAAATTTGCTGCTTACTAAAAAGTTAAAAAATTAAATTTTGTGAAAGATTGGATTATTCTGAACTTAAATTTGTTCATAAAATGGTATAAAATTAAAGCTATATTTCGCTAGATTGTACATACTTCTCAACTCAAACTACATTTAAATCGTCAATTTTAAATTTTAACCAGAATATGAGTTTATATCTTATTGTTTATTGCTATATAGGAGCATTACCATTTCAAAAAATCCACTTATTCACATTCGCATTAGAATACTTGCCGAGAAACTATGAGGCTTATAACGATAAAATATGATCGCTTTCGTCTGAACATTGCAAACATAAAAAACGATATTACGGGGAGTGTAACGATTTAATGTTGGCTGCTTTTTGCTAGACTGCTAGTTGATAAGTAATGAATAAAGCAATAGTAAAGGCAAAAATTAAAATAAATCCTTAAATACAAATTCAGGCAAATTCGTTAATCCTCAGGCCCATTCGTTTAATCAAAATATTCGTTCTATCGAGTTTTATGAAGTTTAAGGTATGATCGCAATGGCAAATATTTAATATTTATTTTATCACTAATTTGTTTGACGTTGTTTACTCTTACAAGAGTTTTGCAAGATCAAACAGTGTCAGATAAAATAAAACGAAGTTTTTTAAATAAATAAATGAGTTCAAATATATTTTATTGAGTGGTAACGTCTTTTTCGTAAAATATTTGCCAAGTGTGACCATACCTTTAGCGTTTACTTACGACTGTCGCTCGATTTTTTCAAGATTTTGCTATTTTTTATTTGTTTTTGAGAGTGCCTTATTGTGTATCAGCAGTGATTAATAAAGTCATCATCATCGGTTCTAAAAATAATTCTACAATTAACGATGCTTTATTTGAATAAAGCTAATTTACATGTAACACTTTGTTACGAAATGAGTGAGGACGTTTTAATTTTGTAAAAGTACAATTTTCCAATAGATCAGTTTCGTCTTTATTAGAAATACATCAGGAGTATATTTTCTAAAATATAGATACAATGTCATCTCTTGCAACAAATCCACAATTTAAAGGTTTTTTGTGTTTCTATGACTTTGAGTTTTTTTCTTTGGCTTCCGTTAGAAAGCTAAAGGGTATTATATTAACAAGTTTGCCTAACTATAAAACATTATGTATCACATGTTTAAATTTTATTTTTGAAGTAAATAAAACTCGTTTACCTACATATGTATGTGTGTACTTGTATGCATGTGTGCTTGACGGTGCAGATGTCTGTTGACATTTACTTACCGTTGTGTTAGAATTTACATTTCAAGGTAAATAAGGAATTTCTCACGTATTTTAAGCATTTACCCATTACATGCTAATGGGTGTTTATGAATGTGTTTGAGAATTGTTCAATACCCTGGTAAACAGGGTTGGCAAATGAAATTTAAAAATTATATACATAATTTGTTAAAATGACTTAATATGTTTGTCGAGGGAAATTTAATTCAATTGAAAATTTTCCAACCGAATTTTTATATTTTTATGCTGTTGCAGATAATTGTGTATATTTAGCTTGATATTGTGTAATTTAAATAATTAATCACACTTATTTGTATGATAATTGTTAAAGATACAAATACTTAAATTTGTTCAAAACAAAAAAGCTTCCAGTCTAAGGTGAAATCCTTTCTATAATAAATATTCCAATTGTCATACAAAACTGTAGGATATCCAAATTATTCGATTAGGTTAGGGTATTTAAATTATTCGATTTTTCTTTTGTTCGAACTTTTTCGAATAATTCGCTCACATATTTAAAATTAATCGAATTATTAATAAAAATTTATAAATAAAATAAAATGGCAATCATCTGAAGCTATTTTTAAAAATCACTTATATACATTTTAAAAATCCTTAACATCACTTTCTTCAACATTTTAGGTTAGAAGGTGTATTGATATGTTTTAGTAATATCTTCGTACATATTTCCAAAAGTTTCTTAGTACCTATTAGGGATGCCAATTTTCGGATGGCAAATCCCGAATTCCGGGATTTCCAAAGGCAATCGAAATATTGAGTTAATTATATATAAAAATAAAAAAATCTCTTATAAAAAAGTGACCTCAAGCTTAAAATTATTTAATAAAAATCATTAAAAATGTCGAAGAAAATAGAATAAAGGGATTTGTTTTAAAAAATCCCGGGATTTTTCGGGATTAATAAATCTGTAATAATTTATTTATTTATTTATTACTAATAAATCCCAAAAATCTCAGAATTTTGCGGGATTAATAAATCCCGAACATTTTTATTTGTATAAAAGATCCAGACAATTGTTTTTACTTGCTTTTTTTTGGCATACACAAATACAAAACATCTACACTTAACATAAATCAATTAGCCAATTCACAATGTGTGCTATTCTGTCCTATTTGTCCTATTGTCTAAAAATGTATGACTGTCATAAAAATGTTGTTGGTATTTCATATTTAAAAATATATTATGACAATACAACATTGAAACTCATGTATTTTTGCTGTGCTATTTAATTCAGTGATGACAGACTCACATTTGAACTTTGTTTGTTGATTCTGCCATAATTGTATCCATTGCATATTTTTTACACAATTCCTCCATAATTTTTTCTTTTTGTGTTTTGCTGGCCATTTTTTATTTTAATAATTGCGCCCTTAAAATATTTTTATTTATATTTAACGTTTGATGTTTATTGAATGTGTGTATTCAGTAATGACGTTTATGAAAATAAATAATATACGACAGGCCGTTCACAACAATGCTATTTGGCCTTAAATAGTATTTTATGACTTAGGACTTTAGAACACATTGTGAATTGGCTAAATGTGAACAGAATGGTTGCTATTCAATAAATAGATATTTGTGTGACTAAAATTAATTTTGGATTGCCAAACCCGCTGGAACACACTATTTGATATGTGTCAACAGTTTTATGGACCTGAAAATTCCAATAAAAAAATCAAATTTTTTAAAAATATAACTTATTGCAGTACATTTATATAATTGTCTAAGGAGTTATCAGATCAATAATTTATAATGACTAAAAAACTTTATTTGTATAAAAAGTGATTAATAATATCATTTTATATTGTAATTTTTCACAAGACGGATTTTCAGACTTCTGAAATTCAAAAATGTCATCAATCATAAAATAAAGTTTAAATAATAAATTTATATACACAAATAAATGTCTATTAAACATGTCTTATTTTGTAAATAAAATTTAAACGAAATGTATTTAAATTATTAATTTTTTAAATTTTGGATTAAAAAGAAAAATTAATACAAAAATTAAAAAAAAAATTAATCGGATTATTCGTTATTCGAAAATGCTAATTTTTAACTTCGAATAATTCGAATAATGATTCGTAAGAAATTGCTCGATTATTCGAATGGACACTCTAATATGTAGTTTATCACATGCTTAACAATAATCTGGCATAGTTTTCTAAACTCAAGTATATCTTTTAAAATCCTCAATGCGAACTCAAACGATGTTAAGGATATAATTTGGACAAACTTACAACTAAATACTCGTATGTACACACTAATACTGTTGTAATCTCTTGGAAAACTACTTTTATTTGCCTGATTTATTTCATTAATAATTCCTTGTGTAATATTCAAACAAACTATTTACATGCATATGAGTTCGTGTATAATTCGTTCAAAATACTATGTATGTACATAATTTAATGCTGTTAAAAGTTGTAAAAGCAACACAAAAAACATTTCCCAGACATGTACGAATGGAATTCCCTCTACGTTTTCGTTTTCATTTTTACATGCAACATTTTCATTAGACATAAACTGCCGTAAACTACCACACTACTGTGAGTATGAATAAAATATTTTGTTTGTAGTTGTATTAATTTCCCAACGGTTAATTAATAGAGGCCTTCTAAATACCTTATTTTACTGACTTAAGGGCACGGCATTGCATTAATGGTCATTGGCCTTGCCTAGTAGCTACTTTTTACATGACTGATAGAACTCCTACTTAAGAAGGGCTATTTGAATGTCTCCCGTTGAAAAGATACCAAGTAATGAATGCCTCTAGAATAAAAAAAAATTATTTTCAAAAGTGATACAAAGTTTTTCTCTAACATCTTGTGAGAGAAGCAGTGAGGGCCTGCAAATTAAAGCCCTGGCAATTTTTTCCGCTGGTGGGATTTGTTATGATGGGTTTATCCAATATAGACAAACATAGATACACATGCAAACAAACACATAGTACCTAGATACAAGTAACTAAACTAAATTATACAGTTGTTGTCCTTTATGATCTCAAGTTGTGTGTATGTGTGCCTTAAAATAAAAGGTTTTTATACACACCCACATATATTCATTTCAATATTATCTTTATGGCACTTTTTACGCCGGTTGGTTTATTTAACATCTTTAGAGATTTTATTTTTATAACTTTGAGAGTAGCAGGAATACAAACAACAAATCTACCAGCTATATCTTTTAGTTGTGTTTGTTTGCTTTTAATTTTAGTTTTTGGGATTTATTTTAGTTACCTTTTGCTTTTTTCTGCTCATCCCTTTCAATATAATATTAATAATTTGTCGCTACACAAGAATTATATAGAGATTTTAGATATATTTGATTATTTAAACGCTTATCGATGTTTAAAATGTTACTTTTCGTTTGAAGTTTGAATCCATTAGGAAGTTTAAATAAAATAGAAAATAATTTAGTATATAGGTATAGGCAGTGCTGATATTCAGCCGGTTCGGACCGGTTCCCTCGAACAGGTTGTTAAAATTTTAAAAATTTTCCGTACCGGTTGTTGCATATTCACCCTTATCGTGAATAAAAATTCCACATGAAATTTGTTCCCTTTTATTTTTTAACATTGAATTTTAATAGGAAAAATGTGAAAAGGGAACAAATTTCATGTGAAATTTTTATTCACGATAGGGGTGATTATGTTTTTTGCTTTAACGGTTTTATATAATGTGTATTTATCAAGGTGATATAGTCTCGGCAACAAACACAATATTGTTCAGTTGTTCATTGTCCAAACGTACAAACAAATGATTTTATTTTGGTCATACAATGGATTCTTGGATGATGATGTTTTCGATAGCGTTTTCTTCAATCTTTTGAGAAAAATTAAAACAATTTTTTTTACTTTTATTTTGCAAAATCAAAACTATTTTTTGTTAAAAACGTAACTTTTTTTTATTAAACGAAAGATATCATTTCCTTCAAGAGGCTTGTGGGCTGTTACTAAGATGCGACTTTAAAATTTGCGCTATTTTTATCAAAATTTGGCAAAAATATAATTTTTTTAAGCGAACCGGTTGTTAATTGTTTCGAATATCACTACTGGGTATAGGTACAAACGTAAAATGAATTTAATTATTTTACTAAAATAAATAAAAAATAAGAAATTTTTACATTTTATATATAAAAACAAATGATTTAGTAAAGCAGACAATAATTTTGTATAGAATACCACATGTGGGTCAGAAAACAAAAAATACTTAAAACCTCAAACTTAAAAATGCTTTCAAAAAACGCCGTTTCGATTTTACAAAATTGGACACCCGTTTTGGTTGTGAGTTGGAATTTTTATGAAAACCAATACAATGTTTATTGTATAGGAAAGAGTAAGATTAGACAATTATCGGACAGACCACGACTACGCATTAGGGTGGCCCAAAATTTTCAAATTCACTTTATACACCTGGGCACCCACTATTTTTTTTACTGTAGTTGATAGTAGTGTAGTATAAAAATTGCAATGCCCTACGTGGGATAGAAGGCAGTGCTCAACGCTTATGAACAGTTTAAAATTTTGATACCTTCTTTGTTTTTAATTTTTTGCTCTTTAGCGTCACATACATACACATTGTGTTTCGCAAAAGTTTTTGTAAGAGGTATTTATCTTATATTGTTTACTCTCTGTCAGTCTGTCAGATATATGTTGTATATATATGAGTACTGCGTGTTGTGTATACGCTGAGCAGTTATTTAACAACTTCGTTTTTTTGGGATATTCCTCGAAATATTTCTGTGACATTATCTCTATGAAAACTAACTTTAAAAGAGTTTGTAATATTTCATTAGTATCATAATAGTAATAGAGAAAGGTTCTAATTTGAAAGTGTGAATATTTTGTTTAGAAACTGTTTTTATCAAGAAAATAAAAAGTAAAAAAACTCAAAATATAAAAATTGCAAATCTGTCTTTGTCATCAAGTTTAACACGTCAATCAGGCACTGTATTTTTGATAGGTGTAAAAGATTTGGAGCCAATATCTAGGTGTAATCAACTACAAACTCTAAGACAAGTTCTTCTTAGATTTTCCAACAAGAAAAAAAATCAGTTCGAAATGCAAGTCACAGCACTGTAGAGGAATTAATTTTAGTGTAGCAAAAAGCCACTAATACGATTACACTTGCGAAGCATTGTATTGTTAAGCTCGAAAATCAACATTCTGAATGGCTGCTCTTAAAGAAAAATAAAGGAAGAATATCTGATGTTCAAAAAATCGTAACTCAAAATTTCAAGAGCAGTTGGAAATGGTTTTTGACATCGCTCATAATGATGCACTTACCATGTGCGAAGTAGACGAAGACAGAGAGTTTTTATTGATCAAAAGACGGAACGTAAAATGATTATTTCATTAGCAGACAAGAGTACAACAAAAAGCAAAAAAGAATTGCTCAAAGAAAAAAAAAAAAAAAAGAACAGGAGCGACTTGAAAAAAGGAAAAAACTAGACTCAGCATCCATGATATCTCTAGATGTGACTTCTTCAAGTTCAGACGCAGAAGATGAACCACTTGAGTTTTCTGATTCTCTTGAAATTAAATCAAAGAAGCTGTTTAAGCCATCAACATCCCTAAAAAAAGGAAATTCCACACAGACATTCAAACTGAAACACCTACAAAGAAATTATTATTCTCCAAGCACATTAGATCGCAATAAGGTTTCTGATAGGGAAGCCCTAAGAATAATAGTCCCTATTGCAGCACATTTTAGAAATTGTTCTGAATAAAGTTTTTGTTCTTTGCTTCGGACCATCAGTTCTCCTGGTATTTTCTTATTCAAAAGATTTAAAGCATCATGGCATACGTAAAGAAAACTATAAACCATTAGAAGAAGCTGCACGTAGAGAATTTTTAAAACTTGATACAGTAAAAGTTTTATTAGTTGCCTTAAAAAGCAATAAGCAGCCCAAAGATGATTACATGGAGCTAATAGAATTGTCACTACTTGCTTTGGGTCATACTCCTGATAAAATTCATTGGAGAGCTCCTGGTGCAGTACATCATGCTCGTTGGATGTCAAAGCTGATATATACCATAAATTTTCGTCACAAAGGCGGTCTCAAAACTACACAAAAAGAAAAGTCTCAGGTAGAACGCTTTGTAAACTTTGGAGTCCTAGTGTATGTTAAAGATTGGTTTGAAGCTCCTATGGCTACAAATGCGGCTTGGTCAGACTAATTTCTGTGGAAAGATATGACAAAATATTAAGTGAATGATCGTCAAGTTAGTGAAGTAGTCAAAAATACAATAAAATCTCATATGTGGTACCTCTCAGATGAATTAGTTGGATTAAGCTTATTCTCAGAAAAAATATCAAATGAGAAGGAGACAATTGTTAAGAAAACAGAGTGAGAGCCATTTGGCTGAAAAATAAGAGGAGATTCGTTACTTTTAACTGACAAAGCAGTTTTGGCTGACTTTGCCAATAAAAGATCACAGCAGCTGTTTGAAAAATTAAAAATAAATTCAGATTTCTTGACCATAAACCCAAATGAATGGCACAATAATGAACATTACATTAATGGTACAATAATCGCAAAAAACTTAAAAGTTATAAATGATGAAGCTGAACGTGGTGTTAAACTATTTCAAGAATTCAATAAGCTGCTGACAAACGACGAAGAAGAGAAACAATTGATTTTGCAAGTGGTTGATGTTAACAGAAAGTCTATTCCGATCAAAACGACAAAACAAGCCTTAATTAAAAGTTTAAAGCTGTCATCTTTTTTAATTAACTTATCACTTTTTAACAAATTCTTTTATATTATTTATCTATTTTCTTCTGTAAAATAAATTATTTTTCTACTATTCAGCTAATTGTACTTTGTTTAAAATAACCTAATTTTTTTAATTTCGTTATTAATGTTATATTGGTTTGAGCACAGTCTTCCTATTGGAATTTTATCTTCAAACTTTGCACAAATACTAGTTTTAGTACTAGTAAAAAAATTAAGGGATGCCCAGATGTCCAAAGTAATTTTGAAATTTTTACTTGAAAAAAATGGGCCACACTACTACGCATTCATATATAAATTATTTTATCAAGTGATCCATATGATCAATAATAGACCACAATTTAGTGTTAACATCTCTCGATAACAATTACAGTAAAAATTCCATTTTTGAAAATAAAAATTCATGTTCAGCATGCACAGGTTCTTGAATTTTCTCAATCCCAAATGCGGTTGATTATATTGATCGAAAATATCACGTATTTTTCAAATATTGCTGTTTTTGCAGATCCACGATTTTCATAGCGAATTTTTGAGCGAAATGAAATTCATTGTAACAATTGCCAAAACTTTTGTCAAAAACTATAATGTCAAAACTTGTTTTAAAGTCATGTTACAAAACCCTTGATAACCCAAAAAGGAATAATTTTGTGGTAAATTTTAAGTTTAAAGTTAGTAACGTACTTCGCCTTAAATAAAAAATGTAATGTATGTTACAAAAGAATACATGCAAATACTTGTATGTTTCTATAACAAAGAATTCAGAATTAGAGTTATTTTCAATTATTAGAGAAAAATTCTTATTATTTCAGCTTGAGTTCATTTTATAATTAATAATTAGAAGAATACCATTGTAAAGTTTATAAAAAATTTGCACATTGGAATGCATTTTCTACCCTGCCAAAGGCGTCATCAGCAATGTTTGTTGTCCATGACCTACTTGTAAATATCATCTATTTAACTCTCCAATTAATGAGAAATAGACTTCGGGAATTATTCATATTTCTTATCACATGTTTATGAGTTAGAACGAAATTTACATATACGTTTACAATGTGTGTGTATTCTTCTTTATTATTATTACATATTTTGTATTACTATAGTATACAAATTTATTGTTATTTAAAATTTTTTGTTCAATTCTAAAATGTGATCACTAATCAGTGAGTTGAGTCTTTTAAATTTTCAGGATAGATTGTGAACCCAAATTTATTATATTATATTAATATTAATATATTTAATTCAAAATTGAATTTGATTGAATATGCTGCAGAGTTTTTGCATATAGACCAAAGTTGGCACCACATACTTACAAAGGGGCATACCCTTATATATGGACATGTGCAAAGATTGAAACAAGTGTAATCATTCATCAGTCCATATTTGAACAATTGTAATTATTAAATGAAACAAATGCAATCATGCATTGAATTATATTTAAAGATATACTTTTTAGTCGTATCTGTCTTATCTGTTGGGGTGGAGTCTTGTTGTATTTTCAAAAGCTTAGCATATCCTGATTCAAACGTGTGTGTGTAATGTTATATACGATTGTAATTCCATACATATTGATATTCTGGGACACTGTATACATGTGTATATATGTTTTTCAAAGTCGTCACATCTAGATGCATCTCTTTGGTAATAATATATCACATACATATATTCATGAGAATTTTAGTATTTAAAATTTTCAATATCTGTTAATAATTATAATTAGACATACTCTTGCTTCTGGGACTCTAGCTGCTTGTAGTACAAATAAAATTAACGGTACACTTAGGTCTGTTTTTATGCGGATTTGAAGTTATGCGGTTTTAAAATCGACTTTTTTTTTTGTATGTATTATTGTTTTCGTTGAGTTTTCATAATTACTGCATAGTAATTTTCAAAATTTGAAAGAAAATGATGAAAATCGAGAAAGTGATTGTGAGGAAGACATTATAGCACCACTCAATGTTCAAACGGTTGCAAAAATTCTTCAGACAGCTAATGAGGTACAAAATCAAATTCTTCTGAACGAACCAGATACTGAAAAAGCCTTTAAACTCAATAGATAAATTTGTAACCTCATGTCAGGATATCGCGAACAACACAATCAGTTAAAAAAAATACAACTCAAAAATTAATGACAAATTATTTTTGAAAAATAGATCAAAATATTCTAAATCAAGATTGTATGCATTATCAAGTAGTGACTCCGATAATATGTAATTAAGGTATCAAATTTTTAATTCTATAAATGATTTTTTTTTGGTTTTTAGTTCGTACTTATTTTTTAACTTTTATAAACCTGTTTAAGCAGATAAATGTAATAAAATTGACTGTTTCCCCCTTTTTATGTAATTTTTATAATAAATAAATGAATTGTTTTTGGTTATTTTTTTATCTTGTGACTTTTTTATGCGATTTTGGTCTAATTTTTACACCTAAATTTGAAGTTATGCGTTTTTTCAACTTTTTGGAACGAATCATCCATTTTGTGTGAAAATCTGCCTATTTTATGCGGATTTTCTTTATGCGGTTTTCTTTGGAACGCATCTACCGCATAAAAAAGACCTAAGTGTATTAGGTTCGACAAGAAAAATATTTTTAAATAAAATTTGGTAAATGAGTGTACGTATATATACGTTTGTCTTTGCGTGTGAAACTTTGATAATATTCTTCTGAGACCCAATAAAATAAAATATTTGGGTATAAAGTACATATATATTATTGATACTTGTGAATGATTGAACTATATCCGTCTGTCTGTCTGTTCGTCCGTGTAAAACACTCTCACTTCCAAAATACACAACTAAACTTCACAAAAGTTCCAGTAAACTGTTTTGTATTTAGCCAGACAGGTATTGAAAATTGTCAAAATGTCTAATAAGCGCCATAAAATTTTTATAATTTTTAACCAAAGTTTAACCAACAAAAATTTGTACACGTTATTTTTATGATAAAAGAAGAAACTGTGAGGACAATAGTAAGAATCGGTCAATTATTTCTCACAGCCCCCATAAAAATATATTCCCGAATATGACTCAATGACACATATGTAAATGCCTATAAAATTGGAAATCTATACAAAATTCTTCAAAAGTAAGTTTAATATAAAAAGAAATCACAAAACAAATTTTTGAGTTCGGTCCATGTTTGACCATAGACCCCATATAAACTCCAATTCCAAAATTCACTTAAATAGGTATAAATCTGGTATAAATATTGTTACCAGGTTAAAATTCCACACAAATAATCCTTAAAGATACGTACATATATAAACAGAAAATAACTGTTATTTTTAAAAATTTACATTTAAAAATCACACATAAAAAATGATCATAGAAAATTTTGGTTCTTATCATTATGATACAGAGGTGATGTACATGCAAATTTTTGCAAAACTTTTAAATTTGTGCCTTTTTTAAAAAAAAAATTCAAAAAATAACTTTTAATTTTGACTTTTATTATTTTACTCAAAAAATAAAAGTTATTTTTTAAATTTTAATATTTTGAGGCAAAAATAAAAGTCATGAATTAAATATTGCATAAAACTAGCGTACCATTACTATAAATAAATTTTAATTTTTGCCTTAAAAAATAAAAGTTAAAAAATAACTTTTTTCTTGACTGGTCTGAAAAAGACCGATTTAAAACTTTACACAGATCTTTTACATAACATACCACTGAATTTTGTGAATTTTGATAATGTTTTTCTGATGCGCTATAATTTGCTTCCACCTCGTCTGAATAAGTTTGGAAAATATTTTGTTTAAGGTTAAGGTTTTAGTTAATGATTTTAAATTCCAATAGCACTTCTTTGTAATGTATATATTTATTGAAAGTTCTCACTGATGTGATGTTAAACTTGTAATAATCTTAATAATAATTAATTATTTAACAACTTATTAACAAATTGGTTTACGGGTTTCTTTGTTTTTATTTTATTCTTCACAAAACATAACAATTCATTGATTTTAATTTATAAACTGAAAAACGCAATACTAAATTGTGGGCGTAATTTGTGTGTGATAAAATACAAAATTTCCCAACATGGTGTATGGTAAATTTAATATAAAATAAAGATAAAACAAAAAAAAAAATACTAACACGGTGTATATTTATAGTCAATACAAAATAAACATTTAAATAAATATTTTAAAACAAACAACAAACAAAAAAGGTGTTGGGATAATGAAATGGAACAAAAATAAAACCTTAAAATGAAATTAAAACACTATTTGACCTCTAAAACCCATTACACATTGTACCCCTGCAGATGTATACGATACCATGGAAACGTCTTCTGAAATGGAATTCAAATCGATAACAATCAATCATGCCCAATACAACATGGAAGCGGATGAATTCAAATTGGTGTTCATTAATTCCACCGACTCTTCATCGTGTCGTGATGAGGAGGAGTTTGAAGATAGTAGTTCAACAACTTCCTCCTCCACTCACAATTGCAGTAGCATTGCCATAGATGACTGTGATTGGGACTACTTCGAGCCGTCCATGATTAGTACGAGCATAACCAAACATGTACTTTATTCGCCCTGTGGCTCTCCATTGGTGGCAAGAAGGCGACAGTCAAGGGAGTTTAAGTCTAGTGATAGTACAGCTTCACCCATGGAATCGCCGTTAATGTATCGCAAACAATTGGTAGCATGTCGGGTAAGAGAAAGTGATACCGGTACCGATGAGGAGCTATTAATGCAGGGTGAAAGTTCAAGTTCGGATGGTTATCTGACTAGGTCTTCAACTACATCACGCAGCCAACCCCAAATGACCATGAAGACTAGAATAAAGACTAGACTTCTAAGTAAGGAGCAACATCACCATCATCACTATGCCAAAAATCGGCACAGTTCACCACGAAATAGTCATATAACAGATGCTTGTAGCTGTGGAGCTAAAAAATTAAATAAAAAGACAGATAATGTTTTAGCCAGTCCAACTTTACAGCCCCAATATGTACCCATACCAGTGCCTGTTCCCATACCGGTACCCATGTCCGCCTATCCTTATTGGAATGCCAATGATCTGTCACCGCAGTTGCAGGCTTTGGGTCATGACAATGATGAGAGCAATTTGTGTGCTTCTTTGCAAAAGCTTTGGTCCACGGCACAGAGCAATTTGCCGAATTCCTCAGCCAGCTCCTCCAATCTACAGGCAGCTGCAGCAGCAGCTGTGGCAGCCACATATCATAAGTTGGCAGCTCATAAATTGGATAACAGCTTCAAGTCATCGGCTCCCGATCTAAGTTCATCTACCTACTCACTAGTGGGCATGACTCAATCGCACTGTTCCACTTCTTCCGGTTATGGCACAAACACCACTACCGGTGGCAGCTTGGAAACCTTACTAAATGTTGAAAAGATTACGGCTGGTGTGAATCCACTGGAACACAACCACCACCATCAGCTACCGTTGAACAACCACCTCAACAAGCAATCAACTGATAAAACATATGTTGCCAAAAGACATTCCCTGCACACTATACCACCAATTAGAGATGAAGACGAACAAAAACAAAACCTCCACCACCACCACCACCACTTCTATCACCAGCAACAACATAAAGCATTCAATGAATACAATGTTATCGATGACTGTGGTTTCAGCTGTATTCCAGCTCACCATACCTCAGTCATGTTAGTTGATACTAAACCTTCGTTGGGTTCAAGTCGTACTTCAAGCCAAACGGATATACACCAGCACGACGTTAGACACGGGGACGTGGTACGGGAACGGGAACGCGAACGGGACAGTGAACCATGCGAAAATGAAACATGTTTCAATACAATTACAAAACAAAATCCTCTATTAATATCAATTGATAACAATTCCCCAAGACAAATTAACAATTCGTGCATGCCAAAAACAAACGACGACAATTCGGATAAAATTATACAAATTAACAAAAAATCTATTGCAAACAGTAATTTAGAAGTAGAGAATAAACAAGTTTTCAATTTAACTAAAAATAATAGTTGTACGAATAGCAACGCAAACACCACCGCTACTACCACGCACACTACCACAAATTCAACAAAGTCCAACAATACGACCAAAACTAGAGATAAACAAACAGCTTTGACTAAAAACACAGCAGACAAACGGCAACAACAGCTGCCAACTAAATTAATAATTAAAGAACCAACAACTAAAACAAACGAAACAACAAAGAGAACAGCCCCACCACCACTACCAACATCATCATTATCGTTATCATTATCATCATCATCATTAACATTGCAAAGAGAACAAAATACAATACAAACGTATGGGGGAACAAGTAGCAACGAAACCCCTTACTCAGATCAATTAGAAATAGAGAAACGAGATGGCAATGAAAAACAGTTATTATTGGTAACAAAACGACAACAACAATCACAAGCTCATAATCATAATGTTATCGTTAATTACGATGTTAAACATAATGACGATGGCAAATACCACTGCAAAAACAACAAATACGATAATGATGTCGATGGTTGTGGTGATAATGATGATGAATGTAATGAAAAAGCTGTAAAGCCGGTAAAAACTTGTTTGCCCAGCACTAAAACGAAAAAATCTATTTGCACAGATGATTATGACGCTGGTGGCGACTGGCAGTTGTTGTTGTTGGCCGATGTAAAGAGGCAGAATAAGAAGAAGAAAAGTTGTAAAACCACTGCAGCCGTTGCAACTGCACAACAACTACAACAAGCTTTTGAAGAAAATTTCAAAAACCAGACTACAAATACTACATTATTTACAACATTACCAGCAGCAATAACAACAACCACTACTTCTGCCCCAGCAATTGTCTTAACAACATTAAGTACACAAAAGTCTATACTACCTGCAGTCGTTGGAAAATCGCCAAACTCAACGGTGGTGCAAGCGGCGGCCCTGTCCACCAACTTTAGTAAACGTAGCAACTGCACTAGCAATGCAACAACACCTGCAAATGAAACGATAAGAAAATTATCTAAAAATATAAATAAAAACAAAAACATGATAAAGAACCCAAATCAAATAAAGTCAGACGACGAAGAAGACGATGGTTACCTACAAAGTGACAGAAATTTCATGTCCACCGATTCTGAATCGAAATCACAAAGTGAAGACGATAACTATGATGTTGCCACATCATCGGAAAATTCTCCAACCGAGCAAGTGGTTGAGGAGAGGCAAGCTGAAGAACGTTGCAAAAAATCTCTAAAGAAAAAAAGATCTACGAAAAGCGTAAATCGCTCCTACAACATCATCAACGATGAATGCAATGAAAATTCCAACAGCTCCTCTCAACACTCATCCACCGAAGGGGAACAACATAAAAGTGATAGTGTTAGTGTTAGTGACAGTGATAGTGATATGAGTGTGTCCAGTTCCGAGTCCATAGATACCGATGATACCGGTAATGTGGCCGATCGAAGACCGCGTAAAAAACATTTCGCCAAAGTCTTTGTGGTTAATCGAAAATCTCACAAACGTAACGGTACGCCGGCATATACGAGTGATTCGTGCTCTCAATCCTCCTCGGAGGCCAATTTGAATGATTCGTCGGACAATGATACCGACACCGAAAGAACTCATTGTGGCGTGGTTTTGCGTTGCATAAAATTACTCAACGAAGACAGCGACAATAATATTGATTCAAAAGAAATACGCGATTCGTTGCATGAAAGTGACAGTTGCAGTGATTCAAGTGCTCATGATTGTAAACGTGACGCTAATTGTTCTCTAGACAATCAGCAAAATGATAATGATCGCAATGATAATAGATCGCATGAGCAAGAGAATGAAGAAGCAAAAAATGATAAAGATGAAAGTGAGTGCAGATCGTTGTACGTTTGCACTTCACGAGAAGAAATTGCCAATTGTATTTTTGTCGTTGGCGGTCAAACAGACGATGACAATAATGGGGGTGTTGTTTTGCAAAAAATTAGCCTGCTTAATACGGAGGAAAATGTATACGATTTAAATGATAATGTTGATAATGATCATGGCATAGTTAGCAAGAAAGTGGCAAGTGAAAAGCAACAAAACGTACTGGTGCCTTTGCAACCATATACGAAACAAAATTTCTGCTTATTTAATGAACAGCACGAGCAATTAGAGCATTCGAATGCAACGCGTGTTGCCAAACATGCTTCACTGATTACGGCCGTTGACTATAAACAACAACATCAGCAGCAGCAGCAACAAACTGAGAAAATGCAACAGCAGCAGCAACCATCATCGTCTATGGACTTGGTGGTAGATGAAGCTTGTGAGGAATTGCATAGCATCTCCAATGATGTGAATCGTCTGTTGGCACTGACCAAACAAAATTCAGAACTGGAAATAAAATTGCAGAAACTTAAACGCGGTGTGGCTGAAATCAATCAGGATCATTTAAATGACTTGGTCGGCACTGACCAAACCTCAAACCCATTAACTGCAGAACAACAGCAACAAGAGCAATTACAAAAATCTATTAAATACAATGAAGGCATTCCAAAGGTTTCCTTACCATTACAAAAGACTATTGATAGTGTTCCCAACGACAAGGAGGAGGAGGAGGAGAAGGTGGAGGCTTTGGAAGCAAAGTTGCTTAATACATATTCTAAAAATAAACGTAAAACAGGTAATGTAACACTTACAACAACGCAAACAATAACAAAAGAAAATAAGAACAAAAACAATAATGAAAATGTTCTAAACGATTGCTTTACGTCGTCTTCTGCTCGTTCGTCATCATCATATTCAGGTACAAAAGCAACAACAAGCGACTGCCTGAAATTGAAATATGAGCTAGAAAAAGTGGAAATACCTGTCATTAACAAAACAACAACAACAACAAAATACAACCATCAAGATAAATTACTGCCAGAATCGACTACTTGTATGGCCAACTTCAAACATGACTTCGATGATACCGACTTTAATTTGGTATTTGCCACAACAAATGAAAATTTTTCTTCGGCAAAACGTGACTCCATCGCAGACTTTAAAGTCAACTATGTACGTTACGTGAATGCTGATGATCCACCAGAACATGTTCTCTCCGAGGAGGAAGTCGAAAGGGTAGATGATGACGATGAATGCGCTATTGTTTATGAAAACAAAAGCCAACTTCATAATGATGACGAAAGTAAATGTGAAATAAAGAAAAATCAAAACAAACTCACAAAAACATTAAACATCCATAATACGGACAACAATATTAGTGGTAGTAAATCTGACACGAGTTGTTGTAGATATGCCTGTAAATCATTTAACGAACAGGTAACTAAAACACATGACGAAGAGCAAGAACAACAAAAACAACAGCTACTATCCGGAGCAGCTGCTTCTAAACGAAGTTTAAGAGAATTGAGTAATAAACCAGAACACCAGCAATTCAACGAAGCATGCAAAATAAATGAACTAATACGTGACGGTTATTCTTCGACGTCTCCCGTATGTACAAATTTCACAGAATATTTTATGGACTCATTAGAAACTGCTAATACGGGTAGTAGTCTACCTTTTTCTTGTACAGGTAGAGAAGAAACACAATCACAACAAAAAGCAAAACTAAAACACCACTACGAGCAACAGGTAGCAGTTGAAGAGAAGAGTAGCGAACCATTGTTGTCGTTTATTTCGCAGGTGAGCAAAGAGTTTTCATGCTCAGAGATCAGTATGCCGTCGTACAGTAAAGTTATTCGTGCAGAGTATGCTTCGATACAAGCAGTTGAAAATGAAATGTTAAACGAAACACACGGTAAGCGGGGAGACAACGACCATCGTTTAGTGCAATCATCATACTATGACGATTTAAAAACGTCAAATGATTACGGTAACTCGGGTGCGATACGTAAATTGCAACAACAAAAACCACAAAGTTTTTTACAGACAACAACAACACCAGTAAAAACAAGTGAACCATCCATTATAAAATACTTCAATCAACAGAAACAACAATATTTGAATATAAATAACGAAAACAATAACAAAGTGGAGCACAATAAAGATAAAACAGAAACGTACTACGACGATTATTATCAAAACCTTAACCACGACGACGTTGTCGACGAAGTCGTTAACGTCTACGACAACGAAGACGACGACGACGTCTTTGGATTTAATAATACATCGAAAAATAATCTGCATAATCACGCTCAGCAATTATCATCTACAAGTGCTACAAGTTCTACAAGTGAAGATCCTAATGAGATCTCAGATGTAACAAACGTAAACCTTGCTAGTACGAAATCATCGATTGTAACGCCAACAAAATATCGCAGTACGCACGTCAATAGTTCGCCAAATACATTATCCGCCAAATATCGTAGTTTGATAATGATTACAAAAGATCAAGAGCTCGCGCAACAACCAAATGAAAGTGACGTTACGGCACGTGTAAACAGTGAAAATCAAATAGAAAAATCTCATACTAGTAATAATGAAAATAGTAATAATAATCATGATAATCATGATGATAATGATGAAATGAAAAGTGTTAATAGTGTAACAAGTGAAAATCTAAAACAAATGTCTACAATATCAACAAATTCAAGTGTTTATAACAATAACAATAATAACAACGATGAATCATCACCCGTCACTCAAATAAAAATATCCTCTCACCACAAAGATAAAATAAGTGTAAACAATAAAATAGAACAAGCAGCGAATACAAGTACGTCGTTGCTATCGATAGATCTGCTAAGAGACCAACGTATAACGAGTAACGATGATGATGATTATGACAGTTATGAGGAATATGCTGCGGATCCAAATGTGACAATAAAGAAATGTACCAAAATACCTCCGGTTATATTAGAAGACGGTCTGGCAGATGATGATTCATGGGTGGAGGAACTTAGCGAACATGGAGATGCCATCGATGAGGGCCGTGTGGAGGAGGAGGAGGGAGAGGAAGAAGACGATACTACTCCCACTTGTACCGATTCCGAAGATGGCGATGATCCTCACACGATGGGCATGTTTCATGATCGCGAGGAGGAATTAAGGGGCTACCATCGTACTGCCATAGATTTTACGCTGCATACCATTGTAGAAGAGAGTTGTGAGGAAAGCGAGGTGGCCTCGCTTAGAAGTCAAACCGATGAGGAAGAGTTTGATGATTTGGAGCGAAGACGCCAAAAGATTCTGCAACATCATCATCGGCTGTCGGCTTCAGAACTAGAGAAATATTTTTTCTTTGGTCTTGGTGATGGTAAAGTGTTGAATTCCTTTGATACCCATGAAGATACTGCCTCAGAAGTTAGTAGTGTTTGTTCAGAAGGTTTAGATTCTCTCGGCATACCAGATGAGCCCATAAATGATGCCAACCAAGCTGCGGATTTGGCTTCTTCACGTTTGGAGAAATATTTCATTCTTATGGGCTTCAATTCAAACGAGAAGAATGGCTCCGATGAAAGCGGCAGTGTGGGAAGTGATAGTGAGGGTCACCCCAGCCCCAGTCAAAGAAGAAAACGTTTAGTGAGAGCTAGAACCACACCAAGATCTCACAATTCTTCTTTAGACAATCTACTGGTCGATTCACAAAATAATGATAACCCAGATAATAGCCTATTGCCTTCCACCACACAAGATATTATAGATTCATCTGAATCGGAAAATTGTGATGAAACTGTTATTCATAACAGCAGCGCCAGCGAAAGAACATCCGATGGTGCAGACACTATGAAGCGTAAAAAACAATTTCGCAAACGTCACGACTCTTTGGATGAGAAAAAATTGCACGACACCTCTCTAGAGGAAAGTAACAAAAACAGCCTGGAATGCCGTACACCTACTCCTGGCTCAATCAGCAGCTCAACATCTAAGAAACAACAACATCACAGTCGTGATAGTGGCTTTGTAGGCAGTAATGATGATTTATTAAAATCACCTGAAAGCGAAGGTCCTTCCACATCTTATCATGCCCGCACTAAGTCTCCCACTACATTAGAACAAATTAAAGAAGACAATGAAAAGACTCAACCACCCATACCTGCCTTACGTTTAAGTACCATATTAGATACCAGCTCTTCTACACCAACCTCAGACCCAGACAAACAACATACAGTGTCCACCAGCAGCTCTAATTCGAACCTAGTGCGCAAAGACAGTTTTAATAATTGGAGTTCGGATGAAGAAACCAATTTAATGATGTGCAAAATGCGTCAATTCTTCAAGACTTTGGTAGTGGCCACAGCAAATGCCCAACAAGGATCGGCAAGTAATTCGAAATCCACTACTCCCAATCAAACAACACCCATATCGGTCCGTCGTATGAAATCACGTCCGACCACATTCGCCTATTTTGAAAATGAATTAACGCGTCTTATGAAAACGGTGCCGGGTATAAACGATGAACAAGTTCGTGAAATTGTCGAGTACCTGAGTAGTGAGGATACCTGGTCCGATTCCTATGATTCGTCCGATTACAACAGTTCCGATTTGGAGGGCAGCAGCCAGAGGCGTAATGAACTTAAACAACAAATATCTGCTAGTTGTCAGCAAATCATAAACAAGTTTGAGGTGGATGAAGAAGGTGACCGTGGTGATGGTGGCTTAGTAGATGATCCACGAACAACAAATCCAGATACAGCATTAGTGTATCAAAAACTTGTGTCTTCTTTCTCTAAAATGGCAGTGGATAATGCCAATCCAATTTTAGAGCCACCAAGCGAAATCGAAACACTGCCAACAGAAAGTGTCAAAGGTGGTGGTGATCTGATAAATGCAGATACCACAACGCCTGTCCTTGAAGAAGATAGCATATCCACAGGCAGTACACATAGTGCTGAAAGATCTCCCCAACTATTTGCCAGAGTAATGCAACACATTGGCACGCGGTTGGTGGCCCTAATGCATGAAGTTAGTAGTGGCAATGATAGCCATGGTACTAACTCTCCCATGCCTGCCCAACGTAATCAGCACAAGCGCCTGCAAGCTAAAATATCAGCTACCACCACCGAAGACGAAGAAGATACACCTACAGAAGAAAGAACATCAAGTTATGCGAGAAGCACACAGTATTTACATCCATCACATGCTCAACACATCTATCAAGCAACACGTACCAGCAATTATCCACAAGACGAAGCCTACAATTTGGCGCGCAGTAAATCACACGATCTTTTATTGGACTCGACCACATCCATGACTGCTACGATCAGCAACAGCACGGGCAGCGGCAGCAGTAACATTCACCATGCAGCTGTCCACAACCGACCACATCACCATCAGTCTAGCAGCGGTGTAAGCGATACCGCCGGCGAAGAGTGTGGAGTGGCTAGTGATTATGAGCGCTTCTCATGGCGCGGTAGTTTTGAATCAGCATTACTGGCTAATGGTGACTCCAGAACTAAATTATCCCAACTCGACCGAGACAACTCATCGTCTGCGTCCGCTTTGGCCGTTGCAAAGCGCCGTTCTGCAGGAGATTTGTTGTTCAACCACAAAAGTCTGAGTCGTGAACAATTAGATCGTGTGCGCTCTTGTGGCAGCATTGGCGGAGGTGACGAGCATCATCATGTTCTGGAATCCTCGCCAGCAAAACCATGGCTATCATCTAATGACTCCAAAGACGCCAGACGTTCTAGCGTACCAGATGCGATTTATGAAACCGACTCTTCATCTTCCGATGATTGTGATGCATTTGTCGGCACACGCTCGACACTGCCACGCAGTCTGATTGGCGTGGCCCAAATGTCTACAACAAATTCATTGCCACGTCTACCCACCACCGCCAATCAAACAGCTACGTCACCATCCACCTCCTTGGGTATGGGTGCAGCCGGCACAGCAAGTTCAACGTCTGCTTTGGCATCAGGTGTGTCGGCTACTTCGACGCCCATTTCATCAAAATCACAAAACTCGTTGAATTTCACACCAACCAACAGTGCGAAGAGTGCACGCTACAGACCGCCTGGCCTGAAAACTCATCACAATTTTGGCTCAATTAATGTCAAAAAGTGTGCCCAGTCCAATGCCCAAGCATTGCAGCAATTTTTGTATCCTAAACGTGATGCACGGAGACGTTTAAATTTGTCCACGGGTGAGCAATTACTTTTCTTTTTCTTTTTATTTTTGTATTTTGGTATTTTTATTTTTTAAGTTGAGGGTGGGTCAATATTTTTTTTTTTTGAGCTGCTTTTGTATTAAAGTTTAGTTAAAGCACAAACGCTTGCAGCTTGTGTCTTTTGATATTATTCAGTTTTATTAAGGTGTGTCCTTAACATAAAATACTGTTTCATTTATCTACTTTATTTAGCAATATTATTCATACATACATACGACTACATACATACATATGTATGTATGTACCATGCTAGAGTACGAGTATACATGAATAAATAAGTTTGAAACATGTCCCTGACAAATTTCTTGGTTAATGCATTTATTCTCCTTTGAATAAATAAGTTTAATTAAATATATTATTATTATTCTAACAGTAGGTAGTTTGATTCTAGCCCCAATTTTTCAGATAAAAATGAATTAGTTTTGAAAAAAACTAAATATCCCAGCAAAAACTTTACTTACAATCTTCATTTTAATGACTGCCAGAATTCATTATTTCGTAGCTTTATTCGCCACTTTTTATATTACCAATTATATATTCAAGAATTACTTTATGTACATATATCTTAAAGAGCTCATAATTATAAAATCGAAAAAATTTACTTCAAATAAATAGATTTAAAAAAGTTAGTCAGGTTTTACACGTTTTAATTCTGACTCTTCAAGGCAAGTATTTTTGGGTGAGAAGGGAAAAGAAAATAAATACTTGTGTAATAATATTCTATTTCAATTTTCTTATTTCCTTTTGTTTTCTTTTATTTTCTCCGAAAGTAAAAACTTGATGGTAAAGAGTACGAAGAATATACGCGTGTAAACGAAATGGCAGGTTCAAAAAAGAATTTAACAAAAACTGGTCAGCTAAAACTGAAACGTGTAAAACAGCACTTATTATATGATTATAAATCTGAATTAATATAATCTTGCAATAAGTTTCTTACATATTTATTAAGTTTGTTTATTTATTTCGTAACATTTTGTTTTTATCAGTCTACAACTTCATATTTTATAAACCTTTTAAGTATAAAAATGAGTTATTAATTTTTTGGTTAAAAGTCGCAAAATAATATCGGATTTCTTTAGGGACATGGCGAATAAAAATAAGTACTTTTGTAGAAAGTAGATTTGTAAGTAGTCTGTCGACATTTTTCTATTACTTTTTAACTTAATTTGTAGGTAAAGTTTTTGCTGGGATGTGCCATAGCAAATATATTTAATTACAATATTCGGATTAAGGGAACCAAATTTAGGCCATAACATCAAAATTTTATGGCTACAATTAGAAAATTCTGTCATTGGTTTGATCTATAAAACATTTTCTCTGGTTATTCTGAGTTTATGTTGTATTATGAATATAATTGTAATTATGTGAAAAAAGATTATTGCTTAAATTATTTATTTAAAAACCTTAAGAGTGAATAATTAACAACCATTTACACTTTCTAACAAAACACCGAAAACGTGTTTATTAATAAATAATACCACCGCATGGATTCAAAACTTCCCAATAAAATGGATGACTCAAATTTTCAACAGAATTATTAAATTTAAAGATTTCCAAAAGCAAATTTAAAACCATTTAATTTCTATGATGAAAAAGAACATAAAAGATGATGAAGAATTATACACAAAAATAAAAAAAAATATTAAAACAAAAATTAAGAAAAGAATAAGAAATACTACGAAATTGTTTGAAATTCCACAAAATGTTTAAATGCTCGATAAATTGTTTCACTGTTAAAACACAGCAGCAATACTATTATGGTTACTAGCTACTGTTACTATGACTGTCTGACTAACTGGCAATGAATCTCTGAGATACCAAGTTTTAACTAAAGTACAGTAAGGTACAAAACTGTAAACACAATTAAAATTATTGAGACTTTACTCAAAATATTTTTTACATATTTAAAAAAAAACTTTAACTAAATTCAATACATTATTTATTTTTAAAACAAAAGCGAAAATAACGTAAAGTAAAACAAGAAGCATTGTGATTAAAAATACACTACACTGAACAAAAATTCCCTTTTTTACGACCGCTTATACTTGGTATGTCCTCCGTGCTCCTTTTGTTCTCTTGGACATACTTTTTAAAAGACTAAATAATCTTTTAAAAAGTATTTCAGATAATGCCATATTATTTAAGCAATTTTCAGATTGCTAGATTATTTTGTCCTAAGCTTTTAATCAATATAAATTTTATTTAAAATTTCGTGAACGGTTTCGTCCCTTACTGTATATGATTTATAAAGTTGAAACAACTTCATACAAGTAAAACAAAATAAAGATGATGAGCACATTAAAAAAAAATAACAATATTAAACAGAACAACATAAGTTGAGAAAAAAAATGTTTCTTGTACGATTAAGCCTAAAGGTGTGACTACAGTTTGGTCAAATACTACAACTAATAGAGCAAGAGCAACAACACTTAACGTTAAATAAGAAAATAAAAGCAAAAAAATCAAGGTCAATTAACTGTTGCCCATATTAAGCGGATTTCTGTGAGCAGATCGAATTGGGCAAAAAAAAAAGAAAAAAGTAACAGAAAAATATATTTGTAACATAATATTTATTGTTTTTTTCTTTTCCAAATCTTTTACGTTTGTTTGGCAAGAATTTTTATGATTTTTAAACATTAAACAAAATATATTGACATGTGGGAGGGTTTTTGAACTTAAATTTATATACATACTGACTTCTACACATTTGCAAATTTTTGCTACAAAAGATTAAATACGAGTAATGTCAGCTATAAACGAGAAGAGTTTAAAAACGTTATTGGACAATCTTTTAATTGAAATCTATACTTGTATTTCCTGTTTATTTGAGTTTTGTTACTACTATTGGCCAAATTTAAACTTTCATTGAAATTAAAGTCAAATTGAATTAAAATTTATTTTATATAAAATAATAATGTATGCATGCTAAATACTTGGCTAAATCAATTTATTACTAACATTTCCATTTCCACACTTTTACACAAACTTTAGTGAATTTTTAGAAATTTCGTACGAATATTTTTAAACTTGTACACGCGATTTTTATTTTATTTGCTGCCATAATTATTGACGGAAATATTGTTAATTCTTTTCATAACTTTATTGTAATATTATTACAATATCTTTTTAGTTTCAGTTTTGTTTTTAACTTAAAACTTTTAGTACTTTCCACATACATGAATAAATACTAATATACATACATACTAGTATGTAGGTATGAATGTATGTAGGTATGAATATTTTTTGTGTACATTTCCTGAATAATTAATTAAATTCAAATTATACTTAATATTATTATAAGTATAAACAATTTATGATTGCATTATAACTTCATAGCTATGTACTCGTACATGAATGAATACACACCAATTTTGTATATACAGACATACATAGATATGTATATACATATGTTTTTAGTTATTATTTATATTACTCAACGCCCTGTAATAGCAGCAATAATTAGAGTTGTTAGCAAATTGTAAGAAATATTCATAAAAACCTTAATATGCTGACTTTAAATATATTATTTATTTATTTGATATCATAAGCTTTAGTGGCCAAACGTAATTTATATTTTTGGTTGTTTTCATTATTGTTTTAACATACATAAAAACATACATACGAGGTCTGATCAAAAAATAACCGTTATTTTAAATTTTTTCAAGAAGTATTTATTTATTCATCAATAACTATCTTGTCCCCTTCAAAGTAATCCCCCTGAGATAATACACTTATGCCAACGTTTTTTACCCATCTTCGAAACACTTTTGAAACACGCTTTTTGGTATCGCCAACAGCTCCTGTTTCGATTTTCCTTTTATCTCCTCAATCGTAGCAAAATGCTTTCTTTTCATCGGTGTCTTCAGTTTTGGGAAGAGGAAAAAGTCAGCGGGGGCCAAGTCCGGTGAATACGGTGGTTGAGTAACGGTTTTGTTTTTGGCCAAACACTCACGCACAAGCATCGATGTGTGAGCTGGTGAATTATCATGGTGGAAAATCCATGATTGGTTTTTCCACAATTCTGTGCGTTTCTGACGAATTGCTTCGCGCAAACGGCGCATAACTGCAAGGAAGTATTTCTTATTGACCGTACGACCTTGTGGCAAGAATTCAATATGCACCACGCCATTCCAGTCGAAGAAAACTGTGAGCAAAACCTTCACATTCGACCGAACTTGACGTGCTTTTTTCGGTCTTGGCTCTTCTGGACGTTTCCATTGGGATGCTTAGGCTTTGGCTTTAATGTCATTTAATGTCATACACCCATGATTCATCACCAGTTATGACCATTTTGAGGAAATCTGTATTGTCTTTGACGATGTTCAACAGCTCTCGAGCGATGTCCATGCGACGTGGTTTTTGCTCAAAATTTAGCAATTTTAGAACCATCTTCACTGCCGCACGTTTCATGCCAAAAACACCCGTAAAAATTGCTTGGCATGACCCGAACGATATGCCAACATCATCAGCAACCTGTCTGATAGTAATTCGACGATTATCCAGAATCATTTTCTTCACTGCTTCAATGTTTTTATCGGTTGTTGACGTGCTCGGGCGACCAGGACGAGCATCGTCATTGACATCTTCTCGGCCTTCGTTAAACCGGTTATATCATAGTAGACTCGCCAAACGCCACAGTCAACATTTCAAATGTCCTTGCTCATTTAATTTGATTTTTTAAACAAAACTTAATACAGTTTCTTTGATACATTTTTTCGAATAGTAAAAAATCGAAGAGCACACCAAAACACGACTAACCTTTTTATCTGTCAAAAACAAACTGACAATCGAAAATGACTGATATTACCAATATATATAACAGACATGTGTACCAACATAACAGAAAAAATTGCGAAAATCGCACGTAACTCACGACATTTCAAAATAACGTTTATTTTTGATCAGACCTCGTACTTAATTCAGAAATAATTTAATTTTGCCTAGTCTTACACTGCACTTTCTCTTAATCGATTATGGAGTTAATGTTTTCAAGGCGGAATTTTTGAACATAAGCTATATAGATAGGCATAAGAAACAGTTTAAGGAAATTGCAAATAAACTAATTAAGTAGAAAATAGAGTGAGACCCGAAGTGCTTAGAAACAAACATTACAGTAAATTGAATTTGACTACCACATCAAATTCTAGTCATGACTTTTAAAAATTCGTACATACAAAAATATTTAGCAATTTTGTGGGTACGAACCAAGTTTTTAAAAGTCATAACTAGAATTTGACGTGGTAGTAAAAAATTATTAAGGACAGAAGTGTAGCCCTTACAGAGCCATGAACACCGGTATACAAATTGTTAAAATCGGACTAAAAATAGCGACACAGTGAACAAAATACTAATAGGGCGGTATTTGTAGGCGTGGCAAAAAATAAAAAAAAATATTTCTGGAATTTATCTTTTTTTATTGAAATCTTTTTTTATTGAAAAGATTGATTTTTGATTGATTTTTGCTCGAAATTTCTTCATTGTACACACAGCACAATTCTTATTACTTAACTAACTTGCTCGTATTTTTATTTGTGTATACACATAAACATGTGTATATAACGAATAAGAGAGTAACACGTATTGCTAGTATGTACAATTAAATGTGTACTCGTCTCATCTTCTCCTCACCACGATGTCTCAAATTTAAAGCTGATTACATTTAAAGCTTAAATAATCGCTTCGTTTAAATTCTGACTAACATTTGTTTGGATATTTCAGTATTTTTGTACAGTGAAAATTATATAATAACATACAATTTTTACAAATATATTCAATAGATCTAAATTTAAACTTTTTATAGAATCTATGTTTTTATATGGCATATTTATGCAAATTTGAATACAATTCTTGTCTAATAGAATTGCTCAATTTAGTCTTGATCGATTAATATACTTTGTCTACTTATAACTAGTAAATACATATAAATCATTAGTGCATTTTGATTTGATTTAATTAGTTGGTCCACGATTATGTCTTTTTTTAATTTAAGGAACACTTGTATTTACATGTAATTTTATAAAAAGGTATTCCGTAAAGCAAAGTTTAGTGAGTTTGTACGTGCATTTAAAATTGCATATTTTCATAAATGGAACATTTAAAGTTCTAGTCTAGATTAATTAGTCCTAAGTTTAGCATTAGTGTGCTAACCAAAATTAAACTAAGATATTGTGAAACTCTTGTCAATTATTTTTAACTTGGTTAGAAATCATTCAATTTGTGTACTTTTGGCAAAAGGTTAACAATTTTACCGAGACCCCATGATGATGACCAAACGGTTTCAATTAGCCTTTCACATGCCATGTAAAGTGTTAGGTTCCCTTATATAAAGTGTTAGATTTATATCCTATCACTAGTAACCAGGAACCAGTCACGTAACTAGTTTTGTAACAGATAACTTTTCACAACAACTTCAAGTTAAATATATTATTATTAGCGCCATAGTTAGAGTACCTTATAAAAAATGTCTGTCTTAAACTATTTCATACCTTCCTTTTTACATTTGTTAATGTTTCTATAATATCTTCAAAATTTTTATAGTTGGTATGTATGAGTGTGGTTTTATTAGGTTTAATAATAAAAAGATTCTTTGAATTTCTATTTATATTTTTTCATAAATATATGTATGTAGTGTTTGTGGGAATCTTTATTAAATTAACCTTTTGTCACATCAACAATCATAAATGATAAAATGTCCAAGAAATTATTAATTTGTAAAACACAGGCTAAAACTACAGCTTCATAAGTGCGCAAGGGGAAAAACTATAAAACTTAGAGGCCTTACAAAAGGCCTTTTTACGCAAATGCAGTCATCCAGCAACATTTAACATTTTCCTTTTTTTATTTTTGGAGGGAAAACTTGCAAATTGGGTACCAAAATAAAACATTGCAAGAAAAAGAAATTTTACAATTTCAAAACAAAATTCTACGATCATGTAACAATTTTAACATTATTTATGAAAAATTAAGCAAATTGTGGTTTATAAAAAAAATATAATAAATAGTCAGCCATGTCACCAGGGCTGCCAGAAATTTTCAGCAAAAAATCTTAATTTCATCAAAAAAAAAGTCTTATTTTTGAAGAAAAATAAGTAGTGCCTACAAAACAGGTTGTGTTTAATTGAACCTAACCTTCGTCTAGACAACAAAAGAAAAATCTTTTTTTTTTTTGGGAAAAATCTTAAAAGCTTTTTTCGGTTAAAAAAATCTTAAAAAATAAGGTAAAATCTTACTTCTGGCAGCGCTGCATGTCACAGAATTTAATTCCGTTCGGAAGTAGAAATCCGTATTTTGTTTCTGAAATGCTTAAATGATAGAAATGCTTAATATTACAATTCCACATAGAAAATTAAAAGGGGTTTCATTCCGAAAAAATATTTGTTTCGCTTTTTCTATAGAAAAAAAAAAACGGAATTAATTCCACTTCCGAACGGAATTGAATACTGTGACATGGCTGTGTCTGTTACGCATTCGTTAATATTAAATTTGTTTCTTAAGAATTTCATTAATTGCATAAAACAACAGAATGTTAATTTTCAAGAAAGGCAGGTGAGACCATTAAGAAAGTCAGTAGTACTGTGAAGGCCTTTAAATTTTGCCCGCTAGAGCCACACATTATTGTGTGTGATCACATGGGTTAATATACACCCTACGCATAGTCATCCAAAATGGTGCAATTTATCTTCAGATTGTCTTTGTTATGTTTTTCTATTTTTTTGTAATTATTTGAATGAAATTGATGAGTCTAAGATTTTGATGATAGTGTGACATTCTGTCAATTGTGAATAAATTTCTCTGTTTTCTATCACAATTCTTTACCTCAATAACGATTATAAAATGACATAAATGTATCTACGTAGTTACTGTAGGACACAAACAATTCCTCAAAGCATTTAAAAAAAACACTTGCATACATACATTATTTACTTGTACGCCTGAAATTAAAAACATTTAAAGATCGTGTCAATATTTAAATTAATTAATTTAAACAACTCGAATGACAGAAAAATATGATCTCAAACGAATATTTAGTTGAAATTCTTTTATTTTTCTGTATGTGATATTGAATGAATATTATGAATCAGTTAGAATGATGGCGTCTTACAAAACGGTTTATAATAATTTCCAAAAATAAAATAATAATAATAATAATAAATAAAGAAATACATACTTTCGAAATAACATCATTAATTAAAATTGCATGCTTTAATACATTTATTAAATTGAATAAAAAAAATGTTTAAAAAATAAATATTTAAAAACATAATAACTATATATGTACAATGTTAATCCGCCTCATTAACATCGGTCTTTGGTACAAGATTGTGTGAGAGCTCAACTCAACTAAATCGACCATTTGAACAGTGAACAGAAAATAAATAGTGAAAGTGTTTGGTTTTTCAAAATAGCTTTTCAAGCAATCGATTGTTATGCTGAATTATTAAAAATAATCATAATAAATACCACAACGATAATATCCATAAAAATTAAAATGAAATGAAAAACTCGTCGTCATCTTCATAAATTTTAGCAAATTCCAGTCAGTGGCTGTTGACCAAAACCCTGAATGTTTTACAAAATAATTCGGAAACAAATGAATAAAACAGATATTTCTACTGATTTTTAAAAAAAATTATATTGTTATTATTTAAAACACAAATGTTTAGTTAACATTTGCTTTGTTTACCTTCAACCATTAAACTGTTATTTATGAGTCTTTTTTATACATTTTTCTTTCGTTTTTTTTCTGAATTGTTGGTTAACAAACAAAAAAAAAAAAGAATAAAACAGAAAACTATTAAAAACCTGCAGAAAACGTGATGTTTTTTTTTCTTTTAATTTCACAACATTTGAATTTTTGCTGTAGCACAAGTTATTACGTTAAGATGTTTTAGCCACCAATTTTCATTACAATGTTTTGGGGAATTTGGAAAGAATGAATAACGGAGATAACTGTATGGTTGTTGAGGAATGGGGTTAAATTTTGTTATTTTTCTTTTTTTTATGGGTCATGAACTGAATTGTTAAAAGGCCTAATATTTTATAGATTCAAATATAAAAAGAGAATTTTTGTAAAGACTCGTATTTTACATATTTATGCCCTTATTAAAAGCTAATAAAAACTTTAAATAACAAAATTTTAAAAAAATTATAATCTGCATATTCTAGATTATAAATATTGATTAAAAATTTTAATATTATCTAGTAGTCAATGTGGGCTTATGTGGCAGCTTCCTCGCACAAGTAATCGCGTAGAATCGATGACTCTGTTTTAACACTTCAGCATAAATAAATTGAAATGGACACGTTGAAATTTACAGTGAGAAAATACAAACTGAAGATGAGAAATTGTGGAAATAAAAATACATACGAGGGCGGTTCGGAAACTTCTAAGCCTAGCACAGAAAAAGAATAGTTAGTTTTTCAAAAAAATTTCTATTTTTCAATATAATCTCCTGAACCTTCAAAACACTTATGCCCTTATTCATAAAACTTACAAATTTCCATTACAAAATTTGTTTTATAAACCTCTTATAAACCTGTTGTAAGTTTTTATAAATAAGGGGATTAGTCTATTCTATCCCTTGATTGAAATATTTAATTGATTAATTTTTTTTTACCATTTTGCAGATAGTCAATCAATAAAATATCTTTAAAGTCCCAAAAAAGTGTTGCCATAATCTTACCAGCCGATTGAATTGTTTTTGCCTTCTTTGGGGCACTTTCTCCAGCTTCAGTTCATTGCATGGATTGTTCTTTTGTCTCAGGAATAAAGTGGTGGATCGTTTCATAACGGTTGGTAAGACATATCAACAGTTATGAAACGACGCTTAAAAGCCATCTTATTTTTCTTAAAACGATCCAAAAAAGCTTGAGAAATGTTCATTCTTATGCGTTTTTGGGCGATTGTTAACAAATGCGGCAGCCATCTTAGCTATTTCACGCACTTTTATTCGTCGATCAGTTAATACCATATCAGGCACTTTGGTTACAATTTCTTCTGTTTCTCAATGCTTGTACGACCACGTTTAAATTCAGCAGCCCAATTTTTTAGTTTTACATATGAATTAGCACTTTCATCTAACACATTCACCATATCATTATGAATTTTTGAATACTTTTTAACTTTAACTTTTTTCTGTTTTTACCGCGCTTTCTGCTCTAGGCAAAGAAGTTTCGGAACCGCTCTCGTATACCTTTATATTTAGAACTAGTGTTAATTTGTGTTGCTGAATTTCAATTTGCTTTTTATTAAAATGTAAACTTACTTTTCTCAATTTAAATGTGTTATTATTAATTTGGATTAATTTAATGTTCTCAAATATCTATTTGTATATTCTCGATCTTAACTTGAAAAGGTGTAGTTCCGAGGTTACTCTCATATTTATTGATTCTCCAGTAAGTCCTAAATACAGCCATCAACATCGAAATATTATTCAGAATACCATTCAGATTTAAGTTATACAAAGTGCAGGGGTCTAAACCAGAATACTGGCAATAAATATCACAAACAAAATATTTCCTTCATAGGTACAACATCAAATTAGAACGAGTTCTGGGTACATATATGCATACGTTTCAAAACTATATGTAGGTAGAACTAGCACTGTTTTTTCTGAGTAAAAGTAATTCTTTTTTAATAATAAAAATATCGATTTGTGCAAAACCGATTATGTTGCTGTTTTCAAGAAAACAATGTACCATTTTATCGACCAAAGCTTTGTTTAGACGGTTGTCAGGTCTTACAACGTTGTCTGAAAAATGTTAAGAAAATGTCTAACAAGCGTGCGAACTTAATTTTTTTGTCTTCCAACGTTGTAAGAAAAATCATGGACAATTTACCTTTTGCTAACAATTTTTCAATGTCAGTTAACTCTTTGTCAAGCTGAGTAATTTATCACGCCTGGCTTTAAATAGTAAAACAAAGCAAACAAATTGAATATATAAATATATCAACCCTTATGTATACAAAAACATCACAATCAGTATTTATTTAGTAAATAAAATTTTGAAAATATGTAAAACGTTCTTAAAAGTATGAGTACAAGTATAAACAAAAACGAAACACTATTTTCAGTTAACAAAAAAAGTTAAAATACATACTCAGGTTTATTTAACACTACAAAAAACATTGTTGATAGGATCAACTTAATACACTCTAAGAGTTTATTTGTTGGCTTTTTATTTTAACTTTTTGTTAAATACTCTCCACAAGCCACTCTGTCTCCCTCTCTCTCTTTAACTTTATATTTGTTTTAAATTTTAAAATTTAAAATTAGCATATCTTTTTTGTTAAGTATGTGTGTATGAGAAATGAATTTCTTAATCTTTAAAAACTTAAGAAATCATTAACATCATACAAAAACCTTACAGTGTTTTAAAAAAGTATGACAAGAAATAAAAGCACCAACTAACCAACATATTTTGTATAGTCAGACATTTTTAACGTATGTACATATTTATGGCATTTTTATACTTGTCCTTTTACAGTGTAAAATTTACACACAAAATATGCGAGTAAAAATAGTAAAATTTAAAATAATTTTATTACAAAAACTTGTAAAGAGAGAGAGAGATTATTTTCATTTTTATATTTACTTTGTCATTTCTGTTGTTATTTTTTTAAACATTTTTTTTTTTAAGTTGTTTACACGTTTTTTCTGCAGCAAACAAAAATATTTGTTTTTCTTTTACTGTGTTTTTCTGACTTCTGTCATTTGTCAACACATACATACATAGACACTTGGCAATGTGCGTGCAAATGCACTCGTATGTAGAGAATGTGTGGCTTGGTACATATTAGTACGTGTTTTATAAATTTAATTTCTATTTTACACTTACATTATTTTACTCTTACTTACATTAACATTAAGTGATAAACATTTATACCAGGCATGGAAAACGAAATTGTTCATCAGTTTAATAATATTAATATCAATATTACAGACAAGATTTGCTATAGAAAATACAAATAAATATATTAATGAGTTAAACATTTTAAACCCACAGCAACGCGTACATTTGTATTTTTATATAAAAGACAAAAGGTTTAAAAATATCGCAAGATTAGTGTTAGTATTACAGTATCTACTTTCATCGTACTACCAACCCTGATTTGTAAACATTTTTGAGCAGCAAACTTAACTTTAATTATTAAAAGAATTCAATCATTTGAAAAAAAACTAGCACTACTACATACTTTAAAGGTACGTTCACATTTGGCAAGTATTTACTCAAAAAAGCGTAACCTGTTGTTTTAGCACAAATTTGTTTGACGTTGTTTAGTCTTACAGGAGTTTTGCACGATCAAACAGCATTAAATAAATTAAAATTAAATACCTATTTGTTGTGCTTTTTTTTAAATAAATAAATAAATAAACGAGTTCAAATATATGTTATTTAGTGGTTACGTCTTTTTCGGCAGTGTGACCGTCGTCGTACCTTTTCTTTACATACGTTTATTTTGTTATACTATGAATTTTGCACGTTGCTCTCGTAATATTTAATTAATAATTAAGTTCTATAGTTTTATAGCTTTTTAATATATACTGGCAGTAAAAGAGGCAAGTGATATTTTTAATGAGTTAATTTTAAACTTTCAAAAAAAAAACAAAACTCATAAATATATTGAAAAAGGAATGGAATTTTTTGCTATGGTAGCAAACATTGGAATGGAAAGTGTAATAATAAAACAATAATGCTGCCTTTAATTTATTTGTACACGCCGGGTTTTAAGGTTTTCCTTTTGTTTTCCACTTTTAAATTTATTTTTAATAAATTCCTTCAAGTTACTGCCAAACGCTATGTTAATGTACAAGTTCAAAAAAACATTTTGTTATGAATATTATGATGTCGCCGGTTGTGATGAGGTTCGTGGTATAGGCCACATGCATACAAACATCCATAATACTTACTAGAAACACAAGTCTAAAATTTTTCTTCAGCTTAAATATTATTTCAGTTTTATTTTTCTTTTTCTATGTCAGTGTGTTGAATTTTTAATTAAAACTTTTCTAAAATGTCTTGCTAACAACAAGTATTTTTGTTTAGCACACAAACTCTAAAAAAAAACACATTACGAGTAAGTTGTACAATATACATTTACATACATATACAGTATGTACTGTATAAATAAAAAGTAAAGTACATACTTTATTTAAATTCATTTGTATGATTTTATCATACTTAAATAAATACTTTTAAAACATATTGTTGTCATTGTTGTTGAGGTATTAGTTGCCATGATTGTTGTTGTTGTTGTTGTTGTCAACAAATATTGTCTTAAATACAAATGTCTTAATTTTAGCCGCTTGTCTACTTTGACATTCAAACATTTTTGTGGTTTAAATTAAAAATAGAAAAACAAACAAATTTACTAGGTAAACCAAAATTATCAATTTATTCTACACAACAGAGAGTCTTTTAGTTTCTATTATTATCTTTTCTTCTACTTACTTTTTTAAAGATGAGATTAACACAGATAATTTATTGTAATGCTTGTAGTTAATCATTTTTTTATATTGCAGTTTTTTTCCTTTTATAAATGTATGTATATGCATACATTGTTTTGGATTAGTAACAATTTAATTACATTTTTATAATTAACTATGCATTTGCTGCAAATACCTAGTTGATGATTTTTGTGGATTATAAACTGTGAACATTTAGTAAATAAATTTTGCAGTAGCTATTGCATAAATATTTTAAAGGAATTGTTGAGAATTTTTAAATTTATTAATGTTTATCTAACGCATTAATAATATACATCGATATGTATAAAGTAATGTTGAAATTTACTTATTCAGGTTACAGTACTAACGCTTATTTAAAATTTTACTTTTTCGGCGAATATTATTTAACTAGAAATATGTATGTATGTAGTTTTCATAATGAACAATCACCAAAAATATCAATCATGTCAAAACACCCAGGACGAAAAAATCAACCGCTTAAATGTGTTTCTATTTTTTTGCGATTATTCAATCCAAACGAGTCATTGGGATACCACTGTACTTTACGGACTGACTCTGCCTAATGTCTTCAAGCAGTGAATATGTGGCCTTTGTTTTTTGCATTGAGAAAAGTGAATAATGTGTTTTTTATTCTAGAATAATATTTTATATTTTAGGGTTTTTATACTAAATTTTTATATTTGAGACAATCCTTTAAAAGACATTTCATTCGTTTATGGGATCAAAACGGAAAAAACGGACATTTTGTAATAAATGTTAATGTTTATTATTATGTTTCTATTAAATTTAAATTCGAAACAACTTTAACACAAATTTTGATTCAATTTTTAATTTTCGATCACACAAATAAACGAAATTCATAATTGGAATGCATTTTTCAAGAAATATTATTATTGAGGCAAACAAGATACAGTTTCTAATTATACAAGAATTAAGTTATAAATTCATGCTGATCACACATATTAAGCTAATTCAAAAGAAAGCAATTTGAACAATTTGGAAATTTTTTAAATATTCCTTAATACATTTCGTGATATCAAAGAATGGTTCCCGAGTGAAATTTAAATCCAAAAATGGCAATTTTCATTACCTAGCAATTTAAATAAAAATCGCACAAAGCTAGTCGCAGTAGTACTTAGTCTCTCTTCGAATGGTACTTTAATATTTGTAATTTATCGAACCTAAAAATGATAAGATTCATACGTTTCTCAGAACTCAAACTAGTCAAGAGCAGTGATGCCAACTTTTGAGACTCAAAACGCGTAAACATTTTTGATAAAAGGGTTAAATGGAAAAAAATCCATATAAAATCACATCCAATTTTCTTTTTTTTCGCGTTTTGAGTGACTAAAATCGGGCTAAATTCTGCCCGAAAAGGGCTAAGTCGGCATCACTGGTCAAGAGCGTGGTAGTTCCAACAATTATCTTTTACTTAACATTTCACAATATAGTCGTATATCAAAATTAATGACTGCATTAAAGCTAAAAAACCGTTAAATGACACAAAATCTATTGAAATTTTTTATTTTTTGTCAACAAAAAAGAAATAAATTGATTTCATAATTTATCAAACCGAATTGTCGCTCACTTTAAGTTCTTCAGTTTGTTTGTTTTTTTTTTGCAGTTATAGTTACATTAGAGATTATTTTATACAATAATTAAATTAAATCATTGCTGTGGAAACACATTCTTTGCTTCATTCATTGCACTTTACATTCAATCAACTTTTATACGCAATTAAATAGTAATTAAAACAACAATTGAATTATATGTACAAGAATTTCAAAGAGAAATACATACATACATAGGACAACTTAAACAAATAAACATTAAATTCGACACACAATTGCAAAGTGCAATGCAAAAACTAACACGATTAGTGAATTACAAAACGAAACAAATGAAAAATGTTAAGACCTATAATCCATTCGATACCGGTGATAATAACGTCACAGACGGAAATGATGAAATGTCACATACGAAATATAATAAAACGTCCAAATTTCCAATGAAAACGAAAACGAAAACAAAATCAGAAAATAATAAAACGCCTTTGGAACAATCAACATTTGGGCCAATAGTGCACAATTACAACAATAAGAAAACAAATGCAACAGCAGCAACGACATCGACATCGAAGACTGCGATTGCAAACTCAACAAAAACGAAAGCTGGTGGTAATAAATTGTTTATGCCAACAACAAAGAAATCCAAACAACAATTAAAACCAAGTACTAATGCCAGTTGTAAATATATGACGTCATCCTTTACATCACGCACAGCCTATAATGGCAGCGGTGTTGGCAATAATATTAATTATGCCTCGTTAGATCGCATGCGCAACAGCAGTTGTAACTCAACACAATCGATTAAAGTCAACCATAAACGTAAATGGCCATATTTATGGTGGAAACGTTATGGACGCCATAGAAAACCAAAAAGTTGGCGTTTGAAACACAAACTATCATGTTGGGGACAGCTGCTAAAGAAGTTGTCATGTTGCAAGCATTCATCAACGTCATCATCTTCATATCAATACAATTCCGATGAAGATGATGATATCGATGCTAAATTTAATGCCTACGTTTGTGAGCTAAAAATTAGAGACGCACGTGAAGCAGAAGAAGAGGCACAATTAGCCAAAAACCTAAATGCCAGCAGCAGCACAAAAGCGGCGGATAAAAATTGTAAAATACAATTGCCAGCAATAAGTATGACATCACAACTAGATGTAGACAGCAATAATCATGCAACTAACGTAACTATAAATACACCTATTTGCCACACTCCTCTACCATCTACACCAACCACTCAAGTAACAATATTAGAATCTTCTACTACCAACACAACTACTTTAAATACTACTACTACTACTACACCACCCACTACTACTACTACTACTACTTCTACTACTAATAATAACAATCTCAGTTGCAACACTAGAGTTTCTTTTGCCGGCTTGCCACCGCGCCACACCCAGCCAATAAATACTAACGTCACTGCTTTACAACGACGTCACAGCCAACATTTGCCTGCACACCCTCAACGTGCCTGGACTTGGGACGATAGTTTACGCTCAAATTCTGATCGTTTTCTAGAGACTTTGGAAGAAGATGCCGATATCAATGAGTTTGTCATTATAGCAAATGAATCTGTAACAAATACCGCCTCGACTTCGGTAAATAGTTCACGTTGCAGTGTGGCACGCAGTAGACCATCTCTACTGCAGTTGCTGACAATACACAACGTAGACAACGAAGTTCATGACAATGGTGCAATTCTAGATTTTGTGGTAATACAAGGAGGTAGTGCAAATGTCTTCATTTTTTAATTAGCTAGTTTTTGCATTTTACAAAAGTAGGAGATTTTTTAATCCTCCGTCTTACACATGTTTTGATTTTCACATTCGTAAAATTTAAATACATAAATATAATTAGGTATTATTCATTATTATTCATTAACACAAACATAAAGCAGTATTTTTTTTTTTTTTTTTTTTTTTTTGCATTTAATTATTTATTGAATCTTCATATTTGAAATGACAATAAGTATTCAAATCTTAATACTAAAAAGAAAATAATAAGCCCAGCCAGTGCTAGACAAAAATTTTTATGATACTAAAAAAATTTCACATCAACTGATCCAGTCAGCTATTTTGCGCTTGAGTTAAAGCAAGGGTATCCCTCCTTCTCAACCGATTGTGGCCACTAAAGTTAAGGATGTCTCGTGCAAGTGGGTTTGGATGGTGTTCAAGTTTGCTGACATACTTTGACGCATATTTTGTAAATTCGACTTTTACTAATGGCACGCCTAGATCTTTGTGGATTCGAGAATTTTTAACATACCATGGAGCTGCAGTAATTATACGTAGAATTTTATTTTGACCCCTTTGAATTTTTTCAATGTTTGATGCTGAGGCAGTACCCCATAATTGAATTCCATAACACCAGATTGGCTTTAGTATTGCATTGTACAACAATAGTTTGCAATCCAACTTTAGTGAAGAATTTCTGCCAATTAGCCAATTAAGTTGCACTGCTTTTAATCTCATCTGAGTAAGTTTCGCTTCAATATGAGACTTCCAAGTTAAACGGCGGTCGAGGTGAATGCCGAGGTATTTGACTTCATTATGTTGAGGAATAATTTGATTATTTATTCTGATGGACGAGCAGGTATCTTTTCGCAATGTGAAAGTGATATGAATACATTTTTGTTCATTTACCCTGATTTTCCAAAGCTCTAGCCAATTCTCTAGTTTATAAACATAATTCTGCAAATTCTGTGATGCAACTTGGTGGTCCTTATGGACGCTGACAAAGGCTGTATCGTCTGCAAAAGTTGACGTGTGGATTTTGGGGTCTGACGGCATGTCGGAGGCATAAATCAAATATAAAGTAGGGCCCAGTATGCTAAAGCAGAAGTAGTGAAAAGTGTAACGACAGTTTCAATAAAAATTCTACCTTATGAATTAACTAGATGGAGTTACTTGTTAGTATGTTTATTGGTTTTTTCCCCCGAATTAACCTAAACTAGTTTAATAGATCTAAATAAATAATAAAAGTTAAATGTACAAAAAAAGAATTAAAAACAGCAAGAAAAATATAAAAAACAGCATTTAGAATACAAAATATATATGAATCTCACCATAAATATTTATAGCGAACTAAATTGTAAACGGGTACCTGAAATTTTAATGCCCTTATTCATAAAACATACAAAAGGTTTATAAGAAATTTGCTGTATAAACCTGTTGTAAGTTTTTATGAATAAGGGGGTAAATATCTAACTAAGTGTTAAATATATTATAATAACATTTGAATAACATTTGGGCAGACTCATGTGTAAGACGAATGGTTAATTTATTATTATATCTATTTCAAAGCTCTCTTCCTGAATGGTCACAATTTTGAATATACTTTAACGAAATCTATCAAGTGATTTTCTACTTATTTTGAAATTCGTTTAAACCGGCACATTATTTCACCTAACCTCCCGAAATATCCAAAATATGAAATTATACTGACAAAAAGCTTCAAAATTATTTACGAATCGATTAATAACAATAAAGATATTGAAATAAAATACAACACAAATTATGGCTACTAATGTTAATGTTTTGGTAATTAGAACATGAAACCCCAATTTAAGGGGAAAAAGTGTTTTCAAATTTAAGTTTAGCTTTTAAATAAGGTCCACTTCTTGAAATCAATTAATAGTGTATAAATCTCCTAGGAACTTTTAGTAATGTAAGTACTTTTAGGAGTGTTCGGTAATTGACACTAAATTTATAAACTAATTTATAAGATGTTAAAAGTTGTTTCAATTACATTTCTGACATATTTATAATACAAATTAATTATAATGTACATATGTATGTAGTTTTATATTCTAAAGTTTTATAAGTACAAAATCTGTATAAATATTGGCATACGAGTATACTCATATACCCAGCGTTGTCAACTTTAGAATTTCAAAACGCACCAAAATGGAGAAAAAATGCGTCATTTAAAAAACGCACCAAGTTTAGAATTTCTTTTTTATTTAAAATGTTTACTGAATAAATTTTAATTTCATTAATTAATAAAACTTTTAAAAAAGAGATCACCGCCTTTTTTTAAATAAACGAGTTAATAAAGATAAAATAAGCATTTAATCACTCAAATTTTAACTCAAAATATGGTATTCGCAACTAAAGTACTAATTGGTAAAAAAAAGGTTTAATTTTGGTACATACCTGTTAATTTTTTAATTATTTTTGTTTTCTATTTTAAGTACTTTATTTGTTTTTTTTTAAATAAAATTTGTTAGGGCTGCACTGGGACTCTAACCCTGGTTATTCGTCTACAGTTCAAACCAGCAGGCTATACAAACATTTTTATTTCCATGTTTAAAATGTTAATTTCATGTTCAAACAAAGATTTTCACCCTATTCACCTTTAGCAATAACCTACATACATGTAACGAATTCAATAGTATGTATTCATTTAACATTTTTCATCGTATATATTTCATGATAATGAATTATTAAAAAACTACATTTTAGGAAAAAATTAAAAAACGCACTGAAATTTAAGAAAGAGCGCACCGCGCACCAACTAAGAAATGCTTTGCACAAAAAATTAAAACAAGCACCAAAAATGGTGCGAAACCACGTTGACAACGCTGCATATACCCTTGGCAACAGTGTAATTAGCCAGCCAGCCGCTCAGTCAGGGTTGAAATATCAAATCATTAAAGTATAAAAATAAAATAAAATTGATAAACAATAGCTACAGAGAGAGAGAGAGAGTGAGAGGGAGATAAAAACAACTGCATGTAAAACCATAAGTTATAATTAGATGGTGATTAAACAAATATTTTTTATCTTTTCTATTGTATGTGGAAAAACACTATAAATAAATAATTAAATAAATAAATAATAATAAAACACTTGACTCTGTGTGCATAAAAAAATTAATGAATTTTTTATATATTTTCTATAATTACAGAAGAGGCAAAAGCGGCTGCTGAGGAACTAAGCCCATCACCGATTATGGGTCAACGTAACAGCAATGATTCCACCTCTAGTCCCATACAATCACGTGGTTCAGGCTCCAGTGATAATTGGCCCACACAATCCGATGAAGATATAGATCGCTTAGTGGCAATGCACCAAAATCGCAGCAGCTTAAGTTCATTAGGTGTAAGTATTTTTGTTTTATTACAATAATTTCATTATTTTTATGAACGTCATTATAAAAATCTAAAAACAAGATAAAAACGTCGTACCCATGGTGAAATTAAATACTAGGTGACAGCTTTGCTACAACAATTACAACAAGGCAAGAACAACAGGCAATTTTCTATGTGTAAAAACTTTCGTCACTGTCAAAAAGTTTTTTTTTTATATAAACTTTGACTATTTGTAAACAACTTTTTGACATTTTCAATTTCACCATGAATAATCAGCTGGCGCTACGCTGTCACCTTGTATTTAAATTCACCTTGGTCGTACCTATCTAAAGTGCGCTTGCAATATACATGCATACATATGTATGTATGTATGTACATAATTTCATAATTTTACCTGCACTTCAAAAAAGATTATCTGTTGTGTAAAACAAAGTTGGAGCGTTATAAACGTACAACAATTTCGCATTAAACACTTGTGCACATTAGTAAGCGGTATTATTGAATGACAGTTAATTATTTAGTATTTAAAAATGAAAAGCATTTCAAATGCTCAAATGCATATTATCTCCTACTAGACATTTTAATGTCCCACTTTTTTTGGACAATAATACAAATTGTGTAATATTAGCAGTATAACTTATAATTTAAATGTCATCTATATGTACCTACATACATATGTATGTACATATGTATGTATGTATATAAAGTATATTTACTACTGCGACTTAACTGAAATAGAAGTTTATAATGGAATTGTATTATAGTTATAGTTTTAAGTAATGTCAATTGATTTAATAGAAATTAGCCAATTTATTTGGTTTTCAAAAAAACATCATTTTATAACAATTAATTTTTATACATACATACGTTCATACATACATAAATACATATTTTAGAAACCAATAACTCGCTCCCTCACTTATAGAAATCATTTTAATTGGCATTAATTTAAGTTATAAAAAATCACTTGTGAAATTGTCTACACAAAATAATTCTAACTGAAAGAGTTCGTTTAATTTTATATTAGTTCATTTAATCTTTAAATGACAGAATTTTCGTTAAAACAAATTTAATTTTAATACATAAATCCGAAAATACATTCCACTTAATTGAATTGCTTACAAAAATACGCTAGAGAAACTAGTGCTCCAGGAAGAAAGTTATCGTAGAAAAGGAAAAAAATTATACTCTGGAGTGCCAAAAAGACCCGATAATTTTGCAACAAAGTGTTTCTCTTTTTTTTAGTGATGACCGATTCTAGATTTAACTTTCATATTAAACTCATATCATTAATATGGCGTTTGGTCTTAGAGCGAGTAAGTGACATCTGTGAAAGTTCAAAGAACCTCAAATCTCAAACCCGTAAAACATTATATTAATCTGTAATCTATAATTTTCACTAAATTGTTTTCTAATTTGTATAAGTGTTGATCGACCTTTTTTTTTTTTTTTGCTATTAATAGTTTATATAGTTTCCTATATGCAGGCTTTCAAGGTCATTAATTTAATGTAAATAAAAGATTATTTATTTAATTTTCAATTAAATCCGATGTTTCGTTGGTATTCTTTCCAACTTCTTCAGGGATTTGAGTTTTTTATTAAAATAATAATCTTTTTTGTCAGTCTTTACATCAATTTATGATTTATATCACAGCATTTTTTTGTATATGTGGACAACACAACACAAAACTTAAAATATTTAAAAAAAAATTAATGTAAATTAAAATATACATATATCACAGAAAATTTGTCGTTTTTTCTTGGTCACAGTTGTTATTAGTACTCTAATTTATTGATGAATTGTCCACGATTTGTCACAATTTAACATATGTATTGACAGGAATCACGAAACTAGTTCCAGCGTTGTCATTTAAAAACGCACCAATTTTAAAATTTTGCATACTTTTAATTTCATAAATTCTATAGGTATAAAACTTTTTAAAAAAAGATCAACGATTAATAGTAAGAGTAATAATAGTAAAAGTAATAATAGTAAAAGCCTTTTTAAAATACACGAGCTAATAAAAATAAAATAAGCATTTAACCACTCAAAATATGCTATTCGCAACTGAAGTACTAATTGTTAGAAAGGGCTAATTTCTGTATTTGGTACTTTTTATAATTAGTTTTGTTTATTATTGTAAGTACTTCTATTTGAATGTTTTCAATAAAATTTGTTAGGGCTACACTGGGACTCTACGTCTCTACGTCTACAGTTCAGTAGACCAAACCATCATGCTAAACATTTCATTTTCAAACATAGATTTTAACCCTATTCACCTTTAGCAAGTAACGAATTTAATAGTATGCAGTCATTTATCATTTTTCATCGTATAGATTTCATGATAATGAATTACTAAAAAAAACTGGAATTAAAAATTAGTAAAAAGAAAGATTTCATCAAATTTTCGGAAAAATTAAAAAACGTACCGAAACTAAAAAAAAATAGCGCACCGCGCACCAAGGATATTTCATTTAAAAACAATTCACACAAAACTGCAGGAAAAACGAGCTCGACGAGTTTGACCCAGAACTCAATTTTGGTCTCATACTTAATGACGTCCCTGCCAACTTCCCTTAATGATTCATATTCACATTAAATCACTTGTGTATCTCTGTTTTAAAAGCAAAACAAATCTTAAAATTGTAAACGAGATAAGCTTCACTTACATATGTACATATGTACATACATACATATTTATTTATTTACATATTCGTATTCTTATATGTAGCATTCTTTACAATTTTTAATTTCACATGAAAGAGCAAAACAGATGCATGCGAAGCAGAAAACAAAGCAAATTAACTTTAATCTAAATAGTTTTTAGTTCTTAAATGAATTTACCAAACAACTTTACTAATTATTTTTTTATTAAATCTACTTATTTATTTCACAGTTACGTTCCGATTCAATGGCTAGCGTATACTCTGGCGCAGGTGAGGGTCGTTATGGTACAGTTGTGGTCAAAGGTCAAGTGGAATTTGGTATGCAGTACAATTATAAACTGGGAGCATTGGAAATACATGTTGTGAGGTGTAAAGATTTGGCAGCTGTTGATTCTAAACGCAATCGTAGTGATCCATATGTTAAGGTAAATTTATGCACTAAATGCCACTAAATAAATATGTTTGTTAAAGGGTCGGTTTTGCAAGAAGTAAATAAATTATTATAACTAATCTCCAGTTCAGTTGTGGTTTAATCTTAATGCAAGATTAAGTAAACTGTTTATTTTTGAGTACAAGACACAATTGTTGCTTATTACTTCTTGCGAAACTCTTAAGTTTTGTAGAAATATGATAAAAGTTTAATACTTAATTTTGATAATAATATTTTCTTTTTATTATTTTTAAATCAGGTTTATTTATTACCCGATAAATCTAAGGCCGGCAAACGCAAAACAAAAGTTAAGAAACACACTCTTAATCCCATATTCGATGAGGTCCTACGTTTCCATATGCCCATCTCGAATTTAGAGTCTCGCACACTCTGGCTAACAGTATGGCATTCGGATATGTTTGGGCGCAATGATTTCCTGGGAGAAGTGAGTGTCAATCTACAGGGTAGAGTATTTGATAATCCACAATCACAGTGGTACTTATTACAAGAAAGGGTAAGTTTCATTAACTATAAATTCAATTCAACGAATTCAAACAAATTATTATTTATTTTTCTTTAAAACAGAGTGAACCTTTCGATGAAGTGGCCACCTATAGGGGGGACATAGTGGTTGGCCTAAAATATGTTACACCCGAAGGTAGCAAATCAAAATTCATGCGTGCCGCTTCACTGGCCACTGGGGGTGGTTTGAGAAAGTTTGGCAGTATTAAGTCGGTGGCTAGTTCGAAAGCCGATCGTTCGGCTAAAGGTGGTCAATTGCATGTGTTGGTTAAGGAAGCCAAACATTTAACGCCCATTAAGCCATCCGGCTCATGTGATGCGTTTTGTAAGAGGTAAGTTTTGTATTCTTTTAGTATAAATCGTTTCTAAATTTATTTATTTTTTTCTTCTATTATTTTTTAGTTATTTATTACCCGATCGTACACGCAGTTCCAAACAAAAGACACCCATTGTTAAACGTTCTACAAATCCTAGCTGGAATTATACTTTCATTTATGAAGATGTCTCTTTGGAAGATTTATCCGAAAGAGCTTTGGAATTGACGGTATGGGATCATGATCGTTTGGCGAGTAATGAATTTTTGGGTGGTGTTCGATTTTCATTGGGAACATGTAAGTTGAATAATTCCTTATAAAAATTATAAACTACATCAGGAAATACATATTTACATATAAATATGTAGGATGTTATTAGATGTCACAAAAATATTAGTGAGTGATAAGCGCAGATACGTTGTTGTCTTAGGAAAACCCTTGAAAAGGACATTTTTCCTTTGAACTGTGAGCTGGTTCAATTAATACAAGGCTAAATATTTAAAAAGTAAACTGATCTATATAAAATTAGCCACCCTAATGCATGCATAATATAAAAGTTAATAAATTTCAATATTTTGCTAGTTCTTAGAAATAGTAAATGTTTAAATTTAAACAGTTTAGTGCACAAGTCAATGATATATTGGGGTCTTTGTTTTGCCAATTTACTTGAACGAAATTTAAAAAGCTCTTAGTTCAACTCAAACCAAGTTAATCATAATTATTATTGAAAATATATTGATATATTTTTTAAATTTACTTTTTAAATTCTTATGTCCTGAAATATATATCTTTAGTTTAACCCATAAATTCATTCAAAACTATTTTATAAACGAACATCTCAAAAACAATATGACTAAAGTTTGATTAAGTAATTGTAAAAAAATAAGATCTTAAGCGCCTAAAGAACTAAATATTTGGATTTATAAGCTAAAATAACCATGTTTTCTTCAGTTGGTTTAATAACTTTCAAGTGATTTTAGAATAAAACAAAAAAAAATATAGCATAACTGTAGTTTATTTATAATTAATTAAAACTTTACACAAATTAATTAATCTTTTGTTATTTCCAGGTAAAAGTTTTGGTCGCCAAGTTGACTGGATGGATGCCTCCGGTAAAGAATTATCATTATGGCAAAATATGCTCGATCGTCCTAATTTCTGGGTTGAGGGCAGTGTTATTTTAAGATCAACTTTGGATGGTATCCGAGCGATACCATAAAATTGTAATTATTAATTTAATTAGCTGTAGTTTAAGTTTTATTTTTAATAATTATATTAAATTTATTATTTGCATTATTAAAATCTACATACATATATTTTTTAAAGATGCAATCAGCGCCTTTGTTAGAATTTATGCAACAAAACTCAATATTAAAAAACAATATTCATTCGTTTTATGAAATTATTAAAAAAAAAAACTGAAATTTAAACCGAAAATAAACTTTAAAAGGATTTGAAGTTCAAAAATATTTAATGTTCTTACAAATAAAAGAAGAAAGAAAGCAACATATTGTATTTAAAACAAAATTACATGACAATTTTTTCAAAAGCATTATTAGCATTAATTTTAAAACTACAAAAGAAAATATTTGTGACAAAAGTTAATTATAATGATAACAAGTAAAAAGAGAAAACAATTCTATAAATATACATTTATAACTAAATATAATTATATCCACCCTTGTATGTATAGCTATATATAAATATATATTTTATAAGTTTAATATTAAGACGATATAAATGAAAATGAATTATAAAAATACATTTAACTTTTTATATATATGTATGTACATATATAAATATATATATATATAGAAAGAAAAAAAAAACAAAACAAAAGCCACTCAATTATTTTCTAATTTCCTAGTTTCACTACTTTCCAAAGCTAAAAAACATATCACTATTTCTTACCATCAAATACTAAACTAAACTATTAAATTTAAAACAAAAAACTTACAACTTAAACAAAACTTTCAAAAAAAAGCCTTATTCGAGAAAAGGTATTTTGGCGTAGAATTTATAAAATTAAATACAAAAACCAAAAAAAAAACGGTTTTCTGTGTTAAAACTTTATAAACAATTTTTATATGAGAAACCAATAATAATAATAATAATTACAAATAATTAATATAAAAACCTATAAATACAATAAATTGCAATATGGCATACTAAACCGATAAAATATAATTAATCTACTTAAAGTTAAATTTACTTTTACATAATACAAACATTATTTAATATAAAAAACAACAACAAAACAAGAACTTAATAATAATATACTCGTACATACCTACATATTTTAGTATAAATAAAAAATAAACATTTTTAAATCAATTTTCTTTTACTTTTGTTATTATTTTTAAAACTTTTCAGTATTTTTAGTTAAAAGTTATTTGATCCTGTCTTTGACACAAATGAGTGATGAAACATTAATATTGCTTAACATATCTGTTAAGGTACAATCACACTTGGCAAATATTTGCCGAAATAAACGTAACCAATAAAAAAATATATTTGAAACCGTTTATTTATTTAAAAAATCTCGTCTATTTAGGCCAAAGCACAATAAATGTTTAGTTTTATTTTATTTGATGCTGTTTGACCTTCAAACCTCTTCTAAGAGTTAACAACGTCAAATAAATTTGTGCTAAACCAAGTGGTTATGCTTTTTTGAGCAAATAATTGCCATGTGTGAACATACCTTTAATTACAACTGACTTTAAATCAGTGTTCGTTTGTTGTTTTCTGTATCTTCAACATCAGTGCACTTATGTAGTTGTATATTTTTCAACACTTGCCTTTTTGTTTTCATTGTTTTTAATGCAATATTTTAGAAACAAACATTTCAAGTTTTCTCCTCTTTTACATTAAAGAAAAAATTAAATAAGTCACAGATTTCCCAGATATTTTGGTAACAAAAGCAAACTAATAGCTATGGAATTTGAGCACATTTTTCGTTAAATTAACACCAATGTACTGGCTATACACTGGCTCTCCCGATTGTAAATAATAGTGTGATAATTACAATCTTGTTTATATTGCGGCTGGATCTCAAGAAAAAGCTAAATAAAGCTTTTTCCCAAGACAATTTTTGTGTTTTCAACATTTTCTAACAGTGTTTTTTTATAGAAAATGTTATGTATAAAACTAGTTTCTTTAGAATGGTTAAATACATTGTACATATTTACTATGGAGTATGAAAGTATTTGAAAATTTAAATATGTATTAGTATTCTGAGGCTGAGTACTAAAATATTACAATATTTTGATAGCGAACAAATATATTTACATAACAATTATATTTATTACAGATAATAATAAATCCATAGTGGGCATCGAACTAGTACTGACTTTTTGCCGGGGGCTACATACATAGTGTGACCAGCTCAACTTTGAGCGAAACCGGGACATTTTTCGAAAAAAGTACTAAAATCCAGAACATTCAACTTAAAACCGGGCCATTTTTTATGGGGAAAAAATGTTTATTATTCAAGTTAAATTTAGACAATTATAATGTTATAATTAATTTGAATTTAATTTTCTGCCGCTTTTTGTTTAAAGTCGTATTTATCCTGTGATGAAATTTGCTTTAGCAATGTTGGGGATTCTTTCAAAAAATTGTAAAATTCAACGCATTCGTATTTTAAATTATATTTAAGAAATAGCATATGTTTCAAAGTATCTAGCTTGAGTTGCGATTTTTCTTTTGTCCATAATTTTCCATAATGGCTTGCTGGTGATATGCATAGACACATGATTTTAAAATGAATCATTCAAAAGAATTAATTTCCATTAAAATATGATGCGATTGTGCCAAATTTCAATAAAATAGACTGTTTTGTTGTTCAAGTCCACATATTTTTTATTTAATTAAATTCAAAATAAAAATCCGGGCCATCCGCGGGATGTCACCGGGACACCGGGTTATTGGTTCCAAAACCGGGCCATGTCCTGGATTTACCGGGCCAGTTGGTCGCACTAAGAATAGATATAAATTTTATAAATAGTTAGAGAATTTTGTTCGTTACTAATCCTATAAACATTGGCATACACGGATTAAAACAGTGAAATATTACAGCACTAATTACGAAAAAGTTGTTGAAATATTTAGGCACTTTAAAATAACAGGAAAATTAATAGATTACGATTGTAAAAGAGAGTGAAAAAAAAATCTAAAACGAAAACTGATTTAGAAAGAAATAATGGAAAAGTTATAAATTTGTGTTCTTTCCCACAATAAGTAACTTCAAATACTTAACGATGTTATTCAAAGTAAAATTAATTCATAAATAACCACATTAATTTTATATATTTTTTATGAAACTTGAAGCTTGAAACATACATATATTTTAATTTTTTAATTTTTAATTACATTCATTTATAGAGCATATTTTTGGTTGCCCTGATAATAACTCTACACTTCCAAAAGATTGGCATTTTAACACAGTGGGTGCAATTTCTTAACACAAATGTTTAGAAATATGGATTTAAATCATTCAATACCACGTTCGCTTTCAAATAGGGACTTGAATATGTTTTCACTATTTAATCTATTACAAGAAATTATTCTTCATTTACGAGAAAAAACATTTTAAATCAAATTGGATTAGATAAGAATTGAATTGCATTAACAAAAATGTAATCATCAACCATGTCACATAATTCGATCGGAACGGTTTCAATTTCGTATTTGCAAATCGATTGTTTTTACTTTGCGTTCTCTAGATTCCAATCGATTTTGTTCATTTCCAAAATGTTTGTTTTAACTTAAATATGGTAGCGATGTATAACCAAAACAAAAAACATATGATTTTTGTAATAAAAACAGAACAACATTTTTGAATAATGCCCGGAATTTCAATTGTTGTGGTTTTAAAATTTAAATGAACAAAGACATCAAAACCCTACGAAGAAGAAATTTAAGGGACGCATCTGTAAATATTTGTAAATATATTTGATATATATTTTATTTCGGCTCGAGTTAATTAAAGAAATTAATTCATTAAAAAGAAATATCAAAGATTTAAAATTAACAGTTCAAATAATAATAATAATTGTTCTTATATGTAAATATTTTTAATTTCTGTAATTTTTTGACAAAAGTTTTCTTGTTGCTGCCACCAACTTTGAAATTTTTAACATTTTATTTAAATATCAATACGATAATTTAAAAAAAAACAATGAAATAATAAAATTAATTATTTAATTGTCATTATTAGTAGTATGAGTTTCTTTTCAGTATAAAATCATAAAAATTAACAATTCCGCTTTAGAAATCTAAAGTGGTTTCATTCCGAAAAAAAAATCGTTTTTCGTTTTCTAAAGACTCAGTTTACGGAATCAAAACCACTTTCGAACAGAATTGAATTCTGTGACATGGCTGATTATTCCAGGGTTGTGAAGCAATTTGTTCAGTAATTGCAAGTCATTATCAAGTTTTAGCTGGGATTAATTTCTTTTGTTGTTTTTACATAAACATTTACATAAATAAATTAAAATTATTCGTAAATTATTAGTAACTACTTATATATTTACCCCCTTATTCATAAACGATTATTAAATTTAACAAACGTTTATTAAGCAAATTTTTATATGCAAATCTGTCTTAATAAACGTTTGTTAAATTTAATAATCGTTTTTGAATAAGGGGGTTATTATTTACTTCTTAGTTCTTTTATACTAAACACAATGAAACGTCATAAAATGTTGCATGCAGCCACAGCGGCAAGCAATATATGTAACAAGTGTTGCATACATATTTCATGTCTGTGGCAATAAATAATTAAATTAAAATGTTTACAAAACGAAATCTTATGAATGCTTTTAATGTTTAAGAGATAAAAAATATTAAATATTGAAAAATAATGAATAATACTGAAAAATAATTAAATTAAATTAAACAATTACAATTAGAATAAATAATATTTGCTGAATAAATCACTTGTTGCCTAAATACCGCTTGACTTTTATACTTGATATTTTTTCTAAAAATAAATTAAACAGACGGCATAAAATACATACATACATACTTGTATATGAGATAAATAAACCTTAATTCTTTGTTCTAAAGCTGACATTTTTTGTTTCCTTTTTTACAACAAATACAAATAATGCATGACAAACAAACAGAGAATTATACATAAGTATTTACATACATATGTTCATGTATGTATGTATTTGCCAAAATGGTATTTAGAAGTAACAAACCAAAATATAACTTGATATTACCAATAATAAAAATACAATTTTGTGAATTATAAAACCAAACGAGTAGTCAAACGATTAGAAATTAGTTGCATTTTATGAAAAGTTCTTGAACAACAAGTAGTGAGTTAGTTGACAAAAACAAAAACAAAACAAAACAAAAACAAGGAATAATACATAAAACATAAAATAGTAAAGATATTCACAGTTAAATTTTTCTTAAGCATGATGTAAAATGTGACTGCAAAATACAATGTAAATATTATCTAATGTGAATTTGCTTAAACAAAACCTGCTAATAAAATGCAATATATTGTTAAATATTTTATAATTAAATATATAATATACATACATACATATTTAGATATATACAGTGAATTTTGTATTCCCCAATAGAAATGACAAAAACCAAAACTTAAGTTTACAATATCTTTAATCTTTTATCTTCTTTAATTTAAAAATTGCTAAAAATTAAAATCATTAAAAGAAAAACATTTCGTTTAACAAACAAAAAAAAAAAATAAAAAATAAAAAAAAAATCCTATAATGACAAATTTTACTTACTCTAAGGTTTTCTTAAAACACGTATGGTGCTACATATTTACTTACAAACTTATAAATATTTAATATTAAAATCTATAAAATATATTTATAAAATAGAAAAATACTTACTTTACTATTAAGTATACAAACCTACATACAAAAAATCTTTCATACTTGCATCCTGATGGACGTTCGTTTAGTAACAATGGGTTCATATTTATAGAAATATAATAAAAACAAATAACAACAAATTTAAATTTAAATACAAATATTGTAAAAAGAAGTCGTCATCTAAAGATCTCTCTAAAAACAGATCATCTAAATAGATTTTTATATTTGCTTAATAAAACCTAGAGGAAAGAAGAGAATATTTTGTAATTCAAATCAAGACCCACCGACGTTCATTCAAAACTTCTTCTTATCTTTATCTGTGTTTAAGAATCATAACAAAAAATAATTCTTTTTTTATACTAAACAAAAAAAAATAAACTTATAAAAATGAATAATATTTAAGATAATTTATTTATTAAAAAAAAAACAAATATATATATATTAAATAAAATTGAGTTGATAAATAGTTCATGTTGCGTTATTTGTTACAATAATTAAGAATTAAATTATATATCCATTTATTAAATTGAAATGAATTGAATTGAATTGCATTCTATCAAAACAGAAAGCTACTTTCATTGTAGTACATTGCAAAAAAAAAAACCCCTAAGTAGAGTATAAGTAATTATTTATAATAAAATCTGATCCAATTAATAATTTAAACACTACATACATATTTACTTAATTAAACGCACGATTTTTCTGCAATAGTAAACAACTACATACATATACAAATATACGAGTATGTGTGCGGATAGTTGTTGTTTGAACAGAAGCTCTAAACATACGATCCTTTGTTAAGATTTAAATCAAACATAAATCTCCGCCAATAAATTAGTTCATCCAACACCAAGATCACATTTAAATTTTAACATATACGAGTACTTTACATATCCACAATATTCAGCAAGAAATGTTTGCGAAATTAATGGTGCATAATCACTGTGAAATATTGTGAAAGTTTGCTTTTAAAATAGCCTAAATTAACGAAATTATAATTTATAAATTATGTAAAATTTTAAACAAGTGTAGGAAATAAATATGTATATATATGTATGTATGTGTATGAGAAGAGGCAACATATAATGTTCCAAACACTGAACGAAAACACAACACATTGTGCGCTCTAGGGAAATAAACCTGCTTTAATTCCCAGTTTTCTCTGTGAAGCACCTCGATGTTTTACGTCGTAGCTGGAAAGGTATGTCATCTATTAAGAATTATTTGACCTCTATTTGACCAAAAGCTGGATTCTGGTAGACGAGTAAGTAGTTTTCTAAAATTTCTAGTTTTCCCTACAAATGACATTGTCAGAAAGCACCATGCTTTCAAGATGTGACTTCAATACTGGTTTGCGCAAATTCGGAATGCTATTCGTTCTTTCCTTATTGGTATATACCCATTAGGGGAAAAAAGCAACCAGCTAAATTCGCAGGGTAATTCATAACGTTGCCCATTCAATGAGTTATTTTAAGAACTTTGCACGGAATTACCGTATTTTAGATGGCTTTTGGTATAAAATCTTTCCATGCCGTCATTCAATTAAGATTCGACATCGATTTGTAGTATTGAGTAGTATTGAGGGAATTTTCCCGACTCTTGTCGAGTTAGTTTAGTATTCGATGTTATTTACTCAAAAAAGCGTAACCATTATTTTTAACACAAATTTGTTTGACAATGTTTAGTTTTCGGGTAAATGCCACATTTCTCCAAAACGCCTATCATCTAGAGCTGTGTCGTTCATGAACGAACAGGTTAAAATGAACGGATCACTTCATTGAACGGAATAAGCCGGTCATTTAACTGAACGGTTTTCGTTCAATAGTGTACGGATCAATTTCGTTCAGCTGCTGTTTATCAAAAAACAAGAAGAATGAATGAACGAATCAGTCTTGGATAAATGAACGAAAATGACCGATCACTGAAATGAACGACCGGGCACAACTCTACTATCATCACTTTAATTTCTTTACTCAATTTTAAATTTGCTCCTGCCAATGGAACACAAACTATTTTTGATATACTCGTATCTACATACGACTATATGTATGTATATTATTTTGTTCTGAGAAATGGAATGTACATTAGGGTGGGGCGTTTTTGTATGGGAAAAAATAAAAGTTAATTAATAAAGTTCTAATAGTAATATTTTGCTGTCTTAGACTTAAAAAGGTAATACTTGAAAAAAAAAAATATTCAATTAAGTGATATCTTTAGCCCACGCATGCGTCTTAAAATTTTTGAAATTTTCATAAAAACTCTTTTCATTTAAACTTCAATATTTGAAATATTTTACTATTTTGTTACTAAAAATTAATACATTTACATAAAACACTACATAGACTCTACAACAACTGCGTTAATATTGAAGTTTAAATGAAAAATGTTTTTATGAAAATTCCAAAAACTTTAAGACGCATGCGCGGGCTAAAGATATCACTTAATTGAATATTTTTTTTGTAGTCAATGCGCGAGCTCTTACATTTAAAATATTTCAATAAAATTTTAAAGACTTCCATTTGAACTAGTAAAAAACAAAATTTTGCTATTAGAAGACGATCTAAGACAAAACAAAATTTCACCCCACCCTAATGTACATATTCTGCGATCTCCTTTTCTTTTTATAGCCACCAACAAAAAGATGGCGGGTATATTACGTTTGTCATTCCGTTTGTAACACATCGAAATAATGGTCGTAGAGCCAAAAAGTCTATATATTATGGGTCCTTATAAGATTATACGACGATCTAGCCATCCGTCCATTTGTGTGTCTGATGAAATAATGATAGAGCTTCGAAAAAAAAACTATTGCACAATGAAATTTTTACCAAACATTATTTGATCTACTGAAATATTTGATATTGAAAATGGGCAAAATCGGTCCCGTAGACTCCGAGTTTTAGATAAAAATTTCATACTACCTCGATATTTTTTGCTATTTTCTTCAAATATAATGCATTATTTTTATTATAGAACGACAAGTCCTGTTGAAAATGGCAGGAATCAGTCCACGATTTCTCATAGCCCCCAATACAAATATTTTCCCGGAATGTGTCTTTATGGTACATAAATGTCTATAGAAAAGCCGTAACCTTAGAAAATTATACAATAATATGTTTTACGCGTTTCAAGTGTAAATTTGTGATTATAACTGGAATATGCATAAATAAAATCGTCATTGAGATGAAATTCTACTATTCTTTATGAAATTCGCCTAATAATAGTTGATTTGGCGGTGGGCATATAAGACTCGGCACAGCCGAATATAAACTCTTACTTGTTACATATACACATTTCTTTAACAAAGTTGTAAGATATATCAAGATTTCTTTTAGCCGTTTCACATTGTATATTTGGATCTGAGAATTGCAACAACATTTACATAACAGAAGGATTTTAATCCAAGTATTTTTAGTCAGTTTGGTTAAAATAGTGGACAAGAGTAGAGGCAAATACAATACAATATTAAAAACTGTCTTGTATATCAATTGCTGAGATGAATATATTCTGGTCATAAGTCCTCCATATACATACATACATATATTTTGTCCGACAATATGTAATACGGTTTTGTAATCATGTTTTATTTAATGCTCAAGTCAGAAGTTACACACATCTACCAGCACTGTTGCCTTGAAATTGTATTAAATAAAATTTAAACAAATAATGTGTTTAACTTATGTCCTGCTTATCAATGATTTAATTTGTTTTTTTTATAAAAATAAGATTAGATTTAAATTAAATTAAAAATAAAATGTTTCTATTAAGTAACAAACTCAAAATTCTATAAATTTTCATTAATTTTTTTTTTTGGTTACTTACCTTAAACATTTCTCACTAAATAAGGTTGTATTGTAGAAAACGTCTTCTATTTAATGTTTAAATTATAAAAAGGATCAGGAAAAAAAATAAAACGTTTCTATGAATCTGTCAATGCAATTTGTACCACCACAACTTACTTCGTATTTACTAACGATTTCAAACAATCATAATTGTGCAAAATAATATTAAACAAAAAATAAAAATAAAACTATTTTACAAACTATAAACATTACTTAATAAATTTATCTAAAAAATGCAAAACCTTTGAAATAAATAAAACCATAAGACATATATATATCTATCTATCAAGATTACATAAAAAAAACAATACATTTAAATGTAACCAAGTATTTTTATTGAAACAAACAAAACATAAAACAGAAAGTTGTATTATCTAAACATGCAAAATTATTTACAATATTTAACTTTAAGAACATTTAAGTCAAAAAACAAATAAAAATTCTTATTGATTACTTTCAAAAACTGAAGTTCGTACAGAGAGTTTTCTTTTTTATCTACTTCCTTAATAGCCAGGACATCAACCACAATTACCAAGCGGCGTTTTGGCATCATCTGTGGAATTTTTACCAAATGGTTCAATCTTGTTGACACTAAAAAAGTAGTTTTCTTTTAACGACAATGGCACCTCAATGCCCATTGGATATGTTAAACCATTACAGAGACTAACTACCTTTTTCTTCAAAGAATTGCAACGGGTTCCCATGAAATTGTGTTCATTACCGGGATAAACACTCAGCATCACCTATTGGTTCTTTCTTACCAACAGCTACAGTGTACAATATCGACAAAGTCGCCATTACCACGTTGTATGCCATAAAGGATTTCACCCTCATTGAAGCATGGATTGGCTGGAATTAGAACCGTAATGTGGGGTATTGTTTTATTAGTTAATTTGGTGAAATAACGACCAACATGACCGACAATATTGCCAATGAAATGTATATTTTCCACTGGGTAGTTATTTACCAATTTAGTCAGACCCTATAGTTCTATAGTTGGCAGCGTCTAAAAGCTAATAAAATATGAATTAAACTAAAAAAAAAACAACTACATTACTCACGCTTAATTGGTCAAAGGTTCCAACATTAGATCATGTCTAGATAGTGAAATACATGCATATTTAGATATCATTAATAAATCCGGGAAATACCTACCAAAAAATTATGTTCACCTCTACAGTGAAAAGCTTTGGCCAATGTTTCAGCACTTTCACCAGCCTCTGACAAACAGTACCAGTTTTTTTTGACACGTTAAAACTTGGGCTTTTGAAAATTTGATCAGCTTGTAAAAGTGAAAAAAAGCTTTCATTTTGACAAGGTGTTTGTAATATAAATTCCATTTTACTAATATTCGGAGTAATACGTGGTCGAACGTCACCATAAGTCAAATAAATAGAACCTATAAATAATCCACCACACGAGTACTTGTAGTAGTTCCACTTAAAATTATTATGTATATATTATTTGTTTAAATTATCCATCATACAAACTTGGTTTATTGTCTGGGCCACGTAAACCTCTGGTAAAGCGAATAAAGCTTGAATGGGTAAGCGAAATAATTGCTCCATTTTAGTTGTCCACTTTGATAGTTGTGACACCAATCCATTTACTATATTAAATATATCCAAGATGTCGGTATTATTGGATACATCGTTGGCTAAAGTTCGTCGGAATAAACACCAATCACAAAGTAATAAAGTCACTAATAGTTTTACAGTTAACATTTTGTTTATACTTTTTTTTATATTTTTATGTATAAATATCAGTCAGCCCTTTATATATGTATGTATGTACATATGTAGTACGTACTATTGCAATACGTACTAATTTTAATCATATCAAGGTTAGCAAATAAATTTATTCATTATTTATGAAAAAAATTAACCTATTAAATCATGACGGTAATTGAAATTTACGACTAAAAATGACAGAGAAGGTTTCTAATTTAAATTAATAACTAATAAAAAAGGTAAAATTAAATACGGGTAGTATTTGAATTTCTTTAGTATGCTAAAGTTTGTTTTTCTTTTTTCATGTCAGTGGCTGATAGTTAAACGTCAAAACTGTAGCATTTGGGGTTCAGATGATGCATCCATTACGTGTCACCGTTTGGTGTGGATTTTCGAAAAAAGGGTGCATACATACATATGTACACTCAAAGCAAAATGTTTAATGAAGAATGGGAAAATGATTTTTTTTTATAGACAACATGGATGGCGATGCACAATGCTTGATTTGTCATTACATTGTAAGTCAAAAAATATTTAATTATACATTATGTTTATGTACATACATATATTATTTTATTATTTAATATTATTTGTATGTATATATTTTCTTTCGTTGTTAATTATTAATATTAAAATTTAATGATAAGCTAATTTAATGATTAAATATTGTTTTTGTTATTATTATAAAAAAGTGTCATAAAAAGTGTTATGAAAAAAAATTTAAATCAAATAAAAATACTAAAATTCAAAAAATGTCTTTAATTTTGGCAACTGAAATTATTTGAGTGTACAATTATTTGCGGTCGTTTGTTTTTTGCTGCTTCAAACACTAGCACATATGAGTGAGTATGTGTGTGCCCGACACTGCTCTAGGTACTATAATCAAACAATTATAAACAATTATAAATTAAAAATAAAAGTATTTTTCCTTAAATTTTTATGGTATACAGAGCACCGGATTCGCAAAGTAGAGATTTCCTGTATTTTTTATGGTGAAATGTCATAATCTTTTGTAAATATCTTCGGATCTATATTATCTACATGGTCATATTATACTACAAATTAAAGCATAATTTCTTGACTTTTAAATTTAGTAATTTATATACTTACTCATATAGATCTTTTTCCTGGATTTTTTGATTTTTTAAAAAAATATCAGATTATAAAATTATTTTCCCAAATTGACCTATGGATGGTCTATATATGTAGGTCTTTAAAGTACCTATCATTTGGTATATATACTTATATATCGTCTAATAATAAAATGTAGTTTTCAAGATATAGATAAATATATTACAAACTTTTGAGGCCCGCCCACTCGAAAATAGGTGTGGCCGACAAAAAAAATTATTATTGTTATTTATTTGAATCAAAATCTAAAACTCTATCAGTGGTAAAATTTTGGAAGTGATTTGAAAAATGTCACTAATACTGGCGTAAACCAAAATTTATATATGTACTAAATAACCCTCGTTTTACAAGTGTAAATATTCGTAATAATTAATTCTTACCGTTTTTATAATTGAAATGCCAAATAAATAACAAATAATTATGTATGTTTTTTTATATTATATTTAATAATGTTTATGAATTATTTCCGTTACATAGTTTTCTTTTTATTGCTATAATTAATTAATAATATTTCTTTTACTTAATAAATCATAATCAAAATTAACACGTTTATGCATGTTTTCATTTATCTTTTGTTTTTTTTTTTTAATTATGAATAATATTTTTAGCTCTTTCTTCAATAGTATAAAATATTTACATGTAACTAGATGGGTAGAAAAAAATAATAAAAGAACGCTACTAAAATAATACAAATAATATAATGGGCATTGCAATAAAAAAATATTCTTATTTAAATCCTAAAGATGTAAAAATATAGCAGACTCTTCACAACAAATTATTGTATTCTTTATATTTTTTTATAATTAAAACAAATATTATTTATTAAATGATTATTAAATATTAAATGCTACAAAATTAGTTAAACAACAAAAGTAATCATACAGTAATAGTTATTATTTAAAAAGATATACACAGACAGAAACAAATATTCATTTATGTATGTATTTATGCATGTATGTCTGTATGAAGTTTAAAATTTAATAATAGTCATACAAAATGTTTTAAATAATAGGCTACATATAGTTAAATATTAATAAGCATTACACTTTATTAAATAATAATAATTATAATAATGAATAAATACAATTGAATTGTTAATTTATGTTTTAGATTTTCCTTTTTTTTATATTATTGCAGTTTATGTTTATTTAAATCGAAATTAGTTTTATTAGTGGTTTGGTCTTTAAATTATGATTAATTATTTTATAAATATTCATTATTTTTTATAATATTTATGCCGTGACTAAGACTAGTTTTTTATTATTTTATTATTTAAATATTTTTAAAGTGTTATCAAAACAAACAGGACCTTTTTATGTCTTTTAAAGAATTTTTATATGCTACAGTGTTTTTTGTTTGTTTTTGTTTTTAAATTTGTATTTATAAGGAAGCTTTAAAAAACTTTAATAATCATGAAGAGACCTGAGCATCTAAAAAATTAACTCATACATTTGCTTTTAATAAACAGTTAAATTAAATATACATAAATACTTCTTAAAACGCTGTAAATATAAATACAAATTTCAAAGAAATTAGTGCCAAATTACACGAAGCAATTCTTTAAGCTAAGCCGTTTACCTTTTAGACATCAACGTGAGGGGAAGTACTGTTAATCTACTGTTACATACGTATTACATATGTATGTATATACGAATGTGTGTATACTCTCAAATAAAAATACAAGCGATTTAAACAATAAGAATTGTGCTGTCTGAACACCAAAAAAATTGTATCAATATCTTTAATAAAAATTGCTTCGTGTAAATTGGGACTTATTAAGCTTAAGATCATTTATCATTTATAGTATTCATTTACTATAGCGTTACAATTTGCTTTTAGCTTTAATCAATAGGATTGACTACACTTAATTACTGGAATTAGTGGAAACTAGATGCGGGCGTATGATGCATTTTTAGTATTTTGAAAGGTTTTTTAAAAGTGATTGGGAACAATTTACGCTATTGATATTGACATTTTATTAGATGATTTTCCACAAACTAATCAATGACACACATATTGCTTCCATTTAAGTACGAACACATTTGAATTTATATGCTTAATCATAGAATTTAATTTTAGGTCCGTTTTTATACGGATTTTATGTATTTTTTTTTAGGTTTAGGTTTTTAGGAGCCCAAAGGCTTTCGATTTAACAAAACACTTGCTCCACTTTCTATATTATGTAGCTATTATCCGGATTACTAAAACTTATCTTTTAATTGACTAAATTTGAGCTTCAAATAAATCTGTATAAAAAATAAAAAAAGAACTAAAATTTCAACAGAAACCAATGTTCTCGGCAATTTAAGAAACCACTATTAATACACTATCACCCCTATCGTGAATAAAAATTCCACATGAAATTTGTTTCCTTTTATTTTTTTTTACATTGAATTTTAATAGGAAAAATGTGAAAAGGGAACAAATTTCATGTGCAATTTTTATTCACGATAGGGGTGTGTATATTTTTTTTATTGTTCTTTTGTTTTTTATATGATTTCTTAATAAGTGAAGTTTTATACATATTTTCTAAATTTCATAACATTTACAATATTACAAGGCGTATTTTTCCTGTGTTCTAAACTTTATGACTTTATGACAGAATTATAAAAAATGTTCAGAACTGTAAACTATCTGAGTTTTCAACTGAGTTGCAAGTAAAAAATCTAATTTATCACTGATCATGGGGTAAAAGCTTTTTTGAACAAAAGTTATGTATAGGCACATTAAACAACAAACAACTTTATGTCACACTTTTCTCTATATGTCTGACATTGATTTAATTTTCTCTTCAAGTCCACAATAATTCTGTTTTTGCAACTATAGCGTATATTGTACCAATAAAACTACTAAAACAAAAGCAAAATTGTCAATATTAATTGTATTGTCACAAAATATGAAAAATTAAAAAGAATAGTTAAAAAAAATCAAAGGAAATTGAGTATGTATGACACAATTGTGAGTCCAGGAATTGCAATCGGAAGACAAAATATTTAATATGTATGTACATATGTATGTATGTATATAACAAATAAGGCAATTTCTTATGAAAATACCAAATAAAAAAGAAAGATAATTAATATATTATTAATTAAAAGTGAAATGATAAACCATAAATGCATGAAAAAATAGTTCTGTTCCATTACTAAAACATTTCCAATTATCAGTTATCAGAATTTTCCAATTGTATTTAACTAATGTATGTGTGTACGAGTATGCACATGTTTAAGAAGAAATTCTGATTGAATTTCAAGTGAAAATAATAATTTTAACTATTTTAAAATCTGCAAGTCTGAGCAGTACTAGAACTTAACAAGTGAAACGTGATCATGTTTTCTTAGAAATGATTAGGGAAATTTAAACTTAAACAACAATACAAAAAATGAAATTAACATAAATTACAACTTGACATTATTAATTTAAATAATCTACACTTCTATAATACAATTGCTCATTATTATTAAACCAGCGCGGTGGTGAATCTTCATCAAAATCGAAATTAATTAGAACCTCTCTTCCCTCGTTGCCTTCATTTTTAATTAAATCCTCATAACGATATGTTTTCCCATCAAAGTCCCCTTCCTCCGGCTCAGATTCGGATTGTGCCCAAGAGCCATAGTCACCAGACGTATCAACATTGTATTCAACCATAGATGCTGCCATAGAAATGCAACTACTGGCCCTGGTGGTATTGTTAATGTTACTACTATTGCTTTCTGTGTGTTTTACTTGATGCACTTTAAAAATATTTGGTGATTTTGAATACATTTCAGCATATTTTGGCTTCAATAAATCTTCGGAACTTTCCTCTTCGGGTATTTTAAAGAGATTCTTATACAATTGGTCATCACTATTGAGAATTTCATGTTGTGGAGAGTTGAAGGAAAGATCAGCTTCCAATGAATCTTGAAAGCCATAGTCGAATGTTACTAATAAATTGTCACTGCCCGGATCTGAGGAACTCATATAAGAGGCATATGAAGTATAGATGTCAATTTCTTCATCCTCACTAATGTCCTCTTCTACATAAGTGCCCTCAATAGAGTCTGGCTGCTCGCTCATTTCCTGCATGCGTTCAGTCGCAGTTGTCTCTTCTAGCAATTCTCTTTCAAAGTATTGACTCAAGGTGATTTTGTTGCTGTTACTCTTGGCCACCCTAAGTTTGTCATTAGTTTTGGTTAGTGCCACTTTGGTAGTTGGACTTAGAAGAACTTCCTCAAAGTATTGGTTAAGGCCCGATTTCATTTCCTTTGCATTATTTGCGCAATTTTTGTCATATGAAAAATTCTATTCATGGCCAAAATTTTGTTGTTAAAATTTTTTGTAAGAATTTTTGAATAGAGAAGGAAGCAAAAAATTACAAAGCAAAATAAAAAGAAAGATAAAAAAGAAATTAATTAATTTACATTGCATTTGATTCTAAAACGAAAAAAGAAAAAAATATTTAATTACATTAACTTAAAATTTAAACTATTTGTTGTTGTTGTTGTTGTTTAATTTGAATTGGTTATTTGATATTTACAATAAAATTATTTAAAATCATTATTTGGAAAATATTTACAAAATATAATTAATAGAAATTATTAATCAATTAATTAATTAATTATTAGTGCACAGTTTAGGGGGACATAAAATTAATTGTTATTTTAATTGGTTAAATATTTTTTGTTAAAAATATTATTAAAATTAGCAAGAGGAAAAATATGTTGTAGCAGTTCCAGGAACCTATTACGGCATCAATGAAAGTGTTGAATACAAATAAATAAGTCATAAAAGATAGCCAGTAGAAATAACTTGAATTGAGTTTGAATGCAAGCTTTTATCCGAAACTTTTAATAAGGTGATTAAGGGGAATTCTTAAAAAAAATAATTTTCTGCATTTTTTTACACGTTTAAAATCTTAGTTGTTACTAGAATTTTCTAGTGTTTAAATAAGACAGAGAACGTTTTCAACAGTTCAATTCTTAAGAATTATTTTTGATAAACGAAAGCTTTTTAAAACATTTTTAACATTTTCTAAAAGCAATAAAGTATTGAAGCTTAACAGCTGCATTATTAAAGTTTTCTTTTAAAGTATGTTTAAGAATCTATTTATTTAAAGAACACTTTAAAATTTGAAAAGTTTAAGCATACAATTTTATTCACTGAAGTTAAGTGTATAAACTGTCCCCAATGATTTAGGTATAGTATAAAAAGTTTTTTTTAATGAAAGCATCCCGAATAAAATGGTTACTCTGTTGCCAGTAATAAGAGTTTCTTTTATAAATCAATCATGTTTTATTAAGAATTGCTTAAATCTGATCATGAAAATTTTAAATCGTTTTAAAGCTTCTAATTTTCAAAGCTTTACAATATATTTTAAAGTTCAAATATATTATAGAGATTTTAAATTATTTAATTCATAATACTTCTCCTACAGTACGTTTTACCAATATTTTTTAAAGTTGTTGAGCAAAATTTTGATTGTAAGTAGGTTTTAGTTTGGTAAATGTCTCAAAATTTTCTTTTTCAATTCTTTCATATTCGTATGCAAGTATGATTTTAGAATTTGAACTAATTTTAGCTTTTAATTTGTTAAACTTACCCATGGTACTTAGACTAAACTAAAAACAATATGTGAGGCGGTAAAAATAAGGAGGTTTTAGAGGGGGGAAAAACAACTAAAAACTAAAAACTACGCCAGGATAGTGGAAGAAGTAGATAGAAAAAATTAAAGAAAATGGTGCTTTTTTAAACTAAACTAATCGATTATTAAAATTAAATTAAACTAATTTGGAAAGGAAAAAAAAATGAAATTTGAAATGAAAACTTACGGGTTATAAAACGGCCAACGAAAGTCGCTTTTATCTCTCTTTCACTCTCCCACTTTCTCGGCCCGCCTTTATTGAGTTTGTCATAAATCTGTCTATATTATTGTTCGTTAAAATATATATTTTTGTAGTAGAAAAACTAAAATACGAAGTTACACGAAGATCGAACGAGTAGAGAAGATGAAGACAATGATGATGATGGTTTAAACGTCGATGGGTGAAGTTGGGGTTAGAGCAGCTCCAATACGTATTTATAGATTGATTGATTGATTAATTATATAAAATAGAGATCCTAAATATACAAACACACATACACATACAAATAATCATAGGTCCAAATAAGGGAAGTAGATCCAAACCAACTCCATTTTTACATATATTTTATTATTATTTTTGTTTGTTTTCGTTTTTGTTTTGTTTGCATTTCTTTTGGGTTTATATGAAGAAGTATCCTTAATCCTGGGGATATTTGTGGAATTATTATTATTATTATTATTTATATATTATAATTATGTTTTTTTTTTTTTTTTTATTTATATTACAGTATGTGCATAATATAGTTATAATTATTAATCGTTAAATAAAACCCACAGCCAGTAAAATATATTCTGATATCAATATTTTATATCTCTCTTCCTCTATCTCTCTCTTTCTCTGTTTCTCTGTGTGTTGTTGGTGACTTTTTGATTCATTGCATTTTTGGGTTTGAGGCCATCTTCCAAAAATATATTCAACTTTTGTGGGGTCATTTACAAAACATTTGCAAAACTTTTCAACTTTATGTGAAGAATATTTGTTTGTTTTGTATTTTGGTTTTAATTTTACACAGTTTTGTATTATTTAATTACTATTAAATAGTTTTATAGGTATGTAGTTGCAAAACATACACATGCATTTTAGTCTTATTTTTGCTGTTAAAATTTTTGAAAATCTCTTTAGTTTTGTACGTTCAAAAGATTTCGTTTAATTATTTTTTTGTTTTTAACAAAATTAGAGGGGACACAATACATGGTTAGACATATTTGTTTTATTGTTTGTTTGTTGTGTAGTTGTTTGATTTTTGATATTTGTTGCACATTTAGTTTTCTGTGGAGGGGTTTTTTAAGTAGGATTTATTTTCAATATTTTGTTTAGTGATGTTCAAGTAGACAGGAAGACGATTTTGTTTGGTTTTTTATTTTTGAGTTACAGACAGAAAATATTGTAAAAAAAGTAAATACAGAAAATTAGATACATTTAAGGTAGATTTTGATTGTTGCAATTAAATATTAACACAAACATTTAACATTCAAGGCCAAAAATAACAAATACATTTATTTTTTGTTTAAGTTTAGTAACAGCTGTGTGTGTGTGTGTGTGATTTTATATTTAAAACATATATTCAAATTAACATAAAACTTTTAATATGATGATTATTCCGAGTGATAATGGTAAAATGATTTTAGTAATGACATTGACAATAATGTTAGTAAGTAGTTTTCAGTAACAAAATCAACTGCTTTCAACAATTACCCGGTCCAACTAAACGATTTTAACATGTTACAAAATAGAATTAAAGTACATACTAAATTGTATTGTTGGGTCCTCTTCAAAATGTTATTTACAAAAATGGGACAACATATTTTTATTTGATGTAGATTGGTTTGTCTTACACTGATCTTAAATCTGAAATTGAAACATTATCTTCCAGTTTATTCACAAATATTTAACTCACAATAACAAAAACGATATTACAAATCATTAAATTGGCCTTCTATTCATACAATTTGTGTGATTCTGCTAATTTCAAACATATGACATATTTAAAATACCTAATTAAATCTATAGATTATAATTTTATTTTAATAAGATCGTTTGTTTATAATTGATTTTAACACTCATGTTTCCAAACAAAAGTCGTTTAGCTCATCTAAAAATATATTCATTTTCGAAGTGCCTAAAAATAACATTCAATACAGGTTTTAACTGCGATTTAGAACTTTCACTTCAATTAGAAATTTTGCCCCAATAAATTTTTTTGTATCCATTCAGCCGATCTAAGCGCTCACTTAAATGAAAAGATATTTACTTACACGCTCGCATAAACTCATTCGCCCCTGATTTGTAAATCGAGTTATTTTTAAAAAAATTAACGAGTTTGTACATTGAAATAGGTTTGTTTACTTAAAAGTAACCACCGGTCTTGGCATGCCATCAATTTATTCACACAGTCAACAATTTCTTGCCCGCAAAAGACAAAAACGTCGGGAAAAAAATGTAAATAAAAGTTTTTAATTACATTGGAAAAGTTTAGGTCTGATTAGCTTAAAAAAGGAACATTTAATAAACCGATATTCTTGTGCGAACAATGCTGTTACACACAAATGTCTGCCATCAAAAGATATGTTCATACAAAAATATGCCGCCATTTTAGAAAATTACAAAGATAATGCAGTTCAATATCAACACTTTTTTCACACACAGAAGATCATGAACAATTTTGTATGCAATTCTATGGGCATTTTGTTAGTGTGTGCACAAAACAATGGATTTTCAACCGAGCAAATCGACTTACAATACACCAAAATATGTGAATTCGTTTTAAAAACGTATTCGGTTTACTGAAAACGGGGATTATCTTCAAAAACTTGAAAATACATCAATGCTTAAAGTATTGCTGTATCATGCTATACATTTATCAAATGATTTATGTAGCTCTATTTGACAAATCCAAAAAGATTAGTAAAAATTCAATAGAAGAACCAAACTTACCTAATTTTGCCAAAAACTACTCTTTGTACTTTAAGTCAAATTCGCTAAATCGTCTTCTTAAGGTACGGTTACACTTGGCAAATATTTACTCAAAAAAGCGTCACCACTTATTTTTTGCAAGAACAAACAGCACCAAATAAAATAAAACTAAATATTTGTTGTGTCTTGTCCTAAACAAACGAATTCTTTTTTTTTTTTTAATAAATAAACAAGTTCAAATATATTTTATTTAGTGGTTACCTCTTTTTCGGCAAATATTTGGCAAGTGTGACCGTACTTTTACAGTCTAGATAAATGTGTCAGTGACTTTAAGTAGGCTCTGGAACATTCTAAGTACTTAATTTCTTCTAAAGCTTTCAATAATTAAGATATTGAAAGACTTATTCTTCTTTGAAAAGAGACAAAGTAGAGTCAGTAGACTACCGCAGTAAAGAAATTTCGTGGTGTCCTTTACTTTACTTTAGAGGAAATCCAGTAGAGGCATACAGTATCTGGACATAAAGAATGACTTGGAATTACCATTGTTATAAGACAATTTGAGGAAAGTCCGTTAAAAACATATTTCAAAACTACTGCCATATTCAATCTTAAACTATGTTGTGAATATTGAAACATCTGAAGATTTGTTGTATAAAAAATAACTATTGCTTGAAACACTCGCCTTTAATCTGTAAATCGAGTAATTTCAAAAACAAGCGAATTTCAAAAACAAATAATTGACAAGAAATAAGGTTTGTTTACTCGCTTAGCCTTAAATATGATTTACTCAGTTAACCGCCATGTTAAAAATCGTTTAAAATAATTTAAAATTAAGTCTCCCTATAATGTTATCTACATGTTATTGGTCCTTTTAGTTGCATTCTAAAAAAAAAGCAATTTTAATTTATTTTTCGTATTTTTTGCAATTATTAATTATATTTTAAAATTAATTATTTATAGCGATAGAAACATATAGGTACCTTATAAACAAAGTGATTTAACATAAAATTTATAAACAAACAAAATAATATTTATAATAGTATTTTTAATTTAATTAATAATAAGAAATTATACACATAAAGAAATTTTTTTATTATTGACTTTAGTTCAGTTATTGTTTTCGATAAATTTTCCGAAAAAAAAAATTAAAAATAATTTAATACAAAGTTGAAAAAAAAAGGAAATCAGAGTTTTATTGTTAATTTGGTCGTTATTCGGTTTAAAAGTAGAATTAAATATTTATGTATTTAGGACCCGATTAACGTTCACAACACTAAGTATTTTGATGTTGTATGTTGTAAAATGCGATTACGATTCACAACACGTATCGGAAAAATGAATGTTGTGTTGTAGTCGAGACAACACAACATTTTAATGATCTGATTTTTTCGAATTTTATTTTTAAACATTTTTAGCTGCCGTTATTTGTTAAAAATTAAACTCTTATTCCCTTAATTTTTCAATTATAAAATAATTAACATAATTATTACATAATTAAAACCATCATCTTTTTATTAGTAGACAAGTCTTTTTTCCTGTGTATATATTAAAATTTTTATATAGAATTTAGTCACAAGTTATTGAAGTGGTGAAATTAAAATTGGAAAAAGTAAAGACAATGATAAAGTTTTGCTGTCAATTAATTGTAATACGTAGTATGACTACATGAAACGGACCTTCTTCATAAATTTTTTATACATATCGTTAAATTGAATTTTAATATAGATTCTATCTATGCCCTTCATAATTTACTATTTCTGTAAACGTTTCAGATGGTCTTTTAAACGATGAGAAAGCTTCAGACGAATTTGTTTCATAAAAACACTAAAATTCGTTATATGTACTTTCATAATATTTCTACCATGAAATTCAATGCGAAATTTGTCAGCCATGTCACAGAATTCAATTCTGGTGGAAAGTGGTTTGATTCCGTAAATTGGTCTTAAGAAAAAGAAAAACGATTTTTTTTTCGGAATGAAACCACTTTAGATTTCTAAAGTGAAATTGTTAATTTGTATGATTTTATACTGAAAAAAACTCATACTACTAATTTATCATGACAATTAAATAATTAATTTTATTCAGGCATGTGATGGAAATCGAAAACGAATAAGTTTTAGAATTAAATTTTTTCGTAATATTTCTGTATTGAAAAACTTTTATCACATAAATAAAAGATTTTGCTACTAAAGAGAATCTTAAAATAAAAATTTTAAAAATTATGTAGATTAGAAATGCATTAAAATGTATTTCCAAAACTGATTCGTTTCGATTTTCATCACAAATGCCTAAATGTTAAGATTTTCAGACAAATATTAGATTTGAATTAGAATTCTACTCTTTCGCGACTCTTTATGGTCCAAAAATTAGTGTACTACAAACGTAACGTAAACGCTGGATTATCAACTGATAAAGCAACTAACATTGCTGTTATTAGATACGGCAATTTTCGTTTTAAATCTTTTTTATAAATCTGAGTACAAAACAAATATTTTTTTGTTAAAAATACAAACAATTGCATTGCAATTTCCCGCTTAAAATAAAATTAAAGCAACCAAAAATACTTCTTTGCTAATTTAATAAAACTGTATTGTAATTTTTGTCAACTAACAATACCAGAGGTTTTCCTTTTAAGAGAAAAGTTTTTATTTAGGCTAATAGTTCGAATAATCAAGAATACTATTGTAAAGTACTGGAACAATTGGCAAATTGGAATGCATTTTCTACCCGGCCAAGGGCCGTTTCTTATATACACAAACCATTGTTATCATTCTGTTCCTTGCGGTTACAATTTTTGCATAACAAAAGAAGAATTAAGTTAAACGAAATTAAACAGTAAAAATTGTTGTCAAAATGAATCAACCTTTTAAATAAAATGTTTAAATAAAGCATCTGATAACTAAATATTGACCCCTGGTACGTTATGCAAGACAACTGGGTGTTGAACACAATGACTTCTGTCGAAGTTGTAGAGATGAAAACGGCGAGAGCATTGAACAGATACCCAACTTTATTGTATCTGCATTAACATTAATATTCAGAAAAAATTACGATTCTTTCCATAACCAAAATAACATATCCAATTTGCAAAAACCCGGATTACATTAATTGTGTACAATTGTTATTTTTAGTTTTCTATAAACTGTAGAAAAATAATTGATTTTAGGCCCCTATATCAAAAATTTAATACGAATTTTAAATCAAAATCGATAGACGTTCAACAGATGTTCAGACGTTCGATAAAATTATCTCCTAAGCACTTTTAGGTATGTGTGCATCTTTATACGGATTTCTGAATCTTCCGGAAGACATGAGAAGTTCATAACGCTTATTACGAATCAAATATAAAGGAAGCCAATTCTTTAATTTCAATCAGGGAGTAAAATTAATTTAGAGATAAAAGAATACAACAAAATATTTTTTGGAAAATTTTGAGGGACAAAATTAGTTTCTAAGGATTTCGGATGTTTTCTAGCAAGTGCTTTTATATATTTTCGAAAATCTAAAATAACAAAAACAACTGATATTAGAAATCTTTAAGAAGCAAGTTAAATTATTATGCAACATATGCATTAATGTATTTCAAAGCCAGTAAAGCATAAGCAATTAATTTCCACCGCTAAATATTTACTGAATGTTAAATGAATATAAATGCAATACAAATATTTATATAGTATAATAGTTATAAGAATGGTACTACACCACATTAAAACTTTGATCTACCAAAAATTGCGTATGCAAGCTGCCTACTAAAATTAAAACAATTCTGTCCCTACTCTTTGTCTGACATTTAATGAAAAATCTTATTTTAGTTTTGTTTTAATTTAACAACCTCAAACACAATAAAGGGCAAACAAAATGCTTACAGCTGCACTTTGTCTTAAATTAATTTTTAATCAAAATATATAAAATTTGTGTCGCGATTCAAAACTGCATTGATGGAAAAATATAGAGCAAGCAATTGACATTTACATATATTGTTTTTGTTTAGTTAAAAAGAGCTCCCTAAACCATAAAAAATAGATATTTATACTTTAGATATTTACAATTGTTTAGAGGCCAAATAAATAAATGAGAGAAATACATATGTATATAGAAAAAAATTAAAACAATGTCACCAACCAACAAATATGTAAATTTTAAATTATGTATACAAACACAAATATTAATTAATAACAAACGAACGAAATAATAATAGAAATAAATAAACATGATGGTTTATGATTGTTTAATACATTTTTTTTTATTATTACTAAGTTTTTTCATTCTTTTTTTTAACTTAATATTAAACAAACAAAAATCAAGAACAAAGTTAATGAACAGAAAAATAGTGAGAGGAATAAAGTAAAGTTAAGTAAAGGTAGGACAACAAATAAAAAATTATGTAGATAATGAAGAAAGAGTATTTATGTAAATGAATAGCAATTGTTTTTGTTTTTAGACTTATTTAGTTAAATAATTTATATTTTTTGTAATAACTATTATTATAATAAACACTAGTTTTAATTATACATACAAATTAAAAGTAAAAAATATATTTATAATTATGTAAATGGTAATAATGACTTTAAATGAGTATGAGTGTTTAGAAGGGTTAAATGAGTTGAAATAAAATAAAATGAGATGAGGAGTTTGGTTAATGGGAAAACACAATTCAGAAACAAGTTAATAATTCTCTTTTGTGGTTTTACTATTTTTTTTTTTTTTTTTGTTTTTTGATTTGTTTGATCGCTTTGTTGTGGATTTTTTTTTAGATAAAAGAAAAAACATAATGAAAACTGTAACACTTAATTTTTAATTATTATTAATATAAAATACTTTTTCTGTTTGCCAAGTTATAAAGCAGTTAAACATTGCTTGTTTTATGTACGAAAAGGCATAATAAATACTATATTTAATCCAAAAACAAAATAATAATTTGAAATGTTTACTTCTGTTTTGTTTTGTTCTGTTTCTACGTTAATCTTTTAATTATTTTTTATGAATATGAATGGGGGCGCATGATTAATATTAATATTATTAATTCCATATAATTATGTATGTAAGTAAGTTTTTGTATAAGTATTTATGTTTATATAGTAAAAATCATATTATTTATATTATGTATATGCAAGTATTGTGTTGTATATGTTTGTATGTATGTATCTATGTAAATGTTATAAATGTAGGTGTGTGTGTGTGTGTGTGTGTGTAGTAATTGTACGCAGCAAATGTACAAATTTAAAATTATTATTTAGACAAAAAAAAAACAAACAAACAAATATAGTAAAAGGACAAATTACACATGTGGTTAACAAACTACTACAGCAAATGTTGTTGTTGTTGTTTAATGAGTTTTTTAACAAAAACAAAAAATAAAAATAATAAATATTATTTAAGATTTAATCAGTTTCTGTTTGTTTTGTTTAATGATTGTTTTTTTTTAATTAAATGTTGCCTTTTTAAGTTCTATTTTAAATTTTATTAAGCCAACCCAAAAATGTTGATTTTAAAGTGCGTACCTTGCCACTATCGCTATCACTGGCAGTGCCACCATTGTTAACGCCACCACTGTGCGTCGATGAAGACGAAATGGTCACACCGGCTGCCACACTGTTGCCACTTACATTGCTGTTATGTTGACCCTCATAATCCTGGGCTGTCTGTCGAGCAGCACGGGCTCCCATTACTGAAGCACTGCTGAAACGGCGAGTGGTGGTGTTTGCATTGGAATTTGTTTGGCCCGCGGTAGCTCTTCGTTGAAATGGCGCTGGATGATTAAAACTACTGGAACTTAATTGTAAATCTTTACGTAATGAAGAGGTAAGTTGAGCTGCTATAGTTGATGTTTTTGGCGTACTACTGATCAAATAACTACCGGCACCAGTGCCTCCACCGGGTGTGGTGGCAGTTGTGGGTGATGGGTTTGCTTGCACAATTGTCGTGGCTGTACTATCACTGGTATTACTAATGTTGGAATAGTTATGCGTCGTATTGGTATTGTTAGGTTGTTGTTGGTGGTGATAAGCACGCGATAAGGAATCCATATGTCTGACTTTTGTTGACAGCGATTCACGTTTTGGTTTTGGTAATGGAGAATTTTGCAAAACTCTCGAGGACGGACTATTTAAAGTATTATTGCTTGGTGTGTTGATGATGGAACCACTTCCACCACCTGCACTACCAACATATGACTTTGAGGCATATGAAGTTGTTGCCATTGGTATGGATGACGAGGTGGAACTGCGACTGGTATTGGTGCTAAGCGAAGATGAATTGTTATCTTTGCGTATACTTTGTGCTGAATCAGCTCTTTTCAGGCTATTTGGTGATTTGGAATACAATAGATTGCCAGTACTTCTACTCAGAGGTGATCTACTGGAGGAACCTGAACAATTAGTCGAGGGTGGTGAACGACCAGCTGTGGAGGGTCTTCCGGAAGGTGGTTTTCCTGAAAATTCAAGAGAGAGAAAGTGTTGCTTAAAATGTGTGTTTAATATAGAATATCTTTGTTCCCTCATTGCAGATTTCACATAAAAAGTTGGCCAATTAGTTAGTTGTCATCAGGTCTGCCAGATTTACCAGTTTACTGGCAATAAGTACAAATATAGAAATAAATGATGAAAATAAATTTAAGAAAAATTAAAAATATAATTTAAATTTTGAATTCAAATGTGTTTGCTAATGAGAAAACAAGTTCAAAATATGCTACGTCTCTGGACATCATATCAATGTATGTTCTGGAGCTGTATGAATAAAACCCATCAACATTTTAAAGATACCCCCAGCTGTTTAGCCTTTAAATTGCATTCTTTTGGTATATGCATATATTTGTTGACTATTTCATAAATTAAGTTGTTTACATTAACAATTATTTTTCCACAAAGAAGAATATATAAAACAGCTGTCTTGCGAGAAATTCATACATCTCAATTATTTTAAACTCAACGTCCTGTGCCAATTGTACAAATGTGGCAAAAAGTTGAAAATTTATCAGTTTTAGATTTAGAACATTTTAAATTATTTCAGTTTGTTACATACAAAATTGTACTTTTCAAAAAGTTCGTTGAAACATTTTATTAATAAGAGCAATTACTATTTCTACCAAATGTTTCGATTACATTAAATGACAGTTAAAAGGGTGAAACCAACTTTTTATGTGAACTTTTCTAAATAAAGTGAAATGTAAGTTTTTAGTGTTCACTAATTTTGCAAAATATTTAAACACTCTGCAGCTTAAGGAAATCCAAAGGCACTTGTACATTTCATTTCTTATTTGAATTTAAATAAAATTTGCTCTGAATCTTGATGATGAGAGCTGCAAATGAAATCCAAAGAAATGTTTCTTAAATTTACCTGCAAAATATGCCGCTGCTTTGCTGCCTGGTAAAGGTATTTTACTTGGTTTCGTAGTCGTCACCCCACTAAATTTCTTTAAGGCTTGCACCTGATTTCTGATAGCAGCCACCTGCTGCTGTTGCAATTGCTGTTCAAAGGGACTCACGCCGTCCACACTAGTACTCATTAGAGCTTGTCTAATGTTACGGCCATTTTCCAATTTAGTCTGCATTTGACTTATGGTCATGGTGTCGTTATGTACCAAATCATGCTCGTGAGCAGATTCTGTACTACTACTGTGATGTTGCATATCATCCATGGCTAAGTGAGTCATGGCCTTCATGCTGGGTGTCGATATTTGCATGGTTATGGGCTGAGGCATTTGGCCGTTGTGTGCGGCTGATATGGGCGTGCAGGAGCGTATATCACTAGAATCTGTATTGAGGCCGCTGCCGGCAGCACCACGCCTGCTTAGCATTAACGTGGTAGAGGCTGAAGAACGATTAGTTTCATAGTCATTTTGCGAGTGTAAATAGGAATTGGTAGCAGCTCCGCTGCTGGGTGTTGTTGAGTGCAGTCTAGATTCTAAAACCCGTAGCTGGGCTTTAGTACCTTCTAGTTCTATGTTCTTTTCTTCAAGCTGTAATATAAGAAATACAAAGAAAATATATTTTTTTATTTAAATTTTACAGAATTATTTATTAATCCCACCTGAAATCTTAAATCTTCAACATCATCTTTGGATTTGTCTAAACGTTTGACTAAATGACATTTTGTTTTTGAAGCCTGATCAAGTTTTTGCATTAAAACCTAAAATATAACAAATATAATTATAAAATAGTTAAAACATTCATCTGCATGGTAAATTACCTGATTTTTAACAGTTAACGTTAACAAATGTCTTCGCAGTTCTATGACACTAGTCTCTAGGAGTATAGCAGCAAATCGCTTTGAATCTGTTACCCGACATTTGGTATTGCGATCTCCGGGCGTGCTAACAATGCCATCCAAGCGACCTAATTGATCGGATGTGAAGTGCTGAAGTTGAGAATTACGTTTATTATCACTGCCAATGCTTTGATGGAATGGTATTAAATGATTATGTTGCTGTTGATCCATTGTTTGCTGTTCCACAACTACGGGTTGGAATGTATTTTGTCTAGATGAGTTTGCACTAAACGTAGATAAAACAGTATTAACCGAGGAGGAAAGAAATGCACGAGGACTACTGGAAAAATCCGATTGACTAAAAGTAAAAAGCAGATTTTAGAATGTTTCAAAACTACAAACATTCGGTTTTAATTACCTGTTAGAACTTTTACTGTGTGTAAGCTGTTGTTGTTGCTGCAACTGTTGCACTCTAGAGTTCAACTCTAACCTTTGTGCCATGGCCAGTTTTAGCTGTTCCTCCAAATCTCGTTTCACATTTATCAACTCTTCCACTTGTTCACTCATTTTGGCTGCTTTTATGCGGCCCGTTAAAGTTTCAGCCTCCATTTCCGCCAATTTATCCAGCAGGCGATCGCGTTCTTTACGCAGTTGCTGCAAGTCCTCCTTGTTTAGACGTTCGACGTGCTCACGGAAGGTTTTTGGTGTTAAAGCTGTATTGGCACTGCTGCTGCTGGATTTGGAAAGCCCTGCTGCACCTTCAGCGGAAGTGGTGGCTACATCAGTTTGATCTCGTTCCGCACTCGAACTTGGCTTCAAATGTTGACGTTCATAATTCTGTAAATGTTCGACCTCTTCTCGTAATCGGTTCGATTTGCGGTGTATAACATCTAGGAGATTTAATAACTCATCATCGGATTCAGGACAGGATAAACGATTTGATGCAATGGCGCCCTGTGAAATTTAAGGAATTGCATAAGATTTTAAATTGTTGTTGTATTGAAACTTTAGTGACTTACCGTTAGAGCACCATTTGTTGAAGATGCACTATGACCCTCTTTGGATGAACTAGTTTCCGTGGAGAATCCGGAATCTTGTACTACACTACCGTTATTATTTTCACCAGCACTTGTGGCTCCGCCACTGCCACTGCCACTAACACCACCTCCACCACTACTACTCTTTGGCTCTTTTTTGCCGCTATGGGAATTACTGCGACTTCTCGTCAACGAAGACGACGATGTTAATTCTATGGCGGAGGGCTGTTCCTTCTGAGAGAGCTTACGTTTCACCCTTATGCCAGGTTCCCATTCGCGACGCGACACCAACGTACCACCGCTGGTTAAAGGAATCGTTGAGCCACTGCTGCTGACACTCACCGACGACGCCAGACCATTTGTCATAACATTTCCACTACCACCACCACCGCCTCCCGTCGAAGACGAGGTCGACGCTGCCGACGATATGGAAGCCATTTTTTGCTTGAGATCGGGAAATGTTTCTATAACTAAATCACGAAATTCCAACAGCGCCCCAACTTCATGTTGCAACTCCTGCAACGATTTCGTCTGTTCGCTGTGTATATTCAAATGGGGATGATTGAGATGGTGACTATTGGCCGACGTCGTTGATGAATGATGCAGACCACTGAAGTTATTGCTGTACGGCAAATTATGACTTAACAAATGATGATGATTGAGGTTCAAGTGATGATGATGTGGATAGGCCGCCACAACGGCTGAGGATGGTGCTACAGTTACATTGACTGTATTACTAGATGCCATTAGATGAGGATGATGTGTACCCACACCATGTGTCAGAGGCAAACAATCCATGGCTCTTCTTAATAGCAGGCCATCACCGTCGCCACTACAGATACTTTTGCCGTTATATTGTTGAGTTTTTGCACTGTTGCTATTACGTCGTGCCAAATCATGGGTTTCATTCTGAAAATGTTAAAGAGAAGATTAAATTAGTTAAGCGAATAAAGTCTATAAAGAAGAGTAAATTAAAATTTCATATTTAAAAACATTTCAATTATGTTATTGGTGATATTCACAAAGGGTTGTACTGCCAGAAACTAAAAAAAGAACTTAAATAAATTAAAGAAAAATTAATTTGCTTTTTTAAAAAATGTTAACAATTAACATTATTTAATAACACTCATCAGCTGTTATTTGACATTTACTTTAAATAGTTTGTGTGCAAACAGGAACAAAACGTCGGCAAGCAAAACGTAAATTTTTTTGCATAAAAAACTGTAGTTGCCAGCTGCCAGCATTCAAACAAGAAAAAAATATTGACAAGATGTTTTTTTACGAGTGAACAAGTTTATGACTTGCCCGAGGATTTATTCACCCCTATCGTGAATAAAAATTCCACATGAAATTTGTTCCCTTTCATTTTTTTAACATTGAATTTTAATAGGAAAAATGTGAAAAGGGAACAAATTTCATGTGCAATTTTTATTCACGATAGGGGTGTGTATATTTTTTCCTGGCCGCTTATCATTTTAGTTTGAATTATCCAAATGTTAGTTTTTGATAAGTTCTTTTTTTTTTTGTCTTTTAATACATATGTCTATATGTATATATATACATAATACATATATTAAAATTCAAGTCAAGTTTAATTAAGATTAAACACAAAATTCCCCTTTTTACCCCCTTAAAGAAAGAAAGTACTTTCGTAGTAAACATTTATGTGGCAACAGAAAGCTAAAATAAAAATGTGGTTCCTGTTCCCAGTGTTCAAAAAAAATATATAGCCTATTGACGCTTCACAGCACGGATTTACCTACGTTCCAAATTTCAATCAGATCGGTTTAGTCGATTGGGCTTACCTGGTCCAATTTAAAAAAAATATATTGCCTATTGACGCTTTCAAGTATGGATCTATGTACCTACATTGAAAATAAAATTGGTTTAGCCTTTTAAGCGTGATTGCCTAACAAATATACAAACAAACAAACTTACAAAGACATTTATAAAATACAGCTATGAACGAAGAAATAGCGCAGCAATGCTCAAGTGTAAAACGTTATGTTGAAAAATAGAATTATGTGCTATTCTTTTGCTCCACTCTGCTTTTCTACAAATTCTTTGGAAATGTCCTGTTTATGCACGTTCTTTATTTTGTCATATTTTGTTAAAAATTGCGTTTTTTTTTGGTTGGACAATGAAATAGCGCACAGTTGTTTCAATTTAAACAAAAATTGTTGATGCTAATTTCGGTTGTAAATTCTTGTGCAATTTAACAAAAATATCGTTAATCATTAATTTTGTCAACCAAAATTGGAAAATGGGATTAGGAACTTCACCAAAATAATTGGACGTTCTCGAAAGATGGTTTATAATGTCATTAAATAAGTTAAATCAGATGCAAATTTGCTTAATGTAAAGAAAGATCCAAAAAAGCCACAGCGAAAAACAACAGTTCGTAATGATATGGCATGAGTAAGATTTCAAGTCATTGAGAGCAATGACTGAAATAAATTAGGAATTTGGGTTAAATGTTTCCAGTAGACTTGTACGAAGACTCTTCAATAAAAATCAGATTTATGGTCGCGTAAGTAGAAACAAACACTTCTGTCAAAAAATAATATAAAGGCACGATTGTCTTTTGCAAACCAACACCGGAACAAAAATATTAAATTCTGGAAAAGAATGATTTTAACAGATGAAACCAAAATTAAACTGATTGGTGCTGACGGAAAAACGTTTGTAAATCGAGAAAAAGCAAGAATTCAATGCCCGTTAGACTAAAAAGTAAAGTGCGCTATTTTTTTGTCCATAGCTGTATATATGGATGTATATAAAATATTCATTAGTATATTATGGTTTTTTTATAGATAAAAAAGTCAATTAAGCGATGTCAGTACATAGTTTAAATAAATTTTCCGAAGCCTCCAGATAACCTACATTGATAAAATATCTAGAGTAATTAAATCTTTTTTCATCTAAATCAGTGGTCCTCAAAAAGAGAGGATTTGGTAATTACATATGTATGGGTGACACTACACAGAAAGAAATAACATGTAATGTTTAAATAAACCTCAATTACAAAAATGTATACATTTATGTGATCGCTGCTTCTCAGTGTACTGAAAACAACAACAAAAATTAGCTGAAAAAGAAAAAACATGCGGCATAGACCTGCTTTGTTGAATGTTGACTAACAACTGAATGAAATATTCAAGAATGATAAAATAAAGATTACGCCATGCGCATGATTTCCCATTATGTGACGTAGAAGGGCCGTTATAAGGGTTACCAATAATGTTTCATGTGTTAGAATTAAAATTTCTTGCGAAAAATTTATGTTTTATGTGATAGTTGGCAACCTTGCAATTGAAATCTCTGAGAGTTTTAAAATAAAATCTGTTTCAAAAAGAAAAACCAACAAAAAAAAAACAACAAAAAATATAAACATGAAGAGTGCAGTGAGCAAATGCAAGCAAAACATGAGTAAAAAAACAAGTGAGAAAAAATTAGCCAATAGAAACACAGAATGTGTGACGTTACAGGGCCAAAATGCGTAGAACATTTTAAAATTTTACGCGCGTTGGCGTAATCTTTATTTTATCATTCTTGTGAAATATTAGTATTTTTACGCTCTTGTTGTGAGTATTGTTTGCGATCGTGTTATGTACATGTAAATAGCCGAAAATCTTCGTATTCTGAACAATACTAGTGAGGACCAGCGATCTAAATCAGGGGTTTCCATTTCATAGCTCAATTGAGCTACCACTACCAAGACATATTTTTATGCTCTTCAATTCAGTCGTCGATGTGACTTCGACAAGTGCACATGTCTAGCGGATGCTATGGTTTTTTTTTTCAGGTTAACAGATGATGACACTCAAAAAATATTGTGCGGTCAAAAATGCTTTTGGTAACATACATAGCAAATTATAAAATATGTATATTACTAAAATTTTTCTGCGGCTTTAAATAAATACATTCTCTCAATTTTATTACTCTCTCGTACTCACTAATACAGTACCAAAAAATTTTTGGAAGCCCCTGATCTAAATGATCAAAAGGTCAATTACAATGGCTACAGATGAAAACTATTTTTGTCCATAATTAGATGGATTTGACATTACGATTAAAAATGGACATATTTCTTGTTTCAAATTTCCACATCCGAATAAGTGCATTGGAGTTGTAAAAAAAAGAGAACACTTGAGTTTTTTATTTAAGCAATTTCAATGTCAGCCGTTAATTGTATTAATTGTGGGTTTTAAGTTTTATTTTCGCATACTCCAATAACAAACATTTTTATTTGTTCATTTTATTTCGTGGTTAATATTTCATTGAGGTTTTGTTTGTTTTATTATTAATATGAATTCCATATTTAATTACATATGTATGTTTGAATGTGGAAACCAACAAACCAACCAACCGAACTTTCATTTAACAGACTCGAAACTTGTCATGTAGCCAAACAAAATTTTAATTAGATGGATGGTTGCGATGATGAAATTATTTGTAATTTTTTATAGTTTTTTGTTTTGACATTTATTATTATTATTATTGTTTTCGGTTTATAAGCAGGTCATCAATTCAATATGAAACTAAATTAACTATGGTTTAATTTAATAAAATAAAATTTAAAAACCAACAAAGATATTTATTTAATTTAAAGCATAATAATTGTCAAACGACCTTCTTACATGTAAAAGATAAAAGTGGGAAGTTTTTTTGTTTGTTGTTTTTTATTTTTTATGAATTTAATTAAATGAAAATCTTATTTATTCTAATTAAAAATCAAATTTAAATTAATTACTTGAATTTTCTCATGACCATCAGACATTTAAAAATCACTAGCCCTAAAGGCAATTAAAAGTAAATGAATAACTAAGTAACACAGGCGTTAAATATTTGCTGCATGGAGATTATTTAAAAAAATTAAGTTAGTATTATAGAATGTTTTCTAAAGTAAATCCTCCATATATAGATATGCGGAGACGGTAATTATAATTCATTGATTTATATTACTCGCACAACCATTTAGTAGAATATTTAAAGGAAAGTAAGCCTAGAGTTAATCAATGTGTAACAAAAATCTATAAAAAAAATACATTTGTAGTTACGCTGTGAATTAGTTATTTAACCAAACATTTATAGAAATTTTGCCTAAAAAATTAAACCAATTTCGTAATTTCACTAATTTCAATAAACCATAAGTTTCTAGAAACTAAAAAATTACATATGAATTATAAAACTTGCTACCACTCGATATCTTGTCTTATTACACGTACAATATAAATGTAAGTGTAAAGAATAAAATAATGAACTGTGGGCGTAAAATGTTGACAATGTTTCTTATTTGTTTTTTTTATAAGAAGCCACCAACTATTAAATTTTTATTATTTTATAATAGTTTTTGTTGTTGTAATTAATTTAGTATGATATCACATCACGACGTATTTCTTAAAGACTAAATGAACAATTAACTTTTTAATTTTTACCACTCATTGGGTGCGGAGGCAGCTAAGCTTTTCCGATGCGTGAACAGGCGATATAAAGTTGTCCATGTGAGAATCATGGATTCTCCAAATTTAATCCACACACTTGCAACGATTGTCCTTGCGCTTTGTTGATAGTAATTGCGAAAGCAAGTCGCACGGGGAACTGCAAACGTTTGAATTCGAATGGCAAGAATTTGCAAAATTAGGTATTAATTTTGGTTTTTAGACAGTGGTGAGCAAAAAAGTTCTTCAATTTTCATAATAATTTTGAATTGAAAATGTAAAATATTGTTTGAAAGCATATGTATGTACCATGCGCGCGTTGCTACGCCAATTGAAATAAAGACATTACACAAATATTAAATTCATTTTGAGTAATTTTATTGATTTTTCTCATTTTGAAAAGGCGGTCGAAAGAAGTATTTTTAGTCATGCCGGAGTCTTAGTTATATTCCGTCAAATGTTTAGTAAGATCTGACCAGCAGTCTGGCCTTCCCGGCAGGCGTTGTCCAGCAAGAAAGGGGGCGTGAAAGGGGGCGTGCAGTATGAATCTTAATTTTTACCTCACCTAGAGTAACATGTGTATTCGATTTGAAGTAAATATGTTAAAATCCGATTAGAATCAATTACACATTTAAAAAAAAGTAGGAGTGGTCGAAAGAAATAAGAAGCTTTGGCACATAAACTTTTTATTTTTACCTCGCCTTCAGTAAGATGTGTATACAAATTGCTTGAAGTAAATCTGTAAAAACCCATGCAGAAGAAATTAGTCAATTTAAAAAAGTGGGCGTTAGAGTAGGCGTGGTCGTACCAACTCAGAAACCTTAACGGTCTCATGCACAACAACTTTGCCGAAGATCATCACATGATCAGATGCATAGTTTAGGAGTCTATAAAGGACATACATTCATTCATTTTTATATTTTTAATATTAATATTATTTTTGTATATGAGCTAAATATTTACTTTGTATGGGAGTTGCCACTCCCAGTAGTCCGATCCCGCCCATTTTTTTCCTGATTATTCAAAGTAGTAACATATGGGATACTGCAATGTTTCAAAACTCTTGCTATCACAATAGTCAAGATATATGATGTTATTCAATTTATTTTCAGAACATGGGCGATATATAGCCGAAACCCTAATTTGAACTATAACCTTTCAAATGAAACCGGTTTGAGCCAAATCGGTTGGATAGTTTTAGAGTCTATAGAGAACAAACATACAAACATTGTATTTTATATATATAGTATCACATTTGTAAACTTATTTAGATTTTTGTTAATTTAAGACCGAAATTCAAATTAATTTAACCGCTTTAATATCGTTAGCTATTGTAAATAATCTAAACTAGCGTTTCCGTTTCGAATAGGTAACAACCTATGCGTTTTTGCTATCTTAGCGATTTAGTTCGGTGCCAATTGAACCCTGTTTGGTGCGCTATTTAAAACTATGATATGCATATATTAAAAATACAATATGCTCTGAATGGAGGCATATCGTACGAGTCATTCGTATGAAAGTGCTATGAAAACGTTAACGTTGCCATCAAAATTAAGAAAAAATCATGTTCAATTAATGAAATTTCGAATGAAAGTCGATACAAAGATATTTCTAGGAACACAAGTGCCAGCTTTAACATTTGTAAGTTATTGGTAAAGGTAAGGGTAATGCTATTTGTATTATTTCGGTAAACATTAATTATTGTTTTCCTTAGGTACAGTCACACCTGGTAAATATTTGACGAAAAAGACGTAACTAAATGGAATATACATATATAAATTATTTTTATTAATTTCAAAAACTTATTTTATTTGGGACAAGGTTGGCTTACCTTGCTTTTTATGGAGAGAGCATGACTCCAGGGATAATGATTTTTTTAGGTTGACTAATCGCATATGAATAATTATAAATAGCATTGGATTATACCTACTAATAATTGGTAAATAGAAATGATTTCAAAAATAAAAAACATTTTTTTCATTATTAGTACAAACATTGTTCAGTACATGCATTTGAACAGACTTTAACAAATTATAAAGCTATATTTTTCTAACAATAAATTTATTTTTTTTTCAAGACACAATGATTATAGAGCATAAACCACATTTAAGGATACAATGAAGATGTCCAAGTGCTTAGAGAGTTAAAAAGCATAAAATTTATATAAACAATTTTGAAAGCTCATTATTATACGAGTAATAATGGTGCTTCTCAGTTTTATCAAACTTCTGAAGCGCATAAAACAAAAAGTTCAATCAAGTTCAAGAGAAAAATATAAAGACGCGCTTTTTTCCTATCTTCTTTATTATATGTCAAAAAAACCACACGATTGTATACTTGTGGGTTGTCAAGATGGCGAAGATGAAGTATAAGAAAACGAAAATTTCCCACAACATCTCAAATTAAAGAACTATAAAATCTATTTAAGGCGTACAAAAAAATAAAATAACTTTTAAATGTCATTCATTTAAACAAAGTACGAATCATTTGTTATCTTAAATTCAAATAAAATGCATGTTTGAAATACTTCTTTCTATTTAAGAGAATTTCTTTTTTTATTATAAATTACAAACTGACACGCATTCTATGGTGGGGTTGTTTGTTATTTTATCGATCAAACAAACAACAAACTAAAATAAAATCTTTAAGAACTAAATAAACAATAAATACATACCTAACAGTGAGTATAAATGCAGAAGAAATAAACAATTAAATTTTATGGAAATTTCATTTAGTTTGTTTATCTATTCTTTTTATTAAACAAAAAAAAAAGCGTAGGAAAATAGAAAATTGCTATGAAAATTGTTGTGATAAATACACAAATTTATTTCGTGTAGGCGTATTACAAGGAATTTAATTACAACATATTGGAAGTTGAAAGTAAATTTCCAACTTCTAACATAAGTTGCTGTAAAATGCGATCTTGTGAGATATATAAACGCCAATCGTTGATCTAGAAGATTTAAAAGGCCAATATAAAATTAGCGGTATTCACACCGAGCTTGTTAGTTTGTTAGTCGTTAATCGTTACTTTTTTACACGCATTTTGTTTTTGTATATTTAACGCTCTAACGGATAAACATTTAACAAATTAACGACACGGCACCCCTGATAAAATAGTTGTTAGTTGGTAACTCACAATCAGCTGTTGCAGTTTCTAAATAAATATATTTAAAAAATCATTTGTGATACATTTCTAAAAAAATATTTGTGTACATTGAGAGTATGTTAAATAAATGATTTTTTATTTTATTTTAATAAATCATAAACTGTTCTCGTAGTGGATAACCAAAAGAAAAAATGAGTAATTAAATGGTTTACAATTGTTTTTTTTTACACTTTCTCGTGGCATGTTTTATTTTTTCCAGAATAATAAATTGTGTCAAAACAATAAATCAGCTGTTTTACTACGAAAGTTACCAGACTAACAAAGTTTTAAAAAGGGGGTCGTTCACAGTTGGTAACTTTAACAAATTAACAAACTACCGACTAACAAACTAACAAGCTCGGTGTGAATACCGCTATTGTATATTACAACGTTGTCCGAAAAATGTTCAGAAAATGTCTAACAACCGTGTGAACTCAAAATTTTTTTCTTCCAACGTTGTAAGAAAAAGCATTTTCAGTACATTGCAAGACAAAAATATTGTCAGACATCTAACAACCGTATAAACACAAATTTTTGTCATTGTTATTGTTTTAAGATAATTGTCAAACACTTTTCATTGTCATATGTGCAAAGTGTATACATCTGCCAATGGTAGCATTGTCATAGAAATTATTTCTAAATACAACTCTGTATATATGTACATAAATAAACAAACAAGTGTGCATTAATAACATTTTGGAAAAACAATTTTGGTTGAAAGATAAATTCATTGTGTGACAATTGTGTGCTAATGAAATTGTTAGGTTTCTTACAGCCGTCTGAACTGACAATTTACCTTTTGCTAATAATTTTCAATGTCAGTACATTGCTAGCATATTGCTAGATCTGACAACGTTGTAATATCTGAAGACCGCCTATACATAGCTTTAGTTATGTTCTTATTAAAAAAAAAAATAACGGAATATATCGTGGTGTCTCTCAGTTCGACTCTAGTGTGTCAATAATTTTTGTCATCACATAATGGGTGATTCATTTAAATTTTTCATTTTTATTTAAATAACGCGAGTTATGATTACATTTTGTAGCTCTCATCACTGTAAAACTTTATTTGTATCATCTCCAAATCATTTCATAACACCCTTAAAACTTGTTTTCATAATTTTTAGAATTAACATATTATTTTATTTGTTTTGTAACATTATAATTTAGTTTTTCAGTCTTGTAAGAACCTTTGGACAATAAAGTCAAATTTATATAAAAAAATAAGTTGTAATTTAAATTACTTAACTCGCGTGAAAAAACTTTTCTTTTTATTCTGTATTGTTTGACAATTAACATGGAAGACTAAAGCTAGATTTACACAATTGCAGCATTTTGAAGAGCAATTTTGAAGAAAATTTCAATCGTGTAAATCTAGCTTAAGATCACAATACCGTCTCAAAATTATTCAGCTGTTTTACGTTCTCTGAGAAATGTTTTTCACACATCATCGACCTTCCGAGCCCACTAATAGCATTCGCATGATTGAGTTCCATGTCCGTTATTGGATGATACTAAATACCAAATAGACCACATCCAAAAGTTAAAAGTCGTCATCGATTTCGAGGATTGGAAAAATTTTATTATTATTTTATATATTGTTTGAAAGACAATTTTACGACCAACATAATTTATTTTAAATAACAATAACTTTATTTACATGATATTTATGGGTGGCATAGCAGAAGTGGACCAATTATGCGCTGATAACTTTTAAATCCAGTATCCACTAATGTGATTTCTATGTATTTTAGGATTATATTGGTTGAATTTCATCTCAATAGCGTTATTTACAAGAGTTGTATGGTTGGTTGTTATGCTCGGAAGTGGACTTAATTCAGGCTATTATATTAATATTAATATTAATATTAATTAGACATCTCTTTAAGTTTGAAATATAAACTTTAGAAATCGGTTTAAACAAAAGCACAAATCTGCTATTATGACTCAAATTAAGCAAAATGTTGTCAGTTTAATAAACTGTTCTGATAAAAACAAAAATATGTTTAATTTACTCAGGGACATTAACAAAACTGATACATTTTATCCTAAAGTACCTCTCTACGTAAAGCAAAATTTGTTTATTTTTAAATAAAAATAGAAAGATCTTGTCAAAATATGTCTTTAAGATTTCCTTATAAAGTTTTGTTTAACACGCTGCTGCTAAAAGTATTATTATTACTTTTGTTATTTATATAGGCTGATGCAGAGTAAGAAAGATTAGTTTGTATTTATTTAACTTTATTTTATTTAAGACTGCATTTGGTTTTTTTTACCATTTTTGTCAATCGATTTTTTATTTACTATATGTAGTTTGTTTTCGTTGAAATTTTTATTTTAGCCATGAGCCAAACCAACGACAAAGTCATACAGTTTTATTTTATTTTCTTTAACAAAATTTTTCGTTTTTTTTTTCATTTATCTGCAAAATGTTTTAAGTGGGTAGTTTTAAATTGATTGTGTACGCAATATGTAGTTTACACTTAGAAAAATTTAGTGCTAATAATCAATATATTGCAATTACATAATTGGGTTAGAATTTCTATGATAATTGCGATGTTAAAGAACGATAACAACTGAAATGACAGGTAACCAAAGGCTAACTAACTAGCTATTGGAACTGCTAGACTACTGTTTAATAGTTCCATTAATTTAAAGCTTTATGAGCATCGATTTGCTTAAGCAGGTTTTTCCGTTTATATGCCAGTTAGAATGGCTTGGTGTCTAAAAGGAGAAATACAAATGCAGTTTGTTTTATTAGAAAATACTGTTTGTTTTATAAGAAACTACAGTAGTAGTATAAAACAGTTGCAATTGTCAAATTTGATTTGAATATATATATATGTATATCAAATTGAATGTATGTATGTATGCCTGTATGTAACGTATGGACTCCAAAACATCTGAGCCGATTTTGATGAAATTTTCACAGCATGTTACTGTGACTCTGGAAGGAATAATAGGCTATATGAAGTTTTGATTGTACAAACGGGGGTGGTACCGCCCATATAACCCAAAAATTTAAATCGCCATATTTTGGGAATTTTTTGACCTACGTCAATGATATGTGGTACATATGGTACCAGGAGAAAAGTGGGTGGGACCACGCCCCTTTTTAGGAAAATTAAAAATCGTAATATAGTCTTAACTACTGGACCGATCGTCATTAAATTTTCACAATATGATATTCTTAAGAAATAATAAATTCTTGACTACGTAAGTGGAGAAAGGGGCATGACCACGCCCACTAAACTAAAGAATTGCAAGAAATACATTAAAATTAAATAAATTAATGTTTGTAAATATATAAATACGTTTTATTTTATTTTATAACAAGGGAGGGGAGGGGGTAGCGAAGTACACCGGGTTTAGCTAGTATGTTATAATTTCAAATGTTAATATAACAAGAATTTCTTTAATGTTTAATTTTAAACTGTTTAGAATGTAAACTGGATATTATTGTTTTGCATTCTTAAAAATAGAAGTCTGCTCTACAAACAGACAAACAGTAACGAATTATGATTGAACCACGAAAGCAACACATCACTGGCAACTGGTTAACAAATACACAATTTGTCAAATAATTTACAACTTTGTTTTCAAGATTTTATTGAAACCTATATTTAACCATACCTGTCAAACAGTATCTAAATGGTGCCAATTAACCCCTCTACAATGGCATCGCCTTACAAAGTCTGGGCATGTCTAAGATTATGAAGCTAATTGGCTGTAAAATTATCAAGAATTGTGATGTTATCCTTTGACAATAAATTATTACAAACATTCCCGGTCGCAAAATTTCTCGATTTGGTGGTGTATTTTGATTAAAGCCGATTTACTATTTTCTCTGTGGCCATTCGAAAGACCGATTTCACGTAAACAAACAACTGATACTCTAAATAATGAAATTCGGCGTTGCCGAACAGTGTTTTTGGAAAACGTGATTTAAAATTTTGTGAAAAAATCGAAAGTCAGCCGACGTGCTGGAGGTGAACAATTGCCCGACATTATTGTCGAATTGAATGTTGTAGTGTCGTAGGAGTTGTACGTCGTCTAAATTTACAATAGTTGTACAAATGTTGTTGGTAATTTTTTAAATAAATATTTATATAAACACTTTTACATCTGTTTTTTGAATGTTGTATGAAAGTTTAAATGCTGCCAAAAGTTAAAATATCTATCTTAACATAAAAATTACTCATTTTAGTTTAAAAAAAAATAACCAAACGGTAACACTCAAATCATAAACTGATTGATAAATTTGAAACAAAACATTTTTATAATGGATATTGTTGAAAAGCTACGGTATGTTTTAATTTTGGCAAATATTCATATTTTATGTTTTGTATACATATTTGTTTTTATAATACGACTTTGCTCAAAATTGTATTTACAATCAGACAGTTGTATCATACAATATACAACATCACTTGTGAATTGATTATACATATGTATATTGAATTATTAATTCCCATACTTCTACTTTACATTAGTATCAATGAAACTAAATTTGTCAAAAAGTGTGTTTTTAAGACAATTTTCGCAAATTATCACACACTGTAAGAAATAAATTATAAAATAATAATAAAATTATAAATTATACATTTGTATAAGTTATCAATATAAGTTTTAATTTGAACTATAAATGCGATTTTATAATGTTACTTGAAGTTTTGTAAATTCTTTGATTAACAAGGTTTAAACATATTGTAGGCAAGTAGTGAAAAATTAACTGTTGGAAATTTTGTCAGTGCATTTACAAATATTTTCCCCAAAACAAGTACCTCTATATGTACTAGCTATTAACTAAAACAATCTACCAAAAGTACCATGTCTTTATATTTCTCAAATTTCCGTAATCTCTTTGTCTTCTGTACAAAAACGAATGAAACCTAAAGCCAGCAAAGATGAACAATTTGGAGGAGTTATTCATTTTAAGGTATGAAAAGAGTTTTCGTAAATTTTACATTCCGCGTTGTCCAACCAACATTGGAATGAAATTATCTTTAGAAAGTTTTTTTTTTTAATAATTAACAAACACAAACTGCGAAGCTTTTGGCTTATCTGCAGAAAACATCCAGAGTCTTTGGCGGGAATCGAACCAGCAACCCTTTGACTGACAGACCGACACTCTATCGTCTAGTCTATCGGGTCATAATAAATATTTCGACATCTATTTCTATTTCTATTGAAGAGTTTTATTAAAAAAAAAACCACTAAATGAATCAGTATTTATTTGAAGTAAAATTCTAATACATAAATGTATATTTTTCTCTATTTGGATTTTATATGTGCCTTTAGCGGTTTAACAACTATTATAATAGTAAATTGTCTCTTTTTTTACATTTTCTACTTATAATGTTATAAAACTTATGTATTGATATTTTTTTTTTTTTTTTGGGCGTAGGGGTGCAGTAAGGAAGGAAGTATAGAGTAGTAGTGAATTTAAAGTTTTTACGAAATAGATATGTATGTATGTATGTGTGAACAGCTGAAGTAAATCCAAGTTGTCGCCTACTTAACCCAAAAATAAAAGTAAAAGAAACAGAAACAGAAATATTGAGTGGTTTTCGTATGCAGTTTTTTCTTGTTGTTTAGTATTATTTTTTTTTTAGTATATTTAGTATTTTTTCTTTAATAAGAAAATGTTTACATACAAACGATCGATTAAATGATTTATTAAGAGGATTACAAGTATGTAAAGTAAACGACATTAAATAATTGCTATTTCTTAATGTTTGTGTGGCGATGTGTGAGCAAATATACGATAGAATGGGCGACACTAGAGATCAATGACTTTAACAAGACACAGACAGACGGACTGACGGCCAGATAGACACACTCTTGCTTAAGTACGCCATGCTGTTTTAATAAGGAAATTCAAACGTTGCAATATATTCTAAAGTTTCTTGATACTTAAAATTGCTTAATCAGTTAATAGTTGTTATTTGGCGTCAAATAACTTTGCTTGCGAAATAAAGTCGGCGTTGCATGAGTTGATGCTATTTTTAACAAAAACTTTTAAAGGCGCTAACTTTTATTGCAACATTTTTTTTTGTAAAGAATGACTAATAATTTTTAAAGTATAATTTTTCGATAATACAGAGATTGTAATCACAATTATGTTATCCCAGAAAGAATGCGTTAAAAAACTATTAATATTATTCTATATATTCAAATCATGTTATCAAGATTTCTTTATTAATGCATTTTCTAAATTAATAGCAATTTATTGTTTAAACACTTTTTGAAACCAAAAAAGTTGTACAGATATACTACAAGTACGAATTTAAAACAAAACATGTTGCATAATTCATAAGTAACTTTATACTATGTTTCCACGACGACTTGAATCACCTGCTTCGCTTTCTGAATCATGTTTATGAATCATGCTAATAAACTTGATTCGATTTGACAGTTGTTTTTAATAAACAAACAGAATAAAAAAAAACAGAATTTACAATTTGTGGAAAATAATTATTTGAATGGACAAAAAAAGTGAGTGGAAATTAGTTAGCTTATTTCAAAAAAAAAAAAAAAAAAAAAAAAAAAAAAAAAAAAAAAAAAAAAATAAAACATACATTCGTGCGTATTTACTTTCTTTACTTCCACCAACAAGAAAATAATTTGCTGTGTTTACAATTTTTTTTTTTTTTTTTTTTTTTTTTTTTTTTTTTTTTTTTTTTTGCATTTAATTATTTATTGAATCTTTAAAATGAAATGACAATAAGTATTCAAATCTTAATACTAAAAAGAAAATAATAAGCCCAGCCAGTGCTAGACAAAAATTTTTATGATACTAAAAAAATTTCACATCAACTGATCCAGTCATCTATTTTGCGCTTGAGTTAAAGCAAGGGTATCCCTCCTTCTCAACCGATTGTGGCCACTAAAGTTAAGGATGTCTCGTGCAAGGGGGTTTGGATGGTGTTCAAGTTTGCTGACATACTTTGACGCATATTTTGTAAATTCGACTTTTACTAATGGCACGCCTAGATCTTTGTGGATTCGAGAATTTTTAACATACCATGGTGCTGCAGTAATTATACGTAGAATTTTATTTTGACCCCTTTGAATTTTTTCAATGTTGGATGCTGAGGCAGTACCCCATAATTGAATTCCATAGCACCAGATTGGCTTTAGTATTGCATTGTACAACAAAAGTTTGCAATCCAATTTCAATGTAGAGTTTCTGCCGATTAGCCAATTAAGTTGCACTGCTTTTAATCTCATTTGTGTAAGTTTCGCTTCAATATGAGACTTCCAAGTTAAACGGCGGTCGAGGTGAATGCCGAGGTATTTGACTTCATTGTGTTGCGGGATAATTTGATTATTTATTCTGATGAACGAGCAGGTATCTTTTCGCAATGTGAAAGTTATATGAATACATTTCTGTTCGTTAACCCTGATTTTCCAAAGCTCTAGCCAATTCTCTAGTTTATAAACATAATTCTGCAAATTCTGTGATGCAACTTGGTGGTCCTGATGGACGCTGATAAAGGCTGTATCGTCTGCAAAAGTTGACGTATGGATTTTAGGGTCTGACGGCATGTCGGAGGCATATATCAAATATAAAGTAGGACCCAGTATGCTACCCTGTGGCACACCTGATTCAATTGGCTGAGCGGTACTTAAAAAATCACCTTCTTTGATTTTAAATTTGCGACCGTATAAATAACTTTCCATGAGTTTATGGGTGTTAGCAGGCAGAGTTAATTTGATTTTGTGCATTAAACCGTCATGCCAAACTTTGTCGAACGCTTGCGACACATCAATGAAAAGGGCGGAGCAGTATTTTTTGTCTTCAAACGACCCTCTTATCACATTTACCAATCTGTGTGTTTGCTCGATGGTGCTGTGTTTAGCTCTGAAGCCGAATTGATGATTAGGAATACATTCAGTGTCATTCAGAATTGGAGTCAATTTAGTCATTAACAATTTTTCAAACAGTTTTGAAATTGTCGGCAGTAGACTAATTGGCCTATATGACTCCACTTTGGTATGGTCCTTCCCTGGCTTAGGAATCATAGTGATCATAGACACCTTCCAATCTGCAGGATAGTATTCTAGGCGTAAAATAGCGTTGAAGATAAAGAGGATAATTCTTCTTGCTACACGAGGTAACTCCACAAGCATTTTATTGCTGATTTTATCCATACCTGGAGCCTTTCTAAGGTTCAGAGTACCAATAGCGTTTTGGACATCACGAAAGTTTAGTCTTAGAGGTACAGGAGGCCTTATAACAAGTGGTGGCAAATCAGATTCGTTATTATTTGAGTTGTTTATAGTAAACACATTTCTCAAATGGTTAACAAATAAAGTCCCCTTCTCGGAATCATTTCTAGCCCAGTCACCAGTCGGATTTCGCAAAGGAGGTTTTCCTCTTACTGGTCTTTTTAAACCTCTTGCCGCCCTCCATAACGAGTAGTCAGATTGTGGGGTACTATCAAGACCTTCCAAGTAAGATCTAAGTGAGGCCGTTCTTTGGGTTTCTAAGAAATGTCTTAGTATATCTCTGCATTCCCGTAGCCTAGCTTTCAGTTCAGGAGACCTGTGAATTTGCCACTCTCTTCTCATTCTTCTTTTTTCTGATAGGAGATGTTCGAGTTCAGAGAAATAAGTTCTGTTTGTCCTATTTCTACATTCAACGTGATAAGTGGAAGCGTGATGCACAGCTCGTCGAAGGTCCTCGGTAAAGTTGCCAATCGACTCATCAATATCGTCGGTAGTTCTCAACACAACATTTTCCGTGCAATGAGAACTTAAATACTTTTTGTATTTTATCCAACTTACTCGGGTCTTAGTCATGTTCATAAATGGAGAACCACACACTTGAGGGAAATGCATTGAAATGATAGTAGGAGAGTGATCTGAGGACAAGTCCAGTGAAGGATCCACTTGCATCCATTCTACAGGGATATTTTTCATTACCCCAAAGTCAATAACATCGGGAATCTTCCGTCGGTCCGTCGGCCAATAGGTGGGATGTCCACTTGAGAGTACATCTAAGCCCATTTTAGCAATGGTGTTGAAGAGTACGCGACCCTTTGGGGTTACCAGACGTGAACCCCAAAATGTGTGTTTGGCGTTAAAGTCACCAGCAACTAAAAATCTAGCTCCAAGGGATTTAAAGAAGTTATGGTATTGGTGTTCTTTTATTGAAAATCGAGGCGGAGAATAAATCGATGATAAAACAAATTTGTATTGACAGAATTCAATGCAAATGTTTGTTGCTTGGAGGTAATCCTCACTTATGTTATTCATTAGATAATGCTTTATTCTGTTCTTTATAAGAATTGCCGAACCTCCACAAGCTCTTCCGCGGGGGTCTTTAGTATCGTAGAACTCGTAGCCATTAATTTTGAAGTACCCTGTCGACGTCAAGTGAGTTTCAGCAATCATCATAACATCAATCTGCTTATCCATCAGGAAGTATTCCAGTTCATTTTTATGTTGGCGGAGGCCGTTCGCGTTCCAGAAACAAATTTTTAAATAAATCATTTCTTTAAAATGGCTTGCAAGATAGTGGATTGCATTTTCAGCATTTCCTGCATCATGGATGTCATGGTGGTCGTGAAAGTGTTCATAGTTTGGACAAGTGTCTGCAATGTTGTCTCTAGATTGTTGATATGCGGCTCAGAATATTGGGGTTTAGGTTCCTGCTCCAGACCTGGCATATTACATTTAACGACGTTTGCGTAAGAAACTTGTCTAGAACTTGGCGCGTTTACATGACTAGTGGACCGTAATACTTGAGGGAAATTGTCACTCGATGCTAAATTTGGCTGTTGAGGGCGATTAGGCAATACTGACGTCTTGTTGGTTCTTATGCCTTTCAAATGAGTGTAAATTGGACAACCTCTATAATTTGCGGTATGATTACCTCCGCAGTTACTGCATTTTTTGATTTTTGAGTCAGTTCTCGACTTATCGCATTGAGCAGTTGCATGTAGCTCCCCACACGCAACACAAACTGTCGGCAATTTACAATACGCCTTCGTGTGACCAAATTCTTGACAGTTGAGACACTGGACGGGTCCCTGACGCTTATGTGGTTCTTCCACGGTGATTCTACGATGCAGAAGGTACATCAGATTGTAGATGGGATGGGACTCATTTTTCTTTAAGACAACATCTCCAGGTTCCAATTCTACCCTGAACATGGGCTGAGGGATCTTTTCACGGTTTCTAATATTCACTACGCTCTTGATTTTGAACCCTTTGTCCATTAAACCGGTTTTTATCTCCGCGGGATCAACACATGGGTCTATACCCTTTAGAACGACTTGGAGTCCTTTTGCGCTTTTGAGCTGGTAGGTATAGAAATCCCTAGTCTCCCTTTCCAGCTGGTTGGACAATTTTCGAAAATCATCTTCCCTATTCACTTGAATCTTTGTCTCGCAGATATTTCCATGTTTCATTGAGGTTACGCTAAACATGTTTTCACCTATTACAGCAACAATTCCTTGTACCAATTTACTGGAAGTCGGCTCTCTCAGATAAATTGGTGGGGGCTTAAACGTCTTCTTCGGAAGTTCTGGCTCATCCGTCTGGAGGAGAGCAAACCTATTTTGATCATTACTCACGGTCTTAGGAGCTTTTGCATTTGATGACACTTGAGCAGACTTCGGGCTCCTCTGTCGCTTGAGAACGGTTATGTACTTATCCATACCTACTTGTTTTTTGGGTTTGACTGCACTATTTGATGAAGATGATGTTTTTACATCTGTTGAAATCACAATATTGGGCGAACAGGAACGACGCCGTTCCACGGCTCTTGCAGTGAGAAAATTCTCCAAAGATTTTTTTATGGATTCTTCCTCAGAGATGCATCTAGTTTTTCTAGTCGAGCTAAGCTCTTTCTCAGAATTACATCTGAGAGGAACACTCATACAGTTTTTATGTGATGTTTAATGTTTATTTTTTTTTTTTTTTATATATTTTAACCTATTACGATTTTTTTTTACTTTTTTGTTTAATTTCAACTTTTTACACTTTTTCACCTATTACGATTTTTTCACCGAAAATTCAGCCGCACTAAAAGTAACACGTCCGAACAGTTCGATGAGATAATATTACAATAATATTAAATTTTTACAGCTAGTGCAGATAAACTTGCGATAAAAATAAGAGAAGGGTGCAATTTTTCGTGCTTCGCAAGTAGATTCAATATGAAACAAAACATTCGCTCTTAACATTTTGTATGGTGAAGCTAGTTGTTTCGCTCATGATTGGGGTGTGAAGCATGAATAGAGAGCGAAGCCTATGCCGTGGAAACATAGTAAATATAATCAAAATAATTCATTTTTAATCTAATACTTTTCCAAATTTTTCGAGTCAAAATGAAGTAAGTAAAACATTGATTTTAATATTTTATTTGCAGCCCCTTTGCCTTTATTGCAGATTCTAGACATAAAATCAACTAGTTGTTTAGTGAAATCAAGCAAAATTTTGTTCCATTTATCCTGTATTGCCGCCATTAAGTTATTATTGCAAAAAACATTGCTTTGCCAAATTTTTTTGTCTAGATATTCCCACAGATGTTCAATTTTATTAAGGTCTGGGGACTGCGGAAGATGATACCGACCACTAAAACCGCCATACAACCCCAGATCGTTGCTGAGCCGCCGCCGTGTTTTGCCATCTTGGTAACATATTTACCTAAAGGATTCTTGGTTCGCCATGTTTTTAGTTTGTTTTTGACTCAAAATATCTCAAACTTACTTTCATCGGTGAAAAATAATATTATTCCAAAAAATTTGAGACTCGTTTATATATTTGTTTGCGAAATTTGGTTTAGTTGTTCTTTGACTTGAAGGGCTTCTAACGTGGCACTCTACCATGTAGGCTATTTTGATACAAATATTTTCTAATCGTGCAGTGATGCTTTTCAACGATTTTACCTATTTCATGCAGGGATTTACCTTTTCTGTGCAAATGTATTGAGATTTCAATTAAAGTTTGTATTGTCATTGTAAATTTACAATATAATCTCTTTTATTAATAAATTACGAATCTTATAATTATTTGGAACGGCACTGCCACGTAAAAATTGGTCTATTTTCACAATAAATCAATGAAATTTGTATATGCTTTTTTTGTCATAGTTTAGTCAATTTAACTCTTACTCCTAGAATATAACTGCATATTGCGTCAAATTAATTATTATTTACAAATCTCTAAGCGCTATATTTGCAAATAAGATTGATATCAGTCGTGCATAAAAATGATTAAGGACATTTTACAAAAAAAAAAAAAAAAAAACAAAAAAAAATGGAAATCCATTATTATCTATAACAGCTTGACATCTGCAAGGCACTGACTTAAAAAGGCTTCCCAAGCCTTCTCTGTTTCGGTAATGAGTTCATTAAAATTCCTTATTTTTAGAGAGCTTACTTTATTTAGTTTTTACAATTTGGGATAAGTTCTCAATTGGGTTGAGATCAGGACTGCATGAAGTCCAGTCAAGAACAGTAACCTAATTGATAACAAAAAAAAAACATTGGTGAGCCGTATGGATCGTTATATTGTTGAAATATCAATGTTACTGGCATGTGCTTATCAGCATTGTATTGCTTGTATACTGAAACTTATCCAAATTTACCTCAATTTTGTGCTCCTCAAAGCATTATAGAACCTCCTCTATGTTTCAAAGTGGGGCGGATGTACTTTGGCCGGCAAACATATTTTTTTTTTTTGTTTGTTTTGAAAATAATACTATTTACCACTCTAAATCCCTTCAATAGAGGTACTTCTTTGCGAATTCGTGTCTCTTCTTTCTGTTACGTTCAGACAATAATGACTTCTTTTGTCAAATTCTTCCAAACAGTAAAACAGCGCATAATAGCGTAGACAGACGACACAGTTATTTTGCATTAACAGTCTTAATTCAAATTAACTCGTGAATTATCCCATCTTAATACGCATTACGTTATACATAAATGCACAAAATCAAACTGAATTTATACTGCATTTAGCTATTTCAATATGGCAACATCGTCGAAAATCAATAATATGTTATCAAATTGTTTACTATTCTAAAAGAAGAAGAAGACAATTGTAAAATTAAAATAATAAAAATAGATTTCCACAAATGCCTTTCTCTTATATTTCTCTATTTATATTTATATGTACATATTTATTTGATCATAAATTGTTGAGAAAGCTCTTGTTCTCAAATTATTATCAAACGTTTGAAATAATCTGCAACTTTTTGGCTTTGTGATCATGTCTTTGTCACATGTTTCCCAAAAATATTTTAATAAAAAAGAATGTTATAAGCGGAACAAATTTTGAAATGTGTTGCTTTACATACATACATATGTACATATTTGACAACTCATCAAAATGTCCAACCTTGTTGGCCTGCCTTGCCAAATATGTATCCAAATCAGAGCTCAGATTTACTCGATTTTACTCGCGAGTGAAAAACACTCGCGAAGAAGAGTACTCGAAGAGTACGAGTGTTACAAAAAGTTTACTCTCCACTCGTTTGTTTTAGGTGGGAGTACTCGCGAGTACTCCTTTTTAAAAATTAAGAGTGGGAGTAAAAATCTTCGAAATAGAGTGAGAGTTTACTCTTAAGAGTGAAATCGAGTGGAAAAATAGAAACTGTTTGTCTTTGCTGACTTGTGTGTGCGTGTGGTTTTTGTTACTTTTTCAGTCTTTCTCATACAGTGCGCGTGTGCGGAGCAATTAGTTTGTTTTATAATAAAAGTTGTATTATATTTTTAAAAGTTTACTTATATTTTCTATATTATAATGAACAATAAAGACATAAATAATGAAACACGAAAATATTTTCGTTATGACAGTGAATCGTAATCTTCGAGAAATCTTCTTCGCGAGCATTTTTGTACACAAAAACCACCGGTCCCTAACAATACATTCTGCTGCTTTTCTCTTCTCGACCTCCCAGTCCTCCCTCGTCAGTCACCTTTCCCTACCATAGTCTATACTTGCTACTACACACGCACACACAAATTGGCAAAAACGAACAGTTTCTATTTTCCACTGTATGAGAAAGACTGAAAGAGTACTCGGCAAGAGTATAATCTGCTCGATTTCGAGTGTATTTTACTCGCACTCGAAATCGAGCGAAGCATATGCGCTCTTATTCGAGTGGCATAGAAAAATAGAGTATACTCGATTTTTTTTTTCACTCGCAGGAGTACTCGCGCTCGAATTCGAGCGAGTTTCACTCTCTACTCGAATTCGAGCGAAGATTTCGGAGCTCTGATCCAAATACTACATACCCAAGTCATTTAAATGCTGCTATTTGCCACCTATTACACACATTTATTCAAACATTTCAATACCAAATAACAGTTAATTTACAGAAACGAATATAAATAAATATACACGACAACTTTTGCATACAAATAATGTTTTCAACAAAAGTTACAAAAAATTAATAAACGACAACGTTTGTTTTTTTTTGCGCGATTTATGTTTAATTAAGGAAACCATACAATAATGAATTACTAATAAATTATAAATAAGCTATAATTTAATTTAAATACAAATATTACTTGTACATACTCGTAATAAGTGAGCGAATGAATAAATAAATAAAAAAAAGTGTATTATTTACACAAGTTAAATGATCTTTTACAATTTACAGACCTTTTACGAGTAAATACGACATATTGAATGATAAATGAATGACAAAATTGAATGACTGAGAGATAGATAGACTGCTGTATTGTGTGGCTGACTGACTTGATTGCTGACATACTTTTTTCGAACGCATTTTTGTATTCTACGAGTATGTACTTATTTTTGTTGGTTTTGTATACAAATACGGAGCATTGTATTGAAATAAAAAGTGAAATTTAATGTTGAAATTATAAAATGAATTTAAAAAAATAAATAAAAAATACAACAAATAAAAAGAATTTACTAAACAAATTTCATTGTGTACTCGCACGGTACCTATAGACAGATGACAACAAATTGTTGAACATTAAAGCAAATGCCAATCAAACTAAACAATTGTAGATACACAAGTTAAAGGTTCAAAATATGAGTTTCAATTTAGAAAAACAAAATTAAGCCTTCCTCTTAAAATCACCGAATCACCTGTTTCTCAAACCCAATTATAAAAATTAAAACCAAATAAGATGCATGTCAAGAAAACGAAACAAAAAAATCTATAAAATTGAATACAAATTTGACATACATAGTAAGAAACAAGAATAAATAACAAATATGTTTTGCAATCATATCAATATATATTTTTAATAGTGAATGGGAGTCAGTTGCGATACCAACCAACTGTTTACCTCTCCTTGAGTCTACTTTTTCACCACTATTAAAACAACACACGATTTGTCAATATGACAACAACAATTTCTTACTGTTTATTTGACGGAAATTGATAATTTTGAGGTTTTTCTTTCAACACACACATACAACATGTTGCTGTTGTATACCCACGCTACTGGGAGGACAGTGAATGATGCACAGCAAATTAAATCGTGATTGTATCGAAATTATTGTCTTAAATTATTTACAAACAAAATTAAATTACCTAAAAAAAAAGTAAAGTGTGTGAAGATAAATTTTAATTTAATTAGCACAGACAAAAACCGCAATTTTTAGCCAAGCTCATTTTGCACTTAACAGAGCACTGGGGCCAAATTAACGCATTCGTGATCGAATGAGCTCTCGTATCGAAATATGAATTCGATAGCGAAATTATGATAAAATGTACTAAATTTCTTGCTCGATGTCGAATGCCATCATAATCTCAAATAAGAAAATTACGATAAATTTTACTCGATATCGAATGCGGTAATTTGGCCCCTGCTCTTCACTTAACAGTCATCATACTTAAATTGTGATACACAAATCTGTATATATAATGTCTGAAATAATTTCAGAATAAGAAACAAATACATATTAAGAAATAGATATGGTATGGAAAAGGACCAATGAATGGAACGATAATAGTGGAATATATGAAATAATTTTGGGATTCCAGTAAATTTGAGTTTAATGCAAAAAAAAATCTGGAGAGGATTTTTGGCCATTTTCGAAATTAGGAAAAGGGCTCAGGTATGATACTATATGGAAATGGTAGTCCTATGGTAACTTTATACAACTATAATAGTGGGATATCTGAAATAATTTTGGGATTCCAGTAAATTTGAGTTTAATGCAAAAATAAATCTGGAGATGATTTTTGGCCATTGTAGAAACTAGGAAAAGGGATCAGGTATTTATTAAAAAAAATTCGTTTATTTAGGACAAGACATAACAAATATTTAGTCTTACTTTATTTGATGCTGTTCGATCTAGCAAAACTCCTGTAAGAGTAAACAACGTCAAACAAATATGTGGTAAAACAACTAGCTACGCTTTTTGGGGTAAATATTTGTCATGTGTGACCATCCCTTAAGTAAAATAGCTGTTTGTATTGTTGGTTTATTTACTAATTAATTGAAATGTCAAAGTCTTTCACATCAGGAAAAAGATATTTACATATTATTTATCCAGTTTAAAAACCGATGTTCACAGAATTTTCCAGGGAAGCCTAAAGAAAGGCTAATATTATGTTCACTACTGCAACAACGTTTTTCTAACTTGATAATGTGATTGGAAGCAATGAAGGAATGGGATAAAATTAATATTTTATAAATTTTTACATTATCCAATTTTGACAACTGTTACCTACATCTGGCAAATAATTACTTAAAGTTCAAATCAATGTTACTTAACTTTTGTTTTCAAAAATTTTAAAATTGTTTCTTTGTTAAATCAATAATGCTTACTAGACCTAAAAGAAACGTTTAAATATCACTATACAATTATTATGAAAATCTAAAAAAAACAATAAGTTCGTTCAATTGAATTTTTCTTTCTTTCAAATATAACTTCTCTACATTCTACATTCTTTTACTATTATTGTACGATTATTTCAATTAAAGTTATTTAATTTCCAGCATGACATGCAATTTTCATTATATACAAGCTTTAATATCCAAGTACTTTTTTACTTTTTGTTAAGACTTAACAAAAAAAAAAAAAAAACTTTCCCAATTCACTGGAGAGAAGAACTTTTTCCATTTATTTATGAATTTGTTCTTTATGAAAAGCGTAAAAGGTTTAAAAATAAAATCAGCAATCCTTAAGCGAAATAAAAACAATGTTTACGCTGACATCAACTGGATTTGTTCAAGGTGAAAAATGTGTGTACTTAAAGGTACTACCCTTTTGTTACAGTGAATGACTATAAAATGGGATATTTGAATACACAAACAGGCTAAAAATGTTTTATAAACCTTTGATAAAATTAAAATTTCAGTATGAATAAGGAGGTGTAAATTTTAGTAAACGTTCTCTGATTAATATATGTACATAAAGTATTGCTCACATAAAATCCCTTTCGCACTACAACAGCTTTTTTTTAAAAAACTTTGGGACAACACTACTGTTAGAACACATAATTTTCGGAAAGTATTTGTACAATATTTGAGCAATGCGAAATCAACATAGGCAGAAAATCGTGCATTAATTCCTTGAAAATCGGACATTGTGGGGTTCAATGATTGCAAAAATCTATATAAAGAAAGGGACAAATTTTATTAAAAGATGCTAAGAATTTACAAAGAAAATACTACATTCAATAAAGCAAAATCTGGGTCTCTGAGACAATGACCGCGCAAAAAATACAATACCAGTGTAAGTTCCGCAAGAAAAATCTATCGTCTCAATCGTGTGGAAAACCACAATAATATTGCTAATAAACAGCTGCTTATTCTTTATAAGATAAAGTTTTAACAAAATACAACAACTTAACATAACATACTGTGAGCGTCAAAATAAAGTCAACACCACACACATATTATTTAAAAAAAAGCCTAATTTTATTAATATAAATAATATTATGTAAGTTTCTAATTACATTGCATTTTTAAATATGTTGTTATTTAAATTTAAGTAAGGAAGTGCCAAGTAAGAAACCCTTTTTTTCGGAATTTGTCAATTTTTTCAAAATAAATCCTGGGAAAATTAGTATTTGTGTAAAAGATCCAGTGTAAATATAATTGTTTTTATTTGCTTTTTTGGCATTCACAAATACAAAATATCTTCACTTAATGTAAATCAATGCTTTTTTAGCATTTTTAATAAGAGTAAATAAACATATTCCATATTAAATCACAAATTGATAAGGTCAGAAACGTTATAAAATTATTTACAAAGTCATCAACAAAAGTTAAAATTTTACAAAAGCATGTTGAAGAAATGAAGGTGAAAGAATAAAAATTAATTTCGGATTACCAAACTGAATGTACTATTCGTTTTACTTAAACAAATATAGCTAGGATGATTCAAGTAGAGATACTTTTTTCAATAGCATTTTTTTAACATCGTTCCATGATAACCGACTATTTGATGCTTGAAATTGCAGCTCGTGATTACGACGATATTTGGTTTCAGCAAGACGGCGTCACTTCCCACACATCGCATCAATCAATGGATTTATTGAGAGAACACTTCGGTGAGCACATAATTTCACGTTTTGGGCCGGTCGATTGGCCACCAAGATCACATCGTTAGACTTTTTCTGTGGGGATATGTAAAGTCGCTTCGTTTTAGGCCTTGGAGGAAAATGTCACGCGTGTCATTCGCCAGTTACCAGTCGAAATGCTCGAACGAGTCATCGAAAATTGGACTCAACGGATAGACCATCTGCGACGTAGCAACGGCCAACATTTGACAGACATAATCTTCAAAAAATATATGCCAAAGAATGTTCTTTTAAATGATAATAAACATTCCCCATTAAATTTGAATTTTCTGTATTCCTTTTTTAAGTAGAGGACCATGAAATGAATCACGCTTTAGTTGTCATTTTAAATCTGGTTAAAGTAACAGTGAAGGCATTTGCCGCAGTGATAGGATTTCCGCCGATGTTGCACTTTTATTTAAGCTCAAAGAGATATCAGAAAGTGATTACATATTATTAAGATGACTTGGTGAAATCTTTCCTTAAAAATAAACAAGAATAAACATATTATTTATCCAGTTTAAAAACCGATGTTCACAGAATTTTCCAGGGAAGCCTAAAGAAAGGCTAATATTATGTTCACTACTGCAACAACGTTTTTCTAACTTGATAATGTGATTGGAAGCAATGAAGGAATGGGATAAAATTAATATTTTATAAATTTTTACATTATCCAATTTTGACAACTGTTACCTACATCTGGCAAATAATTACTTAAAGTTCAAATCAATGTTACTTAACTTTTGTTTTCAAAAATTTTAAAATTGTTTCTTTGTTAAATCAATAATGCTTACTAGACCTAAAAGAAACGTTTAAATATCACTATACAATTATTATGAAAATCTAAAAAAAACAATAAGTTCGTTCAATTGAATTTTTCTTTCTTTCAAATATAACTTCTCTACATTCTACATTCTTTTACTATTATTGTACGATTATTTCAATTAAAGTTATTTAATTTCCAGCATGACATGCAATTTTCATTATATACAAGCTTTAATATCCAAGTACTTTTTTACTTTTTGTTAAGACTTAACAAAAAAAAAAAAAAACTTTCCCAATTCACTGGAGAGAAGAACTTTTTCCATTTATTTATGAATTTGTTCTTTATGAAAAGCGTAAAAGGTTTAAAAATAAAATCAGCAATCCTTAAGCGAAATAAAAACAATGTTTACGCTGACATCAACTGGATTTGTTCAAGGTGAAAAATGTGTGTACTTAAAGGTACTACCCTTTTGTTACAGTGAATGACTATAAAATGGGATATTTGAATACACAAACAGGCTAAAAATGTTTTATAAACCTTTGATAAAATTAAAATTTCAGTATGAATAAGGAGGTGTAAATTTTAGTAAACGTTCTCTGATTAATATATGTACATAAAGTATTGCTCACATAAAATCCCTTTCGCACTACAACAGCTTTTTTTTAAAAAACTTTGGGACAACACTACTGTTAGAACACATAATTTTCGGAAAGTATTTGTACAATATTTGAGCAATGCGAAATCAACATAGGCAGAAAATCGTGCATTAATTCCTTGAAAATCGGACATTGTGGGGTTCAATGATTGCAAAAATCTATATAAAGAAAGGGACAAATTTTATTAAAAGATGCTAAGAATTTACAAAGAAAATACTACATTCAATAAAGCAAAATCTGGGTCTCTGAGACAATGACCGCGCAAAAAATACAATACCAGTGTAAGTTCCGCAAGAAAAATCTATCGTCTCAATCGTGTGGAAAACCACAATAATATTGCTAATAAACAGCTGCTTATTCTTTATAAGATAAAGTTTTAACAAAATACAACAACTTAACATAACATACTGTGAGCGTCAAAATAAAGTCAACACCACACACATATTATTTAAAAAAAAGCCTAATTTTATTAATATAAATAATATTATGTAAGTTTCTAATTACATTGCATTTTTAAATATGTTGTTATTTAAATTTAAGTAAGGAAGTGCCAAGTAAGAAACCCTTTTTTTCGGAATTTGTCAATTTTTTCAAAATAAATCCTGGGAAAATTAGTATTTGTGTAAAAGATCCAGTGTAAATATAATTGTTTTTATTTGCTTTTTTGGCATTCACAAATACAAAATATCTTCACTTAATGTAAATCAATGCTTTTTTAGCATTTTTAATAAGAGTAAATAAACATATTCCATATTAAATCACAAATTGATAAGGTCAGAAACGTTATAAAATTATTTACAAAGTCATCAACAAAAGTTAAAATTTTACAAAAGCATGTTGAAGAAATGAAGGTGAAAGAATAAAAATTAATTTCGGATTACCAAACTGAATGTACTATTCGTTTTACTTAAACAAATATAGCTAGGATGATTCAAGTAGAGATACTTTTTTCAATAGCATTTTTTTAACATCGTTCCATGATAACCGACTATTTGATGCTTGAAATTGCAGCTCGTGATTACGACGATATTTGGTTTCAGCAAGACGGCGTCACTTCCCACACATCGCATCAATCAATGGATTTATTGAGAGAACACTTCGGTGAGCACATAATTTCACGTTTTGGGCCGGTCGATTGGCCACCAAGATCACATCGTTAGACTTTTTCTGTGGGGATATGTAAAGTCGCTTCGTTTTAGGCCTTGGAGGAAAATGTCACGCGTGTCATTCGCCAGTTACCAGTCGAAATGCTCGAACGAGTCATCGAAAATTGGACTCAACGGATAGACCATCTGCGACGTAGCAACGGCCAACATTTGACAGACATAATCTTCAAAAAATATATGCCAAAGAATGTTCTTTTAAATGATAATAAACATTCCCCATTAAATTTGAATTTTCTGTATTCCTTTTTTAAGTAGAGGACCATGAAATGAATCACGCTTTAGTTGTCATTTTAAATCTGGTTAAAGTAACAGTGAAGGCATTTGCCGCAGTGATAGGATTTCCGCCGATGTTGCACTTTTATTTAAGCTCAAAGAGATATCAGAAAGTGATTACATATTATTAAGATGACTTGGTGAAATCTTTCCTTAAAAATAAACAAGAAAGAAGGATAATTTTCAAATGTTTTGAAAAAAAATACCAAAATTAGAGAGTGAATTTGATAATGAGATAGAAATGTTTGTTATTAAAAATGAATTAAAAAGGTTTATTGCGAAACGAATGAAATAATGAATGTATTTAAAATATGTGAAAGTAATGATATGGAAATTAAAGGCGAAGTAAGATATAATTGTTATCAATCTAATATTTCAATGCAATGTTACAAGGCTTTAAAATGATTAATGGTTTATAAAATTTTGTTTGTAAAATACAAAACTAGCTTTATAAATTTTAGTAAATTTAAAAATAATAGCTCTAAAGACACACAATGTTTGTTTGCAAACATATTTATGGTTAATATAAGTTCCTTTTTTTAAATAAATAAATTTTATTATTAATAAACCAATTTGTTTTAATGAGAAAACCGGGATTTAAAAATTCAGTCAAGTTTGGCATTCATAATGTCAACGTAAACACCGATTTTTACAACAGGAAATAATTAATATTAAATCATTGACGCGACCGGAGTTTATGTGAAATTAACTCAAATACTTAATGGCAAGTCGGGCATGTTGTCGTATAAGATTTTAATGAGATATGCATTTCTAATTTTAAAATATTAGTAGGTATTTCACTTATTACCACTTATTAATTGATACTGCATAATTCCATGTTAATTTAAATTATCAAATTTTGGTTGCTAAACAATTTCACATTTGTCATAATTATTTATAATAAAAATATCCCATTAATTTTATTGAATTTTAAAACAGTTAATAAAGTAATTGCCTACATTTGTAATTTTAAATAATACGTACAATTTTTTCTCACGAGTTGTAGAATAAAAATCAACAACAACAATTTGGTGGGTCTGTGTCTTGGCAGTAATGTGCCTGTCATCCTCAAATGCAAACAACTCAAAGTTGAGCAACAAATATTCGTAATAATGAAATGCATTGCAGTAAAAATTTGTATGTACGCCATCGCCATTAACATTTAGTTTTTTTTTTTTTTGTAAATTAACAACAATTAAATAAACTTTAACAATTTTTACAATAAACAAACAATAATAAAAAAAAACACACAAACAAATTAATATACTGCAGAAGTCAGTAGGTAAATTGTAGAGTCTGCTGTAGCTGTAATAAATGGTTTGCATGTTCATTATAAACAATAATAATAACAAAAAATCTACAAAACTAACAGTATATAATGGTTTTAAAGTTGCAATACTTTAAAAAGTTTATAACAACAGTTTGTTGCTGTTGTTTGTATTTAATGAACCTCCAAAAAAAGTGAAAAATAAAAACACAAAACAATAATAAACCAAAAATCTTTAACACCATCAAACCAGGAAAATGTGCAACAAAATGAAGTCAAACAAACCAACGAGCCGATCCAATCACCTTGTAAATCCATTCGGTTATAAAACAAATAAAAAACAACGTTATGAAATTTTATTTGTGTACATTACAATTTTACAAAATGTCAGTCCAAACATTTGTCCAAATGTTTGTTACACATGTTTTTTGCTGTTTGTAGCTCCCTCTCATAAGTTTTATTGTTTATATGGCAGAGGTGACAAACGGACAAAATCAAACCTAAAAGTATTTTGGCATACTCAATTACAATTTTCAAATTGCATAGATAAATTGCAATGTATTTATAATAGAGGTCTCTATAAAGAAAGTCTTGACAGAAATAAAATAAATATTGCAGCAAGTACAAATTATCAATTTATTTGGAACAATTTTTCATTCATGATTTTTCTCTCGTTTGTTCCATTATATGTGCATATGTATGTATATATGACAATGCGTCTTGATTAATATTTACCGAACTACATACATACATACTTATTAATATTAGCCCCATATATTTCTCTCACTCTCCTAAACTGACAATTACTATCAGCATTTCTTTTAACAACTTACAGCTGATTTTCTTTACTTTTATTTTGTTATGTTTTGTTATATTTTATTTTCTTTTTTTTCGTTTTGCTTATTGTTGCAACTATTTATTTAATGATTATTGTTTGTAATAAAGTCCACTTAAATTATTGTGCAATATTACAGTGGTTTCCCGATATAACGTATACTCAATTTAGCGAATTCGCGATTTAACGAACAGTCATATTCTTTCCCTTGAGTACCTTATAAATATTACGAACAAATGAAAATGTCATGTACTCGGTTTAACGAATTTTTGCAAAAAAGTTAAAATAAATAAATGAAATCATTGCAATTACATTTGTACAATGTTATAGAAAACACTTTACGAAAAAAAATGGATTAGGAGAAAAATTTATTTGTATGTAAAGAAATTTTTCGCTCACCAAAATCAAAATTTATACGTTACAAAGTCATATTTTAGTTTTGTTTGAAGTAATTATTTAATTGAATGTGATATGAACTAATTATTATTTTTTTTTTGTTTTTGTTATGAATTAAAATAAATAAACGTGATTTTTTATTTAATAAAACATATTTTAAAAACTGCCGGATTTAACGAATTTTTCGATATAACGAATGGGTCTGAATATATATAATTAGTTAAACCGGGAAAACACTGTATTAAGAAATTTGTTTACAAAATAACACCAACAATACTCAAATAGAGCTGTACAGATTTAAGTCTCTATTTGCTTAGATTAATTACAAGATGTGTCATGTAGTCATGACAAAACAAAAATAACAATCATTCATTTTACCGTTAAGAAATTGTTAAGTCCAACCAAAATGGTTAAACATAAGAAAGTTTGTATTAAATAATTTCGCTTAAACAAATTTATTCAAAAAAGCAAGAAAAACGTGTATGCCTTTATAAGGTTGACAAAATTCTGAGAAGGTAACACCCACCGGATTATAAAAAAGATGTCATATTTTTATCAATTAGCAGTATTGACGATTTAGCTGATCTTGTTTTTAGAAACATTAGTAGTTTTTAACTACCGGTAATAGTAAAGATAAACTAATGATTTACAATAAACAATAGAATCGTTTTAGTATTTATTACAAGTTGGTGAAAAATGTATCACCATTTAACAAATGGTGACAGCTGTCAGTTTTATTTTGATAAATAATATTCAAGACTATTATTTATGGAATAACACGTTACAAAACTAGTAGGTTTAAAAGTAATCCCCACCAAGGGGAATAATAGCATTTGCTAATATTCTGTAATATACTCCAACACAAAACAAGTAGCTTTTGACTTTCTACAGTTTTTGATGAAAAAATTCTAAAATTTCCTTAGTGGACTTTATATGGGAATATGCTCAAATATGGACCTACTGAAACGCAACTTTGCAACTTTCCTTTACATGAAACTTATTTTTACCATAATTCAAAAGACATTCGCTTGGGACTATGCAAAATCATGGACTGATTCTTAATATTTTTAACAGGACAAGACAGAACTTTGTGCAAAATTTCATATGAAAAGTTTTCGGAAAGCTTTTGAAAAGTTTTAATAACTTTTAAAGTTTTCTATCGATTTAAATGTAAGATGAAGTTGTTTTAACAATTATAATTGTATTAAAAAAATAATTCATGTAATGCCCCACACGGTTTAGTAATAAAATCTGAACAACATGCATTTTTAATGCGTTTTAATGATTTAGAATATATGGCGTTTCAGGCTATATTCCGCTGTAAACTTCCTATTTTAACGTCTTTTTTATGTCATAGATTTATGCAAACATGTCAAATCAGAACATATCACATCCACAAAGTTCATTCCTTTTTGTTAAAAGAAGATTTAAAGTTAATTGACTTCGCAATTTCTTTTTGATAATCGTAAATAATATTTAGTCATTAGGTCTGTAATTCAGCAGGGGTGTTACTCCGTATTTCGATTCGAAAGCAAAAGCTTTCGAAATACAATGTAAAAAGTATACAAATTCGAATGATTTTCTTTTCGAATCGAAATACGGAGTAACCCCCCAGGTTTCCAATTATATGTTTTAAATGCTCAAAAATGCTCACTTACATACATATTTCAGCAGGCAAGTCGAGAATTTTAAATTGTTTGCTATATGTAACATGACCAGACGGTTTTTATCAAAACGCGGAATATTATGGAAGAGAAAGCGCGATTTGGAAATAATATGAAAAAGCGGGTGTTTTAAATTAATCGTTTTATTTATAATTAACTTTTAAACGTTTTTATATTATTGTCATCAAGTCATTAATTCTAGAACTAGCTAAATCAGATTTACTGCAAAGTATTTCATGGCAGTCTTTTAACAAAAATGTGCCACAAAAACTTAAACAATATATACCAAGGAATCGGAGATGTAGTGTACAAGTGATTTAAAAGCAATTGTGTACTACATCTATAAATTAGTAAAGTTCAAACGAATATATACTTGGTTTCAGATTAAACCAAAAATTGGACTTCGACTGGTATTCTTTTAAAAATTAAAGGTTTAATCAAACCAATACATAATCGTCCCAAATGCGTCCCAAATGTTGCGAATAGTACGCTCAGTAGGCAGATTATGTTGACCATAAGTTGAGCAAAGTGCACGAAACACATTCGTAATAAAGTCTTTCCATTATGAAATGCCAAACAAACAAAAAATAACATGGCAGCATGACACGACTCACGCGTGATCTGTCAAAAAAAGGCTATTAAAAAAAGTATCTCTACTTGAATCACCCTACACAACCATTTTATTTGAAGTTCTTTACGCACAATTTTTGTGGGATTGGGCATAATTACCACATGATCTCTTATTAATTTTTTAAAACTTTTGAACACAGCTGGGCTTAAACGAAACCCCGATTTTGGACTAATATTTGACAATTAAACAGCCCTGTGTTCCAATGTTCAGCCAATATTAAATCAATGCAAGAAGAACTAATGCAAATGAATGTTTTAATTTCAAAATTAACTTACTGGCAAAACAAGAAATTATCGTTTTTCCATTTTAACAAAATAATATTTACCATAAACATGTCCAGTCTCAAAATTCACACATACCTGCAAATAAACAAAAGAAAAATATAAATTTATTAGGAAAGGAATTTGAAAATAGATTTACATTAATTGCCTAAAAATAAAGAAAACATTTAACATCATACTGATAAATAATTTAAATAAATATTTATTTTCGAAAACTACTCGGATTAATATAAATGACTACTTATAATAAATAAATTAAAAAATATGAGTAGAAAAGCAAATAATATTTAAAGGAGTGCGTGTCCTATGAACATTAAATCAATGATGCTCACAGTAAATATGAATGGATTCACTTGAATTATACTTGAAACTAGATTTAAAAAAAAACGAAAAATACTTAAACAACATTTATCACAATTTAATGAATTTAATTCAAAAGAAAACTCACGATAGAGTGATTTACCATCAACACCTAAAAAAATAATCATTTAATAAATGATGGTAATGAATGACCACTGAATGGCCATAAACTGTTTTAAACACAAGGAGATATAAATTAAATGAATTATTAGCAAGTAACATTTTCTTTTTTTGTTTCTTTTTTTATTAGCTCACAAAAAAAACGGAAGATATCACAAGTGAAGAAAAGTATTTTTAAAATGAAAATTAAATTATGACCAGAAGCAACAAAAAGTCGGAAAAGTTTTTGCCATTCAGTCATTTCTCTATTCATTCATGCTTATAAATACCTACTTGTATAAAAATATTTGAATTTAACAAGGAGTGCCTGGTTTTAGCCATGAAATAATCAGACCAAAAAATATAATAGTTTTAATAAAATGTGTAACATTTGTTTTTTGTTGTCTCCTTTGTTTTAATGTCGTGTTACACAAACCTTGAGGCAAATTATTTCAACACCTTTATTTTGTATTGGTACACGACAAAACGGCTGTAATATTTCATTTTCTTTCTTTTCAAAAACATTGCATTGCAATTGAAAGTTTAAGTAGATTAATTAAAACTCTATTTCATACATACGTTGTTATAAAATGTCCTTGCTATGAGGACTTATTACTTGTGTTCGATGTATTGGATGTAGAACTTAAAAATGCGGGATTTATAACGAATGACTTAACGTGGTTCTTGTAATAGTGTAAACAACAAAGTTTTTTTGCTTCGAAAATTCCACCTGTTTCAATGTGCGAAAGAGATATTTTGGTGATTTTGATACGGAAGACAAAGATCGCCAAGGTCAACCATTTCTCCAATTTGATTGTTGCTCAAGCCGCAATTTCAAAACGTTTGCGAGAAGCAGGATTAATCTAAAAGCAGGGAAATTGGATACCATGTGAATTTCAGCCGAGAAAATCCAAATTGATTTTGCATGTCCCAAATGCTGCTATAAAATGTTTGCACCTAATCATTACTTGCGATTAAAAATTGATCCAGCGTAAGAGATCGTATGTGAAGGCCGTCCAACTAGCCGAATCTACACCAATGCCAAATATACATATATGGCGCTAAAGTAATGCTCTGTATTTGGTGGCACAAAGAGAATCCTATCTATTATGAGCTGAAATCTGATCAGGCTTGTATCGGATGCAACTGATTCATTTAGGGCGAACATTGGCCATTAAACGCTTACAATATGCGGGCAAACGTGATAGCTTAATATATTTCATCGTGACAGCGCTTGGCCACATGTTAAAAACTATTTAGAAAGAAGCGGTTGGACGTTTGGAGGAGATAACGTTCAGACTCACGCCAAAACAACCGCAGTATTGCAGTCTTATAACTAAATGTCAGTCGGTTATAAAAAGAAGTCATTGGGTCAGATCTGAAATATATATAATATGATCCATATGTTCAATATTGTGAGCAAGTACAAATAACGAATTTAACTCGTTATTAAACAACTATACCCTCCACTTCAGATTAGTTTCAAACAGCTTCGCAATCTCAGGGTTCTTTTCTGAAGCTATCGGTTCCAAAGTTCATGCCTTCTTAAATGTATACAAATGAAACTAATGCCAATATAAGTTATATTAGAATTTTGTAATGTTGGCTAATATTTTATCCGATTTAGACGGGGCCATGGTGACGACCTATTACAATAATTTTCATAAGGGAGATTCGTTAATTTTGTGGGAACACCATTATTGCAATACATCACCGATTCTAGTGTGAACAACATTTTGAAACTTTTGTGGAGCATAAAACGTGCATTTTATTTTAGATGTTTCATTATTAAACGTAAGTAACATTACAAATCAATATCTTTCAATTATGCGGCAACTATTCTTTGTCACATAGTCTACAGTTGTAAGTAATTGTATATTTCTGCACATTGTTGACAGATACTTGTGTAAATTAAATATTTAAAAAATGAAATATGCACGCGGTCTCTTTATCTGTACAAGCGAAAGTTGTATTTTTTCCCCTCTTTTGTATTTAAATAAATGGCACTTTACAATTAATTTTTTTCCTTCTGCATTTCATTTAAACAAGTGCAAACTTACTGACTGGCAAACAAAACAAAAACTTGTATACATGAATGTGCAAACTACTTACTTGTGCTTAACTGCCGGAGACTAAAGTCGAATCAAGTCTTCATGCATGTTATTAAATTATTAAATAAAAAAGTTTTTCTATAAAATAAAATTATGGAAAAAAAAACTTTATATATAATTATGCATACAATAGATAAGACTGGCTGGCAGGCAGATGGAAAAACATAACTCTTCGTATGCACAATATATTTTCATTTTAGTTTAAGAGTGTCTCAGAAATTGTTTTTCCAAAAATTGTGGCAGCAAAAAATAAATTACAAATAAATATTAAAAACAATTGTATTTGAATAAAATTCAAATTTAAAAATTTCATAATGTAAAACTCTTTTGGTTTTGTTTAAATGATGATGAAAATCATTACAAAATAATTAGTCAATTCACAAGTGATGTTGTAGTGTCGTAGGAGTTGTACGTCATCTGAATTTACAATAGTTGTACAAATGTTGCTGGTAATTTCGATATAAATATTTTGTACAACATCTACGACATTTTTACATATGTTTTTCGAATGTAAAAATAACATCAAAATATAAAAATTACTCATTTAAGTTAAAAAAAAAAACGGTAAGTACGCTTTCACACTCTTCAATTCTGACCCGTCAAGGCAAACATTTTTGGATGAGAAGGGAAAAGAGAATAAAATGGGTACAAACTTTACGGTACTAGTCAATTTTCTTACTTCTCTTTGTTTTTCTTTCATGCATGTTAAAAAGTACGAAAATTTAATTGACGTGTGTGAATGAAATGGCAAGTTCAAAAGAGAATTGAACAAAAACTGGTCAGCTAAAACTGAAGAGTGTGAAACAGGACTAACACTCAAATCATAAACTGATTGACAAACAATTTTATTAATGGTTATTGCTGAAAATACTAAGCTTTATTTATTTTATTATTATTATATGTTGTATATTTGTTTTTATAATATTTTGATTTTGTCATTTTGAACATAAACAAACGACTTTGCTCAAAATTGTGTTCACAATCATATAGTTGTATTATACAGTGTACAACATACGACATCATTATTGAATTAAACATATGTATTTTAACTTGTAACAATAATCTCAAACATTTTTGACAGAATCGTTACAAGACAACCAAAAGCTTCCTTGTAAAGAAAAATTTAATTGGTTTGTAACTTAACAAAAATCACAACAAATACATTGGAAAATTCCTTCGACTTCGCTAGTTGTCTTAGACTGTATTTTTGTAAACTAACTTCGTTTTAAACTTCTTCCATTAATAGTTCATTTAGCTTTGAAATTAATTAAAGCTTTCAATAGTTAATCACAGAGAATTTATCTTAACAGCACCTGGGACCCTCATGAAACCATTTGTTGATATTTTTTTCATATTTTTCATTCATTATGATTTACTCCCAGCTATTGGGAACGGAAAAAGGCAAGGTTAAATTAGTATTAATTGAATAGACAACAATATTTACACACAAAAAAAAAAATACATAAATCGTGAAAAACAATGCATTGTATATGAAAAACTGTTTAATTAAACAGAGGTGTACAAAATTGCCTGAAAATTACTAATATACAAATTAAGGTAATTTATTAATGTATTAACTAAATGCAACTAAATTAAACAAAATTGACAATCGCAATTGCTTTAAATTTTAGCATTTCATTAGGATTAAGCCGACAAGTGTTGTAAATCGTAGTCGCAGTTTACAACATACAACATCAAAATCTTAGTGTTGTAATAAATTGTTATTTAAGCTATAATTACCATTTCTAGAATCACCCCTATCGTGAATAAAAATTCCACATAAAATTTGTTCCCTTTTATTTTTTTAAATTGAATTTTAATAGGAAAATATGAAAAGAGAACAAATTTCGTGTGGAATTTTTATTCACGATAGGGGTGAAAAGTCTAGATAATATATGAATTTTCTCTGATTGAGACCAATTAGGATTTCCTCTTTTAATCTTTGTTATATACCCGACAGTTTCTTAAATGCTCGAATAGTCCTTAACTCGTTCTCTGGTTCATACGAGGGCACATTATAGATAACCCATGACTTTATATCTATAGTATATGTCTCTATACCAGTTCATTGGCCACCTCTCGAACTGTATGTACTTGCAAACAGGCAGAAAAGAAAATACAAAACAGTTTTCTGGAAATTATGTGAAGTTAGGTTGTATATTTTGGACGTGAAAGCGTTTTGCACGGACGGACAGACGTACATAGCTCAAGCGACTTAGAATTTCATAAATTGTTGGGTCTCAGATGAATATTAACAAAGTTTGACACGGAATGACAAACGTAATATACAGTCATGTCATAGGATTTAATTCCGTTCGGAAATGGCATTAATTCCGTATCTTACTTCTATAGAAAAAGTAAAACGAACAATTTTTTCGTAATGAAACCTAGAAATGTTTAAAATTACAATTCCACAGAGCAAAAAAAAATTTTAATTTAAAAAAAAGGGAATTAATTCCACTTCCGAACGGAATTAAATTCTGTGACATGGCTGATACCCTCATTCAACACTCATGCTGGTGGAGGGTATAAAAACAGGCAGTTTTTAAATAAATATTAAGGTATGCGTAAAACTTGGAGTCTCAAAATTGTTGATAATGGCTGATAAACATGTATGTATAACAATCTCTGCTGCATTGTTCTTACCTGTATTTAAGCAATTTATAAAGAAATGCAATTTGTTTCAATTTAAAATATTTTCCCTTTTTCTATTCCTTCAAAAGTATTTCCAAGACTATTCATAACAAATTTCCCTTGCCGGGCCAATAATTGTTTAGCTCGAGTTGCAGCACTCAAAAACAACAACAACTAAAACTGTTATAATGACTTGTTGCATTATTTAGTTAGTTAGTTGTTTAATATGTGTTTATTATTAAACAAAACAGAAGAAAAAACACAAAGTATTAATAAATAAATAGACACCTTTTTTACACAAGTTAACAATAATTACTTGGCACGTTTCAATAACATAGAATGTACTAAGTTAAACATAGACAAATGGATGGACGAACTAAGAGACAGACGGACAGTAGAGAATGACGTATATTTTGTGTTGCGAAAGATACATATATAAAAAACAGTCAATAACTAACTTTTGTTATGTGGCATGACAAACCAATAAATGGTTTTTAAGATTTTTTCTTTCAAATTTATTTATAAAATATAACTCACTCATAAACTATAAAAACAAGTTCGGAAAATAGATTATGTGGTTGAAGCAGGTCTTAAAATGCTTTACATTAGAAATGAGTCAAAAATTAAATGAAAAATAAATTATTGAAAACTCAAGTAATTATGTGTCGGAATAATAAATAGTAATTTTTAAAATAAAAATTCATTTTTTAAATAAAAATTCATTTTTCAAATAAAAATTCATTTTTAAAATAAAAATTCACTTTTAAAATAAAAATTCATTTTTAAAATAAAAATTTCCTTTTTAAATAAAAATTAATTTTTTAAATAAAACTTAATTTTTTCAAAAAAAATTTATTAAATTTTATACTTTAATCATCCAATTTCAAATTATTGACTTCTTAAAGTACTAGGAAATAAAAATAGCTTCCTACGAATATATAGACACATAATTAGATGTACATACTCGTATTGTATATAGGTCATGCTCTACAAATGCATTGTAGGGTATTCAATTAAACATTCAATAAGAAAAATGTTTATTAAATTACAACAATTAGAAGCAGAAAATAACTTAACACGTCATTGCTATGAAAAACAGTAAATAAATAAATAACTAAGTAAAAAATTATATTAAATAAACACTAAAAAACAATGAATACAGCCAAAGAATGAGTGAGTGAGTGAGTATTGCATTAAAACAAACAACTGATCATTCCAGCGTACATTTTTTAATGATTTATTAGTAAAACTACAACGACGAACAAAAACAATTTTAGACTTCTTTCTCATTGATTGTCTTTTTTTTAAGGTTCATTGTCTTTCAACTCTTAAGAATAAAGTACAACAAATACTAAAAAAAATTAAAACAGCAGATAATTTAATATAAACGATTGTTTAAGATAAATGAAATAAAACTATAAAACATAAAAAAAACCTTGATGACTAAACATTAAAACTACAATATCATTGTAGAAATAAGTTGCTTTCTTAATACCAGAGTTTAGAGCAGTTTAAAAGCTGTCAAGAAAAAAATTATTTATAAAAACGAAATAGGCCGTCATCTGTTCTATACTTTTGTTCCTTTTTATAGAAAAACTATTTACAAGCATATGTATGTGTTTATATTATAGAGAAAAAGGTTTAAGCTAAACTTTTTTATTTACAGTTGATTCAAAAAGTGAGTGCTCACACCCATAAATTTAATTTAAAAGTACATTTTTAGGCCAACTTTAATGGTACACAAAAGAGTTTGACACCACATTTTGAGCGGTTCTTTAGTAATTTTTAAAATTAACTAACAACACAAATAAAAATATTAATTAATTAAAAATCACAACTCAAAATAGTCATTTCGAATTTTTGGCAATAAAAATCGCGTAGAACAAATATTTTAGTTTTATGGCTTCTAGTCTCTCTATTTTATTGCACTTTTCCTGTAAAGCTATTGTTAGATCAGTCCTATTCCTCAGCTATGCCAACGTGTGTTTGTGATCGTTGTCTTCTGTAAATATGAAGTTTTCTGAAATACCCATTTATTGCACGCTGAGATGGAGATGAGTTTTTAAAATATCAATATACTTTCTGTGATTGATTATATGTATGTAAATTTACAACTCCAGAAGCGTTCATAGATCCCTACACTAGAACTGAGCTACCGCCTTGTTTGAAAGTTGGACACAAATTCTTTTCTTTGAACTCCCCATTTGGTTTTCTCCAAACTCTAGATCTTCTATCGTTTAAATATATATTAAATTTGCTCTCATCCGTAAAAACCACTCTGTTCCAAAAGTCGTTTGTTTTATTTCGATCTTCTTTGGCGTATTTAAGTCGTTTGATCTTATTTGCTTTGCTGACATAGCGTTTTTTACGAGAAGCACGACTGTTGTCCCCAGACTCATGCAGCATTTTTCGTACTGTATTTAGACAAACGCTTTTGTTGAAGTTGATATATATTAATAGTTTTTGTTATTTTTGTTGCCGGTACCAGAGAACAGAAAGAGACCATTCACATTTCCTAACCATTCGCAAATTCATTGCTTTTGCAATGCTTTTACTCGACAATAATCAAAATGTGCATTGCTATTTGTTTATTCATTCCTTATTACTGTTTGCTATTTTATATTCCCTTTTTGTTATGCGGTTATACATCAAGCAACGAAATAATTCAATGCCACATGAAAAAACTAAAAACATTCACACCATTCGTCCAGTATTCGTTGCTTGCAGTGAATGAAAACATAAAGAAAGAGCAAAAACAAATCAAAACCTAATGAGAAAATAAATATTTTTTGGTTGTTGCTTTATGTGCGAATTGTTGACAATAAACTAGTAAAGTTTGATATTTTTTGTTAGTATGTACAACTTATACAATCAGCATTGAAACCATTCATACCAATCGTTCACCATTCGTACCAATCGTTAAGTATTCGTTGCTTTTGGGAGTATACGTTTACATTTGTACAAGACATGCAATGCAAGCATCATTTTTCATTACACTCCGTTTTGTGAATAATGACATGTATTGATTTATGGAATTGATTTATGTTGTCAACATGAGGTTCGTTTTTTGTGATTGTATTCAAAATCTAAAAATAACCAATCAATCCGTTCTCTGGCCGGTACCTTAGGATTATTCTTAATTTTCCACACAATTTATCTCTTTTAACCATAAGGGCGACCGCCCTTTCAAAATTTTTTGTTTTGTTATATTTGTAAAGAATTACTAAAAGGTCTTTTGAGTATTTCAACAATTTTGATTTTCGCAAATAAAACAAATTTTTATTTCAATAAGTGTACCACAAGAATTGAGAATATATGTATTTTGAATTAAAATCACAAAAAAAGCATCTTGAAAAATGTAAGGTGAGCACTCACTTTCTGAATTAACTGTAGATTTTATACCAAAGTTCTTTTTGAATCATTGTCGTCTAGCCTTTAGAAGTTGTATTTATTTAGTTTTTGCTTTGTTTCACTGCTGCAATCTGCACTGCTTAATTCTGTGTCACAATATTTATTTATTTCATTCAAAAGTTTTATAGCACAAATAGAGTTATACAAACTGTTAATTCGAATAAGGGGAAAAGAGTGACAAATAAAGTTCAATAATGATTGAATACTTTCAACTGTAGCAACAAAAAAACATAGAATTAAACAATAAACCAAACTTGTACTAAAGCTTTTGGCTCAAATAATGCTTATTTGAATTATTAAAAAGCTTAGTGATTTGCGATGTGATGTGTGAGTGGTTTATAACTATTCACTACTTATACCAAATTGTCCAGTATAATCATTGGAGAAAACTATTTACCATGTAACCTTATAATCATGGGCTAAAAGAAGTCATTACTTTTACTTTATAGGTAAGGGATATAATAACCAATTAATCGAAATGACTTACAGAAGTCGTTATCTGTTCATGTCTGAAGGATGGTATTGGTGTTCCCATCTCTGTCCTGTTGGGAGATGATGTTACCATCAACAATATAACGACAAAACATAGAGCGCTGCTATTATATATACTTTAGCTTAAGTTAGTTTTCGTTAAATTTTATTTTAACATTATGTTAGATTTCGAGCCATTTTGTTATTATTATCTATTCGTTGTCTAGATCTCAAGGAATTTAGTAACCTTTTATAGTCATTTTTGATTTATATCGAGCCCTTTATTTAATTGTCAAATAAACCATCAGTTTGTACCACTACAATATTGGAACGAATTTAAAGGAAAGTGTTTTCTTTTTTTATTTACAATAAAAAGCTAAAATTGCCTTTTTTATTAACACAAGCCAAGTTGTTTGGAAATTTGGCTGGCAAATTTACAGGTCCCACAAAACCATCTACACACACACTTGGTGAATTAACATTATCAGTTAAATTGAATCAATTAAACGATTTGGTTCCGCGTATTCGTTAAACATTCTTGAGACTCAATGAGAATTATATTGATTTTTTATACTCAAACAGATTTCTAATAAATAATTGTGTAATTATAATATCAGACATATTCATTTACTTAACAATGTTAAAGGAATACAGACCTTGACATCTGTTTCACTATGTTGCCATGTTAAACGATCAGTTAAAAGAATAAAATGAAAAAGAAAACATTTCAATTATTTATGAAACAAGATTTGATTCATGTCGGAATCAAATCTGAGATTTAAAGTCGCCAACTTAAATCACCATTACCACTGACAACACTATTTCCAAACTTACTGTTCAAAATATCCAATGTTTCTGGATAATATTCTATTTGGCATGTAACATGTTGTTATATACCAATAAGCCATTATCACAAACAACATTGTTTTAATTCCGGCAATAAAGAGAGAATTTGGAACACACACACACTCAATTTGGTGCAAATTTTGAGCCAAATCAGTATCAAAATAATATCAAAAATTAACTTTTTTTGGGACCATCCGTATGAGAACACACTAAAAAAATTCTGCTACCTACCTCCTAAAGGATCTATTGTGCATTCCTACAGTTCACTATTAAAGTTAAGTTCACTAATAATCAAAATCGTCTGCAGTGAGAAAAACATTCCAACAAGGGACAGATACAGAGTACATACTTTGTTTTGGTCCTGCAATACACAAAATCTGCACATTCCCGCAACAGCATTACACAGAGCGTACTAATGTATTTAAAAACCAATGTTTACTACTAGACACTATGATAGCGGAAAAAATATATTGATGTCCAATGCAAAAAAAAAAAAAAATCAACCCAACAAAGAAAAGATAGTTTTCTCCAATATATTGATTAGGAATACCAAAAAAAAAGTGATTCGATTACTCCGGTAAACGTTCATCAACCTAATACGTACCGAGACGTAATACAATCAATGACAACTGCGGAACTTATCTCATACGATTTTATAGACATGGGTAAAAGCCGGTTATTTGACATCTTAAGAACATTTGTACACATCAGAGACAGCGTTGCCACGACCAAAAAAATTTTGTAACCAAAATGTAAAAAAAAAGTAACCAAAAGCAAAAAAAAGTAACCAAAATTTTTATATATTTAAAATTTTATTTTATTTCAGCTAAAAAATATATATGTAAAATATAAATTAACCATTACATTTCAGTTTGTAGTTCAGTCTTATAATTAGGTACAATTGAAAGAAAAAACTAATTCAGCAATAACGATATTAATAAAACCCAAATGTAATTAATTTCATTACATTTGTTACCAAACACTAGTAGATAAAGTTTAAGTAGATGAGGCTAAAAATCTGTCTTGAATGTTCTTAGATGATTTATCCATATAGCGAACGACTAGAACTAGTGATTTCTTTGTGGATACGTCTGTTGTTTCGTCTACTATTAACGAAAACTTTGTCGTTTTTAGTTTGGAAATTAAATTTGCTTTAGATTTGCTTCCTAACATTTCTGTTAATTAAGTTGCTTTACCTGCCACATTTAATGTGTTTCGCAATTTGACAGTCGGAACAGCGCTTCTCTAATAAGCCTGGTAGATAGTCCATTAAAAAAAAGGCAAATTGTGGGAAATAAGAAACATTACTAATGTTAGCTCTGTTTGATGCACTTGCTTATTAAGAGTTTCTTTTTGAGGACTTGCAAATGTTATTTTTATTTTCCACATTTTGCTTATGAACACTTTTTAGTGTGCTTTCGTAAATAACTTACGTGATTTGCAATTTTTTTACACAGGCAGCGCAGAAACAACATCCATCTTTGTTTCTTAGCCACGGAAACTCATCCAACCACAATACACGGAATTTTCTTTTCGGGCTGTTATTAATGTCACTAAACAACAAAATATTATTTAAAAAAGTTATTGAAATTGAATGAAAATATACATATTCTCATCATCACTTCCAGAACATAACTCGACATAATTAGTTTTACTTTGAGCAGCCTTTTTAAATAAAAATCTAACAAAAATAAAAATTGTGCTTAAAACCAATAATATTATTTTTTAATTCGAAGTACATACTTATCCATTTTTTACGAAAGAAACCCAATCTTAACTATTTAGAAAACACTTTATTAAAAAATTAAATAGCACGCTAATTTGTAAAAAGCTTTTTTTTTTTTTGTTTTCTGGTAAAAACATAATTTATGAATGTTGATTAAGGTTCGTTCATTTCTAAAACAAAAGAAAAATTAACTTGTTCCGATGTCAAATCAATATGAAAATGCATTTTGTAGCATGTTTTTAGATGGTTTTTGTGAAGAACCTTTTACTCGTTCAACAATACAATGATTGTGTTTGTTATGTTTGGAGACAGGCATGTATTTTTTTGTAATCCTGTGTTTAGTGTTTTATTTTTAAAAAACTTTTAAATTGTGGTGTAAATTAAGTCAAAGTAAAAGCAATGTAAAAAATGGTTACTTTTATGTTAAAAAAAAGTAACCAAAACGGAAAAAAAGTACACAAGTACACATTGGAAAAAAAAGTAACCAATTTTGGTTAAAAGTAACCAAAATGGCAACGCTGATCAGAGACCTGCAACAAGTATGAACGAGCCGACTTATTCACTAACGTTGAATTTTAAGAACAATACAAAAAAGTATGATTCAATTTTATGCTTATTCACTTTTTATGCACACACAGAAAATTCAGCAACGAGTATAAATCATTTCCAACACTTGGTTCGAACTGCAATGTTTGAAAACAAAAATTCTTGTTTATACACAGTTTGTTTTTTGCATGTCGGCTTTGTTGTGCATGATCTGATTGGAATTGAACTAAAAACACACAGAAAAATATGAAAACATAAAAAATGTGCATTTACTACCTATTTAACATTATTTCGTCGAAAAGAAAACTTATTTGACAAAGCAATGATAAAATTTGTAATATGTATAGTTTGTCAAATATATCTTTGCACAGCAAAAAAAATTAAAGAAAAAATGCAAAATGAGCTGCTTCATACATTTAACGACACAGTCGAACATTCATGTTCGCACAAAACAACAAATGAATAAAACACATGTTCGGCTAACAACACGTTGGCTTTGATGTAAAACGAGCTTCATACATTTAACGACACAGTCAGAATATTCATGTTCGCAAAAAACAACCAGTGAATAAAACTGAATGTTTGAAACGAACGGTTGCGTAAACGAGCGTTTTGTGCATTTGAACAAAAACGATTAAATCATAAAAATCAATGTGCATGATTAAGTATACCCGAAAGTTTAGTACTCGTTGCAGGTCTCTGGTACACATCAAGCATTGTTTAGCGCAAACGACTATAGGCCCAATCATAATGCGCATAAGCTAGCTTAAGCAACTGTCAAAAATGAACGAAAAGTCTGTCAAATGCATAAGTAAACTTAAGGAGACTTTTAGGTGGCCATAATGTACTTACATGATGCATGTAACCCTTGTTGTATATTTATGCAGTACTTTATGTTTTTGCGAGTACTTTAAATTAAAAAGTACCAAAAATTACAGCCCTGTATTTGTTTATTTTATGTTTTATTTTATTGAAAATTTGCAAACAGTAAAAACTGCTAATTGTTGAATAAATAATAAGAAAGAGATAATATATGAGTAATATCATTTATTTCTTGATTTTGCATACTAATTTTTTATTTTTTTTTTTATGAAATCAAAAAACAGATGATTCCGTACGGAAAGTGCGTTCAGTTTGGCACTTTGATTAAGCAAATGAAACTTAACGAAAAGTTTCATTAAGTGCATTATGGTTTGCACATACGTTTTACATGTATTCGCACAGTTGCTTAAGCTGGCTTAAGCCAGTTTATGCACATAATGGTTGGGCCTTATGGCGTAAATTTCCTCTCGAAAGGATGAAACAGTTCTCAAGATTTCTATAAACGACAATCTAGACGTCATTTTGGTTAAACGTAGAATGAAATGAAATGAAAGTAAAAATACAATAAAGAAGTATCTTAGGAAACTTTGGATTCGAAATTCTTTTCTAGGTCTGAATATGTTAAGTATGGAACATCAAAGTGGCAAATCACTTCATTCATAATTTGAAATGTTATCCATAACAACGGCGATATTTTGGCTTATTTAAACTTAAAGTAAATAAGTCAATATATACTGCATGGCTGTAACTTACCAACTATCCTTTGAGTTGGTCTTTGATATCCGACATAAAATATTTAGCAAAGTAGTCGAAGAAGGGAACTAAGAATGTTATTCACGCTGTTTATGAAGGCATTGGCTCTAAAGATTGTCTTTTATCTGCCACAAGCTTAAGGTTCAATGATTGAGGGGTTTTAAACCCAAAGTAAAATGTTGCTCCGTACAAGAACCTACAAATTAAAGTTTGTCTTTCCCTGTTTTAAGTTTTTTCTTTAGTCAATGATTTTTATATACATACATACATACATATACTACAAGTATTTATTATACGAGTATTTATACTTAAGTTTTTATACAAACAAATAAAACAAAAACACGGATCACTTCATGTCTGGTTTCATTTCAATTTTACTTTGTACGATTCCCATCAGCCATTTCGTTTTTTATTTAGACTTTTATTGTTTAATTTTAAGATTTAAACAATATTTAAGTTAAATTAATGCCATGTTAGTGCACTACGAATTGGTATTTAATGTGGGTTTCTTTATGTTTCGTTACTTTTTTATAAAAAAAAACACTTTTTACTGTTCCATTTTGATTCAAAAAAAAAAAATAAGAAGACGTCAGTCAGTCAGAAAAAATCAACATCACGAAATTGACTCAGAAAACGAAACAATTGTCGCACAACAATGTAAATAAATAAATTTAAGTTAAAAGTAGTTGTTTTAATTAAAAACCACAAGATCTGTTTAAGTGGAGTTTATATGGCATTTAAAGTGTAATTAAAGGTTTGATCTATATTTTGTTATGTTTTCTGAAAATAAATGTCAATTAATAAAGGGTATTCACAGCATGCTACAATATTTCATGCTAAAGAACCAAGTTTTTTTTTAATAAATGAATGAATGAAATGAATGAATAAATTTTAAATAAATAGCCTAAAATACCTACTAAAATTAATATTAAAAAAAATTCATAAAAATATTAAAAGTATTAAATTACTCAAATTATATTTATTTCTAAGCACGAATATGGAGTAATAAATTTCAGGAAAAATTAATTATCTAACAAAATTTAGTATCCACAAGGACAATTTCATATATCAGTTCATGAGACCAATAACCATTCTTACAAAGCTTTCAATAGATTTTGAAAAATGTCGATCATACGATGGTGGTTCGAAAACTTCTTAGCCTAAAACAGAAAAAAGTTAAGTGTTTTGGAAACTGTGTTACGAACACATGTTAAATTTCTTTTCGATCTGCCAATTCCTTCACTTAGAAACAGGTGTTCAAAAAAAGATGCATCCGCGATTTTTTTACAATGAAAAAATTAGAAATTCGTGGTGTCATTAAATATTTAAATAAAAAAGGTTTATCGGGACAAGAAATTCATAATGGTATGGTGAATGTGTTAGGGGATGAACCACGTTCGTTTCCCAGCCGCTACCATTAGCATTCAAACGCTATAAAATAATTAAATAAAGACTATAAAATCAAGCTTTAACATTAATGCGCCTACTCACCACCAGAGGCGCTGCAATGCTGCACTAAAAACAAACAATGCGCATTTGCAGAGTTGTGATATAAAAAAGCTTTCTGCTTTCACCACCTGTACTTCTTCAATTATCCTCTTTCCAAAGAAAGTAACGCAATTATATATAAGCATATTAATTGCCTGAGTGTTACTCTATAAAAAAAAATAAAAAAAAAAAAAAAAAAAAAAAAAAAATAATATGGGCATCTCAAATGATTGAGTCCATTTAATTTTGCATGAAGAACTACAGATTAAAAAGTTTTTTGCTTTTTGGGTGCCGCATTTGTTAACAGTCGACCAAAAACGCATAAGAATGAACATTTCTCAAGCTTGTTTGGATCATTTTAAGAAAAATAAAATGGATTTTAAGCGTCGTTTCATAACTGTTGATGAGACATGGATTTACTCCAGAGACAAAGGAACAATCCAAGCAATGGACTGAAGATGGAGGAAGTAAAAAAATAAATTCAGAGTAATATTGCAACATTTTGCATCAATTAAATGTAAAAATTCGAGAAAAACGTTCTGCCTTACAACACAAAAAAAAAATTTTTCATCAAGACAACGCCCCAGCCCACAAGAGTGTTTTAACAATGGCTAAAATCAACGACCACCCACCTTATTCTCCTGATTTATATCCCAGTGAGTTTTACCTGTTCCCAAATCTAAAAAAAATCCTAGCTGGCAAGCGTTTTACCTCAAATGAAGATGCAATTACAGTTGTAAACCACTATTTTGCAGGCCTTAAGGAAAACTATTTTAATCAAGGGATTGAATTGCTAGATAAGCGTTGGACCAAGTGTATTGAAGTTTCAGGAGATTATATTTAAAAATAAAAATCTTTTTGAAAAACTAGCTATTCTCTTTCTGTGCTAGGTTAAGAAGTTTTCGAACCGCCCTCGTATATGTTATTAAGTTATTCAATTAACGTATTTCAAGTCCAACGAAGAATTTTGTCATAATAATTGTATTAAACCTGGGACAAATAAGGGAGCAAGTTCGCGAAGAATTCAAAAATTTAGACTCGAGTATTTGGACTTAACCTTTTGAAAAACAGTAAGCAATCTTGCATTAATAAAATCATCAAAAATGCAATCCAAGAAAACAAAAACAGATTCCGATACATGATCCCCAGTCGGTAGACAAAACAAATGATCCTATTAAAACACATTTTATATTATTTTTAATTTTATAAATAATTTATAAAAAAAAAATATTTTATAAATAATTTGAAATTCAAAATTGAGTTTATTTATTTAGTGTTAATGTTTAGTTGCCACCGAAACAATCAAAATTATGCGTTAGCTTTCAATTATTTGCAATCAGTTGCTTGTTGCTAAGCCAGGTTTAAAATCCTTTGTGTCTCCAAAAATCATCTAGGAATTAAATGTTCACGAATTTTACACTGCAGAAGTATTTTGGAAACATTTAAGTACCAGAAACTGGTTATAATTGTCCAATTAATTCACGAATTCAATTCTGGTACAAATTCAACTGTCAAACTTATCAAAATCTATTTTTAGAAATACAAATTTCATACAGATTAAGCGATCTACATATTAAACGATAACATAAACATTTCATAAATCAAATGATTCTTCTAAAATATTTTTATAATTTTCTCTACTAAATACCAACTCAATTCAGTAATTATATTAATTCAATACTCCCATGTAAAAATAAACATGCGGTAAAACGTTTGTTTCATAAAGTGATCTCTAATTACATTGGAGAATCAGTAATTACTATTACAAAAAAAAACCAAAAAAAAAAAAAGAAATAATAAACAAACGTAACGTAAAATAAATGCTTTAGTCTTTTAAATAATTTCTTCCTTTATGCTAAAGACTGTTCAAAATGCAATTGCTACGAAACACGCAAATAATTTCTAATGCAAATAAAAAACAAACAATGTGGCTGCTGCCACAATTGGTATAAAAAATAATTGCAACATTAAACTCCCCAACATTTTCATATAAAAAAAAAACAAAAATAATTTGAAATAAAGTGAACTAAATCGAATGCAGAGCAACAAAGCAAACTGCTGCTTTCTAACCCATACAAATCGATTAAAATCAGACTAAAGCTGCTAGAAAACCAACCAAAAGATTCAAATAAAGATGCATACAGCAAAAGAAAAATATAGTCGGTCCATTTTCAGAAATGGGCGCTATATGGGAGATATAACCTATTGTGGACCGATCATCCAAAAATTTAGTTTCATGATTTCTGTGTGTATAAATATTGTGTATGTTATAAAGGGTGTCCCAACTAGAATGCAATGGTGTCAATGATGTTCGGTATCGTGAAATGATAACCAGTTTTTTCTTGCCTAGAATTGAAGAAATGAATGTGGAGGGCATGTGGTTTCAACAAGACGGCGCCACATGTCATACAGCCAGAGAAAATGCATCAGTCATTTCCCGGTCGTGTTATTGAAGACCAGAATTGGACGCCTAGATCGTGCGATTTAACACCTTTATATTTTTTTCTTTGTGGTTTTTTAAAGTCGATGGTTTACGCCAATTAGCCGACGACGACTCAAGCCTTAAAAGAGGAATTTGGTCGCTGTATTAATGAAATACCGCAGCATTTATGCAAAAAGGTCATTGAAAATTTCATTAAAAGATCGCGTGTGTGCCAGCAAAGCCGCGTCGGCCATCTGCACGATATCTTGTTCCATACATAACCTCATTCTGTCTACTTTACGATATAATAAAGTTTCACGATTTTTTTTTTTAAATATCTCTGTTTTATTTAAAATTTAAAAATTGCGTTCTAGTTGGGACACCCTGTACTTTATCAAGATATCGTAAATACTTTTAAAAGATTTATGGAGTTTAAATTGAATTACGGAGAGGGTCTTATATGGGAGTTTCGAATTATGGACCGACCATTATAAAATTAGGTGTCGATATTTCTGTATATAAGAAATCATTGTGTCAAATTTTATTTGGATAGCAACATTTTTTAGAAATTTATGATCGTTAAAGGGAATTTCGAAAGTGGGCCTTATATGGGAGCTACTACTAATTATGGGCATCATAATCATTTCTTTGGATACTTGCATAACTAAAACATTTATGATCGGTAAACCCCAATTTCGGGAGGACATTTGTATGGGGGCCAGGTGAAATAATGGACCGATTTTCACCAGTTTCAATCCCATCCATCCTTGGGCCAAAAAAATAGCATGTACTAAATTTTAACGAAATATCTTCAAAATTGCGACCTGTACTCTGCGCACAAGGGCAGCCAGCCAGACAGACGAACGGACGGACATCGTTAAATCGACTCATAAAGTGATTCTGAGTCGATCGGTATACTTTAATGTGGCTGTTGGATCAATATTTCTGGGCGTTACAAACATCAGCACAAATCCAATATACCCTCTCCACTATGGTGGTGTAGGGTATAAAAAAAAAAAACAAACTGCACACATAAACATACTCATATTTAAATATTCATGTAAAATTAACCATAATTTAACAAACAAGAAAGTACAACTATAAAAACTGCAAAACCAAAATATTACACAGTACAAAGAGTACGTGCAGTGTTTACTGTCTGTCTGTCTGTCTGTCTGTCCCACCATCTACAGCATGATCAGTATCGAACGAAAAAAGAGTTAACATTATTTTATTACGACTACAATCTTGGCAAATAATTGTCTAAAGATCATGGAGCATTTAAAAATGTATTCCAAAAAAGAAATACATATATACTTGTATATATATAAATGTATATTACAAAAAAAGTTGCATTAACGAACCATTAAACACGATCTTTTGTTGGTTGCTGGCTTTTCTCTTTATATATAGATTATTTTTAAAACATTTTCAATAATTTTTAACAAATTGTTTTGCATAAAAACCGACAGACAATATTGTTGTAAATATTTGTAATACATTAATATTGCAATTCATGCATTCATTCATCTGCTATTGATTTATTTGTTGTTTGTTTAACAAATCAAAATGGGTTTTACAAATCAAAAACATGTCATATAATTAAGTGTGTGATTTTTTAATAGCGGAGGTCACATCATTGATCAATTGATAAATCGGTTGGATCGTATTGTATTGAAAAACGTCACAGAGAATAATGACTTCAATGTTAGAGACTGTCATTTGTTTTGCAATAATAGCGTAATGTTTTGTGATGTTCTCAAAATTGAAATTTTTGACAAGATTAATTGTCTACGACAAAGCAAAGTGTTTAAATTAATATTTGGAAAAGCTCTGTGATGACCTTAAGATTAGGTTTGATTTGAAGTACAAGATCATCAAAACCATTTTTCATCTTAAAACTTGTTTCTTTAAAACTTAAAAAAGGCATTACAAACATTTATGTAAATGTTTTTAATAAAGATATACAGTGTCGTGCAAAACAATAGCAACAAACTCTATATTTACAAATAAACAGATATTACTGGAATATATTTAATTAAAAACAAAAAACTATTTTCAAATTTTATTTATATTCAGTTACTCTATTAATAACATTAACGAAAATATAAATTAAACTATTTGTATCCATAAAACTATTCAATTATTAAGGTGTGCAAAACAAAAGCAACAATTTACTATTTTGTATTACTTTGGTACATCTCCGCGACATGGATTCTATTAATTTATTTATAACCAATTCGGAAATACGTTTCCACTCAGCTGCTAAATTTTCAAAAAGTTTATTATGATTTTGGAATCGTTTTCCCGAAATACTCCTTTTCAATATTCCATAAAGTTTTTAAATGGGTATTGTGCCGGCCAATCAAGGACTTGAACCCCATTCTCCTCTAGAAACTCTTTGACAACCTCTATGTGTTTCGGGTCGTTATCGTGTTGAAACATACATCGAAGAGGCAAATTCCACTTAGCGTGTGGTATTATGCGAAAGCACGGCTCATGATGACACAAATGAAAAGAAGCAAGTGTTTAATAACAGAATATGCTTTATAGCAATAGGCAAACCCGTTAAACGATGGACGATGGATGGATGAGCCCTTCGAGATATTGATTACATCTCCGCAGTAAAAAAATTAAAACCTGCATTGTCGATAAAAAAAATGTTAAGGCACGCTTAAAGTTTGATAGAGAGCACAGAAATTGGACAGTAGATGACGTGTAGTGGTAACTTGTAATCTGGCCAGACGAATACAAATTGAAACGTTTTCAATCCGACAGTAAACAATATTGCTGGCGCCTAACAGCTCTGAGAATTCAGAGACACCATGTTAGGGAAACAATGAAACATGGAGGGGCGAACGTCAGGTTATATGGCTGTTTTACATGGTGGCATCTCGGACCACTGTAAAGAATAGAATTAATAATAAGGAAAAAATAATATATGCCTATTTTGCAAACTCATCTTCCCGATTTTGTAGATAAAAATGTCTGTCATTTGGATGAAGTTACTTTTCAAATGGATAGACACTTCCAAAATCGTGAAAGAATGGCTTAGCCAGCAGAATTATCTTTTTAGACGTCTGCAATCATGTCTAAAAGGGAGAGCAAAGGAACTTGTAAGCAAAGGAAAAGTAAGTTGATGTTACCTACAATGGTACCAGAAATAATTCATACATTAAGGATGTGTTTTGGACTTTGTGCACATAATATTTATTTCACCATGGAGTCTTGCAAAATGGAAAATCATAGGAATAATCCCTTGCTGGTAAAAGAATTACTTGATATCCCAAAGATGATCATGTGCCAATTATAAAAACATTCCGTGACCGGATATTTCTAATAGTCCCGAATTCAATCCGATTGAGAATTTGTGGTCAATCGTGAAGAGACAGTTAGGACAATATTGATTAACTTCAACTCATTTAGGCAAACTTTGGCAGCGGGTTCATCGCGAATAACAAAGCATTCCAAATGAATTAATTGAAATATTGGTGGCAAGTATGCCAAAAAGTGTAAAAATTGTTTTACGAAATAAAGAGCTTTGGACTAAATATTAAAAATACAAGGTGTCGCAAAAGTAATCCTCCTATCAGAAAATGCTATAAATTTTGCGAGGCCCCTAATGTCAGTTCTGTCAGCAATATTCCGCTTTCTGGAGCAGTGTAGCGTAACATTGTTTATTAACGTGTATTTCGCATGTGTTTACTACACAAATGTCAAAACAGAACTGACATTAGGGGCCAATCGCAAAATTTATAGCATTTTCTGATAGGAGGATTACTTTTGCGCCACCTTGTATTATCATCCCCTTAAGTATTTGTATGTTGCTGAATTGAGTATATGCGAGCTGCTTTCGTTCCTTATGCTGTTTTTTAAACCTTTTAGTTTTGAATTAAACATAATTGAATTGTTTAAAATTAAACATAAAATAAATGACAAAACAACGTTTTCTAGTTTACTTTATTAGTTTAATGTTTATGCAAGTGCAAAAGTTTAATATAAACATTTATATCGTCACCTGAAATGCCCAAAGACGTAACCCTCAAAAAATTTAAATCCGTTTTTTGATTAAATCTGGAACACAAGGCTAAAATACAATAAATAAGAAAAAATTTTGTCGGCAATTAAACAGTTTTCATTTTATAACGTCTTTTGCTTCTCCTGTAAAATTATGATAATGAGGATTACGTCTTTGGGCATTTTATGTGACAATATGCATATTTTTAAATATGTTTATAACTTTATAGGCAAATAAAGTCATAAAAAATAATTTTCATATAAAAACTTTTTTTTATAAATAAAGAATCCATAATCCGTATAGAGAAATTGAATTTGTTAACTTTTATTTTTGATCAGAGGCCGTATGACCAACAATAATTTTTTGCGTTCAGACTTTCCACTTAAACAAAGTACTTAAACTTTCAACTCTACATTGTATTACATAGTTTATATACATACATATACATATGTCTATATTTACAAGTAAATAACGTCCCTGCTGTCTGTTAAATTTCACTTTTTCTTAAACACTTTATTACTTAAAAGGTTTACGTAAAAAAAAAAAAACAAAACTTGTAGCATTAAACCAAAAAAAAAAAAAAACAGAAAGAAAAACGCACATAAAATGAATTAAAATGTGTCATTTTAACACAATGTCCAGTTTTCAATGAACTTTTGACATTCCTTGTTATTTTATTTTTTTTTTGTTGGCCAGCTATAGTCAGCAACGTAATCATTATAAACATTATAATCGTAGTTAATATTTGAATTTTTGTAGAGAAAAGCCACCTTATTTTATTATAATTTCAGCTAATGCAAAACAAATTCATAAAAAAAATTAGAAACTTAATGAAAAGTAAAAGTATTTTAAGTTGTCTTGAAAACAGGGGGCTGTCGCAGTAATTTTGTGATAATTTGACAAACATTTTGACATTTTAATGTGTTGAAACTGTGAAATTTATATTTTTATATGTTTTTTGTTAATGGTGAACATTTTGTGTTGATTACCAATAGTTATTTTTTATTTTTATTTTTGTTATTTTTTTTGTAACTGTTAACGTAACATGATTTATAAGTTAAATATTTGAATATTTATTTAATACATTTAAATGAATTTTTGTTTTTGTTTGTCAATGTATGGTATGTATGTACTTGGCTGCCAAATGTTGTAAATGAAAGCCAAGTTTGATCGATAATATTGAATACAACATTCTCACCTATAAAATGGTTATTAAATAATAAAGGTTAAATGTTAAGTTCGTAGCAGCCAAAAGAAATTAAAACTTCTAACAATAATTAAGATAAAGAATTTGTAAAAGCTACACTACCCCATCTGAGTGCCTTTGAGTGTTAAATAACTATGAGTCATTCTAAATAATTGAGAGTCGTTCTAAATCCAAAAATAAACTGTCATAATATCTTGTTTTAGTACAACTACAACAAAACAACAAGTAACGGGTGAGAGAACACTTCGGTGAGCACATAGTTTCACGTTTTGGGCCGGTCGATTGGCCATCAAGATCGTGTGATATCACACCATTAGATATGTAAACTCTAAAGTTTATGCGGACAAACCCGCTTTGATTCTAAAAAAATAGTCCTTTATCAGTCATGTCAAAGAGTTTAATTGCGTATGGAAGTGAAATTAATTCGTATTTTGCTTCTATAGAAAAAGAAAAACGAAACATTTTTTTCGGAATGAAACCACTTTTAATTTGCAATATGGAATAGCAATTTTAAGAATTTCTAGGTTTCATTTCGAAAAAAGTTTATATATTGCAAATATAGAGAACTTTATAGTCGTAGTGGATTGTAACAAACTGTCTCAAAGACTTAATATTTTCAGTTATTTTACGTGTTTTATTGTGTTTAATATTTGTAACATTGATTGACACATTTCTTTGCAGCAGTAAAAGTTTCATTTCATTTTCAGTGATTATTATTGATGTTTGCAAAAGCATTGCAAATGAAAAATTTAAATTAAAAATATTGTTTCTCTGGAAAACGGGTTTAAACATGCAAATACATCAAATATCTCAAGGAAAATCAATATAAATCAACTTCATCAATGATTTACAACGTGGCATTTGAAATACATATACATACATATGTATGTATTTAGATAAAATGAATACAGACAAATTCAAAGTAAAAAAATATTATTAAACTATTTTATATTATTAAATTTATGTACTTTTTCCCCTCTCAATATTCATAATTCTTTTTTATTCCAATAATTGTCCAAATAACCTTCAATAAAATAAATGTTTACGAACGTTTGTTTTTCCTGTTTTATTATTATTTATTTGTTTGCATTTTGTTTGTTTTTAGCTGCTGTTTTTGCCAATTAGTATTATTGGCTTAAATGACCGTGTTCTGCTAATTAACTGTGTGTTTGTGTGCAAATTATATTTTTAATGTTAAATTGTACTTGAGCACATACTTGTTCTCAAATTACTATTTCTGAATTCACCTCATGCCTTAAACACTTCTATTTCACAAAGTATATGACGTAAAACGGACTGACGAAGTAAGTCAAAAGTTTTGGCTAGTTTGCTTTTGGCGAATAATTTTTAGAAGCTGTGACCAAATTGTTTAAATATATGAAATTACTATTTAGCCTTAAGCTTTATTAAATCGTCTACTTAAACAGGTCTTTGAATTATTTTTCAGAATTTTATTTTTTTACAAAGTTTAATGTAAACCTTTTTCATAAAAAAAACGTTCCAATAAACTTTATATGAAAGTTCTTATCAACAAGCTTTATATACACTTTTTTAATCCAAAAAGCTTAATATACTTAAAATAAAATATATTTATAATAAAAGCTCTCTATAGTCGTTTTATTTTCAAGCTTTTATACAATAAGCTTTATATCAAGTTTACCATAAAAAGTTAAGCACTTTTTCATAAAAAAATAAGTATAAATAAAACTACATATTTTATAAAATAACATTCTTTAAACTTTTTCTTATAAAAATTTATTCATAAACATGTAAGAGTGATATATTCGGCTATGCCGAATTTTATATACCTACCCTTCACCTTTGTTGTAGATGCATAATTATTTTATATACATACATACATACATACATATGGGTGTTTCCACAGAAAATGACCCCTACAGCTCAAAACTAAAATTATTATTTTTAATTTATTTTTCCACTAATATTACACAAAATAAATGTATCTGTCATTTTCCGAAGGATTAAATTTAACTTTCTTTATACTAATAAAAATATGCTGCTTTTTGTTACCCATAATAAATGAATTCAAACACAAAAAACGTTTAACTTTTTATAATGTAACGACCGTTACTTTTAAACAAAAAAAAATTTTTTTTGTTATTAATTTTCTTTGGTTTGAAAATAAACCAAAAAACATTTCAAATAATTTAATAAGAGTTTTACTTGACACATCCTGTGCAAAATTTTACAATACCTGATGTTTGTTTCCGAAATTTGAAAACAGACCATTTATAAAGTAACGAGCGTTACCTTTTTAATGATCAAAAAAAGTATTGAAATTACATTTTTTTATGAATTCTTTCGATTGCTACCGATGCTTGAACTTTCGTAGGTCCAAAATTAAGCAATCCTCGTGGCATATTTGCCACTTCATATATAAACATTTCTTATAAAAAAGCTTTACGGATAAGATTTCTTTTAATAAAATGTTTATTTTAAAAGGAGCGTAAAATCAAAATTTATTAGCAATTAAAGAATCCTATTAATAAATGTTTGTACCATTCATTGCTCTGAGCTAATCACTAAATGTTATATAAATGACACAAAAGTAGAATTAGACCAGTTTTAAGAGCTTTACTTTTCAAAATAAACAATTCTTTGGTTTTACATAAACAGTTCTTATAGCAAAACATTCTGCAAATAATTTTATAACACCAAAAATCTGAGCACTTATTTTAAAAACATTTGTTTTGCTCATATTTTTCAATACAATTTCGTTTTGTTTGAAAATCAACAGTTTAACTTTGTTTAACATCATTTCCTTATTTGAGCAGCAGCAAAACAAATGTGTGTATTTAAAAATAAATGTTTAATAAATTGTGTTCAAAACCCTTATTAAATTTTACATTCAATACAAAAACAGTCAAATTGAATTACAATCATGTTGCCCAATTTGGTTGTAACTTGACACACAAATTGAGTTTTATGACTTTGTAATTGTATAATTCAATAAACAATTGATAAATAAATACAAGTTTATAGCTAACCCACTGTCTGTTACGGGTTGAGCTGTATGTTTAAAAAAAAAATACAATTTGAAACTTTATTTCTAAAATTAAACAATTTATATTGATAATTTATTTTAATTGCAGTACAAGTATAAAATATGACCAAAATTCGTATTTGAAATAAACATCCATCAAACTTTAAGATTAATCAATTAAGAATTTAACATGTATTTATGTTTTGTTTACAATGTTTTATAAGATTAACTTATTTGGGCATAAAAGTTTATAAAAATAAAAACAATCATACAACACACAATTCGTTAAACCTAAAGCAAATACAAATTACTTGCACATCATTTAATGGAATAATTACACTAGTAGATTTACATTTAAAATAAATATAACTACATGAAAATTTAATTTAATATAAATTAATTTTCTATTTATTGAGTTTAATTACATTTAATTATCATTTTGAGGGTCAGTTAAAACTTAAACCGACACTGAAACTCTGAAAGCCCAGCGGTCAGCCATGGTCAACTCGTAACTGTAGCAATTGCTGGCTTGAGTAAAACTTTATAATTATTTTCAAAAAATTGTCAATGTTAAATGCAAATTTTGTTATTTGCTTTCCATACAATTAATGTCAAGTGTATTGCAACGTTTATTTTCATCGGACGGACAGACTGTCCGTCCTTCAATCTTTATCTAGTTTTATGTCTTTAGAAAATGTGACAGAAAAACTAAAAACGAAAACTGACTGACTTTGTTTAGTTAATTACTGGTGCAACGTTAAAAAAAACAGAAACAGAAAGAAAAACTTTTACTTTTACTTTTTCTAATTAAAATGTTTTCATTATTAAATTATATATTTTTCTTTTGTTTTTGTTTGTATTCTTAAGGGAAAACCAGCGACTGAAAGAGAGACAATAACATTAATAGTTACCAGTAGCAGCTTTTAATGACTGTGTTTAACTAATTATATGGAACTAGTTAAACATAATACTAAAATATAAAAACTAGCATTAAAAATAACTGAAAACGATTTGTTATATAAAAGGTCCGCCAAATAACTTTTTTTTTTTTTTTTTTTTTTGAAAATGCTATAAAAAAAACTACTGAATATTTTCTCAAAAAATTTTTTTTTATTTGAAAGTACAATCCTTCCGGTTAATAATGGAAAATATTTTTAACAAATTATCGATTGTGTGCAGCTGTATTTCACCAATGGCTTCACGAATATTGTTCTTTAAAGCGTCAATTGTCTCTGGCTTGTCGGCGTAACACTTATCCCCACGGCACCCCACAAATAATAGTCCAACGGTGTCAAATCGCAGCTCCTCCTCTTCAATTTTTGTAAACAAAAATTCGTTCAACATGGCCCGATAACGATCGCCATTGACTGTAACAGCCACTCCTTGCTCATTTTCAAAGAAAAATGGCCCAATTATGCCTTAGAACCAAAATCCGCACCAAACAGTGACTCGCTTTGGGTGCATCGGCTTTTCAATGTATGTGTGCGGGTTTTCTGTGCCCCAAATGCGACAATTTTGCTTATTTATATACCCGCCAAGATCGGCATCTTTTGTAAGTCGATGGGCAGGCCCACTTAGCGAAGCGAAAACGCATTGGATGGTCAGTTGGCTTCAACTCCTGAACCAATTGAACTTTGTATGGCGTCATACCAAGGTCTTTATGCAAAATTCGTCTCAATGATGTCTCCGAAATGTTCAATTGTTGAGAACGACGGTGAATTGATGTTGATGGCGCTTCACGCACACTTTCTGCACAGCAGCAATATTCTCGGGAGTACGCACTGTTTTTGGCTTTTCACGCTTTGGTTTATCGATGAGGATGACAGTTTCTTTCACTTTTTTCACAAGATAACGAACAAACGGAGCTGACGGTGCTTCTCTTCTTGCAAAATCCGTACGCAATTTTCGCACACATTCTGCAACATTACAATGATTTTCAAAAAAATGTCGCAATATTTCCCAGCGTTGTTCAAGCGTATACACAACCATATTCGTTCAGCGGAAGGATACAACTAATTATCTATCAAATCAGACATGATCTAAGTGTTATCATTCACGAAATAAGCGCTAGTTGGAAAAAAAGTTAGATGGCGGACCCGTTACTTGTCAGAGATGTTGTTATTAATTATTAACAGACCCATAAAATGTTTTGTGCAGGTTTGATAAGAGAATAAAACATCAATTGCTGCAGGAAGCAGGATGCGTGCTAAAACTAATCTGTCGATATTTCCATAGACTACTTAGAATCAATTGACGATGCATGGAAGTAAAAAGCAACATCCTATAGCAAGTCTCTGTCAGAAGATCTAGACAGATCTAGAGCAGACTCTCGAACTTCCGAAAGTTATCTGATGAATGACACTACATTACAGTGTCTCCTAACGATGGAGTCCGGATAAAATAATTGTACGGTTATATTTAATTTCATCTATCTGCTGTCTGATTTCCCGTTCTTACCCCATTAATTATATTTTCTCTACACATGAAAATGAGTCAAAATAACACAATTTTTAAAAGTTCAAAAAGATTTCCTATGAGTCCAACTAAACCTGTAGCAGGATCTTATGATCCTAACTCTATTGATGAAGTAATCCATGATACTCCGGTAAAGAGTAGATAGAGTATATTCTGGTAACTATTCCAATGGATAAAGATATTTAGAAATGAGCTGCCTTTAAGTTCCTAGGATTATTGGATATTCATATAAGCATGTGCTTCAAGTTGTGCGAGTTCAAATTTCCAACAAAAATATGCTCAGATGACAAGGTAAAGCTTATACAAATAAAGTCCGTGACAAAATAAAGCTCTACATAAAATTTGTAGATTGCAGGTAGATTTAGCTTGTATTCTTGTCGAACCCTACAAATATATTCGTAGGGTATGAAACCCAACTAGCAGAATAATTTCATTAAACAATGAACAGAATCATGATTTCTATGAAAGATATTGAAGGTGCATACTGAATTGCTCCAAAATCAAAGAAAATTGTCATTACATTGGTAATTGGAGGGTCCATTTGTAAACATGCTGTTCTGCCCTTGGGCATGTTTGTCTCGGTGATATTCCCTCACCTTGACGGTATTACAATCCAGGGCTAGGAAATGACGAAACCGGTTCCATGAGCTTAAAACTTGTTAGATTTTATTTGTTTATTTATTTAAACTTGCAGCTGAAAAGAGGCTGATCTATAAGATCAGTTATGACCCCGAGAACTTATCCCCTAACTGATAGTTGGTAAGGTCCATTAGGGGAACATGTAGTAGCTGTAGTTGGTGGGTGCCTCTCGGACGGACTTATGTGCAGCTAAGATAGACTCTGTTCGTTTCAATAATTATCTTAGGATGGCTCAAGAACTCTAGCAAAGTGTTTGTACATTGACCTGTGCAAGCACTGTACGAAGAATTGTGTGTCTTGCTAGTCATAGAAATTGTGTTTCTTGTGAGTCATACAATTTGTATGTTCCTTGGAAATCATAAAATGCGTTGGTTGGCCGTTATTCAACACGGTTTAAAGAATACCATGTGGTCATCTCCTCACGAACGACACTGCACGTTAAACTTCTCGACTTCTGTCAAATTGCTGCACTCAAAGAGGCAGTAAATGACAGACCAAAACTGATGACGTCTTACATTAAATCGTTTTAGGAAACTAAAATGTACAATGAAGAATTACTCGCCAGTAGGGAGTACCAAATTCCGAGGGTACGCCAATAGGGTCTTACTACAAACCTACTGTTTCGAACAAACGTATAATTTTTTATTTCCGTGCGGAATATTATAAGCAAGTCTCTGACAACAGAACATAAAAAGTGTTTACCACCTCCGCTGTGAAAACGCTACTTTGGATATTCAAACGCAGAAGAAGAATTGAGGAAATATTCCCATTCCCTAGCAAGATAAAAGCTAAGAAGCTCTTACTGTAAACCTTTACGACAGAATCAGCCAAAGCTGCATCTGATTTGCTATGCCTTAGTTTAACAATGACCGTCTGAATATTTGTTTCATCCATTAGCCTTGGATCAATTCAGCAATATTAATGAAACGTTTTAAGCGGTTAACGAATTTATTAATTTGAATTTATTTAACTTCAGTTTAATTGCATATCTTTTTTTTTAAGTTTTATAAAAAGTAAACACTTTGAAAAGAAAACTGTTGTTGTTTATTAAAAGCTTATGGAAATCGACTTTACTTCGAGTATGACTTAAATAATTTCAAAAATCAAAATTTCATTTATTATTTAACATAATATTTTCATGTGGAAGTTTCTAAAAAGAAATCTCTAAAGTTGTTATCGCTGAAATAAAAAAAAGTAACTTCCTCAAAAGCTTAATGCAAAAAACCTCACGTACATTAATTTAAAGTAATTATTATACTGAGTTGAAACACACACAAAGTGTCTTTTAGAATGTAATTTATTTTCAAGTTTTTGAAGTTAAAACCCTCTTTATTATTTTTATTTTTAAAAATGAAGAGCAAACACTCGGTTAGCTTTATTGAGTGACGTCATTAGCAACCATTGTATGTAAGTGCGACAGGGTTGGCAAATATGGTGCATTTGTACTTTTTGTTGATACATTTTATACTCCGGTACCGTGGTACAGCCACGAGTCATTTGGTACAATTTCAAAATTCTGCTACATTAAAATTTTGTTATTCCAGATGAAATAGATAAATATATGTATATTTATTTAAGTTTTATATTCAAGTTACCATTTGTGTAGTATAGCAAGCCAAAGAGATGAGTTTATTAAATTTAATGAATATTTTGCAACTGATATCTATATGATTTTTAAATATACATACATATAAATAAAATTTAATGTATGTATGTATGTATGTATGTAACGTATGGACTCCAAAACGGCTGAGCCGATTTTGATGAAGTTTTTACAGCATGTTACTGTGACTCTGGAAGGAATAATAGGGTATAAGGAAATTAGGGTATATGGCGCTATATTTTGGGCATTTTTTGACCTACGACTATGATATGTAATACATATGGTACTGGCATAATTAGGAATACGTACCAGAAAAAAGTGGGTGGGACCACGCCCCTTTTTAGGAAAATTAAAAATCGTAATATATTCTTAACTACTGGACCGATCGTCATTAAATTTTTTAAATTCTTGACTATGTAAGTGGACAAAGGGGCATGGCCTCGCCTAAAGCATTGCAATAAATACATTAAAATTAAATAAATAAATGTTTGTTAATATATAAATACGTTTTATTTTATGACGAGGGGGGGTAGCGAAGCATACCGGGTTTAGCTAGTATACATATAAAAGACGGAACGAAAGTTTAACATTTTGTTAAACATTCTTAATAGAATAAATCTAGTAATTTTGGATATGCAAGGGAGCATGCGCGAATATATATTTTTACCAAAGTTAACTTTTTTATTTCGCTAATAACCCGATACTTTATAAATAAAAATGTTATAAATCATCGTGATAATACACGGCAATAATGTTCATATATATGACATTTACGTAAAACAGAAGTTGCTGTCACCCAGCAAGCCATATGAGTCCGAAAAGAGTCTTTTCTGACACCCTTTCCGGAGCGTTTATGCTCTTTATGAGCCCAAAAAACAATCATTATTGCTCCGAAAACCTTCAGAAAAGAGGGTCATTACATTCGAAAATGGTCCGTCAGAAAGAGCTCTTAGATAATGTCAGAAAAGAGTCTTTTATGAGGGTTTTTTTGGGCTCTTAAAGAGCTCTTACATCATGTCAAAACAAAGTCATTGCAATTTTAAATATAACAAATTTAAAGGTCGCATTTATTATTTTTTTTTTAATTGTTTGTACAAAAAGGGAATTCATTTACAAATAAACTAAATTAGAAATGGAAAAAAATTAAATAAATTGTATTTACAGTAAAAAAATAAAATGGAATTCATTTAAATAAAATATATAGAAATGGGAAAAAAATTAATTTTTAAGCAAATTTTTCTTTCGCTCCGAAAATGCTTTTTAGTTGTACTCTTTTTTGACTACTTTTTCGGAGCGCTCCTAAATACATGTTTACACATTCTAAAAGATTCGATACTCATTCCCCACTGCCTTCTCTCAGAAGATATTTAAGATTATGATCTTAAGGTGCATTAATTAAGGACATTATTCTTGACTTGAGACCTACAGTTAAGCTTAATTCTTCAGGCATTTTAAAAGAAGTATCATGTAGTCATTCTATGACTCATTATGTGTAAAATTAAAATGATTTTACAATCAGGTTTGGTATCCTTGTGTCAGCAAAATAAGGAAGGCCTCTTTACTGCATTTTTTTTCGCCGTTGAGTATATTTAAACAAATACTAACTAACATTCAAAGAAAAAGGGAATTAAATTTTTATATAGATTTTATTTATATTTAATAAACATATATTAAAAATTGGATCGTAAAGTTCTAAAAAGTGCATTTTATTTAAATATAAGCTATTTCCATCTCTGAAGTGCGGTAAGGAAAGTGAGTGATAAATTTAAATCTTGAATTAGGAAGATGTGTTTTTTTGTTTTTTTGTCTATCAAGTTTGTAAAATTATAAAAAACATTAAAACCCACGTTTGAGTCATCATCACGAGAGTTGACGAGGTGTTTAAACTGTAGAAATGTGAATGTTTGCTTGTTTTTTTTTTCACAAAAATATCAACTGATTTATTGTGCTGTTAAGCTGACTTTATAAATAAATGTTAAAATTTAAATAATCTTGTAAGTAAATAATAAATTGTGAAAATAAATAGAAAATGAACAATTATTATTTTTATTTTGAACTGTTAATTTTAAATCATTGATATATTTTTTATTTCGGCTCGAGTTCATTAAATTTAATTTTTCATTATTGATAATTTTTCTTGGCTTAGCCAATAAATTTTAATAATAATTTTCATGTAACAATTCCTACCTTCAGTAAAAATAATTTAATGAAAATTTTAATTTAATGAAATCGAGCCGAAATAAAAGAAATATCAATGATTTAAATAGAAAATGTTTACTAATTAAAAATAATCAATGCAGACAAACCCACAAATTATAAACAATTATTTGCCAAAATATAGAAAACAAAAAATATTTAATTGAATTGTTTATATTTATTGTCTTTTTTCAACATTTGCTGCAAGTGCGTAACAACTTCTATTAAATATTCATATTGCAGTCACAGTCGTTGTCATTTGATAAATTTGCTTTTATCCTCAAAACTCTACAGCCTTTTACGGCCCAAACGCCAAAAAGTCAAATGTTTAAATGATAAATTGGCAAAACGTTAATTTCATACACTAGAAGCCATATTAAGGTTAAAACCAAATTGATGTATGTATGTTTGCTAAACAATTTAACAAATAATACACACACTTCTACACTGTCACAGTTAAATTTAAATGCATGAAAATTAAAAACTAAAAACAATTTATTTTGGTATTTTATGTTTAAATTGAAATAATATTTTCCATGTTGCGACTGGAAATATAGAAAATAATGCGCAATATAATATTAATTAAAAGATTTTTTGTAAAAACTGGGGCCAAATTACCGCATTCGATATCGAGTAAAATTTATCGTAATTTTCTTATTTGAGATTATGGCATTAGATATCGAGCAAAAAATTTAGTACATTTTATCATAATTTCGATATCGAAAACATTTTTAGATACGATAGCTCATTCGATAAAGAATGCGGTAATTTGGCCCCTGTACTCGGTCGGCACGCTACCGGCTTATGTATGAGAGTCCGGTATATGTGCTTCTTTTGACTTGTGATGGTTCCAGCCATCGTAATATTGTATTCTCATGCGCAGAATATCAAATCTGCTTCCTTAAAATATTTATACCACTTATTATAAGGTACGGTCAGGTCACATTTGGCAAATATTTGCCGAAAAAGACGTAAGCACCAAAAAAATATTTTACAACTCGTTTATTTATTAAAAAAAAAACTTCGTTTATTTAGGACAAGACACAACAAATATTTAGTTTTATTTTATTTGATGTTGTTTGTTCTTGCAAAACTCTTATAAGAGTAAACAACGTCAAACAAATTTGTGCTAAAACAACAGGTTACGCTTCTTTGAGTAAATATTTACCAAATGTGACCGTACCTGAGCCAGCTACTCTAGTTATTCCATGAAACTCTGCTGCAAATTAATAATTCTTTAAAACCTATAAATTTTTTGTATATGCATTTATGTATTTAGCAAACAAAAAAAAAAAAGAAAACAGCAACCAAGACAGAAATTGAAAAACATACTCAATAACGGAAATCGATTTACATATAAAGAAACAAATTTCTTTTATGCAACATTTTGGCAAATTTAAACATTAAATTCATGTGTTCGTTCGTTCCTCTAGCCGTTGGCTATAATTTGTGATTTCAGTTTTATTTTTGTTAAATTTTTCATTCAATCGAAAAATTATAATAAATGAAATCTTCCTACAAGCAAACACAAATTTGTATAATAATTTAAGTTGTTAATTTCACGTGCTTTTTTTAAACACCACCTCTTCGGTGGAGCGGTAGGGAGGGTGTTTGAGCAGACTTGGTTTTTTAAACGATGATTTATTTATTTTTTTTTTTTTTGTAAAAAGTAGAAGTTAAAAATGACGTTTAAGTGAAAGTTTTTTTTTTCTTTTTTGGATTTTGCTTTTTTGCATATTTTGTGCACTCTTTTTTATTTCATCGCTTGCCGTCATAATAAAGTTGGCGGCGTTGGCGGCTGTTTTTCAAAAAATACACAAAAGAAACACTTTGGACAAAAAATGTGTTTTAAGTTTTATTTAAATATAATTATTTGGTTCGGTTTGTTGGTTGCTTGTTTTTCTTTTTTTGTGTGTATTTTAGTTGTGTGGTATGGTTAGCACTCGTACTCGGATTCGGTTGCAAACCACAGCTGTGCCATTTGAGAAAAAAAAATATAATAAAAATTATCCAAACAACACAAACCAAACCAACAAAATATATATTACTAGGTTTTCATTGCACTGTATAATAAATAAAAAAAAAAAAAAAAAAGGTTTTTGGGGAAGTATAACTCTGCAGAGGAAGTCTATGCCAGAAAATGTGGTAATTTCGGGTGTTATAAATAAATGAGAAGGCCTTCAAAATATTTAATTGGTATTATAGTGTAAACGTTTATGCTATAAAATCTTAGAATTACTCGAATCACGTGATTTTATTAACTAAAAACCGCTTAATACTAATCTTGAAACTATTCTGGGTGTTTTAAACCGATTTGGTCTTCAATTTTAGATTAGTTTTTTTTTTTTTTGTTGAGTTTAATTTCCTTAAATTTCATCCTAAAATTATAAATTAACCCCCTGGCCCACGATGTCGAACGAAACTGTTCGCTTAGATAAGACTTAAGGCACAAACTTTTTATCGTATCTATTTTTTACTCAATCAAGTTTGTTTATTCCACAATCAAGTGTGTGTCTTAAGTCTTATCTAAGCGAACGTTATCGTTCGACATCGTGGGCCAAGGGGTAAATACGTATTTTTTGTACCTATTAAAATTTTAATTAGTTCTACTGTTTTTAGCCTATTTAGTAATTATTATTTTGCCACTTACCCACAACTCAACAACGATATTTGCTTTTTTTTTAACAATATTAGAAATATTTGAATTTTAGAAACGTACCTGCAAAAAAAAAAAGTAAAATAAATAATTAGTATTTTTAATTTTTGGTTTTATATTGAGTTTATATTATTAACTAAAATTACATATTTAAAACTGTTTAAATAATGCCTTTCTGATATTTTATTTATTTTCCAGGCGAGTGTTAAATATCGTTACAGCTGTGATTGGCAATCTTAGTCACCAAGGGCCAACAATGATCGTTTATTTAACCGTAAACAATACGACAGTCAACAAAGCTTGTGCAAATTGAAAATGAAATAAGAAACAAAAATAACACACAATATCTGGACAGATTACAAAAGATAAAGATATGTAGAACATAACAGGTTATGATAATCAATAATCCATGTTCTCTTTATGCCGAACACTGCTCTAGTCTGCTGCACTTTTATATATTTTCGTTAACTCAAGTAGCTAGACAAATGTATTCAAATGATATAATAATATTTATAGATATTTGGCTGCATAAAGACAATCAGCCGTTGTCATAGAGAGCAAAAAGTTCTCAACTAATAAGCTGTACTAGGAAGCTTTATTAGTCAACGGCATGTAGTTCGATGAAATTCGAAGGAATTGCTTTTAGAAACATATTACAACATAAAACCCTTGACACAGACATTGGTTTTGAAGGTATATAGTACACCCGGCCTTAATTTTGTATAAAAAAAGATAAAGTATATGTTCAAACTCGTTACTATAACATGTAGAAATAGGCAACAAAATGTTAAAGAGGAATCTCGACTGATATTGGGTGTGTTGTATCTGAAAGAACTGTTCGGCGACGAGAAAAAAAGTGCTTTGCTTCGGAAAAAAATTTAAAGGCAAAACTGGACTTCGCAAGTAAACATTTAATTTTGTCCCAGCCATCATCTGGAAAGATGTGGCGCAATATTCTTTTTACCGATAAAACCAAAATTAATCGGTAATGACAACTAATATTTATCACAGCGCTCTCCTTTGGTGGTATAGCATTCAAACGCCAACGAAGTAAAATAATTAAATAAAGGCTATAAAATCAAGCTTTAACAATAATGCGCCTACTCACCACCAGAGGCGCTGCAATTCTGCATTAAAAACAAACATAATACGCAATGGCAGAGTTGTGATTTAAAAAGCTTTCTTCTGTCACCACCTTTACTTCTTCAACTATACCCTTTCCAAAGAAAGTAACGCAAGTATATATAGGCATATTAATTGCCTGAGTGTGACTTCTCTTTCACAAAAAAAAAAAAAAAAAAAAAAAAATCTTGCATATTTTGGCTCCAATTTCTTTCAGAATTTAGAGGATTTGAAAGATCAATTTTAATCGAATTAGCAATCAATAGCTGGTCATATTAAAACAGAAAAATAAAGAGCATAACAGAGAATTATAAGCTATTATGATCTCTTTGTGCCGTACAATAAAGACATGCAGACACAAACATGCTGTCAAAAGCAAAAAGGGACGACTTAAGCCTGTTGTTGTGAATTGCTATGCCAACTCAAAAACATGATCATGTTTACTTTGTAACAAAAATAAATCGGTGACTCTTTTTTAATTAAATAGCATAAACTATTTTTTTTGGGGGTTTTGAGAAAAGAAAAAAGTTTTTGTCAAATCATATTAGATTTTTCAGCGAATACCTAATACCGTTTCTTGTCTTTAAATTGGCCAATTTTTTTTATTCTACGCATCCTTTAAGACCGTAATTCTGTCATTCAAAGCGCAAGTCCTCCATATAGGCTATTTTATATTTTTAAGGAATTCGTATAATGTATCAGATACACTATTTTATTTTTTATGGTATACGCTGTTTTATTCAATAATTTTACGGTATTTTTATTAAAAGTTTGATCTCAAAAAATATCAATTTGTAATGCTTGGTTTTCACTATGTCAGTTTTGTTGTCAAATTGTCCAAATTGTTGGTAATTTCATAACAATTTAGACAATTTGACAACAAAACTGACATAGTGAAAACCAAGCATAACATTATAAAACAGTGATTAATTCATAGTTTTGTTAATAAAGTGACACATATTCATTAGTTTCCAATTAGGGTTATTATAAACAAAAAATTATGACAAATTAAGGTATACATTGCGTAAATCAAAAATAACTAGAAATTGTCTTCCTCTGCTACATCTGGTTCATCTAAACAATTAAGCTTCTTTCCACCTTGTGAGTTAAAATAAATGACTGCGAGCCACGAGGAATTACATTCTTTTTGCACAAATTTTGGAGATAGAAATGGTCGGAATGAAACTATTTCTCAAACAATAGTGTATATTATTATAAGCTATTTTATGAGTTAAAGTTTTCATAAATTGTATTTTTTTTCTACAGGCTAGAATGGAGTATAATGCAAATACACTATTATTCTTTTAACAACTTTGGAGTGGCAATTTCAAGTAAATAGCGCATATGAGCTTACACTCTTATTGAAGGAAATTTTTGAACAAGAAATTATACACTATTTTTTCCAACGACATTTTGACCCACTTTTTGGAAGTAGAATTTAACGAAATTTTGACCAGACCTAAAATCAATGATGGAGATTCTAATTATAAAATAAAAAAATTAGCGTATGACCTCATACGCTATTGTTATATTGAGGGGACGAAATTATGGTTTACAATTTTTGTAGCTTAAATTATAAGTTATTGGCCAAATCCAATAGATATTTTATGTTTGAATTATATCAAGTCAGCTAATCGGGCCTATATTATTTAATGTAAATAAAAAACTTTTCTTTGCATGTTTTCCAACGTTTCGTCAATTATTTGTTGACTTCATCATTTATTTATTACTATTTGACTGCATCTCTGAAAACAAAATATTTCACTAAATTTAAAAATATTTTTAAAAGTAGTGTTCTTTGAAATTTAAACAAGCAATTGTTAAATTCCATAATATTTTCCAATTTTCATAGGGATTCTTTCCCTTTCACCTTTTAACGCTGGTTTAATCTCTTGTCAGTAAGAAATAGTAGAGAGAAAAAACTACCAGCCGATAGAGACTATTTGATGTTTTCGACCCTGTGACAAAATATCAGATTTACATAATTTTCCACACACACACACAACGAAGAAACTTATGTTTTCTTTTTATAACTCTGAACCAGGTATTTAAGTATGTACGTATGTATGTTGTATATTTGTCAATGTTTTATTGTTGTCAAGGAAATTAGAAACTTATTAAATATTTGTAACGTTTATTGAAACGAAATCCCCCCAGCAACAACAACATTTATATTAAATATAAATATTAAATTAGATAAAGTAATATTGTTTATAATATACAGGTTTTTATTGTTGTTACCAAAAGCTTTCAACAAAATAATTTATGCTGCCAAAACCAAATGTTGGGATTTATCAATTAATTTTATAGCTAAACGAAGAAAAGATGACGTTTAACGTGATTTTATGTAATTTTTTTTTTGATAAAATTAAGACAACAACAAAATATATCTACATACATATGTATAAACAACTGATAAAACTGAATTAATTTATGGTGATATAAAATAAAAGATATTTCAAAAAAATTATCATGCATAATTAATAATATTAGCAACTACAACAAAAGCATTAAAGACAAACAAATAAAACCAGCCAAGAAAACTCAGGGGTTTGAGTTAGCGTTCGTTAATTATGTATAATAAAAAAATATTTTCAAAAAAAAAAAAATATAGTGCAAAATTTTGTTTAGAAAGTACCGGCAAAGATTGAACCGACCATAAACATTTCTTTGTGATTTCATTTAATTGATCTAATAAATTTCTGGTTTTTATTTAATTCATATTCGTATTTTTTTAATGTCACAAAGTTTAGTTTGAAACACAATTTGTGTTTTTGTTTTGTTGGTCATAAAGTTTAAAGCGGAAGTTTAAAATTATTTTAATATGCAAATGGTTAATAATGGCTAATGGTGATGTTGCTGTTGGCTTGCAGTTTAAAATGAATAGCCAGCGATTAAAGTTAATGTTAAATTTGAAAATAATTAGTGAAACCAAATCTAATGAAATTTTAACAGGAGGGTGTGTAAATTGTAAATAATTGTAGGTTATTTTAATCTTGTGATTAATTTACGCTTAAACTTGTTATGGAGTTTATTTTAAAAGACAAAACTTACCCCCTGGTCCACGATGTCGAACGATAACGTTCGCTTAGATAAGACTTAAGACACAAACTTGTTTGTGGAATAAACAAACTTGATTAAGTAAAAAATAGATACGATAAAAAGTTAATGTCTTAAGTCTTATCTAAGCGAACGTTATTGTTCGACATCGTGGGCCAGGGGGTTAGTTATTAGTTAACTTTAGAAGTAAATTTTATAATATATTCAAATCTTCATCAAACAAATTCCTCAAATATAAACATTTGTTTATTGATCTTTTTTCTAAAAAAAAATATGCATTCTCAGAACAAACAACAAAAACAAAACAAATTGTCTATACATGATTATCGCCTATTTAAATAAATTAACCAAATATTTAGTTTGTAAACATAACAATTGAGATTTATTGAATTGTAAGTAATGAAATGGCAGAATCAACAACACACACCCTTTACTTACATTCAACATTAAATTGAAAAAAATACTACAAAAATAGGAGAAGCATTTCATCAATTTTATTAATGAATATTCAAATATTCTTAAATACCTATATATACATATAAAAGGCATATAAAATAAAAAGTCAGTGATTTAAAGGAATAATCTGATTATATTTGCCTGTTTGGAGAAGAGTTTTAAAAAAACTTTAATTTATTTTCCAATTTTATTAGAATCCTGGCGTCAATTGAAAGCAAAAAAAAAGATTACACAACCCTGCAAAAAACGCGAACAGTCCATACATGCGTGGACCACACACAATGGACCAGGAATACTCCAAACATAATTTGTGTCAAAAAAAACTAGTCCATTACGATGTCCTAAGACTGGGCCATATAATTCAGCTTTGCATAACAGGGGACTAGTCCCAAAACTACTCCTTGTAACCACTTCAAATGTTCAACGATTACGGTCTTTAAAGCACGAATAATTGTAGTGGAACAAGAAGTTCTGCTTTAAAAATTAAATGGTCCATAGGACCATGATGTAGTCACCAGAGAACGGTTTGAATGCAGATTTTTATGCTTTCGAATGCAATCACGAAATGTGAGCATGAGTATGACGAATACCATGCATTACATTGCATGTCTTCTATTAATGTCACCTAATACTCACAAAAGCAACGAATACACAACGAATGGTACGAATGTTTGTAATGAAATGAAATGAAAAGTTCAAATTAAAATTTTACTTTTTGAGTTTTTTTAATGGTATGAAAAACAGCGTTATTTACTTTTTCCAAAATTAATGCGTGCTGCATTATTTGAAGTACTAAAAAACATATCAATAGGCCAAAACTATACACAAATACATTAATTACTTCAATAAGTCAACGAATACTGAACGAATGGTGCGAATGTTTTTAGTTTTTTAATGTATTATAATTTAATTTCGTTGTTTATTAACATTGATGAGATTCCTAGAAAAGCTTAAATCAATGCTGTCATTGAAAAGGAATTTGAAAGGACGACATTACTACTTAGCAAATCATGTATGCAAAGTATCTAGTAATGTAATTACCAATTCTGGATTAAATTGAAAAAAATGTAATTTCTAAACGGAAAGTCCAATTGTAGATCGCTCCATAATTAGTTACAGCTCCCATACAAGAACCAATTCCGAAAATCACTTTAACAACCAGAAATCATTTAAAAGTATTTTTATCAAAATAAAATTTAACACAAACAATATTTATTTGCACAGAAGTCACGCCACTCAATTATTGGATAATCAATCCCATATTCTGAGACTATTACACTTCCTATTTAGTTACTTAACTCATAATTGCTACGTAGCAAAGTTTCAAACCAGAGAACAGAAAGAGACTATTCACATTTGCTAACCTTTCGTATATTCATTGCTTTTGCATTGCTTTTACTCGACAATAATAAAAATGTACATTGCTGTTTGTTTACTCATTCCTTATTACTGTTTGCTATTTTACATTCCCTTTTTGTTATGCGGTTATACATCAAGCAACGAAATAATTCAATGCCACATGAAAAAACTGAAAACATTCACACCATTCGTCCAGTATTCGTTGCTTTCAGTGAATGAAAACAGAAAGAAAAAGCAAAAACAATACAAAACCTAATGAGAAAATAAATATTTTTTGGTTGTTGCTTTATGTGCGATTTGTTGACAGTAAACTTTGATATTTTTTGTTAGTATGTACAACTTATACAATCAGCATTGAAACCATTCATACCAATCGTTAACCATTCACACCATTCGTCCAGTATTCGTTGCTTTCAGTGAATGAAAACAGAAAGAAAAAGCAAAAACAATACAAAACCTAATGAGAAAATAAATATTTTTTGGTTTGTTGACAGTAAACTAGTAAAGTTTGATATTTTGGCAAAGAAAAATGAACTCCGATCAAATTTTAGAAAAAATTAATTGAGGAATTTTTCGTACAACAGGAAAAAATTCAAAAAGTAAAAAAAGCATTGAAACCATTCATATCAATCGTTAACCATTCGTACCAATCGTTAAGTATTCGTTGCTTTTGGGAGTATACGTTTACATTTGTACAAGACATGCAATGCAAGCATCATTGTTCGTTACACTCCGTTTTGTGAATAATGACATGTATTGCTTCACGGAATTGATTTATGTTGTCAACATGAGGTTCGTTTTTTGTGTTTGTATTCAAAATCTAAAATTAACCAATCAATCCGTTCTCTGTTTCAAACTTTAATAACTTTGAATTATTTCAAATTCTATAATTTCCATGTATTTAGCTGTTTATAATAAATTCCACTAAAGCACTTCAATCCTTAATGAATTAATTCATTTATATCTAACTTCATTTGGATTTACAAATGTGGAACCCTCCAGCATACGTTGCACTTTTTATTTTAGAAACAAATGTCGCTTTCAAATCAAAATGAAAATTGTTGAAAAAAAAAATCAAAAAATTGTATGAACAAAAGGATTGACTTTTTTACGAGTGTATTAACCAAATATAAAACTACAACAATTACAAACAGACAACAATAAAACTGCAATGCAGTGTAAATTGAAGTTAATGTTGTGTGTTAAAGTTTAAAGTACTTTGTTGATTGAGTACAAAACACTTGCAGCAACAACAACAAAAAAAAAACACCGACAAAAAAACATTTTACATCCGGTTATTTCAAAATTGACGTTTGAGCTGAGGCTGTTGATTTTTGTTTTTTTTTTTTTTTTTTAATGATTGTCATTATTTTTTGATTTGGTCAAGTGAATTTTTTTGTAGTATGTATTGTAAATTGTGTTTAAAAAAGAGTAATTAAAGGGAAATTCAAAATTGTTTGGATTTTTATTTATAAAAACACTAATTGTGATTTTTTAAGGGTTTGTCCAGGTTTGTCTTTTATTTGTGTTATTTATAATTATTTTGTGTAATTTTGATATTAATCAATCCATTGTGTGTGTTCATGTTTTGTACAAGTTTTCGTTTTGTTGTCATGACTATTAAGCGGAAATTGCACATTTACTGAAATGCATTACTTAAATAAACAAATAATTGAGAGACTGAATGGCTGAATAGCTGGCTGTAGGTATGATATTATAAATAAATAGCAAAGTGTTTAGCAAATAATATGTTACAATACAAGAAGAATAATATAAAAAGCACATAAAGTCAGAATCATATAAATTCCGATACATAATTCAGACATAATTTTATTAAATTAGGTATAACTGAAGACAAGTGGTTTTATCCACAACTTGGATTTCGGGCCGAGTTTCTAACGATTTGTTGTCGTATAGAAAAACAAGTAAGTAAACTAATTCATAAATACCCTACACCCAGTGTATGTGCAAAAATGGTTTTTCAGAAATGGAGCTATGCCCTATTATGGAGCAATCATTTAAAAATTATGTGACATCTGAGCATATTAGTATTGTTTGTGTTCAATTTTATCATGATAAAATTACTTTTAAAAGATTTATGCACGTTAAAACGATTTACAGAAGTGAGTCTTAAGGTACGGTCACACTTGGCAAATATTTGCCGAAAAAGACCTAACCACTAAATAATATATATTTGAACTCGTTTATTTATTAAAAAAAAAAACTTTTCTTTTTTAGGCCAAATCACAATAAATATTTAGTTTTAATTTATTTGATGCTGTTTGATCTTGCAAAACTCTTGTAAGAGTAAACAACGTCAGACAAATTTGTTCTAAAACAAGTGCTTGCGCTTTTTGAGTAAATATTTGCCAAATGTGACCGTACCTTTATATGGCAGTTTTGTCCAATTATGAACCGACAGTTACATGACTTCTGTATACGAGTATATCAAACTTAGTTGTGGTAAATTTTATTTGGATACAAAGATTTTTAAGAGACTTCGGCGTTAAAGTAATTTTTGGAGGTGGGCCTTATATGAAAACTACTTTTTTTTTTTGTTTTTAATATAATTAACAAACACAAATTGCGAAGCTTTTTGGCTTATCTGCAGAAAACACCCCGAGTCTTTGGCGGGAATCGAACCTGCAACCCTCTGACTGATAGTCCGGCATACCATCGCCGGAGATATCCTCATAGTCTATCGGGGCTCCTATGTCATAAAATTTATGACCGATAAAGTCCTAATTCCTTCGCAAATAAGACATAAAACAGAAAATTATTGTGGAAAAGTGCAGTTAAAATTGCAAAAGAAACATTACAAATTTTAAATTGGGTAAGATTGGAATTATGTTTAATTATATGGCCACCACTATATATTTATCACGGACTTGAATTCATCCTTCACTGGGGGTACTTCTAAGTAACTGTAGATGTTCTCATTTCTTATGTGCACCCCATGAATCAAATAACAAAGATTACGCATAGCGCAAGTCCGTTATTTATATTTTACCAAAAACTGTGAGATTTAAATTGAGAGCAAAATTTCTTCTTGTGACGTCACAAGTCAAAAATATTTTTATGTTTGCTTAACTTTTATATGAATTTAAATGCTAATAAAAGTTTAATTTATGTTTTTTTTTTCGATTTCCAAAAGAAAATAAAATCAAAAAAACAATGGGCACAATTGTGCCACCTTGATAAAAAAAAATAATAAAAGTGTCTCATAGAGTTTGTATTGAACACTTTAAGGCAAAAGATTTAAAAGGAAATTTGAAATTAAAAATGGGTAAGTGAAACATTTTGCGTTTAAGATATCTTATATTAATAACAAGATACATGTTAAAACGACTGCCAGAACTTCGGAAATTCGCCAAGAAAGACTTCAAAAGAGAAACAGAAAAAAAATCATGGCAACGCTTTTGGAAGAATTTATTTTCACCTGACCAAATGAAGTGTCAACATAAAAGCTTAGTGGAACTGAAGAGCATATGGAGGTAGAGAATGAAGACCATTTAGTCCTACCCAAAAGTGAAGAAATGCACTATGGCTGAGGATAAGAAAAAATCAACAAAACAAACTAAGACAAAGAAACACAAACGGAAACAAACAAAAATATTAAATTGATAATACAAAAATACATATATTTTACTTCACTTTTTGATATATTTTAATATTTATAAAACAGTAAATAAGTAAATGTTTTATTTTCAAGCAAAAAATCTTCGAAATATTAATTTTTCTTTTAAAATTATTAACAAAAGTTATATTTTACATGTTAATTATACGGAAAAAATAACCTGTGACGTCATGCGCAGGGAGAGGACATTCTTTGCGGAATCTGTATTATTTGATTCATGGGTTCACCCCTCATTGTTAAAAGAACTCTCTATTGTAATGCGAAAGCAAATTCGATGCGTAAGAGTATCAATTTGTGCGCTTATCGCATCGAATTTGCTTTCGCATCGCAATAGAGAGTAACCCCCTGGTATTACTTGCCGTTCCACACAATTTGATTCCGTATGTCCAAATTGATTTTTAAATGCTTAACAAGTGAAGGCTTGAGGCTTTTAACTTAATTGAAGTCTCTTGTTTTCTATATGACGACGCCAAGTATGTCGTCTACCCAAGTGAATACCCAGATATGTAACATAGTCTTACTGAGGTATATTTACATTGTTAAGTGTGAGAGGTGGACAATTTCTTTTCCTTAGCGCAAACGTAACATGTTTACTTTTTAATTCATTCACCCGTATTTTCCTGTCCCTCAAGGTTATTTATCACATCAGGCAAGTCAGAGGTGTAAATAAAATGGAGATTAGGTCCAAGAACACTGCCTTGTGCAACGCCATATCTAATATTATATTCTCTTGTCACGTAATCATTTTACTTAACTGTAAATATAATAAAAAATTTTAATTCAAATTCAAAAGTAAGTTCCTAATTTCAGTTTTTAAAAAGCTCTCACCTTTTAATTTCCTTTAAAACAACTAACATAACTTAATTATAGTGTCAATTTTTATTACATATAAATCAGGAAATAAAAAACTTATTTTTGGTTAGATACATACAAAGAGATTAAAACAATTTATTCTCTTTAAGATTTTGTGGTTTTATTTAACTTTTCTTACGCTTAAATGTGAATAAGTCTTCGATGTGGCTGAAGTTTTTTCTTCTTTCTTGCTTCTTTCAATTGACATTATGGAACTAAGTCTGCTTCAAGTCATAACATTTCTGTTGTGCGAAATGATACAAAAAAAAATGGTGTGACTGACTGTTTTTATGGTTTTTATTATAACATGATTTTTGTCTTATTTTTTGTTTTATTTCACAAAAAAAATTAAGGTATTCTTTATTTCTGTTCGCTTGAAATAATAAATGAAGTGAAACAAACGAAAAATATATAAAATTAATTAACACACATTTCGTTTTATATAAGCTGGAAAAAAATATACATAAATAAATAACAATCACACATGTGTATGTAGATTATTTGAAAATCGTGCTAATTTGCTGACTTTACACTCGAAAATTCAGCATCAACCAGATTTTCTTAATGATGTAAAAACTAAATTTACCCTCCTTGTTGATACTGACGTGATGTCGCCTTCAAACCGCCTACAATAAAACATTTATTAGGTGAGTCTTATTGAATTAAGCTTTTCGCTGTAAACCAAATCAAATACGGTCGTACACCCGGAGAAAAACTAATCATAATCATAAAACCATCGTTTTCTGTTTATAACTCATTTAATTTATATTTAAGTACAAATAATTATATACAGCCTTGTTCACATAAAATCCGGCCACACTGCAGACCTTTTTTAACACCTGGTGGCAACACTCTCGGTTTTTTTAGCGATCTGTTTATTTCAACATAATGTTATTGTTTAAAAAGTAGGAATAAATTTGAACAATAGCTGGCCAATTAATAACCAAAATAGAAAAGAAAACATGCACAAAACAAAATCCGACATTCCATTCAGCTCAATGATAGCAAAAGATAGATTTGTTGGTAATTTCAAAAGATAGATTTGTTGGTAATTTCATAACAATTTGGACAATTTGACAACAAAACTGACATAGTGAAAACCAAGCATAAGAAGCAAGGAACTTACACTACGTTCAATAAAGCAAAATCCGAGTCTCTACGACATTGACCGAGTAATAGAATACAGTGTAATTACCGCAATAAGAATAGGAGGGTTTAAATTAAAGCTTCCTTTATCGTTTAAATTGAATTTCCCAACCCTGTTTATATTATTGTAATTGAATTTATAATCCACACAAATTGAAATTTTAGCTTAATGCATATTTGTAGCTTTAAATAGCGAGCCTTTGAGGTCCCGAGAGATTTTAATTACCATGAAGCGTTCAGCAAACTATAAGGCCGGAATTCAATTGCTCATATCCCAGCACATATACCACCTAAGTACATTTTAAATAATTGTAAGTTACTTGATGAATTTATAAAAAGAAACCTATTTCAATTATTATTATAAGATCCCCTTATAAGACAAGAAAGATCTTCCCATATAAACCTTATCCCATTGTGTACCTCACACAATACCCTCTTACCAACATCCCGTTGGTAATTTAATTCCTCCAAAGCAGCTAACATCCCGTTACACTTTTATTAATACCACTTTATTTAAAAGCTAATCCCTAGTTACTTAATTTATAACCCATTTACTACCTTAATTTATCCCCCATTATATCTCTCAATTTTATTCAAGGACTGAATGCTGGTTTTTAAAACAGTTTTGCAATTATGCGTGATCAGTGTTGCCATTTTAGCACTTTCAGTGCTAGATTTAGCATTTTGTTTCTCGAAAATGTATTGAAATTTTTAAAAATTATGCTAAATGCTTTTTAGCATAATTTGCTTGATAAAAAAAATTTTTTTCTCGAAAAAATTTTTACTATTTTACTCCAAAAAATATTTTTGGATAAATAAAAAATACCTTTTATTAATATTTCAACTAAATTTCTTTCGGTGTGGTAAGTAAATGAACACGGAAATTAATATATGAAATGTAATCTATTTATCTATTAAAACAAGTCAACAATTGTTAGGAACAAAATTAGAAAAAACTATAATTTATATTTGTAACATTTGAAATAAAAATTGTATTGGTTGCATTGAAAAAATTTAGCACTTATTTTTTCTTCTGTAGAGCATTTTAGCACTTAGTTTTTCAAGTTTTATCATATTTTGAAATTCATTTTCTGGCAACACTGTGCGGGATCCATTAAATATGGCATCACTTTTGAACGCAGTTTTTGTCTTTAGTAACATATGTATATCGTCACCTAAAATGCCCAAAGACGTAACCCTCATTATCATAATTTTACAGGAGAAGCAAAAAACGTTGAAAATCGCGATATGTACATATCGTCACCTGAAGTTTGTCGTCTATCTTAAAACAAGATGTGAAGAAATCGCGATTTTCAATTAAACAATTTTCATTTTATAACGTTTTTTGCTTCTCCTGTAAAATTATGATAATGAGGGTTATGTCTTTGGGCATTTTAGGTGACGATATGCCATTTAAGGTAGATTCACCCATTCGTTCTTAACAAAAAATTTGTTTGAATAATTTTTTTTATATGAAGTTTGACGTCTCTCTTTTTGAGAGAGAAAATATTTTTTACGAACTTGAATTGGTTTAATTTTATATTTTTTCTGGACAAAAATGAATTGAGTTGCCAATAGGTTGCATTTTTTCATACAAATAACGATGCCTTATGCATTTCCATGGCCATCAGCAAAAGCAACTTTCTTTTTTCATTCATTTTGAATTTATAAAGGGTGGTTAAATTTCAAGGGCCGATGTTGATTTTGAATAAAACACAAACTATTTAGGAAATTATTGTAATTTTATTTTATTATGATATATTGGTATTACTCAATTATGTATGGAACAAAATATCGGCCAAATGGGTGCCGCGACCACGGCGGCACACCTCCATCCGATGGTCCAAATTTTCGATGACCCTGAGGCATAATGGAGGTTCTATGCCGTTAATGTGCCGAATTATCTCATCCTTTAGCTCTTGAATTGTTGCTGGCTTATCGACGTACACCTTTTCATTCAAATAACCCCAAAGAAAAAAGTCCAACGGTGTCAAATCACATGATCTTGGCGGCCAATTGACATCGCCATTACGTGAGATAACACGGCCATTGAATTTGTTGCGCAAAAGAGCCATTGTTTCGTTAGCTGTGTGGCAAGTGGCACCGTCCTGCTGAAACCACATATCGTCCACATCCATATCTTCCAATTCGGGCCATAAAAAGTTCGTTATCATCTCACGATAGCGAACACCATTCACAGTAACTGCCTGACCGGCCTCATTTTGGAAAAAATACGGCCCGATGATGCCGTCAGCCCATAAACCGCACCAAACAGTCACTCTTTGTGGGTGCATTGGTTTTTCGACAATCACTCTTGGATTCTCATTCGCCCAAATGCGGCAATTCTGTTTATTGACGAATCCACTGAGGTGAAAATGTGCCTCATCACTGAATCACGAAGTGCACGATATGCATTTTGATTTGAACGCCCATTTTCATAATAAGTCTGGATAACTTTAACACGTTGTTGGATTGTGTATCTCTCCATGGTTCAAATTGAGTAAGTCTGAAATAGAGAAATGTCAAATAAAATTCCGAAAAAAGCTTGGCGTTTAGGTGTGGTTCACATTCAACATCGGCCCTTACAATTTAACCACCCTTTATATGTGATTTTGAATACACAATACTTTAAAATAATTTAAGATTTGTATTTTGACACTTAAAACCCAAAGCAAAATAAATCAATGGCCGCACTTGTAAAACTACTAGATTTTGTGTACATATGGCAGCTTTGATTTTTTTAGCAAAAATCGTTCGAAATGGGTGAATCGTGCTGCAAAAAAACTCTCAATAAAAAAATTTTTCTCTGGAAAAAATTTTTGTTTAGAACAAATGGATGAATTCACCTTTAGAATGATATAGACGGTGATGGACATGAGTTTAGCACGTGGTTTGTGCGGTCAGAAATGTTGACTTTGACACGGAAGATAAAGATCTCCAAAAAAGTTTGTAGGGCAAAAATTTTAAGGCTTTACTACATGCACATTGTTGTCAAACTTAACAGCTACTCAAGCAGCCATTTCAGAACGTTTGCGAGTAGCAGGATTCATCCAAAAGTAAGGAAATTGGGTACCATATGAATTGAAGCCGAGAGAGCTTGAAAAACTATTTTAATGTCCAAAATTTAATATTCAAAATGTTGTTTAATGTTATAAAAGGAAATCATTTTTACTCCGAATTATTACTTGCGATGAAAAATGGATACCTTACGATAACCCGAAGCATAAGAGATTGTATGTGAAGCTCGGCCAAACAGCCGAATCGACACCGACTGTGGGACCAAATGAGTCATATCTATTGTAAGCTTCTGAAATCTGAAAAGACCATCACATAAAACTTGTAGCGAATGCCACTAATTTGTTGAAAGCGAGCTGTGACAGAAAACCCCCTAGAATATGCAACCAGACATGAAAGCGTAATATTCCATCATGACAACACTCGTCCATATGTTTAACCTTTATGTCAACAGCTGAAAAATTATACTTACGTCAACAGCAAGCATACCCGGGTATGCAAGCACATTTTATACGGGAATTCACACATTTCTAAGTATGTTTTTGTTTTTATATGTTTTATTTGGATTTTGTTTGTGTTTTTCCCCTACTTTGAGTTGTTTTTATGCATGAATACTTAAATTTTGTCTTCGTCTTCATGTATGAATATTTACAATAAGGGACAAATACTTGTTAGTTTCTCAATTCTATGAACATAAAAATCCAACAAGGAATGAAAAAATGACCACATTTATGATCTGATTTGTCCAATTTTATTCAAACATCAGAATATAGTAGAAAACACTTCTAGTGAGGATATCATGAAATTTCAGATAGATATAATAGCCACTTTCAGAGATACAGCGTTTTTAAAATTCAAAATATACCTGGGTATGTAGCTGTTGACATAAAGGTTAAAACTATTTTTATGTAAAACCAAAGAGGTTCACTTCAGAACAGGATTTCCAAAATTGGCTTGATTAGTTATTAGCAATCTTTTTTTATTACATAATAAATATTTAAACTCCTATGCGATCGGATTTTATGTGAATAATGCTTTTTTCTTAATTCTTTTAATTCTACAAAATGATCATTCGATTTTAATGAAAATTTCTGTTTTAAAAAGTTTGGATTTGTGTGAAAAGAGGCAAGGCCTTTGAAATACTTCTCATTTGTCTGTAATTTTCATTCTACTAACTTTACAATTTCGAGTGTATTTTATTTGCGTGTGTGTCATTTGTTTTTTTTTTTTTTTTCTATAGATATTTTTCGTTTTCATTACGTTAGGTATCTGTGGTATCGCTGGTAAATGGGTTTTTTGCTTACTTTAAGCCGGATTCGTAAAAAAGTTAGAGTTGTGCGAATTGTATTGTGTTTGAAATTATACATATAATTAAGATTGTGACAAATAAAATAAGTTTGGGCACATGATTTTAAATAGAGTAGATTATGGTGTCGGTATACCAGTTTTATTTTAAGACTACATTCAAACATCAAATAATAATATGAAACCAAAAATACGGGTTTAAAGTGTAACAAATACAAATTTTAGTTCCCCATTAGAAAATAGAAAAAAAGTAAGAAAAAAAACCTTGAACTTGTAACACGGTCGCTAAGTTCTGAATAAATAAAACAACAGCAAGAAATGCAATGAAACTCATGGAACACCCTGAATTCAATTTGATATTTGTTTTGTTTTCTTTCGTACCATTCATATGCAAATAATTACAATACAAAAATAATAAATGAAGGCCCCGATTACCGTTCACAACACTAATGCCCTTATTCATAAAACTTACAACAGCTTTATAAGAGGTTTATAAAGCAAATTATGTATGGAAATTTGCTTTATAAACCTGTTGTAAGTTTTCATGAATAAGGGCGTAAGTATTATGTATGTTGTAAACTGTGATTACGATTTACAACACTTATCGGCTTAACCGTATGAAAAATGCATGTTGTGTTGTAGTCTAGACAACACAACATTTTAGTGTTCTGAACGATATTCGGGCCCTAAAAATCGGCCTTAACATTACACACACACACACAGTCTATATTAAATATATTTTCATTTATAGAAAAATAAATTTCGTGACATGTGTTTGTTCTAACATTCTGCCATAACACTGTGTTGTAATAATTTTAGCAACACTTGGTTTCAGAATTCTTTTATTGGCCAGAATTAATTGCACACTTGCAATTTATAATTATCTATATCAGAAGTTCAATAAACTGCTTGTTATTTACCATCATTTGAGTGTAAGTTTGAGTTTGTGTCTCTATTGGCCATAATTACTGCTGGTTTCTAATGACCAACCAATGCCACAATGAACATCAAGTATTCCAAACATAATTTACAGACATAATGTATATACATTAGGCCGGACCAATTTGTATGGAGCCGAAAAAATCGATTAGAGCCGCCCCCTAGGATGATTCTATGGACATTTCTAAGCAACTTTGGCGAAGAAACCATGGGTCTATCTCGATTTTCGAGTCTCCCACTTTTCAAAAAATGATTTTTTTTCCCTATAACATCATTTTGATTCGAAATTCGATTTTTTATTCATCGTTATATTATCTTTTTTATGTGTATATGGGGGGTTTTTGGGGTCGAGAAATTCATTTTTGATCTTTATTTTTACCTATGAACACCACCAGAGGGCGTTTCATGCATATTTGTAATCATCCTAGGGGACGGCTCTAATCGAGAAAAAAATTTGGCCCGCCCTAATATACATACATGCATATTTATATACATACTTGTATATTTTATACGATAGTGAACATTTTTATGCAGGTATCACGATAATTTTGTATGTACGGATACCAATTTGAGTGCAAAATTATTATTAAGTATTTACAAGGAAGGTTTTTATGCAAACACAAAAAAAACAACATTAGGTGTAATCAAGGAAATATGTCAAGTCCAAAAAAAAATTCATAGCCATGTAATAGAAATAACTATAAAACAATTATATTTTATTTTTCGAAATTAAGGTCTAATATTGTTTTTATTTTTATTTTTTATTTCTTCCAATATTTCGCTACAACAATGTTTTTTTTTTTTTAAACAAACACAAACTGCGAAGGTTTTTGGCTTGTCTGCAGAAAACACCCAGAGTCTTTGGCGGAAATCGAACCCGCAACCATCTGACTGAAAGTCCGGCCCACTATAGGGAAACAATCACAAAAATTAAAATTAATAACAATAAAAATATTTTTATTTTATAATTGTTTAATAAATAAAAAGGTCGAACAATCCGTTAAATAATCAGAAATAACTATAACTATAACAGCAATCGCTTTTTGTCTGGATTACCTTGAACCTAACTCACTAATCACTGCAGAAATACGAACAGAATAAAAAGAGATTACTTCGTAATTGAAGTGAAAATGGAAAAATTTTAATATTCAAAACGTATTGGCAAATCAATCTAAAAAACTGAGAACTCAATTTTTGATTGTATCTACAAAATCAAATTCCTGGCTGTCGAATTCGGATGCATGAAATTTCATATGTTGCTTATAAAGGATGTTCCAACTAGAACGCAATTTTTAAATTTTAACTAAAACACAGATTTTTCAAAAAAAAATCGTGAAACTTTATTATATCGTAAAGTAGACAGAATGAGGTTATGTATGGAACAAGATATCGTGCAGATGGCTGCCGCGGCTTTGCTGGTACACACGCGATCTATTAATGAAATTTTCAATGACCTTTTTGCATAAATGCTGCGGTATTTCATTAATGCAGCGTCTAATTTCCTCTTTTAAGGCTTGAGTTGTCGTCGGCTTAGTCGCGTAAACCATCGACTTTAAAAAACCACAAAGAAAAAAATATAAAGGTGTTAAATCGCACGATCTAGGCGGCCAATTCTGGTCTTCAATAACACGACCGGGAAATGACTGATGCATTTTCTCTGGCTGTATGACATGTGGCGCCGTCTTGTTGAAACCACATGCCCTCCACATTAATTTCTTCAATTCTAGTCACGAAAAAATTGGTTATCATTTCACGATACCAAACACCATTGACTGTTTGCGCTTGACCTGCCTCATTTTCATAAAAAAAAAGGTCCAATGATTCCTCCAGCCCAAAAACCACACCACACAGTGACACGTTGAGGATGCATTTGCTTCTCGTGAATTACTCGAGGATTTTCCTCACCCCAAAAGTGACAATTCTGCCTATTGACGAAGCCATTAAGATGGAAATCGGTCTCGTCACTGAAGATGATTTTATCGGCAAAATCAGCATTTTCATGTTGTCTCTCCAATATCCAATTAACGAACTCCCTTCGCTGTCCATGGTCAGCTGGCTTCAGTTCCTGAGTCAATTGAACTTTGTATGCATGAAGATACAAATCATTAGTCAAAATTAGATGCTGATTTACAGGTTATTTTAGGCAAATCACCTGTGATTTTTGTCATACTATCACCATATTTTAGCCACTATTTTTGACAATTCATCATTTTGACAATAGTGTAATTCGTTAGTTAACAATCCTGAAAATACTATCGAATCGATCACCAATATTTTAATGAAATTAAGTTTCAAAAATAAATGTCGAATTAAGTATATTTTAAATGTTTCATAAGTAAAGCACCCTTCACGATATTACGGTGCCGGACTTACTATTACTAATAATCTTTTTTGGAGGGAGCAGCCTAATATCTAATTATATTGTTAGCATTTTCTTTTTTTCATAATTCAACACCCATTTACGTGTACAATTAACAAATTCAGTCATTGGAAATGAAACGAAATAAAATCAAATTATGTGGCAACCACAAATCAAGGTTTTGCATGTTTTTTTTATTATTGCTAAAAACATTTTTAATTGAAAAAAAAAAAATCTCTGAATTCATTTTTTTTGTGTGGAATATTTTTGTAAGGAAAATCACATTTCAAATAGACCCACAAACATTTCAAGCCATGGGCAGTAACATGTATATAAATTTGTCGCCATTAAATGTCATGACAATGTATCAGAAAACATTGACAATTTCCATTTGGTAAGGAACTTAAAATACGTCAATTTGTGAAGAAAACAAATGGAATACACTATGCGAAATTCCAGTACAACACTGTGATAAAATTAGTCAAGGGTGGTTTAAACTCCTTTTTATGTAAAACCAATTTGAAAACATATATTTATGTATGCTTAATATAGTTTAAAAGAAGGTTTTTGTAAAAGGTAACAGCGTTGGAAAAGGCCTTAATTTTATTTTTCATTTGATATGCACATTGGGTGTATAACTTAAAAAATCCGTTTTTTTTTTAAATTTTTAGGTTTTATTTTGAAACTTTTGTAAATTAGTTTTTAGTTCAATTTAGTAAAAGTATAGGGTGTTTTTTTTATATGTATAAAACTTAAAGTTGGCAACACGTTTTTAACTGGCTGCCATCTTGTCAGCTGTCAATTGATTTATGTTTGAAGTCGCGATCGAAGCAAATCAATTTGGCAACCACTTCTTTAGAAGATCATCACCTTGACTTTGGTGTCGATAAGACTGGTTGGCCTTTGCATGATTCACTTTTAAAAACTCTCGTCTTCAATTCATATGGTACCCAATTGCCCTGCTTTTGGATGAATCCTGTTGCTGGAAAACATTTTGAAACTGCTGCTTGAGTAGCTCCCACCGAATATTTGCAAGCTCTTATTGAGATTGACAACAATGTTCATGGATTAATGCCAACAATTCTTGGATTGCAAACTTTTTATAAATCCCTCACTTGTAAGTTTTTTTGTTAATTCATGTACGAGTTTGTATATCCACATTTTAATGAATCTTCTTACTATTTTCTTTGAATATAAACTTACATCTCAATTATATTGTGCCAGAATTAAAGCTTGGAAATATGGGGTTTTCACCAGGGAATGTGATCAAATCTGCCTTAAAATATCGTCCATTGTAATAGGAGGTACCCAATATATTGACGAACTATCGTTTGGAAACTATAGGGGCAAAAGTTCTTCTACGAGTATGTAGAAAAAACGTTTCGATGTTCATAATTTTTGAGTGAAAATTACATTTGATGGCATACACAGTATTGCGGACAAATGATGGAATAACGTTTTTTGAAGAAGAACATAACATCGACAGTATTAGTTGTCCACACGAGACATGAATGTGTAGGCAAGAAATTTTTCAGTTAGTGTACAAATTGACATCTCTACGGTTTTCTATTATATATCCCATACAGGGGTTTGTTTTGGACTTTTTATCCATATTTCTCACAGAAATTATGCAAGAACAAACGAATTTAGTTGTAAACTAAAACCGGAACGGGATAATGTTTTGGTCTTTCGCGAAACATATTTGTCAATTCTAGTTCTTCAGTTGAATTGAGCACATTTTAAAATGCTTATTCAAAATATTACTTATGGTAGTAGTTCATGGTCTCTCATGAAGAAATAAAGCTTGTCCCAACTAGAACGCAATGGTGTTCGGTATCGTGAATTGATAACCAGTTTTTTCTAGCCTAGAATTGAAGAAATGAATGTGGAGGGCATGTGGTTTCAACAAGTCATTTCCCGGTCGTGTTATTTCGCGTTTTGGAGACCAAAATTGGCCGCCTAGATCGTGCGATTTAACACCTTTAAATTTTTTTCTTTGGGGTTTTTTAAAGTCGATGGTTTACGCGAATAAGCCGACGACGACTCAAACCTTAAAAGAGGAAATTGGGCGCTGCATTAATGAAATACCGCAGCATTTATGGAAAAAGGTCATTGAAAATTTCATTAAAAGATCGCATGTGTGCCAGCAAAGCCGCGGCGGCCATCTGCACGATATCTTGTTCCATACACAATCTCATTCTGTCTACTTTACGATATAATAAAGTTTCACGATTTTTTTTTTAAATATCTGTTTTATTTAAAATTTAAAAAATGCGTTCTAGTTGGGACACCCTTTATATTGGGCGTTAAATATGCTCCTGCCATTTGTCGATTATAAGTTTACGGCGCTTTTCTTGATTCATTATTTTTTCACGTATTTTTTTATGTTAACAATTTCACTACTTTTCTATTGAAATTTAAATTTTCAGATGCATATCTAAATATTAGCTTACTTTGGCATTTGGTGATACGACTCGGCGTATTTGGTTTATGAAGATGTAATTGCCAATTTAAAGCAGTTTAGTTTAAACTGATTTTAAATTACAAATTAGAGCTGAGAAATTATTGCTGATTTTGTTAAAATTTACAGAAAGTTTAAGCTGGATTTCGGCAAATCAATATAGCAATATTATACATTCCTAATATTCTTGAAAACTCTCACACGACCATTAAAAGAAACGTTAAAATTTCAAATTTAAAGTGAAAAAAAATTGTAATAGTTTTTATTGATTGATAAAATTACGAGCCATTAAAACTTAAGCTATTAACCAATATTTAATTAAGACTAAATTTAACAGTTGTAGGTTAAATTTCAACAGTAATAACAATATAAATTCAGCTTTGCAAATACATTTTTTAAATATAGTTTTGGTAAAACTTATTAATAAGTTGTAATTTAAATCAAAAATTGTCATAAAACTTACTAAAAACAAATTACGAATTTCTTATAATCAATAACAAAAAAACAAACGTTTAATATGTATATTTAATATAAAACAAAAGTTCAATGCATTTTGTGGTCTAAACAGAAAAAAAGCCAAGACAATTTATATGATAAAGAAAGAAAAAAATTAAATAAAAAAATCATATGTTAATGTTACTTTTTTTTTCATTGCTTCTCTCATGACTGTTTATGGAACCACAAGCCATGCAACCAGCCAAGCCAGTCAACCACTTAATAAAGGTTCACTTTAAACTAAAAAAAAACTTAAATAAAAGAAAAATTATTGATTAGAAAAAAATTATTGGCACATTACACGCATGACACACGTAAAAGGTATAAAAATTATAATTTTTCCTTTTTTTATTTTCACAACAATTAAATAATTTTCAATTGCCGACTAAATAATGAAAGATAATAAATTTATCGTTTTTCTATTTCTTATTTTTACAAATTTGAAAGTGTTTTTTTCTGTATGTTTTTCTGTATGTTTTTCTTTTTCAATACAAGAAGTATTGAAAGTATAACTAGCAGAAAAAAAGTGTCTATACAACAAAAAACGGAAAAATAAAAACGACAAGAAAAATGCCCCTTTTGACAGGCCATACAATTAAGATTGACAGACAGAAAGTTTTTATTTAAGTCGCCAATGATGGCGATTGAATAAAAAAAAGAAAAGACAAATATAAGAAACGATTTATGTAAGAGTTTATAATAAATATAAATATACACTTATGCTTGGTTTTCACTATGTCAGTTTTGTTGTCAAATTGTCCAAATTGTTGGTAATTTCATAACAATTTAGACAATTTGACAACAAAACTGACATAGTGAAAACCAAGCATTAGAGGAAAATGTTAAATTAAAGAGAAATATTAAATAAATTTATTTATCTTCATCATTAATGCTTGTTGATCTGTTGACATGCCCTTAGTTTCTAAAATTTGTTAGTGAATGTCAGCAGGACAAAATCAGCAGATTGTTAGTTATAGAGAAATGTAGTTGAAAATAAACTTTATAGATTTATTTGTACTACAGAAAACTTTTCTTTTTTTTAATTCCAAGTTCATTGCCGCTACATCTACGAAAAGTATTGTTATCCTATCCAAGAATGATAAAATAAAGATTACGCCAACGCGCGTAAAATTTTAAAATGTTCTGCGCATTTAGGCCCTGTGACGTCACACATTCTGCGTTTCTATTGGCTAATTTTTTCTCACTTGTTTTTTTTTTACTCATGTTTTGCTTGCATTTGCTCACTGCACTCTTCATGTTTATATTTTTTGTATTTTTTTTTTGTTTGTTTTTCTTTTTTAAACAGTTTTTATTTTAGAACTCTCAGAGATTTCAATTGCAAGATTGCCAACAATCACATAAAACATAAATTTTTCGCAAGAAATTTTAATTGCAACACATGAAACATTATTGGTAATCCTTAGAATGGCCCTTCTACGCCACATAACGGGAAATCATGCGCATGGCGTAATCTTTATTTTATCATTCTTGATCCTATCTATAACCACATGCAAAGTAATGAATTAAGAAAAACAACTTAAACTTACGCTAGACCAAGGATTGAATAATGCGAAACGTTTAATACATTCGAACGCCCTAACTAGCTTCAACAACGTTTTAAATAAGTATTTTGAAAACTTTTCAATTCAACTGTTAGAGCTAAAACTGTTCCACGATATAAAAATTTCGGCTTAAGTCGGTTTTAGTGACTTTTTTCAAATCACTATCAAAATTTTATCACTAATAGAATTTTAAATTCTGATTAAAATAAAAAAAATATTGGGGCGGTTACGCCTATTTTCGAGAGGTCGGGGCTCCAAAGTTTGTAATATATTTAGCTATATCTTGAAAACTATATTCTTTTATTAGACGATATATATATATCAAATGATAGGTATTTTAAAGACCTTCCCAATGATATGTAATTATTAAAAAATAATCAGACACCCAGTATTTCCCGAGATATAGGCCTATATATTTTGAACTTTGCGGGCGCGCACCCCTCGAAAATAGGCGTGACCGCCAACAATTTTTTTTGCTGGCATCTCCTCTAAAAGCCCTATTTGATGATTTTTTTTTTTAGCAAATTCACTAAAACCGACTTGTTCCGTAATTTTATATACATACAGTGGGGAGCACACATGACTACATGTTTGTACTTTGTGCACTCGTTATTGCATAAAAATAGAACTAATAAAGAAAATTTAAAATTGTTTTTTGTCATTTATTTTAGGTTTAATATTTAACAAATTAATTTATAAATCATAACTAAAAGCATCGAAGCAAAAATGCAAACAAAACTAAAACAACTCGCAATTTTACACTATACGAAAACTTTAGGGAATGATAATATTTTTAATATTAAGTCCAAAGGCCGTTATTTCGTAAAACACTTTTTACACGTTTTGGCATATTCTCCAATAAATTCTCAATTAATTAATTTCGAATACTCTCCCAATCGGGCTAAGCCCGCTGACAAATCTCGTCCATATTGGTTAAAGTTAGTAGGTATTTTTCACATTGTTTCTAAGGATTGACCACAAATTCTCAATCGGATTGAGGTGGAGACTTTTTGCTGGCCACTGCAGCAAACGATTTTGGAAGTGAGATTTGAGTCACCAGCTATTAGCTGGATTTGCAAGATAGCTTTTAATACCTCAAATTTGTGGTTCGGGAACAATAGAACGCATTATTTTTCAATTTTCTTTATTAGTTTTATGCTTGGTTTTCACTATATCATTTTTGTTATCAAATTGTCCAAATTGTTGGAAATTGTATGAAAACGGGTTGTCATATGGCGTCATCTATGTTTGCAATCATGATCATGATCATGATTAGAAAGCAAATTTTAAATTATTTATGAAATCTGTTGAATCTATTTTGTTTTTAATTTTTTTGACATGATTTATATTGAGAAGATGACCGTTAATTTTTGAAACTTTGCACAATTTCAACGAACAATAACAAAGTTGATAACAGTTTAAAAAAAGTTTAAAATAATTCAACACTTCTTTTACAAAACTATAACATGTTTTTTTTAACAAACTAACAATGAATACAAGAAAAAAGTAAATAATTGTAAACTTTTTTGAAGCAAACAATGTATTTTTAATAATTTTAACGTTTGGTATTCAAATCTCCATTTTCTTGAAAGTTGCAAAAATTGCTTTTACTGTTTCAATCAGAAAAGAACCTTATAATTATAAGACAATTTGTTAAATGAAATGTATTGAAACGAACCTTTTTAACATCAAATTAAAACAAGTTATATGTTACAGCAGAGATCGTCTAGCAAATAGTTAGACTCGCAGACGCTTAGGGAACATGAGCTTTTCAAGCTTTATTACGTATTATAGAATATACAACAAAACGAATATTACAACCAAAACGTATCAAAACGATATCAAGACGTTAGAGCAGCAATAAAACACAGAAGAAAAAACGCAAAGGAAAAAGACAAGACAGAAAAAAATAACACAAACTACGACCGACCAATCGACCTATGGATGAAAAATAAAATTAAATAAAATAAGAAAATATAATAAAACATTAACTGAAGTTTTTTTACTTTAATTTATTTTTTTTATTATTTTTATTTATATACTTATATATTTTTTTATTATTAACTCATTTAACACTTTCGCTACACGAGTCAAACGAACATGACTAAAGAAAAAGAAACATACAAGACAAACAAAAAAAAATGAAACGATTTGATAGTGTATAACAGTGCATAACAAATGTGATGATACATAAGGGGTAATTTAAATAGGAGCAAGAATAATTGTTAATATTAACTGAGCAAGTAAAGCTATATGTAAACATATTGCCATCACTATATAGGTGTAGTTAGGTATAAACAAATGGAGTACACAGTGTATCTACATTTGGATATGAAGGGCTACTTTTAGGTTCCTTTGGAGAATTTAGGTACTTTTTTTAACATATTTAATATGGGAATCATATTAAAGTTTTACTGTTTTAAATTTGTTAAAGATGTCCAAAGTATACAAGTAACTTTATTATTATTGGGTATATGTGTTACTTAACCGCCTCTAAGTATATATTACGCACTATAAAATACATGTAATTTAGTTATTGTAATAATGTAATATAATTCATATACAAAATATCTGTATGTTACTACATCAGAGCAACCTACAATAATTTACAATAAAATGCATTACTTTTGTAAAGCTTTTTATTTCTTTCATCCTCTGGTATATTTTTCTCATTAAAAATAATTAATTAAAGTGATTTTTCAAATTGCTTTCATTTCATTGTTGTTAATTTTCTAAGACAGCAGCAGCAAAAATGATTTACGTTACACCCATATATGTATTTTTAAATAATTTTAAATAAAATCAAAATTAAACAAAATATCAAAAAAATCAAGCTTTAAGGCCTTATATTTTCTGGCTTAAATAAAATCCAACGTGGCAGCCGACCGTCCCCTACTTTGTATGGCCAATTACAGGAAAATAAAGATAATATTTGCTTGTAGTTTCTTTACTTGATTAATAGACTTGTATAGATAAGTCTGCTAAATTTTGTGCTGTTATTTACCTATTAACACTTTTTGGGCATATTTATATTGTATAATGAAAAGTTATTTAACTAAGGAGAAAACATATTTGATACTTTAATTGGAAATGCATTTAAAGATGATCGATTAATTTGTTAAAAATAAAGATACAACTTACTGATTTAATTAGTAGATATTTGTTATATTGTAATAAACTTTGTTAATTTAACTTCCTTAATGACAGCTTTTGGGCACTTACCTAAAATGAAGAGCAAAATTATGGTTTGGAATTAGTGAAATTGTAATAGTTGCTATATTTCAGTATAATTAATATGATTTAAATATAAATCATATAAAACTAAAACTAACAATATATTAAAAATGTTCGTGTCTTATTTAGTGTGGAGCACAAATGAGCAGATCTTTGTGCCTTGTGCAATTTTTTGACATACAAATAAAAATAACAAAGAAATATATAAATAATAATAATAAATAAGAATTTAAAGATGTTTGTTGTCATTTATTTTAGGTCTCATGCTCAACAAATGTATGTAATGTATGTATAATATAAAATGGAAAATAATTTTCGGTAAATAAACAATTATTACAAAAAAAAAAACTTACATGTACTCATTTTGTGTCTTTTGAAATATTTGCACAAAAATAGCAAAGTCTACCATTAGATTTGCATGTGTTTGCTTTGTTTAAAGCTTTAAAAAAACATTAGTTTGATATGAATTTATTTGCATGTGGTAAACACTTTTTGCAAATTACCCAACACAAATCAAATTGTATTTGTTTCCAAGCAAATTAGAGTTCCAAAAAAGCTATTAACGAATACAAATCTCATGATGACACAAATGAAAAGAGGCAAGTATTTAACAACAGAATATGCTTCTACAGCAATAGGCAAACCCATTAATCTGTTCATCGATGATGGTAAAAAAAATGAAAACCTTAATTGTCAATAAAAAATGTTGACACGCTTAAAGTTTAACAAGGAGCACAGAAATTGGACAGTAGATGACTGAAAAAGTGTCATCTGGTCAGGCAAATCCAAATTTAATCGTTTTCAATCCGACAGTTAACAATATTGCTGACACCGAACAGCCCTGAGAATTCAAAGGCACCATGTTAAGGAAACAATTAAACACGGTGGGAGGAACGTCATATGTGGTTGCTTTACATGGTGGCACCTCGGACCACTGCAAAGTATCGAAGTAATAATGAGGAAAACAAGACTATATGCATAATTTGCAAACTCATCTTTCCGATTTTATTAATAAAGGCGTCTATCATGGAAGGAAGTTAATTTTCAGCTGGATAATGACTCAAAGCACACTTCCAAAATCGTAAAGTAATGGCTTAGCGAGCAGAATTATCTTTTGATACAGTGTTCGACAAAAAATCCACACCTCAACCCGATAGAGAATTTGTGGTCAATCTCTATTAATTTCAACTGATTTGCACGAGATTTGTCAGAGGGTTTTGCTCGAATGGGGGAGTATTCGAAATTAATTAATTGAAAAATTGGGGGAAAGTACGCCAAACAGTGTAAAAAGTCTTTACAAAATAACTTGTTTTGAACTATTATTCCCCTAAGATTTTGTGGATTGGAGCAAATCTGAATATATGCGGGTTGTTTTCGTTCCGGTGGCATTTTTTCGAACTTGATTCTTTATTGATTTTGATTTATAGATTATTTTGTAAAATATTTAACATTAAATAAATGACAAAACACGTTTTCTAATTTTCTCTATTAGTTTTGTTATTTTTGCTATAACAAGTGCACAAATTACTAACATGGTCCCATTTGTGCTCTCCACTGTATATTGTTCTACTATTTTCCAGAAAACTATTTCCACACATATAGTTAAGAAATAACTAAAATTTACTAATAGGGTTTTTCGAATTTAAGCAATTTAAACTTTAAATTATTTAAATTCCTTTATTTTATGTCAAAATACTTGAAAAATTGTAAAAATGATTAATGTTGGAATTGTTTTAATTAATTGTTAATAAATGTAAAATAATTATTAATAGGCAACTAAAAAAAACTACATGTAAATATTCTGGAAAAAAAATTTATTGTAAAATTATAATTTACACGAAGCAATTCTTTAAGCTTAGCTGATTAGATTTAAGACATCGGGGTGAGGAGAAGATACGACGAGTGCACACTGGATTGTACTAGCAATTCATATAACATATGTGTATACAAATGTGTGTATACTCTCAAATAAAAATACGAATGATTTAAGCAGTAAGAAATGTACTGCGCAAACACCAAAGAAATTTCAAGAATATAATTGTATCAATATTTTCAAGAAAAATTGCTTCGTGTAAATTGGAACTAACCAAAATTTAACAATCAATTTATCATTTGAGTTTTTATATAAAAGCAAAAGGTCACGGCTAAAAAGTCACAGCCACTGACACGTTCCAAAAAGCATTATAAGAAAAATTATAAATAAAAATTGTTATTTAAAAAAAAAAAACAAATGTAAACAGAAAATAAAAATGTAAATTATTTTCCCAGAGGAGAGCAAAACTTTATGAAAATCTTAAAATGTTGTAAATATTATAGGGGAAAAAATATGTGTGTAGATGGCAGCCATAAAACACACTACATACATATAATACTAATAATAATACAAAAGAGTTATAAAACTAAAAGAAAACAATTGGCATCAAGCCAAATGTTAGACATTTTTTGTTAAAAAAAATTTATTATGTTTTCTAATTTTGTCTTTAAAGTTTAAACACTGCTAGTAACTAGTTGAGGTAGTATGATTTACGATAGTTTGTTAAAAAAAAAGGTTTCTGTTAAACACAACACACCCTTTTTAAAAACTAATTTATCTAATTTTTCACAAAAATTTTTTTTTTTTTTTTTTTTTTTTTTTTTTTTAATTCAAACCAACAAATAAATAGTCAATCAAAATTAACATTTCATGTCTTTACAAAAAAAGATGATGAGAGTTTTTATTTTTAATTAAAATTTTATTCGCCTTAAAGGCATTATTTGCGATTTTTGTTCGGCGTTTTGTGTTAAGTCGTTAAGTTAATTGGAAGAAAATTTGCTACGTTTTTCTGTTTTATAAAAATAATGATTAACCCATATTGAGGTGACTTATAACACTTGCCAGAAAGTACTAAATCTTTATAAGTTTAGATGTTGCAAATTTCAAATTACAAACACAAACAATTTGTAAGTAGGGTTTTTTCCCGGGCATTCCCAATTGTTATGATTTCCCGTTTCCCGGGATTTTTTGCGGGATCCCGGGAAACACAAAAACTGGCAACTCGCTTAAAAAAGGAGTTAAAATTTGTTGAAGGAAGCAGTCAAAGAACTCAAAATATTGAATACTTGTTTAATGCACTTTTAACTATTCGCCCATCTTCGGTAGAAAGTGAACGAGTTTTTTCAGTACAGCGGGCAATTTGTAAATAAAATCAGAAATAGACTTTCTGACGACTCAATAAACGCTTTGAGTGTGTTAAAAAGTTATTAAATATTATTACTCATATCTTGAGTAGCTGAATTTGTTTTTTTTTTACTATTTTTTATGAATTAATTTGTTATGTTTATGTTTCTTTTTTATGTAGTAACTAGAGCATAATAATAAGAAATTTACATTTAAAAGCGTAATGTAATAATTCAAGTTCCTCTTTCAATTAAAACTAATTTTTGTAGTATTTAAGTATTTTTTTACCTTGTTTTTTAATAAAAGATTTTTCATAAATAAACACAAATTTACGTTTTATATTTTCTATGGAGCGGGATCCCGGGAAATTAAAAAAAAATTCCCGCTTTCCCGGGAAGCGAAAAACTGCGGAAAAACAACTCTATTTGTAAGTAAAAATATGAAATATTTTTAAAATCTAAACTATCTGAATTTAATTTAATATTGTCTGGTTAAATACCTTTTTTATGCCCAGTACAAATGAACATAAAGCTTTTTACATTTGTCTTAGAAATTTATTTATATAATTCATCGTTTTAATCCAGCATATTGCAACAGTTATAAAACCAAGATCATTAACATCAAGTGTCTATATTTTGAAAATTGACCCTTACACCCCAGCCTTAACGGGTTATTTTGTCCAAACTTTAATTTAAAGGTTACTAAAGTTCAAGTACTCGTTCGTTTGTATACCAGTCATACAATGCTCAGAATTCAAATACAAAATAAAACCAAAAGAAATCTTTAGCTTCTTAAATAAAGACCAAATAAGAAACCTTGAAATTAAGTAATTCTTTTTATTTCAAATTACATTCATTCAAAGCCAAACGAGAAACAAAAGACCAAGATATATATTTTTGTTACTTTACTGGCAGACTCTATCTATGTACATATAATAATAAAATAAAGAAGAAATACTTCTAAATATATAGTTCCCAGAATTGGCAAATGGATCTTTAAAGACTTAAACGAAAATAAAGAGCAGCAACAACAGAAAAACCAAAAACGAATAACTAATAATTTTTTGTTACTTGTTTGTTATAATTAACATGTTCATCTAGCCAGATAATAATTTAATGAAATAATTTTGTTTACCAACATAAAAAATACATAAGGAATCAACCAAATCTTTCTAAATTTAAACTCAAATATACATATTTACTTTAATTAAACAACATTAAACGTTTTATTACGTACAACTTTTTCAGTTTCCAGCATAAATCTAAAAGTCAAGCTTTAAAATAGAAACCTCAAATACATTTGTTAAACACAACAAAAATTAAGTTAGAAATGAAGTTATGAACCTTGAAACATTTTTTATAATTATATACTATACTTCAGCAAAACGAAACAAACCAAAGATTTAATTCGTCTTGGCAAATTATAATTTTTTTCCACAAAACTAAATTAGTAATTAAACCAAAAATTGTAACTAAATTATTAATTATTAGCATGACCACGCATGGCTTTGCACTTACTTTTAATACCAGCAACCAATTCTTAAGCCTCAGTTAGCCGACTGTAATGGAATGTAGTGTAATGACGTAAAAATGTAAGGAAATTCTATTTCTTATGCTTGGTTTTCACTATGTCAGTTTTGTTGTCAAATTGTCCAAATTGTTGGTAATTTCACAACATTTTGGACAATTTGACAACAAAACTGACATAGTGAAAACCAAGCATAACAGATTCATACATTACGGTGTTGCGTAACTTTACATCTCCATAACCATTTGCATTACTTTACACATAACAATATCCATCAGCTGTTTCTTACTGTTGCCGTTACATTCCATTACAGTCGGCTAACTGAGCCTTTAGTAACTTCTTACAGCATGTATTACTTGGTAATGCATAGGTAGAAGCAAAGATTTCCTTTCTGCCTTTTACTCACACACGCGAAAAATAAAAAAAAAATTTGAAAATTATTTAACAAAGGTGGAACAAATAAAAAACGAATTGGAATGCTAAGAAATAATAAAGTAACAAGGATATTTCGGATGAATAAAGGAATTATTCTGGTAAACAGGATGTGAGACAAACAACCACCAACACTTTTTGAGTCAAATTAACGTTGTCCGTCGGTTTGGCTGGCTGCCTGGCTTGTGCGCAAACTACAGATGGCAGTTTTGCTGATATTTCCATACAAATTGGTACATGATATTCTTTCAGCCCAAGGAAGGTTGGGATTGAAATTGGTTGAAAGCGGGCCATTATTTCCGTTATCGCTTATGCAAATGTCCTCCCGAAATATGGGGTATCGGTTATAAATGTTTGATTAATGCACATATTCAAAGAAACAGAACATAACATCATTCGGCCCAACAATGGATGATCGGTCTATTATTATTATTAGTCCCATATAAGACCTATTTCAGAAAATCACTTTAATGACCATAAATCTCTTATAAATTTTGGTATCCAAATAAAATTCAACACAAATAAGTCTCACATATACAGATATCATGATACCTAATTTTATAACGATCGGTCCATAATTAGTCAAAACTTTCATATAAGAACCTCTTCGAAAATCACTTTATAACATGTAAACATCTTTCTCAAAAATGTTTAGATCGAGATACAATTTAACACAAAAAATATTTATGTGCACAGCCACTAATTGTTTGGATGGTGGGTCCATATAGCCCCCATTTAGAAAAACTGTTTTTACACAAGTACTGGGTATAGGAAATTTAAGAGTTGCAATATCATGGGATTTCATTTGTTAGAGGTATTTAACTGAAATCAAAAGAATTGAACAATTCTAGAATTCTCGACACTTCATGACACTTCGCCAAAAAGGATTATCAATAAACCTTAAACCACAGTTACGATAAATAAAGAAAAGAGGCCAGATTACTCTATTTCTGTTCAATGCATGGTCATATATTGATTTTTGAAATCAAATTTAATAAAGAGTGTACATAAATTCGAGCAAGATTTGAATTTTCCGAAATTTTTGCGATAAAATGTAAAGTTTGACAGCTGAGAGTTTGGGGTTTGTACAAATGGAGCAGTTGTGTGGCCACAGTTTCGAACTAAATTATCCTAAGAAATGAAGCACATTTTCACTTTGTTTTGTGCTTCAGATAACCCTAAGTATTGTACAAGTATTTGGTATTAGTGAAAAGCTTAGGAATTGAAGAGTAATTTTAGTGATATAAATTTATTTTATAATATTTTGGGATGTCAGATTTTCTTTGAAGAAAAATATAAAATTTAAATTAATGTAAAATAAAAATAAAGTAGGTTTGAAGTGTGCTTTTAGACAACATTTTCATTCACAATTTTCTTAAAGTACATTTGAAGTCTACTTTCATTTTTTATGAATTAGACTGTAAAAATTTCATATCATAATTTAAAACTAAAATAGATTTGCATGTCCTGAAATGGCATTATAATTTTTAGTAAAATGTGTTCCAAAATTATATTTTTTTTTTTTATAAAATTACCCACTGTGATGTTATTTACCTTGTAATAGTAAAAAAAAAACTTGCTGTGTTTTTGAAAAACATAAAGGAAACTTTTTTAGAGAATCGGTGATTTGAGTTTTTAGAATTTTTTAATTAAACCTAATTTTTTTCAAAATTGGCCAAGTTTGGATAGGGCTGGGGAGGGCTATATCCGCTTAAATGAGTCAAAGTTAACTTTACACGTCTACGCATTAATTCCGGCTCATATAAAAATATGAATCTTCTTTCATGTTTCAACTTTGGATGCGTGTAACTTTTCATAGGGAAGATATAATTGCTTGCAAGTTTTTTCTAATATTATTTACAATTTTATCACAAATATAGCCGAAAAACTTTTCTACCCTCCGTAGGCCCGCCATATCTAAAAAAACACCAAAAATATAGAACAAAATTAAAAAATAAATCTTTATATCTCTTTAACTAAAAAAAATAATATACTGTGGACTGTTTATATTTAAAATTTCAGCTTTATTCGGATCATAAATAGAGGTGACGAACTTTGAGAGGCTACCCACTGGCCCTTTTTCCGCCTACGATGCCAAATTCAACTGTAAATCAACTCGCAATCACCTCAATCCAAACCATGTGAAATTTTGTTACGATATCTGTAATAGCTTCCGAGAAACTGAAAATTATTTCCAAATTAAAGCGTTTCTAAACCACTGTGTGACATTTGTTTTAAAAATTGCATTGAACAGTAGAATCCGACATAAAATTCTATTTTAAATACATATTTATTTGTACATATTTTTACAACCAACTCGTCTGGCTAGGGGGAAAATTTACAATATGAACTTATTATCAGTGTAGGGTGCATAAAAGTTAAAACAATTATTTTATTTGCAGACATACATAAATCGAACGATAATTAGAAATTTTAATAATATGTTTATTAATTTCATATTTTGTTTCTTTTTTAACAAAATAGTTAATGAAGCAAAAAACTATTTGTTAAATTTAGCAAAAAAGAAAAAAAATTAAAATAATGTCAAGTTTACCAGAAACTAAACAAAAAATATATATGTAAAACATGTACATACTCGTATACATACTACATATATAACAAATCTGTTATATTAATAAAAAACATATTTACAAACTTGTATTGTGGCAAGATTTTAAGTAAAAATTGTTTTCAAATTGTTGAACATTGTTAGTTTGGTTGTTTCTGTGTGTGTTAAGGTGGCTAATTTTGGCACAAGAAACTGCACAAAAAAACTAAGACAACAATAAATATAAATGATCATCAAACTACTAGACATGGTCTCATCGATTATATCATAAATATTTTTGTATATATAAAAATAAATGCCCAACTAATCTAGTAAATGATGGGGTGCCAACAAAAAGAATTATTAGTTGGTGCAAAATATGTATATTCAAAATTTAGCCAGCAATAAAGCCTGTAAAGGGTCATACGGTAATTTGGTCCGCAATCTCTTAATTCGAAACGAAATTATCTCTCTCCAAAAGCTTTTTAAAATCCTAAAAATTAATAATACATCCCCAAAACTGTGGTCAAGCGAGTATAAAGGTATGGTCACACATGGCAAATATTTACTCAAAAAATATTTGCCGAAAAAGACGTAAGCATCAAAAAATATTTTTGAACTCGTTTATTTATTAAAAAAAAAACTTCGTTTACTTAGGACAAGACACAACAAATATTTAGTCTTATTTTATTTGATGCTGTTTGATCTTGCAAAACTCTGGTAAGAGTAAACAATGTCAAACAAATTTGTGCTAAAGCAAGTGGTTACACTTTTTTGAGTAAATATTTGCCAAGTGTGACCGTACCTTAACCACTTGTTTTAGCACAAATTTGTTTGACGTTGTTTATTCTTAAGCTAGATTTACACGATTGAAATTTAAACTCGTGTAAACAGCAAAATTTCTTCAAAATTTGTTGATCAAGATTTATTGAACAAATCTTTTGAAGATTTTATTGCTGTCGTGTAAATGAGCATCAAAATCGCATCTGGCAATATTGATAACAATAAATAATTTGACAGCATGTTCATTCTTTTGATTCAAAACCACATCAATACATGTACATGTGCTGGTGCTATAATATTGATGTGTTTTCTATCTAATGCCCCGATTGTATTGTGAAAATTCCACATTTTATTTATACTTTGGGAAATACTCTCCCATTCCTCTTCTGTTGCTGGCATCTGTATCAATAGATATTCAGGTATGTGATGGAAAACGATAACGATAACGAGTGAGTTTTTAAAGTCGATTTTAAAGTATTTCTAATTAAATTTTTAAAATTTTTATTTTAAGATTCTCTTTAATAGCAAATTATCTTTATATTTTGTGGGATAAAACTGTTTTAATACAGAAATTATACGAAAAAATTAACTTCTAAAACTCACTCGTTATCGTTATCGTTTTCCTTCACATACCTGATTATTTTTGATATGGTTTTTTATTTAATAAATTGGGTTTTACCTTTAAATTCATCTTTTAATACTTTATATAATGCAGCACAGACTTCAGGCACAATATTGCATATCTTTTAAACAAGAACATCAGACTTGGGTAACTGTCCCCAGTCGCTAAAAATCTCAAAGTAATTGCCAGGCGTTTTCCGGGGCATAAAGATTCCCGTATATTAGTATTAGACTTTTCTATTGATGGGGTGACGTGATTAAGCAAATAATCAAAATCGTCTGGTGACATTCACACAAAGTTTTTGTATAAGTCAGTTCCATTCCTTATCAATCGCTCCCTAAAAGAGACACACCTTCCAAAAGAAAAGGTCGAACCCTAGGTTCCTTTTGTTTTCTTCTTTTTTTTTCATTATTATCAGCTACTTCTTCCTCCAATTAATTGTTTTTTTTTTTTATAACAATAAATTATTTCACAAAAGAAGCAAAACAGCTGATCAAAGTTAATATTTTCAATATACAAAGTTTACCAATAGTTTCTATCAAAAGATTTTGAAATATATTGAAAGAATATTTTGATCAAATTTTTGAAACGTGTAAATAGAACATCAAAATAAATTTTCAAAATTTTGATAAGACTTCAAAATACCTTCAATCGTGTAAATCTAGCTTTACACTTACCATATAAACAATATGCTGAAAATCGGCATTTGACAGTAAAAAAAAATGCAAACTAACATGTTTATGCATAAACAAACGCCGCGATACAGGTCTTCTAATTTAAACTCTATTTTCAACCTTCACTCTCAGAATCGCCCTAACTTATGCTCACCTGAATTTGTTTCACAGTGCAATTTAAATAAAACTTTTAACATCAGTTTATTACAATATTTAAGAACATTGAAACTTTAATTTCCTAAAACAACAATACTTCAAAGTGAATATTAATCAATCTTACTACTTGACATATTAAAAGGATTTATGAAATCTAATTAAAAACTCAATCTCAATTAAACAACAATAGCTGACAATATAATTATACACACATTAACTTCTGTGTGTATATTTTCATTTGTCTCAATTGAAAACAAAATACACTTGTAAAATGTTGATGAAGTTTTCTTATTTTATTAATGGCTGGTTTTTGTCTCTGTAGTTTATTGACCATTTGTAGATTTTGTTGTTGATTAGAAAATATACGATAAAATAATTTCATAATTGTTTAAACTCAAAATTAGACAATAAATTAAATTCAAGATGTATGTAGCTGAATTTCAAGTTTGAAATTGAAAAAATATTTAAATAATTTGCATGTGAAAAGATTGTGAAAATTGCATGATTTGAAATGTAGATATGAAAACAAAACAAACCAAAACACTCAAAACGCTAAAATACATGACACTTTAAGCATGCACTACAATTTGAAGCAAATTAATAAATGACTGCAACATATGGAAAATACCAGAGATAATATACAGAATTACTCTACAACATGTGGCCTAAACAAATCAATTTGACACCTGCATTATTGTTATTGATTAGTTTATTTCCTGTTACCAAAATAAAAAGAAGTCAATAACTGAACTGTACAACACAATACAGTTTGCCAGGTATTGTGTCATTAAACTGCTGCCAACAACCTTCCCAATCATAAATCATTACTCTTGACAGAGAACTGAAATATATTTCTACCCAGTCTAACAAATTAAAATAAAATTACAAGCTCAAAAAAGCTCTCTAATTGCCATGATTAAATTGTATATACGAGTACAATATAAAATAAATAAGCAACTCAACCCTGGAGGTGACAGAAAGGCCAATGAACTTTTTAACTGTTTTTGTTTTACAAGGAATATCCTTTTCAAAGCATAAATAGGGGGGAAATTCTAATTTTAAATAGAAAATTTTATTAAAGAACATATAAAGGTTGTTTTTTTTTTTGGGTGATACAACTTTGAGTTGACATCACTGCTTTATTTGACCACCCATTTAACAGCTGATAGTTGCTTTTGTTTACTTTGCTTTGACATTTCATTATGGATCGACTTACACCAGAGCAATGCGTGGAAATTGTGGAAATTTGTAATCAAAATTATGGTTCTGTTCGTCAAACTTATCGTGCACTTCGGTCATTTTATGTCGTACATAATCGTCCTTCAGAGCTGGTAATTCGAAGAACAATAAATCGTTTTCAGACCACATTTACTGTTATTGATAATGTGCATCCCATTACATCCACAGAAAATTACTGTTTGGTGCGCTTTATAGGCTGGCGGAGTCATTGGCCCTATGTCTTCAAAAACGATGATGGTCAGAATGTTACTGTCAATGGTGAACGGTATAGGAACATGATTCGAAGTTTTTTCGTATTTAAACATTCATGCTATAAAATTTTCTATCCATAAAGACCGTTTCATTTATATCAAAAATATATTACTATGTTTCATAATGATTTAAACTTGTATTACTATATAAAAAACACCCTTTAAATAAATAAATATTTTTGTAATTTAATTTTTTTGTATGAAAAATATAAGAAATAAACAATATTCCTCCAGTAGCCAGCCGGTCAATTTTAATGGCTGTTTGGTTGTTAGTTGTGCCAGTATCTATCTGTCAGTGTTTGAACCACCTAAAAACCCACTAAACCATACGATTTTATTTGCTAATGTTGTTGTATGTCTCTTGTGTTTCTTTTTTCGAACATTATTCCCAGCAAGTGAAACACTTGTCGTTGTTGGGTGTTGTCATGGAAAAACTTCAAAACAAAAAAAGAAACCAACGACCAACCATTAAATTAAACTCATGCCAAATTAAAATTTTCCTCCATCTACATACGCCGGGCTCATTTAATGACATGTTTGTTTGTCCATCTAGCTCTTGCCCGCTTTTAGCCATTTAATGGCCAGCAGTAACACTGGATGTTTTGTCTGTCTGTCTGTCCGTCCGTCTATTTACAGTTTGTTTGTTTATTTTGGTTTCTATTATCGATCTGTTAACATATTTTTTTTCTCTACTTTTTTTCCAGTTCGTCCTCATTTACGCCTCAGCTTTGCGTTCGATTTAAGTTTAACTTACTTGATTATTATTTACTTGGAAAACGACTGAAACAAGTTGGCAGCCAACAACGAATGAAAGTGTTACAAAGAGTGGTTTATAACGAATTTTGTTGAAAGCTAAAATGGAGTGGCTAATGCAAGAATTGTACGAATTGTTTATTGTATATAGCTGAATTTTGGAGTGAGTTTTCTGTTTTAGCCTTCAACCCCTTTCAGAAAGGTGTCAGAGCTATTAAAATCTGAAATTAAAAGTTAATATTTTAAATTCAAAATGACGGAAATTTTTATTTTAAATTATTAGATTCATTGGAATCTATAGGAATCTATCAATAGGACTTGACTTCTATAATTCAAAATGGCGGATATACTGACTCAAGATTTACTAAAGGTGATCGATTGATCGTAATTTTATAAAAATTTGTTAATAAAAACATGATTTGTTTGATTAATGTAATTCGAAAACTTGACAGAACTACATTTCACGCGATAACTTTGTCCCACTAGTGCATCTACCATTTATCTTTTGCAATGGAAATGTTAGCAAGCAACCTATACAGCAATACTTCCATTTCAAATTACTGGTAGATAGAGATTTTGGTTTATACTTTTTTAACCAAAAGCGATACAGTATGTTGGCCAGCATTGAACCATATACATATATGGACGATCCAGCAGGAGGGAATTACGTGTCACCCAGCGTTGGACATAATATACAATCTGCATGAACCAGTTGAGGGTAAGTTTAACTGTTATACCGGAGACGTCAAGATCGTGATTCTTTTTGGGGGATTTTCAATTCCAGCCGTAGGTCTAGGTCATAACTCAAATTCAGCTGAATCTGTTCGAAGTCATTGAAAATTGAGTTTTTTGGACCACAAACATGGTACATGTCCATAATATCGGATAATTTGGAATAGGTGTTTGAACAAGACCATGACAGAAAAAAGAAAAAAAAAAACATATGAAATGTCTGACGCACATATGTACATTCACGATATATACTTACTGGGCACTGTATAATACAGAATGTACACAGAAAGAAAAATGGAATTCTAAAATTAAGTTTATTTTTCTCAGTTTTAGCCTGAAATTTTCAAGTACGTTTTTACTAGTTCATACTTAAAATAAGTAAAAATCGGAATTGATTTGACAAATCAAGTGCAGATTTTCTTAAAACAAGAATAATGTTCTTGATTTATGTAAAAAACCCTTAAAGAACAAAAATCTTAAATCAATCCCAGATAAGAAATGAGCGAAGTTAAACTTACTCTCTCAGAAGCTCTCATAACCATTTTTTATAATTTATTGAGTAAGAAATTCTTACCTTAAGTCCAATTTGCTCTTAAATCAAGAAGATAACACTTAAAGCGCAAGTTAAGACTTATTTTTACTTGAATTAAGACAAAAAAACTTATATTTTGAGAAAAAATTGGATCAATAAAATTTACTCTCACAGTTGCTGCAATATTGTAACGTGTAGTTACAATAACATGATAATAATAATAATGTAGTTACAAAAACAACCCTCATGCTAATATAACGTGTTGTTACAAAACACACACTTCCTACGTTAAAATTCACTATTATAATTCTCAAATAGTCTATGTGAATTTTAATATAAGATATATAAGAGTACCGATCCAGTTATAATCTGTTCCGAATGAACAAAATATAACCAGACGAGGCCTTGGTTATTACTTTATAATATTGTAGCCGTAGTTAGCCGACCGAGATCCGAAGTATTTATCTCATTTTTGGGATTAATTATATCTCGGGCATTCTTAAATCAATCCGATTTTAGGATTACATCAAATATGAATTAGAGCTTAAATCTAGTTCAAAATTCTTGAATCAAGCTTATTTAGGGATTAATTCAAACCCGGACATACTGAAATCAGGCTCATTTTTGGATTACATCAAGTACGAATTCGTGCTTAAATCTAGTTTATAATTCTTGAATCAAGCTTATTTAGGGATTAATTCAATCTCAGCCATTCTTAAGGAGAGCTAAAATTAAGATTTTTTTGACTTGATGAATCCGTACTTGAATCAGAATTTGGTAGGACAAGCTACCAGGTCTGACATATTAATGACAGATGTAGCCACATTGTCAGTAACGGTTGATTCTAACTGGAACCACAAGATTCACGAATTTTATTACGCAAATTTATTATTTTTGTTGAAAAATATTCCAACGACACAAAATTCTGCAATTAAAATGACAACGACAACCTTGCACAAATTGCTTATGAAAGTTATTTGACATTTTACTTTTTGTATTACTCACTCCTGGAGAGGTGTGGAAGCGAAAAAAAAGGTATTTAAAGACTTGCGTATAAATAATTCCCTATAAACCATAGACACAACTTTTCTCTCTTTATATAGGGGACTTATCGAATATAGAGCATAAAGATTCCTAATTGTCATGTATAACTACTACATTCCTACGAGTACCAGCAACCAACGCAATTGAACGGCATTTGAATTTAACCAGTAATTTTTGCCATTAAAAAAGCATCAATGAAACTTTTCACATTAATTAAAAATAGCAACAATTACGAAATGTAAAGAAAGCAAAGCAAAAAAAAAGCAACAGACAACAACTGAAACCACATTAAAATTGTAAATGGATGCAGAGACATGGATACGTGATATAGATAGAGGAGATATTTGGCCTGTTTCCAATACAAAACAAGTGTTTTTCACAATTATTTTGGTGTTAAACGACTGCGAGACCTAAAAACTTTAATTTATTTATGAACAAATAAGCAACCAATCACATTTGTTTCCTATAAGGCCAGATTTAGTGCAAACTAAATATTTGTACAGCAAAGTATAAAATAAATTGTAAATGGAATTATTAATTTATGGCAAATGAAAATGATTTCCTTCCTGTAATTAGTCACCCCACCACATCTATGAATGACTTCCAATACCGGTAATTATTGTTAAAAGTGACATTTTAAAGCGCATAAGAAACTACGACAAAAACGCCTACAAGTTTTTTTGGTTTTTCTTAAGTTGAGAGCTGCTGGCAAATCGATGAGATTAGTTTATTTTTGTGTTTTTGCCAAGTGTAAGCGTTGCAACATGATATGGAACATGTTTGCTTATTTGTCTGTCCATAGTTTGTTTAATGTACTCGTTTGTATGTATGAAGCAAAAGGGGTGTTTATTTAAGCTGTTTTAAAAATGCATTTAACATAACGAAAAACAATTAACTGCTACTAATTTGTCGTTAGTTATTTAGTTACTCAAGAAATTAAACAATAAGCCATTAATTAAAACCTTTGTTGAGTTTTCTTTTGGTGGATTTTTATTTCTTATGTAACAGGGAAAATCAATATTTCAATCAACATTTATTTAAAAAAAATTCTGCTGTACGAGTATTTCATAATCCATGTCACTAGACTCTAACTGGATACATTTCAGTACAGTTTTGGAAGGACTTTTTTTTGTCAAAACTAACAAACTGACAAAAGTAAAAAAAAAAATTCAAGCCAATTGTAATAAATTATGAATTATGCTTCGTTTAACATGATTAAAATAATAATGACAAACTAAAGACTACATCAACTGAATTTAACAAAAAGTACAAGCAAATTTATTGCAATAGTAAAATATCTTAAATAAAAGAAAAACAAACAGTTACTAGTTACTCGTACTTGGGCAAAAACTAGAAAAATGTAAACCACAACTGGCAAGGAAGACAAATAGAAAAACGAAGGCTTTAAAAACCCATTTGCTAAATGTGTCTTTCCCTCTTTAAATCATTTGTTTATAAAAGCAAATAATGTTAACGATGCAACTCAACTCAACGGATGCGGTTTATTTAGCTAAAAATAGCTGCTAAATATTTAGATACCTTCTATTTTATCAGAAGCGGAGCTGAGAATATAAAGAAACAAAATAATATTCTAAATATTAGTTAAAAAAAAAGTCATGATTTTATCTTATAATGAGGTGATGAGAAGGAGCCTCAACTAATGAAAACCTCATCCGCTATTTCTCACATATTTATAATTTTCTCTAGAAATAAATATAAAATAACAACAAAACAAATCAAATAATTATTGTTCAACAAACTTGCATGACTATGATGATGATGATGATGAGGAGGCTTTGTACAAAATGGGAAAAGAGGAAATTGATATGGGAACTATGTAAAAATAGAATAGAATATGTATAAAATAAAATTATTTGCGTTAACAAAGGGTTGCCAAAAGTTGAAAGTTTAAAATGTGAAATAGATGTTTCATGAAGCACCCGTTGCTTCTTATGGATCTCTTTGAAATAACAGAAAAACTGAAATAGAAACCAATATGTACAACATTTACCACACGAAATTTAAAGTACATAGTTAATTTCTTTAAAAGTAATTCATTACTGAGACTAACTTACCAGCCTAATCCTAAATAATAAAAATTAATGTTCAATTCACAGCCTATTTTACGAGTTGCAAGTCATCTGATTTTAATTCAGTTTCAAGTACCTTTCTTTTAGTTATATACTTTCTTTTAGTTATATACTACTAAAAGAATTGTGCAAATAAAATCAAACATGAGAAACTGAACAAAGAAAATCGTTTGAGAGGTTATTATCAAATGATTTATACACTACACTAGACACGAGTCAGAAAGACTTTAAGGTATTTGTACTTTTAAGTATATCACTTCAGTTACCCATACTTCCTCAGTCAATTTAATTATGTCCCTCCAATCGTCTCTTCTTATGCATTCATTCAAATATTGTACTCTAATCAAAGTTCCCAGTTTTAATTCGCACAAATTTGACTTAGTATGCAATTTTGACGCTAGAATTTTACAATGTCCGTGCTCCCCTCTGTTTGTTATCCATATCTGAAGACCTTGTAATCAAACTAATGTTTCAAATTTGAAACACTAAAATTTCGAAATTCAAAACGGTGCGCTTTTTGATTTATTTTAACCAAACCACAATTGTCTCCCTATTATTTATAGTGTTACAAAGGTGGGATTATGGGTCTACATTTAAAAATCGAGTTCACTTTGATCTCATAAGGCCTATTGTGATATTCCTAAAAATAAAAAGACTACCAATGATTTATCCTTGAAAAGTTTCAAACAATACTTAAAAAAAAATCGGTCAGATCAAACGTTTAAAACCATCCAAATTCTAAAAGAAGATCCTACCCGGTTGTCTAAGTCTGCGACCCAATTTATTCCTCGTTCAAATATATTTTTTAATAGTCATTATATTGAAAACATACAGTGTAACGGGAATTGAATTCAAGTACAAGCGCTTTACCGTCAGAACCAACTAGATTAATTTTGGTTAAATTTGTGAAAAACATTTTTTTTCACAGAATTTGATATCCTTGTTCCGGTGTAGATTCGCAAAAGACAATCGTGCCTTTATATTCTTTTTTGACAGAAGTGGTTTTTTCTACTTACACGACCTTAAAGTTGATTTTCATTGAGGCCTTTTCGTACAAGTCTACTAGAAACATTTAACCCAAATTCCTCATTTATTGTTTTTGAAATCTTACTTTTTGAACTATTGCCTTACCCTCACAAACTGTTGTCTTTCACAAATCTGCATCTTATTTAAGACATTTGATAACATTATAAACCATCTTTTGAGAACATCCAATTAGTTCAGCTATTTTTGTTTTTTTGTACACTTTTTGTGAAGTTTCCGAATAACTTTATTTCTCAAGTGAACAGTGCAGTCCTCCTTTTCCCATTTTGGTTGACAAAATTAATAATGAACGATGTTTTTGTTAAATTACACAAGAAATTACCACCGACATTTGCATCAACAATTTTTGTTTAAAATCGAAATAAAATCGAATCGAACAAAAAAACTTAATTTTTAACAAAATATGACAAAATAAAGAAGGTGCATGAACAGGACATTTCCAAAGAATTTTTGGAAAAGCAGAAGAAAGAATAGCATAGAATTCCATTTTTCAATATAATACGTTTGGCACTTCCTAGAACATTGGTTCGCTATTTCTCTGTCCATAGATGTATATGCTCCGACGCACAGTGGCGCCCGTAGAGCAAACGAGGTTGCAAAAATCAAAATTTTCATGACCGCCGACGAAGTTTTGAATAAACCCATGTTATAGGAAACTTTTCAACGATTTCAAATTATCAAAGTTAAAATTAGTAGAAAAATCAATTTTATTTATTTTAGTTACCATAAAATTGATTTTTCTACTAATTTTAACTTTGATAAGCCATAAGTAGGCCCCTACAAAACGTAGCACGCTCATTTTATAGGCTGAACAGTTTTCTATCATATGCTGTTTAAACTGTTCAATTATCTTATTCGGTTCAAAAGATATGATTTTTGCAACGAAAAAAATCAAATGGCGCCACTGTGCGATGTTGGGCTTTTGTATACACCTATACATTGCACCGTATACTGAATCTCATGAGATATTTTATAATTACTTATAATTGAGGGTGTGTGGAATTTAATCAAGTGTTAATTGTAGATCTCAATCAAATTTCACAGTGCAACAAAAGGAATATTAACAGTATTCTGTAAATTTCTTGGTTATATTCATTTATGTAATTTGTTTCCTCGAATGCTCTGAATCACATAGAACCAATTTGACATTATAATAAAGTCAGATCTTACATCTATACGCAGAAAAAATCATTGTTGTGGTAAACATAATCTAAGAGCAACATATTATGATAAGATTTATGATTGTAGTCAAAACATATTATTTATGATGAATATAAGTGACATATAAACATATTTTGTTTGTATTGTAAACATAATATGAATACAAATGTAGAAACTTATCATTTAATGGTTATTTGTAAGTTTAAATAGTTGTAAATAATTTAATATGTTTGAGTAGTTATCATTCAATAGTTTTGGTAAACATTTTTTTTTAATAATTATGTTTCAGTGAACCATATTCAATTTTATAATTGCGATAAACATAAAAATATTTATAGTAACTAAAATATTGTTAAAATCATACTAAAATGACAATTATTTGTGTACAACAACAATATATTGTGACATAGTGTAGTTGTCGTAACCATGTTTTTTTCTGCGTGTAGATTTTAGCATATTTCGATTCACTTCGCTAAAATTCTTATAGTGTAAATTTCTGCCTGGAATACAGGGCATGTCATTAAGAATTGTGAAAGGTATCAAGAGTTTAGTTTCTGACCGTCAGTGAAGACTGTGATTGCATTATACTGAATAAAGAAACTGGATCGCCCCATTTGATATTCTAATCAAGAATCTATTGAAACTTTTTAGGTGGAATATGTAAGCACACTTTCAAAGTTAAGTCCAAACACACTTCCCAATTTAGAGCCATGTCCGACAAGACACAAGACAAAAGGCAACTTTCTGAGACTTAAAGCCGAACGGGAAAATATGTACAATATTTATTGCAAACATACAGACAAAAAGGTCTACATTGTAAAAATTTTATCCATACAGAAATAAAGGGTGTCCCAACTAGAACGCAATTTTTAAATTTTAAATAAAACACAGATATTTAAAAAAACTTTATTATATCGTAAAGTAGACAGAATTAGGTTATGTATGGAACAAAGATCGGCAATGAATCGTTTTTTTACGATTCACAACTACTCATAACATTTTAAGTATAAGTGGTTTTACATCATTGCAATTTAACTACTCTGAGTTACTCAAACTCACAACAACGTTGACTTATAAATGCAAGTGGATATAAGTATGAGTACTCATACCATTCCCAATATGTTTGATTCATAAACAACGGTATTTAGATTTACATTTTACGAAAAAAAGTCATTGAAAAAAAATTTCAGCTAAATCCGTTAGGTATTTATACAAAATAAGTAAAAAAGAAATATAAAAACATACAAGTAAGTTTATAGGAAAACATATTGGGGAAAATATAAAATTTATTATTGTATATAATTTTTATAAGCAGGCTGTAAAAAATTAACGACACATAAGTGTGTGCGAGTCACACTTATTTTTTTTATCGTTTACGTATATTGAGTTAAGGAAAGTCAAAATAAACAACATCATATATGAGATTAAGTCTGAATATAATGATTACTTCAAACTTTAAAGATGAATATTGGTTTGATGATATTGAGACAAATATTAGTACGTATAAGTACAATAAATTATAAGTCATGATTCAAGTATACTCACTTTTTCAGTACTCATAACTGATCTCTGATCTTTGGTGGCACACACGCGATCTTTTAATGAAATGTTCAATTTCCTCTTTTAAGGCTTGAGTCGTCGTCGGCTTATTCGCGTAAACCATCGACTTCAAAAAATCCCAAAGGTGTTAAATCGCACGATCCAGGCGGCAAATTCTGGTCTCCAAAACGCGAAATAACATGACCGGGAAATGACTGATGCATTTTCTCTGGCTGTATGACATGTGGCGCCGTCTTGTTGAAACCACATGCCCTCCACATTCATTTCTTCAATTCTAGGCAAGAAAAAACTGGTTATCATTTCACGATACCGAACACCATTGACACCATTGCGTTCTAGTTGGGACACCCTTTAGTTATATTTTATATCATTATTAGAAACTAAGTAAACCTTGGATGTTGACAAAGGGAACAGTTGCTTCAAAAGACTTTATACGAGTACAGTATTTTTGGGGGGAAACACGCTACTTAAAGCCCTTTAGACATTGGCAATCCTGAAACTATTCCTCATATTAAAACAGATACAAAAATATGTTGTAACATTGCCAAACATTATGTTGGTGTTATTTGTTTTTGTTGTTGATTTAACAGTAAATTGTAAATTTTACAAAACACAAGTGACCAACACATGTTGCGAACGTAGAAGGAGAGCAGCCTGAAGAAAAAAATCCCCCAACACTCGTTACTCAAACTTATGTTGCCCATATTAAAAAGCGCTCACTGTTCATTCGTTGTCACCGTCTCAGTAGCAAGTTGATGGCAACTTCAGGCTGTAGACAGGCGACCTAAATTTTTGTTTACAGCAACCAACATAAACAGCAAACGCAACCAGCAATTTTCATGAGAAAAAAACCTAAATTCAAAATTAAAAACAAACAAAAAATTTAACACACAAAACTTAATAGCAAAAATTCATGAAATAATCAACAGCAGCCAGCACAGCAGATGAGATGAAATATGAATTCTGTTGTTGGCAAACAATTTTTTTCTTCATCTTCTGTTTTGTGGTGTGACATAAAACGCAAACAAAAATATTTTGAAAGAACGAAAGAAAGAAACAGCAAAATCTAGAAGATAAAAATTAAAAAGAAGACTTTATGCATCAGGTGCAGCAGCCAGGCAGCGAGCAGCATCTGCTTTTAGAAAAACTCCACATGAAATTAAAGTTGCTTTCTTGGTTAAATTAACAGAATAAAAACACAGCAGTAGCAGTGCTATCAACAACAACCTGTCGCCATTTAAGCCAGCAGTTCTTAGTTAAGCCAAGGTCATTTAATCAACTGAAAAATTATACTGGTGTCTTCTTTTACGATTTCAAAGTTGTATCGATTTGTGTTGCTAGCTATATAGCATTTCAAGCAGCAAACAATCACATTTTGTCAAATCGAAACAGCATATGGCTGGAGTAGTCTTATAATTATCAACATCATGATTAACATATTGATCATTATTATCTAGAGGCAAACCCAGTTGTTCTAAAGCACACATTTGCAGGCAAGACGAAACAAGTTTATGGTCATAAAATTACAACAAACAAAGAAGACTTGATCGTTTTTTTTCTTCTGATTTTATGTTGTTGCTGCTGGAGTTGGTTGGCAAAGTTAGTGGTGCAAGTACAAACATGTTTAACCAGTAAAGCGGGTGGGTTATGATTTAATTTGATATCCTGCATTATTTAGTGAAATTAAATAAGTTTTGGCCGGTCAATAACGACTTGTTTGCTACGTTTGTAAGATTGAAGGATGAAGGATTCTACAAAGACATGTACATATTGATGTTCTCCACATTTCAACCAAGAGCATCATATACGAAGCATTGTACCTACATATATTATTTGTTTTGGTCTAGATTAAAGAGACGTAGTAGATTAAAAATTCGATTCTCTTATTGTTTAAAATTGTTTAAACATGTTATCTAGTGTTTGTGTGTGCATGGGATTTTCTTAGAAACAAACAACCCTTATTGAAACAAGATAATAATTTTGTGGAAATAACAAGAATCAATTAGAGTGATCCCTTTTGAAAAGATAAGCACTATCAGGTATATTATTTACATATATGTAATTTACGCTAAGTATAGGAAATTTCGGCAATCCCTGTTTTATTAGGTAATAAAATGTATCTGGTATGTTATCACGTACGCATGTGCACTATAGTAGTTTTAAGATTCTAATTGTTATGCTTGGTTTTCACTATGTCATTTTTCTCGTCAAATTGTTCAAATTGTTGGCAATTGTATGAAAACGGGTTGTTATATGGCGGGTTGTCATATGGCAATCATGATTGCAAACATAGATGACGCCATATGACAACCCGTTGATGAATTCAACAACATATTTACTTCCATTACTAACCAAACTAGCTACTCTCTGCATTACCCGGACTCAAAACTTTCCGTTTTGATTTTGATCATGTCAAATTGGATACATAAAATTATAAATATTACTTCCATATATTAAGCTTGTTGGAGGTCTATGTATATCGTTCTGAGTTATGTCAGGTCTCTTTGTGTCTGCTATGGGCAGTGTGTCTGCTATACAATTCATACTAAGGTATATCCACCGATCGAGGAATTTATCTCCTCGTGTACACGAACGTCTTCCCAGACATGCTTGGGAAAGAACCAGCTGCATGTTGTTGAAGATAGAATTCTTCCTCTGATGACATATCTGGAGAAACTGTTTTGTGAAAAAGACTTAGTATTCCAATAATGGGAGAGCCTTCGTTCTTTCGAGTATATGGGTATCACTCAACGATGATGGCCGCACTAAATTGACGATAGTGACCACTCATTAACCAATCATATATTAAATAGCCAACATGTTTTCTTAATCATGAAACTTGTTTCCACTTGCACGATACTGCAGTGGCATGAGCTGAGGAAGTGAAGTGAAGACAGCCAAGGGGTCAAAATTTTCGAATGGTTTATAGTTTTGTTATTTACCTCTTTAATGGTAAAGAGTGTAACCAATGAGTTTGCTGGTAATATATGCTGTTTAAGCACAGTGAAAAAGTTACTTCTCGTAACCAGTCGGTACTTCTAATGGAGGCTATTAAAGTAACGATGTCCAATAAAACTAATCTGCAGGTCTCTTATACATATGTATGTATGTTAAAAAAAACTTACGAAATGTCTGATTACCAATTGGAATACAACAAACTCCTAATATGTGGGGAATAATTTCCTTAAAAGTCAACACTCTTCTTTAAATCAATGTTTAGTTATTAACAGCCAAGTATGTTTTTTGTTGCATTTCTCTTACTTATTCGCCATAATGAAGCGTACATTTGAAATCGTCCAAACCGGACCTTGTTTTATCCATGTTGTTCACACTTTTAGATAATATGTCGTCTTCAACAACGACATCATCGTCATAGTCTTCATAAAATAAGGCACTTATTAATGGTTGCATTATTGGATTAAAAATTAGCTATGGCTTTGTTTTAAACTCACAAACTACTTAACATCAGATATCAGATTTCAATTGTTACAACAATAAAGCAAAAATCATAAATCTTTTGTTACTTCACTTCACTCCACTCCACGTACTCTTTCATTTAAACAGATATAAAATGAATATGCGTAAATAATCTGCCATTAATTTGCAGCAACATGTGTTTTTTATAGTTGCTCTTTGTTTCTTGGATTCCAACTAATAGAAATCGCAAGTGAAACTTTTCATTATTCATTTTGTTCACTTGTATGTTTGTACATATTTTTAAAGAAAAATGAATCTCTTAACAGACAAAATATAAAGCAAAAAAGATACCTGATTGCAATTGTCTTACGGCTGAATTATGTATAAAGCATGCAATCGTTTTGATTGACAGGCAGTTGGCTTTTAAGACTAACTGACTGTCTGTCGGCCTGCCTGTCAGTTTATCTCTCGCTCTCTCCCTCTCTCTCTCTGTCACACATTTAAGTTTGCCGGTACCAGTAGTAGTAGTTGGTAATTTTTGTTTGGATTGCCATGGGGTCAATTGGCTTTAAAGGATAAAAAATCAGACGTGATGTAAGTGAAAACTCAAATTATGTTATTTAATGTTAATTAAATGCTATAATAGTGTAATGCTGCTAACAGGGAGAAATTGATAAATAAAATGCAAAGCAGAAGATCAAAGATCGAAGGAGAAGCAGAAGGAATTGATAAAATATTTCATTAAAGACTAGGAATTTCTATTTGGCGAAACACATTTAATCACAAAATAGATACTAGTTAATACTACACCACCATAGTGGGGAGGGTATATTGGATTTGTGCTGATGTTTGTTACGCTCAAAAACATTAGTCTAACACCCACCTAAAAGTATACCGATCGACTCAGATTCACTTTCTGAGTCGATTAAACGATGTCCGTCCGTTCATCCGTCTGGCTGGCTGGCTGGCTGGCTGGTCATGTAAACCTTGTGCAGAGTACAGGTCACAATTTTAAAGATTTTTCGATAAAATTTAGTATGAGAACTTTGTCCTCCCTAAACAGAGTTAATTGGTCATAAATGTTTGAGTTATACACGTATACAAACAAATTTCGTCACAGGTCTACTTACATCTAGAAATTTTGATGTGAAATTCGGTCACTTGACGGCTGACAAAATGGCCGCCAGTTAAAAAAGTGTTGCCAACAAAAGTGTTCTATACATCTAAAAAACACCCTATATATGTACAGAAGTCACGCTACAATGGGCGCTCCCATTTCTAAAACTGTTTTTACTCGCATACTCGGTGTAGGGCTTGACCTACAGACACATTCGAAACAGTAAAAACTATAATTAGGACTATTTCAGTAAACGCTACTAACTGATATTATTTCGGTAGCGGTATTTTAATGACTTCAGTTACGAAGACAAAAATAATTTATAATTATCTATAGAAGAACGGTATTTGTGTTTTACAGGTAACATTCTTTTCGATTATTTCGTTAACAGTATATCAGCGGTAACGGGCAGTGTTGCCATTTTAGCACTTTCAGTGCTAGATTTAGCATTTTGTTTCTCGAAAATGCATTGAAATTGTTAAAAATTATGCTAAATGCTTTTTAGCATAATTTGTTTGATAAAAAAGCAATTTTTTCTCGAAAAAATGTTTACTATTTTACTCCAAAAAATATTTTTGGAAAAATAAAAAATAACTTTTATTAATATTTCAACTAAATTTCTTTCGGTGTGGTAAAGGTATGTATAGACGATCGTCGTTGTCAGATGTAGCAATGTACTGACATAGAAAAATTGTTAGCAAAAGGTAAATTGTCAGTCAATTTCATTGGTACACAATTGTCACACAATGAATTTAACTGTCAACCGAAATTGTTTTTCCAAAATGTTATTAATGCACACTTGTTTGTTTATTTATGTACATATATACAGAGTTGCACTTAGAAATAATTGCTGTGACAATGCTGCCATTGGCAGATGCATAAACTTTGCACATATAACAATGAAAAGTGTGTTTACACGATTGTTAGATGTCTGACAATATTTTTGACTTCCAATGTACTGAAAATGCTTTTTCTTACAACGTTGGAAGACAAAAATTTTAAGTTCACACAATTGTTAAACATTTTCTGAACATTTTTCGGGCAACGTTGTAATATCTGACGATCGTCTATACATAGCTTAAGTAAATGAACACGGAAATTTTTGAATTAATATATGAAATGTAATCTATTAAAACAAGTCAACAATTGTTATGAACAAAATTAGAAAACACTATAATTTACATTGAAAAAATTTAGCACTTTTTTTTCTTCTGTAGAACATTTTTGCAGTTAGTTTTTCAAGTTTTAGCATATTTTGAAATTCATTTTCTGGCAACACTGGTAACGGCAAATGATCTTAAAGGTTACTTTAGCTGAAACTGTATTTAAACCCCCATTTTCGTAAACATCAGCGTTGAAAACTCGACTGCATTTGGAAATAATTTTCGGTAAATTCCAGAGAGAAAATATTTGAGATTTATTGTTAATCATATCTAACAACTTACCACAAATTGAAAATTCAACAAACTTTTCAAACATTGATTTTCAAACTCTTACCTAAAACGAAACAAGAAAAAAAAAACAAATAAAATTAATTAATTTTTAAAAATCTTCAAATACAATTTAATAGCTAAAAATAGAAATATATAAATACAAATAAATAAACCGCTTGTCAAACAGCAATAAATTTTGTGACAATCAAAAATACGAAACAAAAATATTTGAAAAACGCATTAAGATAAATATCAGACAACAAAACTAACAAAAAGGTGAGGTATCAAGATACATTTTACAATAATCCATCTATCCAATCAGCCATCCATCCAACCATGTAACTAAACAAACATCATTCCAACAACCTGCTGTTTAATATCGCAAACGAATGTTTGATGACAAAAATATATTTTTGTAAAATAAATAGAAACCTTTGGAGTTTATAGAGATAGAAATTAATGAAATCTTCAAAATAAAACTAACCAACACAACAACATTGCCACCAAACATTTAACAAGATGTGGCAAAGTTGTCATAAAAGATATGTCAACTAAGTGACAATGGGACGCCAATCACACACACACAGACTAACTGACTGACAATCAGTCAGCTATTTATTTAACTACCTACACAAAACTTTAGTTTTCATTTTTTTACACGATTGAGAAGCGATGAGTGCTATGGGTGTCAGCGTAAGAAAGGGAGAGTTTAGCAGACAGAAAATATTAGACGAATTGACAAGATGTTTAGACAGTGACAACGACATACCACAAATGTTTTTAATTTATTTCTATCGCAATGTATTCAGACTTAAATGGAATTAGCTAATAGATGATGTGTAAATCACCTTGTTTTACATAACACAGGGTAACAAATAAAGGATGTAATTGAATAGAAATTTAATAGAGTTCTGTCAAATTCTTACAGTGAAATTACACTGAGAAATTTGTTTTACAATCAGCGTAGTCAACATAGTGCTTTGTTATGGATCGATCAGTAGTAAAGGTTTTAAAGAAACCTTCAATAATATAACTTATTTATAGAAATTCGCTCAATAGCTTTTAACAAAAGATCTTAAAAGAATCTGAAGGTATCAGTTTTAATAAAAACAAATATTGAATATGTAGATCGTTTTGTTATCAACTGTTTTCAACATAATGCAAACTTATCCAAAGAGTAGTAATATCCTACTGTCATATCTTGCTATTCTTTAACAAGAGATTTTTCTACATACACACAGCTGTGGACTAACAAATAGCACACCAATATTCTATGAAGTGCCAAACGTATTATATTGCAAAATGGAATTCTATACTATTATTTTGCTTCCTTTTGCTTTTCCAAAATTCGTTGAAAATTTCCTGTTCTTCAATTTGTCATATTTTGTTAAAAATGAAGTTTTTTTGGTTGGAGAATGATATAGCGCATAGTTATTTCAATTTCAAACAAAACTATTTGAGCCTAATGTAAATGCATGTGTTTATGAATTTAATAAAAATATTATTGATCATTAATTTTGTCAACCAAAATGGGAAGAGAACAGCACTGTTCACTCGAGAAACAAAGTTATTTGGAAACTTTGCCAAAAGGGTACAAAACAAACAAAACTAGCTGAAATAATTGGACGTTCTCGAAAAATGGTTTATAATGTCATTAAAGAAGTTAAATCAGTTGCAAATTTGCTTAATATTAAGAAAGATCGGCAGAAGCCATCGCGAAAGACAACAGTTTGTGAGGATAAGGCAATAGTAGTTAAAAAAGTAAGATCCTTTCAAGGCACCGAGAATAATAATGACCTAAATAAATATAGAATTTGGGTTTAAATGTTTCCAGTAGACTTGTACAAAGATGCCTCAATGAAAATCAGCTTCGTGTAAGTAGAAAAAAACAAATTCTGTCAACAAAGAATATAAAGGCACGATTGTCTTTTGCAAAACTACACCGGAACAGGGATAAGAAATTCTGGGAAAGAGTGTTTTTCACAGATGAAACTAAAAATTAAACTGACGGAAAACGTTTGTATGGCGAGAAAAAAAAAACAATTCAATCCCCGTTACACTATTAAAATAGTAAAGTGCACTAACTAATTATTCAACTTTCAATAGCTAGCAAAGACATATTTGCAAGGTACAATAATAACAACAAACATAATAAATGTATACCTATAACTTATAGTAATTTGGTTGGCATTAGGCCAAAATCTTTGAAAACAATAAAGGACAAAAAAAAATAACAACCTATACCAACAATTTTAGACATTAGAGAAGATAACAAAGATACTTAAGTTGTAATCATGTTGCATGATAATACGTGGCGGCGTTATACCGTGGCTCACAACTTATTTTATGCAGTGCATTATTTTTGTTTTCAAAGCTCCATAAAAAACTGACAGGAACTTAAAAAAGAAATTGGTGTAAAACAAATTCCCATGGTTCTATCGTTGTACGCAAACTCATTTGAACTATTTTAAATTGACCCTTGACTTTACAAAATCGGACTCGCTGTTCAACAAAATATATTGACAGAAGTAAAAAAATAAAAATAAAAAAAAAAATAAAAAAAAAATAAAAATAAAAAAAAAATAAAAATAAAAAAAATAAAAATAAAAAAAAAAAAAAAAATAAAAAAAAATTAAATATCAAAAACCACAAATCAAAAACCAGCAACGCTGCATTGAGCTGTCGGTACCATAGAAATTGACTGCAAAAAATAAGCTGTGACGTGAAAAAACGAATATTGTTTTTTTAGTTTTAATATGTATATAAAATAAAAATGTACAATAGATGTTCTTTGTTTGTTAGTATATAACGTTCTTTCTTTTAAATGACACCAAGTTCTTGTTAGTTTTATTTTTTTATTGCAGCTTTAAAAACAAAATAATGCAGTGCATAAAATAAACTGTGAGCCACTGTATGTACATATAATTTTGTCGTTGTTATTGTTGCAGCCATGCATTACGTTCCACTGACAACAGTCGTGTATGCATGTTACAATACCAACAAATACAGCAACATCAAATGGCAATGGTGACAATTTAAAATTCTTTTTTTTTCTGAATTTTGTTAATTTTTTTTTTTATTTTGTTTGTTAAACGCACAAATGCCAAAAAGTGTTAAAAGAATGAGGCAAGCAAAAAACAAAAGCCAAATAATGTAATACTTAAGTGGAGGAAACCTCGTATGTACATATTATGAATAACGGCAACAGCAGCGGATACAAAAACAACAATTTATAGCAAAACGAAAACGCGAAAAAACATGAACAAAAATATTTTAAACTCACACAAACAGGTGGAATTACATACTCACGATTTCAGTTGCCTTCAATGTTTGAATAAACGTGGTCAGATTGTTAATTAATATGAAATATAATGATTCATTTGTTATATATGTTAATTCCAGTTTAAAGATTCGAATTAAATATAAATATCCTTCAATAAATATTAACGTAATCTCTCCATTTGTTCTTTCTGCAGCTATTTCAATATGATCATATTGTGTTTCTGATCAATCAATCATACCATTACGATGTCCATTCGTCCATTCGGATCGCCCAACTGCAGCCAATATTTCAAGAATAACGGGAGTAATATTGTCTTCAAAGTCTTTAACCGTAGCTGTCTTATCGATGTAGAGTGGAGGTGGTCTATGCGGTCGCCTATTATAAAATAACGTACACTGAATCTAAAATTTGCGATTCGCGAATGATGATTCGCTGGCGAATCGCGACAGTCACACAGGCGATCGTTTTGGCGAATCGCCTGACCATAGTTAAATGATCGCACGCGATCAATCGTCGCGACTATACACAACTCAATGGCGATTCACGAGCGATCATTAGGCGATTGAAAATGTTTGCAGAGCAATTAAGCCACGTTAATATCCAAACACATACAGACACACATTCACACAAAATTCTCCCATACTTAAGAGTACTGAGGGAGAAAGTCGGAAGCATATGTTATGATGCGGCACGAAAATAGAAATACCGAAGAAGCATCAGCAAAAGTTTATATCAAAAACCAAAAAACGAAGAGCAAAAAAAGTAAACAGAAATCAAAATGTTGAAAAAAAAACATAAAAACATGTGGTTTAAATTTTTAATTTTTACGAAAGAAAATGAAAAAATAGCAAACTGCTGCCAGCAACAGCATGGTAAACAACGAACGATTATACGGTTTAATGTTGCAAACAACACAACAATGAACAAAAAAAAAAACAACAACAACCACAAACAAATCTATAAATACCCTCAAAATTTAACATTTGAAATTTAAATTTATCTTTAAATATTTGAATTTTTCCATTTCTTCTAGATAAGAAACTGTTGTGTGTTTATAACAAAAAACTTTAAATTTCGTCTTAAAGAGATGTTTAAATTTTATTTTATTTTGTTATTAATATACGAGTAAGTTTTAACTTCCTCCTCTTATTGTTTATGTTTTGTTGTTTAAATATTTTATATTTCGTCTATCGTTATTTTATATAAGTACATATTTAAATTACAAGTATTTCTCTACGTTTATGAGATTTTCACTGAGTTTCTGTTAGGTTTATTTTAATTTACACTTGAAACCTTTGTAATTTAACATAATTTTACCAAGAAACCGATTGCCCAACGACGAAATATTCAAAAGCTAATTAAAATATATTTCATATTTAGATTTGGTAAATTAAACATACTTTCGAGTATTATATACTGTATGAAATGGTTAAATTAACTTTCATTACAAAGCAGGGCTGGAGAATTTCATCTGCATACCAGTACTGCCGACTCATTATTTATAATTTCAAACAGTTTTAATTTATAATTGATGGTAAATATAAAATTTACACATTTCTAAACATGTCCGTTCATGTTTTATTTCGATTTATTTTAAACATAAAAGCTGAACGCATGAACTCAAACTGTATAACAGTCTGTTCTGTATAACACAATTTTTTATAGAAACTGTTCAGCATAGTTTCTATAGAAATTTTTTTTCTATAGAAAATTTTCTACAGCAATGTTCTGTCAGTTCTGTAGAAATGTTCTGTCTCTTCTATAGAAAATGTTTTTTATAACAGTATTTTCTAAAAAACTGTTTTGCACAATAGACCTTTCCATAGAAACTTTTCTGTATAACAGTCTTTTCTATAGAAAATGTTCTGTATAACAGTATTTTCTATAGAAAAAAAATGTTCTGCATAATAGTCCATTGCAGAGCAAATTTTCTGTATAACAGTATTTTCTATAGAAAATGTTCTGTATAACAGTATTTTCTATAGAAACTATTCTGCATAATAGTTCTTTCCATAGAAACTTTTCTGTATAACAGTCTTTTCTATAGAAAATATTCTGTATAACAGTATTTTCTATAGAAACTGTTCTGCATAATAGTCCATTTCAGAGAAACTTTTCCGTATGACAGCCTTTTCTATAGATAATGTTGTGTATAATAGTCTTTTCAAGAGAAACATTTCTGTATAACAGTCTTTTCTATAGAAAATGTTCTGTATAAAAGTCGTTTCTAAAGAAATTGTTCTACATAATAGTCCTTTTCATAAATACTTTTCCGTATAAGTCTTTTTTATAGAAAATGTTCTGTATAACAGTTATTTCTATAGAAAATATTATGTATAACAGTTTTTTCTATAGAAAATGTTATTTATAACGGCCTTTTCTATAAAAAGTGTTCTGTATAACAGTCTTTTCTATAAATAATGTTTTATATAAAACTATTTTCTACAAAAAATGTTCTGTATAACAGTTATTTCAATAGAAACTATTCTGTATAACATTTGTTTCTATTAAAAATGTTATGTATAACAGTATTTTCTATACATAATCTTCTATATAACAGTTTCTTCTATAGAAAATGTTATGTATATCGGCCTTTTCTATAAAAACTGTTCTGTATAACAGTCTTTTCTATAAATAATGTTTTGTATAAAACTATTTTCTACAGAAAATATTCTGTATAAAGTATATAAAATAATATACATGCATAAAAGTATTTTCCATAAAAATATTGTGTTCAACACACTTTTCTTTAGAAAATTTAGTGTTTAACAGAACTTTTTTTTTTCTACAAAAATATAATAAATTCATTATTACTTATAGAAGTCACTATTAGTAAAAACGGCACGATTCGATAACGAATCAAAACCTGTCGTCAAATATATATTTTGAAAGAAATATAGTGAAGTTAACAAGGGCTAATATGAAAACTTTACCTTCCCTCTTCTTTGACAGACACAAAATGACTTATGATTCGTATATTCACTAAGTGAAGTTTATGCAAATGTCAAAATAAGGACACTTTATTAGACTATTTCCAAGTAATACAAATGGTATGTAGTAGTCATTAAAAAACAAGTTATACCGTAATTACCTGTCATCACCCAGATTTTGTTGGTTATATATAAATTAATGGAAAATCCATATTTCAAATACGGAAACCATTTTCTTTGAACAATTATTCGTTCGTTATTGAGCTCTTTAAACAAAGAATCAAAAATACATTTCCTGATTCTTTTCGTGTAACTCCTATTCAAAGTATTTGCTATTTATAATACTTTCTTTTAAAACGACAACCAATAGATGAGAAATAAATGCTACAATTTCTGTAGTTAATACAAATAAAATCAACATTATTTTGTTTAAATATAAAACAACTTCTGGTATTGCTTAACAATCGATAAATGACCTTAAAAAGATATTTTGATTATTTAATCAAACGTAAACCTAAAACAATGGAAAATAAAAAAAAAAAAAAAATAAATTTAAAACATAATGTGCAAAAACTGTTACAAAGACAATACAAAATGAAAAATAAAATTAGAAACGACTTATAAATTGAAAGATTAAAACATTAAATTCAAAGTTATTGGTTTACAATAACATATTTTTCGGTTGAAATGCTACTAAATGTAAAGTTTACATTGTAAACTATAATGATCAGTTTTTCTCTAAGTGCAGGCACATTATAGCAGACACACTTTAACGCCAGCCGTTAGACGTTAAACAACAGCTGCAAAACCTTTGCTAAATCAATCAGCTTATAAATAGTTGGCAACTATAAATTTATACAGCTAATCTATTGGCAACTAGCAACAGCAGCAAAAACTATAAACAACAATAACAACATCAGCCAAACAATGAAAATTTCATCATAAAATTTAAACAAAACCGAAAAATTATTACAGAAAACCTCTATGAACTAAAAAATTGAAGTTTTAAACTAAAACAAAATAAAATATTAGTTGAATAATGGCCAAATTACACTCAGCAGAAAGGTAGCATTAGTATCCGTGAGAGCCGTGAAGCAATATATGTACAAGATGGCGCAAAAGTAATTCTCCTATCAGCAAATGCTATAAATTTTTCGAGGCCCCTAATGTCAGTTCTGTTTTGACATTTGTGTAGTAAACACATGTGAAATACACGTTAATAAACAATGTTACGCTGCACTGCTCCAGAACGCGGAATATTTCTGACAGAACTGACATTAGGGGCCTCGCAAAATTTATAGCATTTTCTGATAGGAGGACTACTTTTGCGCCACCTTGTACATAATACAAATGTAACTTTAAACTACTTGTTCAATTTAGAAATATTTTAAATAAAAATTAGAAAGAAGGATCTAGGCTTTTAGACAATTAAACCTGTATCCAACCCACTAAAAAGCAGGTGCTTAATTTAATCACCTCGGATGTTTTAGAACTTGAAATCTTTGCTAATTTAGCACATATTTGAAATGAGAGTAATGTAATGATCATCACGAAACTTGTAATGTATAACAGTATTTTCTATAGAAAATCTTGTGTATAACAGTAGTATTTATAACATATATGAATCATATTAACATTTTAATCCATTACCTCCTAATAAAAATAAGTTAAAATCAGAATGAAATGATTTATTTGTAATTTTGATTAATCTAAATTTTTTTAAGTGTATTGAACGTTTAGTTAAGCTCTTAACAATTTATATTTCTATCACTAGTTAGTAGCCACTGAATAACTAACGGCTTAACAAAATATAGTAATAATAATAATTATACATATACAAAACTATAGACCATGTGCTATTGTTATTTAAAAAAAATTTAACTAATAATAATAATAATACTGAAAATAATAAAAATTATTTTAAACACAAGCAACGGGGGAAGTATACACTTTAAAAGACTTGTAATCAAAATTATAATTAACCCTTTCATGCCCACTTTTTTCTAGGTGGTGTTAAAAATATAAAACCTTGTTTTTCTGTTTATTTTGGGCTCAGATAAGGTATATACCAAGTTTCGGACACCAGGTCCTTCCAGGAAGGAGTCCAGAGGAAGTTGCTTTTAAGCAACAATGGGCATTAGTGGTATAAAAATTTTAAAAGGAACAAATTTTTTATTTGTTTGTTTTTGCTTTTATAACTAAAATCACATTTTCTTTCAGCCATAGTTCCGATAAAACAATTTTATAATTTCGAAATTCTAATATATTTAAGTTTTACGTGACTCTGTTTTTGGAGAAAAATTTTTTACATGCACTTACTTTGGATTCTTGTCCACAACTAAATGCTTGTTAACATATTTTTTGATGTTTTTGCATTTTATTACTTTAAACGCATAAACCAAAAAAATACAATTTACCGTTATTCCTTAAATTGCAAAGGCAAAGAAATATTAGCTTTGAAAGTCAAAGTTGCTTATAAGCAACTTTGAGCGTGAAAGGGTTAATCCACCCAGCAGAAACTTGCATTACAAAGTAATTGATTAAAATGCATATTATGTTTACATTAGGAATGGTCATCTAAAATAGCTGCATTTAACTTTGGTAATAACTAATTGACTAAAAGGACTTTTAAAAGTCGTTATCAGCAAAACGGTTATTACGATACGGCAACGGATCAGTTACCAACTGCTTTGGTACCTATGAAAAGATGCAGTAAATTTTGAGACGACGGAAAAAACGAGAACAGGGGCCAAATTACCGCATTCGTGATCGAATTAGCTATCGTATCGAAAAATGATTTCGACAGCGAAATTATGACAAAATGTAATAAATTTCTTGCTCGATATCGAATGACATAATCTCAAATAAGAAAAGTACGATCAATATTACTCGATATCGAATGCGGTAATTTGGTCCCTGTTATTTCTCTGTACTGTTTAAAGCTGACTTTTAAGGCTTTACAAGTACACTGAAGAAGTAAATTAATAGTTATTCTTGCACGAATGACTTCTTAAGCCAAGTTCCTCTTGAGGTAAACATTCCTTCCTTCTCAAAGGCTTTTAAACTCTGGCAACAGCATAAAACAATAAAAATAAACTAACGGCAAAACTGACTGAAAAAGTCTTGATATTATTTTTGGTTGGATGCTTTGCTGCAGAAGCATAATAGAAAAAAACCGAAATAATAAAAAAAAAAAAAAAAAAAAAAAAACATAAAAAACAACAGCTCCAAAGAGAGACATGCATGCCAGTGCATAATGTTAAGCAATTATTGGCGCATGCCTTACAACAACAAACAAAACAACGAATTGTTGCAACAACTATGGAACAAAAAGACAAGTAGTAAAATGATTTTTCAAAATGTTTTATTTTATACATTTTTACAGTTTTATTTTTTATTTTTTTAAGTTTCAATTTTTTTTTTTTTTTTTTGTTTTCCTTTGACTAAATATGAATGAAATGAACGAGCATTCGAACTGCAACGATTTAATAGCAAACATTTATTTCATGGCACAAAATTATGATGATTTTTTCTTTTATAGTTTATTACAAATTTAATGTATTTGTTATAAAAGGTTACCAACCACCAAACAATTGTTATAAATATTTGTTAATTTTTTTTTTTTTTTGAAGTCATAGACAATGTTATGGTGAAAAATTAACAATCTTTAAACAAATGTTTATTATTAAACAATGAATTGATTTAGTTCATTCGGTGGTGCCTTCTTTGAGGTTGTAAGGCAAAACAAAATACTTTTAAATAGAGACAGATTAAACTACAGCTCATGTTGCAAAGTTTCAGGTTAATTTCAAATTAAACGTTTGTAGTAAAAAGAAAAGCCCCACCAACTTTTTAATTAATTAACAATTATACTGTTTACATAGTATTTTCAATAGTAAATACTGTTATACATAAGATTTGCTATTGAAAATAATAATATACACAAGTTTTGCAATGGAAAATATAGTTATAGGTATACAACATTTGATTTTCTATTGAAAATACAGATATACACAAGATTTGCAAAAATTTTTATCCCTTTGAGAACCAAACGTGTTTTTCTTTCTCATTTCTACAAAAAATATTTTTTTTGTAAAAAATTTTTATATTCCCGCAAAGATGATTTTTTAAAATTTTTCTGTGTATTTGTTTTTAAGGAAAAGGACCTCGCACAATCGTGTATGTTGGTTGAAAAGGCCTAAAATAATTACCAATTTCCAAATGCATTTTCAGGTTGAGTATTTTTATTAGAACAAGTATAAAATATTCTTTTTACATAAAATTAAAATTTGTACTTCAGAAAACAAACACAATATATATATATATATATCAGTTCGTATGAATATACATATGCTTAAAATATTTTTTTTTCACATTAAATAAAAGAAAATTATATCAAATGGCATAAATGTATTCTTCATTTGGTATGGTATTCTTTGAAACATTGTTTGTCTTTTGCTAAACATAAATGCACATTGTATTTTTGGCATCTTCCCCTAGAGCGGCTTTCACATCCAACATTTCGGCATCGCTTCGCTGTACCATTTATAAATTCAGGCCAATGATCAAACCTATCATATCTTATTTCATCTGGTGTATTATGGGGACGATATTTGCTTTCATAATATCCATCGGGCAAATGGAAAGGTTCTACTTTATGCGGCACATTTTTATACCTGCCACAACTTCTCCTAATTCCATTTTGCTGTTACTATAGTTTTGCTGTTAACTACACCACTTTGAGTAGTATGAATGGTATTTGCTCAGAAACTTCTTAAACTTTTTTTTTGACTTGAATTATTTCCGCATCTCTCCTATATTCTTTCCAACTGTTATAAATGGCTAAGTCAAGAAAATTAAAAAATACCTTAACTGGCCACTTTCTTGTTTTTGTTTTTATGTGATAGTATTCCATCATTTGGTCTGCAATGTCAACACCACCCATTTTTTCATTATATAATTGAATAACAGCTGGAATTGGGACCGTAAACGTCGTTTTAAATTTTTATTCCAGCGCTCTTTCTCACCTATCGGATCTTTTCCGCATATAGTTGACGCTGCCGTAACAAATTTTGTATCACACCATTTTACTACTGCAATTGCTTCATTTTTAACAAATTGAATCAATTCACCACGGGACATTTTATTGTCAGCAGGAAGACTTATTCTTTTGCCTAAGCGATTTGCCATTATAGTTCCTGTGGCTTTATAACCCATTTCATCAAGTTTTTCTAAAAGGGGTATTGTAGTGAAAAACCTATCAAAGTATGTAAGTCTCAAGACAATGGACGGCCCGTGTCCCAGTCCGCAATCTGCCGGCTCCTTGGAATATCTCAAAATCGATTACAAGTCTATAAGATGTTGCACAGACAAAATTTTTCAAACCCACAGGGTGTGGGTTTTGATCGCATTTGAACCATTTGCTCGTTGTGACATCAGTAGCTAATTGATTACAACGGTTTCTAACCAAGTCAATCACAGGTTGCACTCTCCACAGTTTATTGGTCTGATGCGCTTTATTTGTATCAACGAAGTGAATTGTACTTCGCAATTTTATAAACTTGTGTCTCGACATTGCAAACGTAATAAGTTCATTCCGAAATCCTTCCGCCCAATACATATTAATCTGCGGATATCCAAGACAAAACATCGTTATTTCGCAGCCGTAAAAGTTTTTTATTTCGGACTCTGTTAAAGTCATTTCATCGCCAGTGGTAACATGAAAATACATTTTCGTATACCACGTCCTTGTAATGACTTTCGGGGAAATATTAGGAGAAGTATTCAGAAGGAGTACCAAGCTTTACAAAATTCTGACATTTGTGTACAATGGGAATTTCATGATATTCAAATTATTTTTGTCGCCACAAGTAATCTCTGTTATTACTTAAGTTTCTAGTATGTTGCGTTTTAGATAAAAGAACTGTAAGATAATCAAAAAACTATTAAAATTGTTAAAAACCATACTGTATGATATACATATGTACTCCTCAAAATCTTCTTCCGACAAGAAAGTCTTCGCTCCGATTATTTGGCTCCTAACATGTGTCCTCAAGTTCATCATCAGATGAGAAATCAAGGTCAGAATTTTCAAGAATATCTTATGCCAGCTGAAGGTCCGGTTCCTTTGAAAAGTCAAAGCTTTTTCCTAAAAATAAATCACATAGCACAATTGTGAGCTTGAATTCAAACAACACTTAAAATCCGCATGACACAATTGTGATATCTCATTTTCTTCTCAACAGAACTTTCAATTTTAATGCAAGCGACAGTTGAAAATATGCTGAATCATCAACAAGAGAGTAAATTTTGCAACTCTTAAACTTTCTCAATAATTTTAAATAATAAAACCAAAAAAAAGTTGTACCTACCTCCGGGCATGCTTCCGTTCGTACTAAGATCGCAAAGGAGACAGATTTTTTTTTGGCTTCGTATTTGAATTTTTTTAAGTTTAAACGTTTCAAATAACGAAGAAAGAGTTAACACAAACACTGCTTTTGGTATTTTATCACTAAAATAATTTCTATTGCTTTGGGAATTTTTTTTTAAACACATCGCACAATCGCTTAAGTTGGTTCTCAAAGGGTTATACACCAAATTTTCAATAGAAAATACTGATATACAGAAGATTTTCGATAAAACATACTGTTATACATAAAATTTTCAATAGAAAATACTATACTATGTTATACACAAGACTGGCAATGGAAAACACTGTTATACATCAAAGTTTCAATAGGAAATACTGATATACAAACGATGTTCGATAAATAATTCTGTTATACACAAGACTGGCAATGGATAATACTGATATACACCAAATTATCAATAGAAAATACTGATATACAAAAGATTTTCGATAAAAATACTAATTGGCAATAGAAAATACTGTTATACACTAAATTCTCAATAGAAAATCTGATATACAAAAGATTTTCATTAAAAAATACTGTTATACACAAGATTGCCAATGGAAAATACTGTTATACATCAAAGTTTCAATAGAAAATACTGATATACAAAAGATTTTCGATAAAAATACTGTTATACATAAAATTTTCAATAGAAAATACTGATAAACAAAAAATGTTCGATAAATAATTCTGTTATACACAAGACTGGCAATGGAAAATACTGATATATAAAAGATTTTCGATACAAAATACTGATTGGCAATGGAAAATACTGTTACACATCAAATTTTCAATAGGAAATACTGATATACAAACGATGTTCGATAAATAATTCTGTTATACACAAGACTGGCAATGAAAAATACTGTTATACACCAAATTCTCAATAGAAAATACTGATATACACATTATTTTCAAAGGAAAATTCTGATATACAAAAGATTTTCGATAAAAATACTGTTATACACCAAATTCTCAACAGAAAATACTGATATACAAAATATTTTCGATAAAAATACTAGTATACACATTATTATCAATAGAAAATACTGTTATACACCAAATTTTCAATAGAAAATACTGATATACACCTTATTTTCAAAGGAAAATACTGATATACAAAAGACTTTCGATAAAAAATACTGTTATACACAAGATTTGCAAGGTAAAATACTGTTATATACCAAATAGAAACTACAAAAGATTTTCGGTTGAACGGTTCGACTTTCAATTAAAAATACCGAGCTCTATAGAAAGTACACAATATTTTCAAAAGAAAAAAAGACTGATATACACAATATTTGATTTTCTATAGAAAATAGCGTTATGAAGAAGATTTTCTGTGATTTACAATACTGTTATACTGACGATTTTCTATAGATATTCTTATACACATGATTTTCTATAGATAAATACATAAAAAAAAAAACCTGAAACTTGTTTGAAAGTATAAAAAGAGTGAGGGATGAACCGTGGTAATTTTGAACATAAAATAGTATTATTATAATACCATCGTATGCCTACTACACATTCATATAACATTAATATCCGCAACTTCAAATGATCAATGGGCCATTCTCACTTAAAAATAACTTCATTTTTATGATGCCTAAATCGTAAAATATATTTAAACTCAAAATAAGTACCTCCTAGTCTACTGTACTGTACTTCAAACAATTATGGCTAATCTTTTATGGCCACAAATACAAGTATTTCTTTTTTTTTTTTACTCCCATCAACATTCAACGTTGAGTGTTTTTCCACATTAATTGAGCAGTTACCGATGTAAACGCTGGTGCTGAGTATGTACGATGTTGTAATTATCTTCTCTTAAAAACACATTTAAACATTATGGAATCTATTACCAGAAATAAAATAAGCAAAAAATTAAAAGCACTATTTAACAACAAATAAATTAAGCCAAAACTTTGTAACTTTGGTAACCAAAAAAAAAATGTAAAGAGAGAGAAAAACTAAAGAAAAAACACCTAGTAGGTGTTTTTGGCCTGCAAGAAAGAAAGACGCAATTGTCGTAACATTTATTTTGGCCGAATGTTGCTGTTATGAGGTAATTACTGTTAAATTGTTGACTTTTTAAAGAAAGTGTTACCTTTATATATATTTAATGACCATGTTTAAGCAAACTATTTACGGTTTAAAAATATTTCTGTTAGAGGGTGGTGGGTGGCAGTTGTCCACTAATAACAAAAAAAAAATCTGGTGAAAGATTTTCATTGGTTGGTTGTACTATGTTTTTTTGTTCAAGCAGTTTGAATATTTTTGACAAAATTTCATAATGGAATGATTAATTTTGTTCGGAAAAGTGAAATTTTTGTTAGTTTTTTTTTTTTTTTTGGGTGATAAAGAAAGTTTCAATTATTTTATATTGTGTTTATAACTAACGGTTATTTAATTGAAATGGTAATTTAAATGATATTTGAATCGATGAATTAAGTTCAACTATTGTTACAACTTAACTGAGCAGATTTTCTGCTCTAAACTAAAAGTAATTAAAATGTGTTGGATCTTGTAAAAGTCTGTTCTTGATTTCCCCTTTCAGTCTTTTTTAATTTCCCCTTACAACACCAATTTAACTACAATTTACTTTATTTAATTAAAATTTAAATTAAGTATTACCTCCTTTCTTAAATTCTTCAATTACATAGTTTTATTTTCATCTCATTTAACTTTTTTTTTTTAACCAACAATCAGCAAGAATTATAAATGCTAAAAACTAAAATGGAATATTCTTCACACACTCAATTGTATGCGACTGTAATTTACAACATGTTTAGACACATTTATTCATGTTAATGTGTTGCTGTGCTGCTCTGCACTGCACTTACAAATTTATGCGTTTACACTTGCATAAATAAATTGAACTTTAGAACACATGCAAACCATCAACAACATATAAACACTGATTTAAGAGACAGTTAAAATGTTGTGATAAATGGCGATAAGCGAATGAAGGAATGAAGAACTTAAGGAAAAACATTTGGCAAATATAGGTGTGTAGGTCGTTCAGTTGAACTGTAGTTTTTTTTCTCATTTTTCTTTTGTTCTTTATAGTTTACAAAGATAAATATGAGCCACTTTAGACATGAAAACTTATAAAAAAAAAATCATTTAGTTCTTCTTACTCTTCAGTCGGCCTCTAAGGCATAAATGTTGTGTGCAACACTTATTTAAATGTATGTGGATTGTAATGAAATTGGAATACACAAAGAGAAAAACTCTAGCCGGAAACCAAAATAAAGTGGAAAAAATAAAGGATGAACCGATGTTTGAATAGAAAATAATAAACACTGAGTGTGGAAGAAAACATCATTGTGATGTTGGCCATGGCTTCGCATGGTATCTCTTACCGAAGAGGTCCGATTTCAAATGACTCTGTTGCATAGGTCCGGTTGCATTTAAGCAATGGCCTGAGTTTTGTAGACTTTGAGGAAATCAAGCGATTGCGGTTTACTGGCATAAACCTGAGACTTCGGAAAACCTGACAACAAAAGCTTTTAACGAATCAACTAAAGATAACAAATTCCTGAAATCTTTAACACAGAATATTCATTGTATCGTACGCTGTGTGGCTGTAACCACATGATGTTCGAAATATCTTTCAATGAAATTAATAATAAATGATAATCTGTAGAGCTCGCCGTTGAAAGAGATGACCTCCCCAACGACATTTTTGAAGAAGATGATACCTCAGGCCCAAATTCTGCACATTCCCATATTTTAAATATCGTAAGGTTTAGCACCGTCCCATATGCGGCAATTAAGCTTGTTAAAATAGCCATCCATATAATAATGCACCTATTCGCCAAACATGATATTGTTTGCACTAACCAACACCCATGTTGCTAATAAACATTTATTATTCATATTATCAGCACAATCGTTATCATGGTAAAATTAAATTTTGGCCTATTATTGATTATTAATAGATATGACTTATTGTAAATCAATAATTGCAATTAACTCTCCTTAGTGCGAACGTAATAATATTTCCTTAATTGAAAAGATTTTCTTATTTCTCCAGTTACACGATTTATCTTTAATAATTAACAAACGCAAACTGCGAAGCTTTTGGCTTATCTGCAGAAAACACCCAGAGTCTTTGGCGGGAATCGAACCCGCAACCCTTTGAATGATAGTCCGGCACTCTATCGCCTAGTCTATCGGGACACTCGTTATCTAAAGTGCTAAATCGTATAAAATAAATTGTTATAGATTGACGATTTGTCGAATAACAATATTTTTAAATATAAGAGTGTAAACACACTCAAAAAAAAATTGAGTAATCCGTACTTAAATCAATCCGTAGCGGTGTCAATATTAGGGTAAGTACGGAGTTTCTTATACCGAGTACAAAATACTTGAACGAATTCATCAAGTCAAAAAATCTTAATTTTAACTCTCCTTAAGAATGACTGAGATTGAATTAATCCCTAAATAAGCTTGATTCAAGAATTATAAACTAGATTTAAGCACGAATCGTAATCCAAAAATGAGACTGATTTAAGTATGTCCGAGTTTGAATTAATCCCAAAATGAGCTTGTTTCAAGGATTTTGAACTAGATGTAGGCACGAATTCGTACTTGATAAAATCCAAAAATAGGATTGAGTTAAGTTCGAATGCGTACTTGATGTAAGCCAAACTAAGATTGATTTAAGAAAAACACATTATTCAACTCTCATTATTAAATTTTCCTTTTTCAACTTTCAATTTTCAATTTAGTAGACATCGTATATATGTATAATAAATTTGTATTTTGTTTTAAAATTTTTTGGATTGACGATTTGTCGAATAAAAATATGATTAAATATAATATAAATAAGAGGTGTAAATACATGGCCAATGTTAGTCTTAATAGGAAACGCAAGGGGAAGATTTAGAGATCACAACAAATATACTTTCATTCATCATCTATAAATTTATTTCTCTCAGTGTATTTTTGCATAAACAGCAAAGAGTGGGAAAAAAACAAAATACTTATAAATCATTAAAATGGATTAAGGTTTAAAGTTTGTTACTTTTTCTCCTGTTACTTTTTCTCTTGTTACTTTTATAATACCGTAAAGTTTTCCATGTAGTAAAATATCTATCGAAGTATGCAGAGATAAACATTTATCTATACTCGTACATATGTATAACTATCTATCTGTCATATCGAATCAACTACCAACTTGTGGGTCTGTTCGATACTCATATGTTTAAATAAAATAATGTAGCTTCTTCCCGTTTGCAATTTTCTTCTTGATTCCCTCCATTTTAAGACAAACTCTATTATTTATATTTATGTACATATATTTGTTTGTGCCCTGAAGCCAAATCTAAGCAGACGAGTTGAAGTATTTAAAACAAGACAGCAAAAATATACAACAATAGTAGGAGTTTATAGCAACCATCTTCCATTATCTATTAGATTTAACAGTTTTTTGCTTGTTTGTTTTCTCTCCTATACATTTATCTGCCCTAAAATCTATTTTGTCTTGTACTTTAATCCCATCTTAAAGTTTCTTTATTGCTTTTATTCTGCCACAGATTTTCTACTTTTGCATTTTTTTTCTTTGTTTGTTTTCAAATTCACTAAATGCCTGCAGATGCGTAAATATATAATTGACGTGTATTGAAACAGTCACATTTGGAGAGGTAAAAAACGTCAAGTAAAAAACATAAAGTAAGTTTACTACAACTAAATGAGGAGTTAAAACAGTAGCAACGAGTTGAAATGGTTATACTAATATGGGAAGTAACCTCAATGGGGTTATTGTAAACATTACATTATCGTTGTATTTGTTTTTAATGTAAGTACGGTGTATTTGGAAATAACCATGAAATAAGAGAAACTTTGTTTGACAATGAAATAAAATTTTTGAAATAAATGAAGACATTGAATGTGTTTTATAAATAGTTTAAGAACGAAATAACCTAAGCATACACATTGTAATAATTATGAAAATTATGCACTACATAGGCTTTAATTGTTCATTGGCTGTTTAAAACTGTTTTTTGATTTCAAGGCTGATTACTTCATCTCATTTCCTTCAAATGTTTTAATATAATGTCTTAACTAAACTGTTTCTGCTAGGAACTAGTCACGTGACTAGTTACGTGGCAGTTTCCTTTCTAAAGAACGTACAATTATGCTTACAAAATGTAACTATTTGAAGACACTTTGCTAATTTCAGGAGTTTCTATTATCTGGGAGAGATTAGGTTAGATTGTAAAGGCCGACAGTTGTTACCAGCCCATTCACTTGTTTTTTTTTTAATGCGATAGAGCTAGTTCTTCGTCAACATTATTACCAGATATTGCAGCATTACCCAGTAACCAGATAACCACTACAACGTAAAAGACAAACGGCATTTATGATATAAAAACATTCGTCATCGCATATCATGGAGAACCTCAGCCAATGATTGGTTTTGAATAAGGCAACACTGATCGGGTGCTGGAATTTTAATACTTTTCGAAAACAGGCAATATAAAACAGAGGTAACAGAGGAGCTGTTAGTGACTGATATTGAAAATAGCCTGTCACCCAAGTCAGTAGTGTAATTAATAGATATATTTGCCACACAACCGATAATTTTTCTAATGCAGTATTTTTTTTTTAATTTACATTTATGAATTTGTTGCACAATTGTAATCAATTGTATCAATAAAAGAATAATTATCGCCATATTCTGGCTGTTGTACATATCTATATATATAAAAATAAGTGTACATTTTGATTGTCACTCCATAACTCGAGAACGGCTCGACCGATTGCCATAAAATTTTTAGGGAAGGTACAGGGAGGAGTGATGATGGTTAGTTGATTTTGAAATCCAAAATCGGTCTAGCCATTCTCCAGTTATGATTTTTTTCCTGAAAAATTCAACATTTGAAAAAGAAGTCCAAATTTGCAAATAAATAAGAGCAGGCAGGTTGTGAATACATCTTATTCTATGAAATACAAATCAATAGTAAATACCGAGCGAAGCCGGGGCGGTCAGCTAGTAGTATATAGAATTATGCAACAGTTTCTAAACTAAGTTTTTTTTTCAACATTTTATTTTGCACTCCTATAGACTTTCAAACAAAACAGTGCTTTAAATCTCTAGAACTCTGGAAGAAACATAGCAAACTATTTAGTTTTGTTTTTTCAACATTTGATTTGGTATGCTTAGGTTTTTTCGTACCAACATTCAAAGAAAAGGGGACGGCTTCACTTCTAAAGCACTTGTATAATTTTTCGGAATCAATTCGGAACCAATAATGACAAAAGCTCTTTTAGATAACTTCCCCTTTAACTATTACAAACATTGTCAGTTTTTGTTTGTTTTCTCATGCAACTACCAAGTTAATATTGTTGCAACAGCAGCAGGCAGCAACATAAAACAGCTGTAACTAAGCAACAGCATCTGTAAACTAAAAACTGAATTGTTTAAATATTCTGATGTAATTAACAAAAACCGTTTTAGCGGCAGCATTAAACAAATATTGTTTAGAACTTTATTTTCTTTTTTCTTGTTTTATTTTTAAATTTTTAATTGAGGTTATGATTATGATGATTATTTTTGTTCATGTTTTATGATGCGTTTTTTTTCACTCACAAACACGCTGCTTGCTAATTACTATTCACACTCAAATCACAGTTCGGTGAAAGTCTTAAGAGTGTGTTTATTTCTTTCATTATATATTTTTTTTTATTTCAAAATTCTTCTGTCGCTTTTATATTTATATGTAGAAGTTTTTTTTTTATTTATTTTTTTCCAAAGAAACAAAAATAAGCCAAGATATAATGTTATAAATTCAGGTAAAGCAAATAAATAAATAATAATAAAAAAAAACATTGGCCGCATTAAGCCAACAAATACTTTGAACGCTTTTAATTGTGTCAGTCAGTCAGTCACACAAACTCTAGTATGGTTTGGCAAATGTGTGAGTTTTTGGCCAATTTGTTATGGATGTTGTTTGTTGTCTCTAAACGTTTACAAATTCAAGGCGAATAAATCAATAATTTTGAGAAATTTCAACACCTCAACAGGGCATTATGTCATTTATAAAGTTTTCAAATTAATTTCAAAGTATTTATTAGTTTTTGTCTCAAATGATCTAATAGCGTTTTGTTTTTAATTATATTTAATGGATTTTTGAATTCAGCACTCTGTGTTTGTTTTAAGCAAGTAACCATAATTTATTTTTAAATTTATAATTTGAAATAATTACGTTTAATTTTCTGTTCTTTTTTGTTGTATGTGATTTCCGAAATTAATAAATTTTCTCTAATTATTTATGTCTTAACTTTAATAAGGGTATGTATGTATAACCCTGGTCTTTGGTTTATTTTTATAATATTATTTTGCATGACCTCATTTTTAATGGTTCTAAATTTTATTATTTGTTTCGTGTTGGCCGTTGTTTTGTCTATACTTTTCTGCAAACGTGTTTAAAATTCTCACACATTATTAGCGGGTTTGTTAGTTAAGATGAGCTACTGTTTGGCTTCAAATTATTATAACTGGCTGCACTGAAAAATTTTTATTAATAAATTCTACCAACAGAAAATTTAAGAATGTTTCTTTTGTACATTTCACACATAGAGAAATTATTATATGGAGGCTTAACCCTAGAACACACACGCGGGTACAAATGTATGCACTTGCAACATTTGGCTATCCCATGCCCGTGACCTTTTTTGTTTATATTTCTTTAATATTTGCATGAAACAAAAACTCAAACATTTGTAAAATATTAATATACGCATTTAAAAAATGAAATGAAATTGGACCATTTAAACATTAGAAAAAGCCAAAATAAACATTTATTACTATTGAGTTATTATCTTTAGTACTTTCAAAATGTGAAAAAATTATTTAAAACATGTCCAACATTGAGCTAAAGCCAATACACAAACAAATTAATCCAGAACGAAATAATCATAGCATACAATAATAAAGTAATGAATGCTTAATGAATAGTCTTAGAACATACTGATTAAATGACAAATTATATTGGTTTTCAAGATAAGTTTCAGATTAAATGTCAGCATAAGGCAACATGATGTGGAAAATGCTATATTGAAATATTTAATGCTTTGCAATGTTGTGAAGACTGCAAACGCTACCAAAAGATTAAGCTGAGCCATGTAAAATACTAGATGCGATTCCTATTTCAGTACCATGTGTTGAAAAGTTTTTTATTATAATTTCCAACTGTTTTGAACAAATATGAAAGTTGTAATTTGTCATGTCATTTAGATAGGATTGATGATGTTTTCTTGGTTCATATACATATTTCATTGCTTAAAATAGGTTGTATGTTTTAAGAGCAATGCATGACTTGGCAGACAATGTTGCGACATTTGAAATCGTATTAAACTATTTGCAGAAAGTTGGTTTATTTTTATTGTTCATTGTGCGTGCTATTGTTATTATGCCACTTTGCGTCGGGGTTACGTTCCAAAAACACACAACACAAATTGAAACTACAAAAAGTGAATTAAGATTTTCTATAACAAAACATGTAAATATCAAAGATAGGTTCTAGGGTTACGAAAATACTAAGTCGACGGCTTTCTTTCACAAAAAATTGGTCCAATGTATGTTGAACAGCTCTTTTTTCAACGTAAAATAAATGTCCTTGTAGCAAATGTCTTTATTACTACCACTAGCATTATCGTTGGATAATTCTTTCCTTTTTATGTCATCAAATAAGCTTTCTGCTTTTATCTGAAATACCATTTTAATGAATGATATTCTCTGCGCAACTTGATTTTTAATTCAGATAGAAATTAAGGACTTCTTCTTGTACGGGTCATCGTTTTAGAATCAAATGATGTTGCAGATTTTGCAAAAATTTCAAAAAAAAAAAAAAAAAAAAAAACAAAAATAAATAAAGACTCGAACCCAAAACAACGAACCTAGAAAATCTAACGATGTCAAGCTGTTATCGATAATATTGGTTTATTTTGAAGTAAATAGTTTTTTTTTTTGTAAAATTTGGGGTATACGACTGATATCAATCTAAATTGAAAATATGACTCACAGATTTATAAATAAGTAGTAATACTATGTTTCCACGACAATTTGAATCACCTGCTTCGCTTTCTGAATCATGTTTATGAATCATGTGGTTTACATGACTAATAAACTTGATTCGATTTGACAGTTGTTTTTAATAAACAAACAGAATAAAAAAAACAGAATTTACAATTTGTGGAAAATAATTTAACAGAATTTACAATTTGTGGAAAATAATTTAATTTATTATTATACATTCGTACGTATTTACTTTCTTTACTTCCAGCAACAAGAAAATAATTTGCTTTGTTTACAATAATATTAAATTTTTACAGCTAGTGCAGAAAAACTTGCGTTAAAAATTAGAGAAGAGTGCAATTTTTCGTGCTTCGCAAGTAGATTCAATATGAATCTACTTGATTCGCTCTTAAAATTTTGTATGGTGAAGCAAGTTGTTTCGCTCATGCTTGGGGTGTGAAGCTTCAAGCTCATATCGTGTCCATAATTAGTTGCACGCAGCTGTATGCCATTAAACGCCTTTTACGATACTAACTATCGTAATTTTACCTAAATGTTTTAATTTTCAAATAATATCTACTTTCTAATTTTAAACAATATAAATCTGACATTTTGTTAACTATTGTTGTGTATCCGGTGCAAACGCAGCTATTTCGTTTAATATTATTATTATTTGATGTTAAAAAAGAATCTTTTATTATTTTATATATTCCATTTCATACCTCATCCGTTTTTGTATCCTATACTAGACTTACCTGATTGACAAGTATTCTTGTGAACGACTTTAATAATATTTAAAATGCAGAAACATACCTGAAAATAAAAAAGGAAAGAAATAGAAATATAAATATAAATACTTAAAATTGCTTTTACAGGAATTTTATTAGATTTATTAGGGTGATACATAATTATATTAGAGAAAATTTTAATTAGGCTTGAGTTCATTTTTAATTAATAACTCGAAGAATACCATTGTGAAAACTATATTTTTCTAGACAAATGGCACACTGAAATACATTTTCTGCCCTGCCAAGCTGATACATAATGTTTAAAATTTACAAACAATCTAAAATGATGACACATAACATCGAAAAGATTTAGAAGTTACAAAGCAGCTATGTAAAAGCATGTAATAAATTTAATAATAAAAGCGAGTGCAGTGTACTGTATATTTCACTACTCCTTCTAAGTTATTTTTATCATATAAATTCTTAAGCACTTGTATGTATGTATGAAACTTTATGCCTGTATGAGCTTTCTGAAGCTCACCAAATACCTGGTTGCATTTTATTATAAGACTAATAAAAGCAATTCTAGTCTGGCTTATACACTAGTTTATAAAGAAATATAATTAAAAAGGAAAAATTACTCAAATTGAACAATTCAATGAATATGATTAGCTGTAGAAGATTATAAAGGGTGTCCCAACTAGAACGCAATTTTTAAATTTTAAATAAAACACAGATATTTAAAAAAAATCGTGAAACTTTATTATATCGCAAAGTAGACAGAATGAACAAGATATCGTGCAGATAGCCGCCGCGGCTTTGCTGGCACACACGCGATCTTTTAATGAAATTTTCAATGACTTTTTTGCATAAATTCTGCGGTATTTCATTAATGCAGCGTCCAATTATCTCTTTTAAAACTTGAGTCGTCGCACAGTGGCACCCGTAGAGCAAACGAGGTTGCAGAAATCAAAATTTTCATGAGAGCCGACAAAGCTTTGAATAAAGCCATGTTATAGGAAACTTTTCAACGATTTCAAATATGCCACTCTTAATAATATCACAGACGATATATATATATATCTAGACGATATAACCGTTCAAAGTTGACCGACTTTCGGTTTTCAAAAAAAACACAAAATTTTTAGTCAATTTGATGCGATTTCAGGTGTAATATCACGAAAAATAGGTAACGAATCGCCATATTTTTTCTTTGTATTGATTGATGTATTTATTAAATGTATAATGATAAAAAAAATTACCTGTTTGCTTTGTGTTTCTCCTTGTAAATCACTATTTAAAAACTATCCGTTTTTTCACTATTTTCCAACTTTGACGGAAAATAAAAAAAATGTATATTTTTGTATATTTGCCATATTTGCAAAACCTGTTCTTTGATTATTTCTTTACATAATTCAAAAGGTTTTATCTGCCCGTACGTGCCCGTTTGGCTTCTAGAGGTAAAAAAGGTTAAAAAAAAACATGGTTGCAGAAATTGTATGGCGCACATTGGCGCCATTTGAGTTTTTTCGTTACAAAAATCATATCTTTTGAACCGAATAAGATAATTGAACAGTTTAAACAGCATATGATAGATAACTGTTCAGCCTATGAAATGAGCGTTTGGGTGCTACACTTTGTAGGAGACTACTTATGGCTTATCAAAGTTAAAATTAGAAGAAAAATTAATTTTATGGTAATGGATGAATATTTTACAGAAAATTGAAAAAATAAATTTCAAAAAAAAATCATTTTTTTTTAATTTGTTTGGTAATAATTTAAAACATAAAACCCTAAAAAAAAAATAAAAACAATCTAAAAATGTAAAAATAATTTTTTTTAGTTGAAACCACATGCCCTCCACATTCACTTCTTCAATTCTAGCCAAGAAAAAACTGGTTATCATTTCACGATACCGAGCACCATTGACACCATTGCGTTCTAGTTGGGACACCCTTTAGATACTAGAACCATTCTAAATAAAATTCATTCATTATGGAACTATGGCCGATGGATTATGGATTACCGTTCACAACACCAAGTATTTTGATGTTGTATGTTGTAAATTGCGATTACGATTTACAACACTTATCGGCTTAATCGTATGAAAATGAATGTTGTGTTATAGTCGAGACAACACAACATTTATGTGTTGTGAACGATAATCGGTTTATATGCATTCCCATTTATTTCTAATTCTATTTTAACATCTTTGAAAATTATTCGTTTAAAATCTATTCTATCTTCTTAATATCTTCAATTGATATATAAAATAGTGCAGTTCGTAAGTAAGTAACACCTCTATTAAACCCAAAATATTGTGAAATATCAAAAAATGTTAGCAAATAGTTAAAATTGCTTTAATTTTACGGCTTTTTACTACAAAACACTGATATAAATTTCTGTTTGTTATAAAGTCAGTTAGTCAGTTAGTTGTATAATTAGTTCAAGTGGTTAGATTTCTTAGGAATAATTTTGTCTGATTTTTAAATTTGTTTTTAATTTGACAATTAGGTATAATTTTTGTTTTGTTTTTGGCAAGTGATTAGAATACACAAAATGAAACAAGCTCGGAAAAAAATAAACAGCAACACTAACGAAATTTTATTTAACGATAAAAACTTAGCAATCAACTGAAATTAACTGAAATACTTTAATGGTTTAGTGGTTACTTGTCAAACAGAGTTGTAAAGGTATTAATTATTAAGGTATTAATTATTATTTATTATTGACAAGGAATTGTAAACAGCGGTAATTTTGTGAAGGTAAAACTCAAACGCGAAAGACCTAAAAATAACATGAATATTTTGAATAATACTTTGATCAAAGTTTGATATGTTTTCAATTTAATGGTAGATATCAAAATGGCCGATTTGCCAGATTTAGACATCTAAACTAAATACAAATTATTGTAATGAACGAAGAGATATACTTATTTTTAATTAGCCAGAAAGTTTAACGATTCGAAATGGTTAAAATTTGGTTGTTTTCGGTAACGGTAATGCAATTATTACCGTAACGGCAACGGAAGACTTTGAGTACACTTCCAGACGTACAATACTATACCGCAACTAGTGTATAGAAATACTACTAGAATACAAATTAATAAATTCTTTTCAATGTCTGCATGCCTTTATTTTTCTACTACTAAACTAAAGTTTTTTTTTAACGTTTAAAATTTTATTCAATTTTATTTTGTGTTAATCATTTCGTCTTTTTTTTCTTTTTTTATTTTTCGTTTAAAAAACGCTATCAAAGAACAAAGAGTATAAAATGTTTGCAAAAAAAAAATTTTAATTTGCTCACCGCTTACCGCATATGTACCTACATACGAGTATGTATAGTATATAGTTTGCATTTCTGAGCTTAAATTGCTTTTTTGCTTTCGGTGTGTGTATTTTCAACACAATGTCTTGAAAACATTTTTGAATAATAATTATTTATGTTCTTAAATTGGTTTTTCTTTGTTTCGCAAAATATTTATTAAGAAATAGCTAAATGATTAAAATGGTTAGACATATAAATAAATAAACATATAACAAGTTGTATTATAATATAAATTCGTTTTTTATTTTAATAAGAAAGCAATTTAAAATGATTATTTTAAAAAGTTATAAAAATAAGTACTAAGAAGTTATAAATTATAATTAAACTATAGACTAAAAAGTCTACTTTTAGGTATGTATGCTTAGATTTTTTCGTTTATTTTATGCCAAATCTACTGCATGTCTAATAATTTCTTAATAAATTTAAGATCACAGTGGCGCATATTCAGAAATGATATCTAACTTTTTTAAGTACCAACTTAAGTTATTCTTAGTTGATTACTTTCAGCACAAAAAGTTACAACTTAATTATGGGTAAAGCTGTAACTAAATGTCAACTAACAAATACATTTAAAGAACAGCTGATTGATGTTATTTCTTGCCGTCGATGATGTTAACATATTTGGCCACCAATTCTTTAAATGTAGTTTTTTCATCTGGCGACCAATTTGAGTCTCTCTAAAATACACAAAGCAATAAATACATATTTTTTTCTGATAATAATAATAAACTTACCTTATTTTCTTTGCTAATTGTGTCCATTTTGACCAAAAAAAAAATCACAAAAAAAAGAAAACAAACTAGAGATGTGTTTTTCGTTAACAAAAATCTACTAAATGCAGTGTTGCATTTCTTTTAACAGCTGAAAGCAGTTGCGAAGTTAGTTATGATTTGTGAATAACATCTTTAACTATTTGTGAACTATTTTTTAGTTTTTGTTTAATAAGTTTCGACTTTAGTTAAGATTTCTGAATATGCACCAGTATGTTTTCGACAAGGCTAAAGACTTGTGAAATACTTAATTCAAAGTCGTTTGCTTTAGTTTATCATGACAGACAGGGCTAGTTATAAAGTGCCTTAAAATACCAGTTTTTATTTTAAAATTTTTAAATTTGCTCATTTCACTTTTTGTTTAATAAACAAAACTAATTTTTCTATTATATTTAAATAGCATACAAATTTGATTATTTATTTCATAAATGTAACAAGTTGCTTTTTAATAATTTTATTTAACCAAATACATATTAATAATGTTGCAGAGCTTGTCGACAATTTTTTTAAAACAATATTTTTGTATGTCTAAACTAAAATATTTCCTCAGTCATAATTTAAAATTAATAATTATTAACAGCATTATTAGTAAATCTTTCTTACATTATTACATCATACGTAATATTTTCGGTAAATGTTGGCGCTTTTGATAAATGTTGGTATGTAATGCAAGTGTATAATTGAGTTTTCAGTTTCAATACGCCATCATATAATGGGTGATTCACGTAGAGATACTTTTTTCAATAGCCTTTTTTTAGACAGATCACGTGTGAGTCGTGTCATGCTGTCATATTATTTTTGTTTAGTGTTTTCTGGCATTGCATAATGAAAAGACTTACGCCTGAACAACGTTTACAAATCGTTCAACTTTATTGCGAATATTCGCGTTCTGTGACGAATGTGTTTCGTGTACTTCGCTCAACTTATGGCCAACATAATCGGCCTACTGTGCCTACTATTCACCCATTTTGAGACTTAGCATTCATTATTGCATAATATACGACCGAATAGACGCCTTAGCTGAGAGTGTACACGAAGACCGTGTAGAGTCGATTCGGCGCCGTTCGTAGCACTCGGACTATGTGATGCCTGAAATTGAAGCTCGTGATCTCGGCGACATTTGGGTTCAACAAGACGGCCCCACTTCCCACACATCGCATCAATCAATGGATTTATTGAGAGAACACTTCGGTGAGCACATAATTCCACATTTTGAGCCGCTGGATTGGCCACCAAGATCGTGTGATATCACTCTGTTAGACTTTTTCCTGTGGGGATATGTAAAGTCTAAAGTTTATGCGGATAAAACCGCTTTGATTCAGGCCTTGGAGGAAAACATCGCATGTTATTTACTAGTTACCAATCGAAATGCTCGGACGAGTCATCGTAAATTGGACTCAACGGATAGACCAACTGCGACAAAACAACGGCTAACATTTGATAGACACAATCTTCAAAAAATAAATACCAAAGAATATTCTTTCAAAAGATAATCAACATTCCCCATTAATTTTTTTTCTTTCTTTAAAAAAGTAGGGAACCTCTAAATGGATCACGCTTTCGATATTGTGTTAAATTTTGTTTGCAGTTGCAGGGGTTTATTTTTAATACGATTGCAACATTGCTGTTTTATTTGATTTTCTATGATTTTTCATTGTTTTTTTTTTCCAGTGGTTTGATGTTTTTGGTTTGTTATTATTTCGTTTAATACCCTAGAAATAATTTGTTAGGCATGGTTACGAATCTAACAAACTAATGATCCATTTGAAACAAAATAAAGTTGCAAAAATAAAGTTGCATGTTGTTGAGTACATTCGCCAAAAACAAACTGTTAAATTGCCTGCAGTCATCCATTTGTTCGTTTGATTTTTAAACCGAAATATAAATTATGTTAGCATAAAAAGGGTGTTTTTGTTTTAGATGTATAGAACTTTGAATAAAACAGAGATGTTTTTTTTAAACTGACATGAAATTTCAATAGAAGATAATCAATCTTCAGGCATTAAAATTTAAATATGCCTCCTGGCATATGATCGCACCGAATGTTGTTCTCCAAATGGTCAATCGTTTCGGGCTTACCGGCCTACACTAGCGACTTCACATATACCCACAGAAAATAATGAAGCGACGTTAAATCGCACGATCTTGGAGGCCAATTCAGGGGTCCAGAACGTGAAACTGTGCGGTTACCAAACGTTTCTTTCAATAAATCAATTGTGCCACGAGCTGTGTGAAATGTTGCGCCGTCTTGTTGAAACCATAAGCGCGATACGAGTGACCATTCGGAGGACAACATTCGGCGCGATCATATGCCAGAAGTCATATTTAAATTTTACATACATTCGCAGCGTTATTGCGTTCACAAATGTTGGAAAAAGTCATCGAAAATTGGACCTACGGATTAGACTACGTTCCAGCCAGTCATATGCCATAAGTCATATTTGAATTATAATGCCAGAAGATTATGTTTCAAATAAAGTAAATTTCATGTCAATTTAAAAAAATCTTCCTTTTTCTAAATCTAAAAAAAAACACAACCCCGATTCAGTCAATTCATGTTAAAATGCTAAACCAAACTAAACATAAATCACTTTACATCTGACAAAATGGCCGCTAGTTACAAAAGTGTTGCCAACTTAAAGTTCTAAAAAAAAAACACCCTATAGTATCAAAATAGGGATGTGTGTTTTGAATAGTTATTTAAAGGCACTATGATGGTACAGAATAAATAAATAGAATAAAAGTTAAGTGCCTGATCAATATTCCCATTCGACTCATATATGAGACTCAGGTTTAATATCTGGGAATATCGATTTAGAAGAAAACAATGTCAAAATGTTATCAATGTTGAAGAAAGACAGGTATCCAAGGACACATTGGAAAAACTAGCACCACACAGAAGTAGGAATAGATGCAACTATTATCTGGAAACGTGGCAGTTACTAAAGTTTGTCCAGAGGTATTTCGATAGTTCATATTTAAGGAAACAATTCAAAAAAATATGGCTAACACTGAGTTTGAAACGTTTGGTTGAATACGACTAGAATCATTCTGGAGCGAAGATCAAATTATTATATGAATATTTGTTAACAGTTTGTTATGCAAATCACAAAATTCTTATAATAAAGTTTTTAAAAATAATAAGAACTTTGTGAGATTGGTCGGTATTCACAAAATTTGAACACATCTTTACTTTATGTACTTTAATTTTTATGCAAATAATATTTCTAAAGCATAAGTACATAGATAACGTTCTACAAGCGTGTATTTCACACACAATTGGTAGATTATTATGCACCCTTTTTGTGACACTGCAATTCAAAGTTTACTCTCTGACGACTCATGTAAATGATTTACACAGTTCGTTTACATTTCGTAATTTACAATTAAGTTTAACAACTAATGCCTCCTATTAAAAAAATAAAACTTTAGGTAGGTAGTGTTTTTGGCGTATTTAATTATAAATTTTTTTTGTAACATTTTTAAATTGTTTTCATTCAAAAACCCAACAATTAAAAACATAATTAAAAATATTTTTGTATTATATTAGTGTGTTAAAATTAGGTTATATGTATTATGAAAAAAGTGTTAACGTAATTATGTAATTTTGAATAATAACTACTGTGTATTTTTATTTTATTATATTTTAAACATATTTATTTATAAACGTAATGAATGTAGGTTATATATTCATTGGTTGATTGCACAAAACGGAAGTCTGTAATATGAACTAAACAAAAAGCCAACCAAAACAAAGGTATGTAATTTAAAATTGAAAAAAAAAACATTAAACCATAAAAACTAATTATGTGTACATGAAACTATGTAAAACTTTTTAGAAAAATAAAAAAAAAAACATAAAAAACCGCAAAATTTAAGCTTAGTATAACCGCCAAATATTGAGCCGCTATTACAGAGTAATTTTCTTTCACATTTAATATTAACAAGGAAATATTTAGTACATACTGTAAAGTACTAAAGTAAGATATATCACACTTAAAAAAAATCCGACTAAACGAACAGGAACAGTTCTAATGTTCACAACCTTATATAATTAACGTTTAACAAATTGTATGCTTCAAAGAAGTTTTATTGTTGGTTTTTTGAACAGAGGAAAATTAAATTTCAGTTATTTGAATTGCATTTCATGCTAGTGATAGTTGAAGTGCGATGGTTAAACTTCTTACAAAATCAAGAGAGAACTTAGTAGCCTGAGCTGATTTAGTGCAACCTTACAAAAAAAATTCCAAAAATTTTAGTTGAGCATAACCTAATCCCTTAATGCTGACGAAAATGGGCTGTATTGGAAAATGCTGCCAGATAAAATGTTTGCTCACTCTAAGTAATTAGTGCTACACAAAGAAAGTTATAAAAGGATAGTATAACTATTTTAATTTGCGTTAATGCAAGTGGACAAAGCAAATTAAATTTCTTCAACTTGGAAAGTCAAAAACTCATCCATTCGTTTCATAACAAAGTGTTGTGTGTGAATCCTCTACATTTAAATAAAGCATGGCCAACTTTTAATTGCAAGATCATTACAAGAACCGAAGTTCCTCCCAATAAAATGGTGGTAAATTTGACGCTCTATTTAAAAGTTTTGAATTTGATCTCTCTTTTGTAATCTGTAAATGTACCTGTTTTTTTTTTTTTTTTTTAATTAATTAATATTTTATTTTTTTTTTGTTTAGTTAAAAATATCTTGTCTTATTTAAAAAAAAGTTATATTAAAAAAAAAAAAAAAACGCAGTGACATATGAAAACATTTTACTTTTGTAGATAAAGGTTAATTCTAGATAATGCCCCTACCGAAAAACACACACAATATTGCGAATAGCGCTATTGTGATTTCAAAGAAAAATTTTCTAAAATCCTACACCATAAATAATCAACTAAAACAAAGCAAAAAAATATTTAACAAACACTTTAGTGTGATTGTTATTTGTTGTAGCATTAACAAAAAAAAAAAAAAAAGAACAAAAATATTATTAAAACACGTGCACAATATAAATAACAACAAGAGAATTAAAAATAAATACATTTCTCTTTGTTTTTTGTTAAGTCCACAAAGACATTCAATATCAAGAAGAAGCAACGAAAGAATACTTATAAAAACAACAACATTGTTATACAAAATGCACACGCACTCACACACCTATGGAATGCGTTTTTATTGGAAAAACACACACCTTTAGAAAGAGCAAACTTTAACAAGGAAATAAAGATGTATGTAGAATGAAATTAAAAATACAAAATAGTAAAACAAACAAATAAAAACAAAATGTCAGTAAAAAGAATAAAGCATTAAACACATTCGAGACAGCAGGCTACCGACAGTTACAGTATGTCAAAAATGAAATACACACGTTTATATGAGAGTGACTATATTGACGACCAGCGTTGTCAACTTTGAAATTTCAAAACGCACCAAAATGGATAAAAAAGCGCACCATTTACAAAAAACGCACCAAGTTAAGAATTTCGTTTTTGTTTCAAATCTTTAATATTATATATAAAAAAAATTTTATCAACGATTATTAGTAAAAGTAATAATAGTAAAAGCCTTTCGAATATAATGATGAGCTAATAAAGATAAAATAAGCATTTAACCATCCAAAATTTAAATCACAGTATGATATTCGGAACTAAAGTACTAATTGCTAAAAAAGCTAATTTCAGTACATATTTGGTACTTTTTATATATTTTAGTTTTCTAGTTAAAGTACTTATATTTGATTTTTTCCAATAAAATTTGTTAGGATTCACTGGTACTCTAACCCTGGTTGTCCGTCTACTTTTTATCGTATCTATTTTTTATTCAATCAAGTTTGTTTATTCCACAATCAAGTTTGTGTCTTAAGTCTTATCTAAGCGAACGTTATTGTTCGACATCGTGGGCCAGGGGGTTAATTTTATATACATATGTATATTTTATATCAAATATAAAAATTATATTTTGTTTTCTTTTTTTTCTTCAATAATTTAAACATATACAAATATCATTTTTTTTTTACATACCGCACACATTCTTCAAAAGTGACTCAATTCAAAATTTTAATTTTTCGGGTTTGTATCCTTAAACAACACACAACACACTTGTTTATCTATAAGAAAAAGTTCAAAGCATTTTGTTACAGTTAACAAGTTCTAAAAAACAGTTAAGTCTTTCTTTATATTTCATTTTGTATAAAGTTGCAATTTAATAGTGATTTATTTTTAGTTGTGTCACTTTTGAAGAATGTGTACGATATTATTTAATTTTGTTTTGAAGGTGCAGATTTTTTTCGAAAAAAAAACAGATTTTTTTTTTTTTTTGGGAATTGTGAGATTTTGTAAAAAAAATATGGCAACACTGATTATATTATAAGCCTGACCGACAAAAAGAGAAAAGAAAGATTAAAGAAAGTTTTAAGGCTTCATTTAATGGGATTTTTTTTTTTTTAATTTTCAAGAACCCGTTCAATGAAAAAACGCTACTTTTAAAAAAATACAATAAGTGGCACCACTGAAACATAAATGAACAACTGTTTATACATATTTTCATTGTTTTGTTTGATTAAAGTTTGCAAGTGTTTTATTGTTTAAGATTTTGTATGTTTAATGTTTTTATTTACTTTTTTGTTGTATTTTAGTAATAACTTCTATAAAATCAACAAAATTCTCTTCAGCTATTATGTTATTTTAAAAATACGAAGAACAAATTTATTTTTTATTAAGACGTCAGATTTCGGGATCAGCTGCTGACTATGTAGCTGTCATTTTCAAAATAATTAACTAGCTAGCTACAGGGCGGCATTAGTATCCAGCGTCATTTGCACTCGTGTAGTCTGCTGTCTCGAATGTGTTTAATGCTTAAGAAATATAAACACAGCCAGAGCCACTCATGCTAAATTAAGAACAAGACATATGTATGTATGTATGTAAATTCCATAGCAATGCAAAAGAATGACTTTTAAAGGTCAAATTTAATAAGTCAATGTAGTGAAAAACTACCCAGCGGGAAAAAGATGCTGTAAAGAGGCCTTCTTTGGCAGTCACAAGTACTTCCAGCCGCATTGCCAAATCGTTTCAATTTTAAGTGGCGTGTCATTGTTTGTCAAGGCCTTGCCTACTAGCTACTGGTTACATGCCTGCTAGAAGGCCTTCTTGAGAAGGGCAATTGGCGTAATTAAAAGTCTGTTCACTTAATAAGAACATTGAGGAAAGTAAAAAAAGAGATTTTAAATAATAGAAGGGTTTTATATTAATTTAAAATTATTAAATAAAATATCACATGTACTGCTTCATGAGTACTTTACATCGCAAACTTTTATAAAATACTAATTTTATAGACGCTTTCATTGTTCATTTTTATTACTCGTATAAGAGCCATCTCTAAATACCAGCGGTAAGCGGCATGTTCTTTTACGCTGAGCGTTAACGCTGATACCCCATCCTTAACAAAAGCGGCAACTTCATGTCAAAACGATAAAAACAGGGTTATCAAACAAATAAATAAAGCGACCCTGTTTATTGTTACAGCTGGACATTGTTGTTTTATTTTTCTTTTTATACCCTTCAACTTCATGAGAAGGGTATGTATATATAAGTTTGTCATTCCGTTTGTAATTTCCACAATATAATTTTCCGACCCTATAAAGTATATATATTCTGGATCCTTATAGATAGCGGAGTCTATTAAGCCATGTCCGTCTGTCTGGATGTTGAAATAAATTTTTTGAAGTTCCCAGATATCTTCGGGATCCAAATCATCAATAATTCTGTCAGGCATGCTCTCTCTGTAAATTCCATCAAAAAAACTTAGTGTATTAATGTTGTTCATCAACAGATGGCGTTAATCACACAAAGTATGCGAAAACTTTAAGTGTGTGCTTAAACCGTAATATAAGTGTGTAAAAAGTGTTTGAAAACTTTCAGTGTGTTCTTAAACCGTAATATAAGTGTTTAAAAAGACCGTGTATCAACAGATGGCGTTGATCACACAAAGTATTCGAAAACTTTAAGTGTGTTCTTAAACCGTATTATAAATTATGCCTCCACAACAAAGGTGAAGGGTATATAAGATTCGGCATAACCGAATATAGCACTCTTACTTGTTTTTTTTTTTGTTTTTTTTTTCTTTTGCAACTAACTTCACTGTAAAACGCCTTGTCAAAATCGGATTTTCCAATAGCAAAGCGTTGCCGCCGCGTTGTTTCGGTATGATCCATACAAAATGTATGAGCATGAGAAATTTTGACAGTTAAAAAACGCTTGCCGTCGATATTTAGGGATGGCTCTAACAAAGTAAAGAAAATAATGTTTGTTGTTGTAGTGACTATATACAGGAATATGTAATTGCAAAACCATTCCTGTTTGCTATTACGATTTGTTGACATTCTTTTGAAATGCAATTTTGAATGTGTATGAAGGCAAAGTGGAATGAGTATCGAATCTTTTAGAATGTGTAAGAGCTGTTTAGAAGGCCGGCAAATGGAAGCACTTGCAATTTTTCCCGCTGGGTAAGAATGAAAATAAAACCTACTAAAAAAATACAATGCAAAATGTTTTAGCAAAAATGACAGCCTCGCTTTTGACGTACTTTATTATGGTGGCTTTAGGGTTGAGAAATGAGACAGACACTAAATCAAAGCAATTTCTAAAAACATCTTGTAAATATTTGAATTTTTATACGAGTATTCAAATGCATGTTTTATTATAAAAATAAACTGCTTCCAACTAATGAATTTTCCAACCAATACATATATGTACTCGTAACTTTAAATTACACTAAATTTAAAGTTAAAATTATACATTTTAAGGTTTTTAATTTTTGTAGTTTTAGTACATAATATAATTGTTAGACTTAGAAGAAAGAGAGGTATAACAAATGGATCGTTAGCCTGCTCTATGTCAATATCGCTTTCATGGACCTCAAGGTACGATGTAATTTAGTACTAAAGTGCTCTAATGAATCAAATTACAGATAACCGGCAATAAAATAAGCTTAAACAGAAACACTTTATTTTTGCGGTAAATATTTATTTGCAATTTTGTGTCTATTCATTTAAAAATAAATTCTGTTTGTTTTATGAATAACAAACATCAACAACTAATTTTATATAATCATTTTGACGTAAACGTGTCACGATAACAGAAATCCAAATCTAAATACAAAAAAGAGAAACATAGAACAAAAATTTATTTGCAAAAATATTCATTCTTTCTTGTTTCTTATCTTAGAATATAAATACGAAGGGGACAAAAATAAACAAAATTCAACTGAAGTGTTATTGACACAGTTACACTCTTAATAGAAGCTAACAAGTTTAAATTGACGCAATTTACAATATTATTTTTTTTTTCAAACATTACGAAATACAAATGGTTGAAGTATAAAAAATATTGAGACGCAAAACCAACAGCTTTAAAGGCGCTAATTTGTTTAGCTAACTGGAGACTTTTATTAGTCTTATAAATCGGGTCAATGTTCTTCTAACTGAGTTGATGATTTTCATTTAGAACAATTGTATACTGATGAATAAAATATTGCCAAATCTGCCAAATAGATAAGCAAGAATAGTGTTCGCAATACAAATTAGCCAATCAATCATTAAAATATTGCAAAACTTATAAAGCAATCCTCGTATAAACACTGTTTTTGTAATGGAACGTACTTTGACAGCCTGACAAAAAGTAAATCCAGCTACAATAACAACAAATAAGTAACAAATAAGCAGAAAATAAGTAATAGACTTTAAGTCGGTTCAATTTTGTTTGTACTAAAACAGAAATAATAATTCTACTAAAGAAAAGCAAGAACAAAAAGACAATAAAAGCAACAAAACACCATCACAACAACAAAACCAACAATGGCGACAACAGAAGTATTAAGCACAAACTAAATTAAAGTGTGTGTATGTGTGTGACTTTACAGTGTTGCAATTCAACAAAATCCAACCAACAAAAATAAATGAATTCAATTGGAAATTAATCAAAAGAATTCAAAATTAAAACAATTAAGAAAGTATAGTCGGTCATGCCCGACCATATAATCAGGTATGTTATGGAAATCGTAAAAGAAAACGGGTGAGTTTTTGAAGTCCATTGTTGTTTTAAGGTTCTCTTTAATAGCAAATTATCTTTATATTTTGTGGGATAAAACTGTTTCAATACAGAAATACATATTACGAAAAAATTAACTTCTAAAACTCATTCGTTTTCGATTTCCATAACAAACCTAAATACCTTACACCCAGTATATGTGTAAAAACAGATTTTCAGAAATTGGCTCTATATAGGAGCTATGACCTATATGGACCGATCATCCAAAAATGTAGAGGAATGATTTTTGTACATATAAATATTCTTTGTGTTAAATTTTATCTCGATATAAACAGTTATAAAAAAATTTATAGATGTTAAAGTGATTTTCGAAGGGGATCTTATATGGGAGCTATCACTAATTATGGACCGACCGTTACAAAATTAGATGTCATGATATCTGTATATGTGAAATTTATTTGTGTTGAATTATTTTATTTGGAGGCCAAAATTTGTAAGAGATTTATACTATTTAAAGTGATTTTTGGTCTTATATGAGAGCAATTGTCAATAGTGGACCGATATGCACAAAATTTGTATACCTATATGATTAGGCTTCATGTACAACTTATTTTTAGAGAAATTTGTTTGAATGTGTGAATAAATCAAACATTAATGACCGGTAAACCCCTATTTCGGGAGGACATTTGTATGAAGGTTAGGTAAATTAATGGACCGATTTAAACCAATTTCAATCCCAACCGTTCTTGGGCCGAACGAAAAACGATCATGTACCGACCTGAACTCTGCGCAGATGGACGGACATCGTTTAATTGACTCAGGAAGTGATTCTGAGTCGATTGGTTTGCTTTATTTGTATTTGATTAATTATGAATATTTAAAAATACGAGAAACACAAGAATTACTTGTATTAAACAACAATACATATGTATGTATATTTAGCAGTATTTTACTCGCAAATGTTTGCACAATATAAAAGTTCTTTATTTAATTAAACGTAGTTGTTGTTGTATTTTATTTATAAGCTACTATAAATATTAAAAATAAAATACTTAGATATTCTAAATGCAGTTTTTGTTGTTGGAGGTGTTGTTGTAGTTGTTATTGTAATTGTATCCGTTACTCCGGTACATTATTACATATCTAGTTGAAAGCACAACTGGGTTAGTTACCCATCATTATCATCATTATCATCATCTAATTTATTTAACGTACGTACGTACATACATACCTTTTAAATTGCTTAAGATTTTTATAATTTTTTCAGAATAAATGTTTACAATGTTACTTGTTGCGTTTATTTAATGTAATCAATTGAAAGGCTCAGCGTTGGTCTAGACATAGTAAAACATTGTAATGCATTTCCAAAGATCCTTTCAAATTTATATAACTTTTCTAAAGCCAATTTTTAAGTTTATGAGTATATGTATATTACGAGTATATGTATGTATTAATTATTTTTAAAATAAATTCATTAATTTTATTGAAAACCACACAAAAACATTAATAACACTGTGAGCAAATAGTAGGGGTCAGTAATCGGGATGGGACGAAACCAACGGGAAATGTTATATCGGTAAAAAAGAAGTTATACGTGTCCCGGCGTTTCGCTGGGTCACGTCTAGGAATCGAGATATATCGAATTGAAGTTAGTAACTATCATATAGGGGAAATTGTCACCTTTGGTGGTCTTTTTTTTTGACATAACTCGAGAGCCACTAGTTCTCGAAAAATTAGAAAATACAACGTTTCGCTGCATAAATAAATGTATGAAGAAAAAAACTACTTTTTGCCTAAAAAATTAAATTTTTTTATTTTTAATTCTTAAAAAATCCGCGTTTCGCTTTTATTCACAATTAAGTAAAAGTATGAATTTCAAAAATTTGCTCGAGATATGCACAAAATTTTTTTTAAAAACCGGAGAAAAATTAACTTGTACATTTTGTGCATATCTCGAGGAAATTTTTGAAATTCATACAAAAACTTGGTCTTTTGTGTCATAAAATATTATTAATTCCTAAAAATGTAAAAATCTAACACGACAAAAAATTCAGTTAAAAATTATAATTATATAAAAAAAATACTTTTGAAAACAGCATGGATGTATGAAATGCGCTAACCTCATGCCCACCACTGTATGAAAAGAAATTACACTAGTTACAATTGCAACTAGTAAATTAAATAACTTACATATATATGAATAAATTTCAGCTGTTGCATATTCGCTACATACCTAAAATGAAACAAGAAATATAAAAAAAATTATTAGAAATGAATTAATATGGAATATTTTATTCATGATCGAGTATATCAAAATGTCTAGAAAAAAATGTATACTAAGAAAATATTGAAAGTGTCATATGGAAACTCTACGTAAAAAACATACAGACGATGTCATAGTAAGTATGTATATGTATGTGTAACAGTTCCAATTTTTAAACAAAAAGGAAACTCTTTTCACGAAACGAGAATAAATCAAGTTGGTTGTAATACAATTTATGAGAGAAAAAAGGCAGCATCTACTTTAGGAATTAAACCACTACAAAAAGTAAAAAATATAATGTTGTGTTTTATATGCATATGAACATACAGTGAGGAGCAAAAATGTACCATGATATACAATGCCCGGAAATAATTGATAGTATTTCTGATCCTATAAAAAAATACCATATTTTATTTATTATTTTAATTTATTTGTTTTTTATATAATATTACAACCAGCTCATCATATTCTTATGCGGAAACCATATGTGCTTAAGCTCCTCGGCTTGGTCGTCCAGATGGCCGCAGTGGTCGCCATCTCGCGAAATTGGTAACAGGTGAGAACTCTGTCACTCCAGCTGAAACCCTAAAAACGCTTAAAATCAATGCAAGCCGGTGGACAGCTCGTCGATGCTTGAAAAGATTGGGTCTTAAGACAGCTGAAAAGAAGAAGAAACCATTTTTGTCTACAAAAAACATACAGCGTCGAAAAGAATTTGTTGCAACCTATAAAAATTGGACAGAAAATGATTGGAGTCAGTTTGTAAATATTCTGTTAAATATTTTAATTTTTATGAAAATATCTCTTTTATTTTTAGGTGATATGGTCCGATGAAACTAAAATTAATAGTTTTGAGTCAAATGATCGCTCATGATATTGGAGTACAATAACTTCAAACCAGGTCACACAAACAATGACACACGACGGTGGTTCAATAAGGGTTTGGGGTTGTATTACAAAAAATGACGCGGGTCCCCTTGTTAAGATTGAAGGTATTATGAGGAAAGAACAATACCTTAAAATTTTACAAAGAAATTTACCTGCCGCTCTTGAGAAAACGGGTCTTTCTCCTGAAAATGTCGTGTTTCAGCAAGATAAAGACCCGCAGCACACGGCTAAAGTCGTTAAGACTTGGTTAGAAAGTCAACCATTTGCGATTTTAAAGTGGCCTCCACAGTCACCGGATATGAATCCGATCAAAAATTTTTGGAGCTACTATCCAAGTACCCGGAGCCTCCAAATGGCGTAAATGAACTATGGACCCGCGTATGAGATATTTGGGAGTCTATACCAAACGAAATGGTGGCAAATTTTTGCAACAGCATGCCAAACCGACTCAAAGAACTTGAAAAAGCTAGAGGTTTGTGGACCAAATATTAATGAAAAAATATATTAACATTAAAATATTGCTGTGTGCAAAAGTGTAACTTTAGAGGATTTTTGGTTACACGTAAGTTTTTGTTTTAATAATTATAATGAAGTTAATTATGTTTATGTTATATTTAATAGAAAGGACAATAAAAAATTTAATTAAGAAAATTTTGTAGTTTTCTTTTAATTTGTAAATAATGGAGTGCGAGAATATCGCACATTGTACATTTTTGCTCTTCACTGTACATACATATGTACATTAGGGTGGCCCGTTTGTATGGAGGAAAATTAAGGTATCGATGTTCCCGACTAATATGAAAATTTGATTCATTTTAAAACTATGTTTCTCAATTTTTTTTGTCCTGGGGTCAATATTTGGTGAGCTGGATCAAAGGATAGAAATGTCCTTTTTAGAGTTTTTTTTTTTTGATTTTTTCACATTTCTTCCAAAAGAACTATATGTAAATTTGGCATCATATGAAAGGTCTTTGAGAGGCGCATGCAATGGTTTATCAAAAATTAAAAAGCACTTTTTTTAATTCAAAAATTTTGAAAATTTCAGACAAAATTTTAGTGTTTTTTATTTTTCATAGAATTTACTTAAATAAATTGTTGAAATTTCTTGATTATAAACATCATGCAATTTAACCCAAATGCTTTTTCAACAACAATTTATTTAATTAAATTCTATGAAAAAAAAAAAAAAAAATTTTGTCTAAAATTTTCAAAATTTTTGAATTAAAAAAAAATTGTTTTTTATTTTTGATAACCCATTGAATGCGCCTCTCAAAGACCTTTCATATGATACTAAAATTACATATAGTTCCCTTGGGGGAAATGTGAAAAAAAATCAAAAAACCTCTAAAAAGGGAACTTTTTATCCTTTGATCCAGTTTACCAAATATTGACCCCAGGACAAAAAATATGAGAAACGTAGTCTTAAAATGAATCAAATTTTCATATTAGTCGGCAACATCCGCAATTTTATTTTGGGGCCACCCTAATGTACATAGTTAAATATAGAGTAACAATAAATGATACAAACTCAAACAGTACTCAAGTTGCCAACAAAGTGAGGTAAATATACCGATCATATAAAAGTGGTGGTGGGGTGATGTGTGTTTAGAATTTCTTTGTTATTATAATCATTCGTGATATGAGAGCTATACTATATTCTAGTATTTTTTTTTTTGTTTTGTTCTTTAATAATATATTTATTATCACACATCCACTATCTGCACCACATTTGATGCATCGTTGAATAACATTTATTTATTTAATTGTTGGAAAACTAGAGCCGGGTGTTGTATGGTCATGGTGGTGTGGCGGCAGTGCGTTTTTTTTCTTAAGTATTTAAAAATAAAAAAAGCGTAAAAGCTTCAACACAAATAACAAAAGAAAAATAACTAATAAAGAAAAATATAAACATAAAGTGACACTTAGTACTTAGAAAATGATTGAACAAAATTTTTATGAAAATGGAAAAAACATGCATATATGTTGCACATATACCTCTGATACTGTGTGTGTGTGTGTGTTTGTTAATTAAGCGACACAATAGTCAATTTAAAAGATCATTGACTAAATTAAATTAAAGAACGACTAAACGAACCATCATCATATATTGTCATCATTGGTAGACACAGACCAAATACTCTTCGTATTCTTTTGTATTATAATTGAAGATGTGATCACACTCCATTTCACTAAAGCACTATGGGTCATAAATCCACTACTGGGCTTTGCACTTATACGAACGAAGTGAGTCTGGAGAGAATTATGCGCAAATCAAGTGAAATTGAAATTCTTAAAAATGTATTAATTTATTACTTGTTTACAACTTTATCCGACTACTGCACACTACCTGCAATACTTAATAGCAGTTAAGTAATGGCTGTCTTACAGTCTGATATGAAACATTGTTCACAATATAGAAGCTATTTCATTTTGTGCGTTAATTTTGTTATAACATTATTCTGTCAGAAAAAAATCAATAGCTGAGGGATGTTAAATCAAATTAGAAATAAAAATCATACACAAATTTCTTAAAAATTCAATCTAGTACGATTCCAAAAGTACTGTAAATGAGGCTATAAAACGATATAAGCACAGATCTCAAAGCAAACATGTTACTAAAAGCAACCAGGAACTCACAAAGAAAATACTAAACAATCCGGGACTCTAAAACAATTATCGTGTAAAGTGGATATTGGTTTTCATACTTATTTCTCAACTAAGCATACAAATCGTAGTGCGAATGGGGTTGCATTAAATCGCAATTTGTAGTTTTGGTCTGAAGAGCACCACTTCTGTCACATCTTCAATTATTATTTCAGATATTTGTATAAAATATTGCCTGCAGAAACGTTTGCGATTTTAGTATAAGCATGTAGTGCAGGTGAATCGAAATGTTGTAATGCGATCCATCGAAACATTTATAAGTATCAATTTTTAATTCCAAAGCATTCAATTGATTATAATGAAATAATGGTTATAATAACATATTCACCCCTATTGTGAATAAAAATTCCACATGAAATTTGTCCCCTTTTATTTTTTTAACATTGAATTTTAATAGGAAAATGTGAAAAGGGAACAAATTTCATGTGGAATTTTTATTCACGATAGGGGTGATTATCCTATGGGGTAGCTTCCCAGTCAAAACTTAGCCATCACTCAATATCTTACTTTTCAATGACTACTACAAGGTGGCGCAAAAGTAATCCTCCTATCAGAAAATGCTATAAATTTTGCGAGGCCCCTAATGTCAGTCAGGATTTTTTCGAATAATTTGGATGTTCACTTGAGAATTTTAATCGATAATGTTCCTTTGGAGACTGTGTCACAATAAAAAAAACATTGGGTGTTATTTTGGAAAATGATCTTTCATTTAATAAACATGTAAATTATGTTATTACAAGAGTTTGACATTACCCGGCCTTTATAATGTGGCTTGTTCCTTGCGATTGGCTGTGAGATGTCGTGTTGCTGTTTCGACTTGTCTTTCACTTTTCCTGTATTGTTTGGAGATTTACTCTGCCATAAATATTTTGAAACTACGACGATGTTTCAATAGGGTAATTTGATATATTTACGGTCTAATGTATGTATTTATAAAAAATAAAGTAGACTTGAAGTGTGCTTTTAGACAAAATTTTCATACAAAATTTTCTTAAAGTACAATTGATGTATACTTTAATTTTTTATAAATATGGCAGTAAGTGTTCGGGAAGATGTTTCCGAATACCAGAAACTAATTTTAGGGTGTAAATTTGACCAATATGAGGAAAATCTTATTTTTTTATAAGACAATTATATATGGAAATCCATCATATCTGTTACAAAAATTATTTTTGGTAGTTCTAGTAGAACGTATGCACTTATTATACCTACCCACTTCTCAATTGTTATGAGTCGATCGTATTGTGTAACTGTATCTAGATTATGGAATTCAATGATTCCGTATGAGGATCGCAGATTTCCCCACAGTTTGTCAAATTTCTAACTCATTTTCTTGTCAAATTTATAAATGAATATTTAATTGATATTTTTTCTCTATTTCGAGCTGACCATGGTGCATTCAAACAGGCAAAATTATTAGAAGTGCCATTATTTGTAATAAAAAACTTTATTTTTTAAATTGTGCTTAGTATGTTTTCTCATGGGTTAACAATCATTTTCCTGCAATTTTACAATTTTTATTGGTTTTGTGTAAATATTAGGGACCTCTTCATTAGTTTTTTTTTAATCTTATTTTTTTTTTATTTTCTTCTAATTTAATAATTATTGTAATACATATATCTAAATAATTGTATTAATATTAATAAATTGTTAGTAGTACTGCTAATTTTTGTCCCATGGGCTTGCAATCCAATATATAAGTGATATACAACTGATGTTGTATGTTGTACATTGTATGATAAAGTATCAATTAATATATAAAATTAATAAGACAAACGAAAAAACTAAGTTAATTAAGTAAATTAATTAAACGAAGTTAATGAAGTAAACTAAGTTAATTAAGTAAACTAAGTTAATTAAGTAAACTAAGTTAATTAAGTAAACTAAGTTAATTAAGTAAACTAAATTAACTTTTTGGCAAAACTTAACTTTTGAAAAACAAATCTAAAAATTTCGTAGTTGTTGTACAAAACATTTTATAGAAAAACATTTGTACAATAATTGTAAATTCAGACGACTTACGACACTACAAAACCAATTGTGAATAATAATATAAATAGGTGTTAAATAATAAAAATTATATTTACATATAAAATACACTTTGATGGATCATTGCAGAAATAAAAAATTTGCATTGATGGTTTAGTTAAACAAATTTAATTGAAACGGTACCTAAACCATTGCTATTTTCACTCACATGTTGACAAACAGAAAAAGATAATAAATTTCTTCTTTTTATTTATTAACAAAAATCGGCACAATGCCAATAAATCGGCAAATTTGACAACACTGGATACAGATAAATTTAGAGACATCAGATCAGTGTTGCCATTTTAGCCTTTTCAGTGCTAGAAAAATTCTCGAAAATGCATTGAAATTTTTAAAAATTATGCTAAATGCTTTTTAGCATCATTTGCGAACAAATTTTTACGATTTTACTACAAAAAATACTGTTGGAGAAATAAAAAATAACTTTTATTAAAATTTCAACTAAACTTCTTTTGGTGTGTGGTAAGTAAATGAACATGGCAATTTTTGAATTAATATACAGTCAAAGACTAAAGTTTAAATACATCTCAAAAATTTATTGTTTAAGGAAAACTAAAAGTTTCAGGAAAACTTAAAGTATACAGTCTTATTTAGTTTTATAAATAACAAAATAAAATAACAAGAAATATAGACCTCATTACGAACATAATGGTAATTCTTAAAAATACGATAAAATTCACTCGACAAAAGTTTAAATACATCTTGGAATGTTAATAAATTCTTTTTAGATAAATTAAAAAAGAAAACATTTCAATACTTTTTGGACCGCCATGGCTATCAATAACTGTCTGCAAGCGGCGTGGCATAGAAAGTACCAAGTTTTCTGTTTCAGAAGGCGATATTTCTGGCCAGATTCTTTTAAGAGCTTCTTTAAGCGACTTTTTGCTCGTTATTGAAGTTGCTACTAATTTGCGCTTCATTATATCCCAAACGTGCTCAATTGGGTTTAAGTCTGGTGATTGACGTTGGCTATGAAGCTGTCTGGGATCAGAATAAAGCAACCACTCTTTCACAGTAAGTGCGGTGTGTTTGGGATCGTTATCCTGTTGAAAGATCAAACGGGATCCAAGGCCAAAGATGTCTACGGATGCTTGCAAATTGCTTTCCAATATACTCTTTTAAGTATGTTGATTCATGATCCCATCAATAAACTCCAAATTTTCAACCCACGCTGCTCCAATCGCTCGCCAAACTATTACATTGCCACCACCGTGTTTTACCGTAGGAACCAAATTTTGGGTTTGAAGGGCAGTGTTTGGCTTGCGCCAGACCTTTGCATTGCCATCGCTTCCAAATAAATTAAATTTGCTCTCGTCTGTAAAAAGAACTCCTTTCCCAAACTCAGCGTCTTTGTTTTGTACTTATGTCCAAACTCCAGTCTAAGTTTTCTGTTTTTTCACTTATTAGTGGCCTTTTTCGGGGAACTCAGCTTTTATATCCATTTTCTCGCAATGCTCTTCGAACAGTTCTTGGATGAACATTTTTGTTATACTTATTATCGATATCATCTGCAAGTTTTGGTGCACTTATTCTTGGATTCTTTTTCACTTCTTTTACGATGTGGTTAACATCACGATTGGTAAGTTTTTTTGGACGACCGCTTCTTGCAATATTTGCTACGGAGTCATTTTCCTTATATTTTCTAATTATATTTTGGGTACATGGAAATGGCACATTTAATAATTTTCCTATTTCCCGATAAGATTTTCCTTCGTTGAAACGTTTTATTATTAAATGTTTAATGATGGACTCAATTTCTTTACCTTTGCCCATAATTTTCGACAAAACTTGTAATGCTGACAATAAAAAGACTACTAATACAAGTTCTGGCTTGTAAGAACATAATTTCACCGAAACATAAAGAATAATTGTACTTTGTTTTTGAGAAATGAAAAAGAGTTCTTTGTTTTGCAAGATGTATTTAAACTTTTGTCTAGTGAATTTTATCGTATTTTTAAGAATTTCCGTTATGTTCGTAATGAAGTCTATATTTTTTGTTGTTGTATTTAGTTATTTATAAAACTAAATAAAACTGTATACTTTAAGTTTTCCTGAAGCGTTTAGTTTGCTTTAAACAATAAATTTTTGAGGTGTATTTAAACTTTAGTCTCTGACTGTATGATATGTAATCTATTAAAACAAGTCAACAATTGTTATGAACAAAATTAGAAAAAACTATAATTTATATTTGTAACATTTGAAATAAAAATTGTAGGTATTGTTACAATGAAAAATTTTAGCACTTTTTTTCTTCTGTAGAACATTTTAGCATTTAGTTTTTCAAGTTTTAGCATATTTTAAAATTCATTTTCTGGCAACATTGCATCAGATATTGAGGGAGAGGAAAGAAAACACCAACAAAAACAGAAGCAGAAACCTAAACAACAACTTTAGCAACCAAGTAAAAAACATAAAATAAAAACAATAATAAACACGATCGCGTACGTACAGCGTATCATGTACACGAATGCAACAAATACAACAGCAATTACAATAACAAAAATAAATACATATAAAATAAAACAACACACACTTAAAATTTCCGCATTCCATGAATGCATAAACCCAACAAAATAAACTCAAGACACCACTACTCCCATCCAAAATGCAGCAGAAAAAACGTGAAGGCAAGAACTAAAATTAAAATTCTAAATTAAAAGAAACTTAAAGAAAACATTCGAACGAAGATTATTTTTCTTAATCAAATGATTGTTAGTGCCTCTGCTTATTTATTTCTTGGAAATCATATTTTAATTAAAAAAAAAAAGAAAAACTTTAAAGATTTAAGGCAACATGTTGCTAAAAGCATAATTTTGCCAACTATGGCCATACAAATGTTATTTATAGAGCAAGTGAGCAGCAGTTTAATTTTAATATAGACTTTATGTTCTTTCTTAACGTACTCTTACATTAATATTTAACCTAAATTCATTTGCCGCATAGTCTACTATTTGTGCCCCATTTCCCCTCAACACTTCAGCACACTGGTAATGTTGCCATTTTTGTTGGCCGTTTTCTGTTAATGTTGCATATATGGCGAAGTGTTACATACACGCAAGCGATCGTAAGTAAGTGCGTGCGTACATGCGTCAGTTTGTCTCAATATGAGCATGATGATCACATCATACTCATCATTGTCGGCATCATCATGATCATTGTGGTATTCACTGAACAACCTACAACAAAATAACACATTGTATGTATGTATTACCATATAAATGTTTGCTTTATTTTTTATGTATAAAAATAAACCAAACTAAACCGAAATACGAGATCGATACTTATTCGTATTGTGTATTGATAACATGGAGTTGTCTAATCGTTTAATAACAAGTTTCAGATTCGTATTATTTTTCTGCTGCATCATGAAATATAAAACTAAAATATAGTTCAACTACATACATATTTAATATCGATATATGTATGTATGTAAGTACAATTTAAAAGCTAAAACAACAACGACAATTATTTGCGTATAGATATAAAACAGTGGGTGCAAAAAGTATAATTCCAAACATTTATCAAAAAGTAATTATTATTTGTTGATCAATTATAAACCACATCAATTATTAATATCTAATTGAAGTAATAGGGCAGCAGAAACTTAGCTTCCAAAGAACATTTTCTTGCAAATACAGTGCACTCGCGAAAATATGAACACCCCAAAATATAAACACTTTTTCTCTGCCATTGACTACTCCAAAATATTAACTATGTACAAAAGCTTTAAAATACATATGAACATTTATTTTTTTTTATTTTGAAACGGATTTCAATTACATAATCACCCCTATCGTGAATAAAAATTCTACATGAAATTTGTTCCCTTTGCACATTTTTCCTATTAAAAGACAATTTAAAAAAATAAAAGAAAACAAATTTCATGTGGAATTTTTATTCACGATAGGGGAGAATATGCATAAAAATTAGAGGAAACCCGGAGCTATTAACATTTGAGTGCCAAATGTCAATAGTCAAACAAACAAGTGCACTTTTTAGTTAGCTTTTACATGTTCGCAGACGCAAACGTATGTTTTGGTTTTAAGTGTTAGTTAAAAGTGAATAATTTGTATAATACGCCTACAAAACAACATAAATTTCTAACTTTAAAGGAAAGATATAAAGTTTTGGAGAATTTACAAAAAGGTGCAAGTGTTACTAATTCAGCGATGAAATATGTATGGAGTGACAAAGTCCACAGTATCTGGAATAAAAAAGAATAAAAATGCAATTTCAAAATGTGTCAACAATACATCGGACCTGGAAAAAGCAAACTATTATTTATTAAAATTTTGTGCCATTTGTAAATATGTATGAACAATCCCAAAAATTTAAACTGCCCTTGTTTTCATTAGTTCATATTATCGCGAGTGCACTGTATAGTTTTGAGCCGCCTTTTATAGATATACCGCCTGGCCCACGATGTCGAACGATAACGTTCGCTTATATAAGACTTAAGACACAAACTTTTTATTTTTTACTCAATCAAGTTTGTTTATTCCACAATCAAGTTTGGGTCTTAAGTCTTATCTAAGCGAACGTTATCGTTCGCCATCGTGGGCCAGGCGGTAAGTTTTCTATAGACACAAAGGAATTGGCAAGAGTACTTAGCTATTCATTCAGTTATACAACAGAAGTATTCTGCTTCACTCTAAAGAGATGTAGATTTGGCTTTCTCAATATCTGTTACTCTCTTTTATGCTTAATGATTCCTAATAATTTCCATGATTTCTGAAAGAAAAGATGAACCTTGAGATCTTTTAAAATGAAAGTTTAATAAATAATTTCAAAACAATTACTTTTTTTGTAATGTCTGGCAATAAAATTATGTATTTAAACTTAAAACCAACCTAACAACTTGTAATATTTAATAAATTTAAATGTAAAATTTTATTTAAAAAAGCACAAAAGAAAAAGTGTGACCAATTCAAATGTAACAACATAAAGTTTTAAAAATAATCGTACAAGTTGTTTTTTATTTTCAGTTGTAAATTAAGTAGAGACAACTTTTATAGTATTTAAATATTATATAAAACATTTACATTTCAAATGAAAGCGATAAGAAATGTTCATATTTCACAAAAAAGGGGGAACGATTGGAACACAAGCAACCTATAAATTCATTTGTATTAAGTTCGCCAGAAATAACAATTTAAAGTTAATTGTATTTTATTTATAAATACTTGTACTAATTTATGGGTGGATGAATGAGTTAAAAACATTTTTAATGTATTTTTTTATGTAAAACATAATTAACAATAATAATAAATAAACAACGAAAAAAAACATAATCTAAAAAGTATGGCAGTGACTGACAACGATGATTCCCTTATAATTTATAGAAATTTTAAAAAGAAACAAATAATTTAAATGAAAATTAACCCTGACATAATAATTGAGAGCATAAGGCAATATCAGACATAAAAAAACGAAAAATCAAATTAAAATTTTAACTTAAATGGAAAAACAAGCGAGTTGTTAAAAACTAGAACCAAATGAAATGTTGCCAGCAATAAGTATGCACAATTGAACGAGTGATCAACAAGTAAAATAGTAAATTTTTTTAAATAACTGCATGTTTTTTTTGTAATTTTTGAGACAACTTTAGATAGTGTTTGCCCAATAGAACTAAAAAATAATCTGTTACCGACAACAACAACTCAAAAATGTTTATTGATAACAAATTGATTTGTGATAATTTGGCCAACTTTATTTAACAAAAAAAAAAAACACTATTTAAAGGAGCAACATTAGTAAAACCCATAAGTATCTTAACTATTGAGCAAATTTTGATTTACATAATTGTTGCTAAACATTGTTGCTTAAGAAATGTGTCAAAGATTAAAAAAAAAACAAAGTACATAATTGCTGTTGTTATCTAGAATTATAATTATTTCAATAAAAAAAAACTCTTTTGCAGCATATCTAATTTGTTTATAAACATTACTTCGTCCAACTTTGTTAAATGTTTACACTTCATTTTCTATTCCAAACATTTAAATGCAATCAATATTATTTTATTTATAAAGCAAATTATATCATGACTAGCTTGATACATCATCATGACTAGCTTGATACATCGAACAGTTCGGACGTGTTACTTTTAGTGCGGCTGAATTTTCGGTGAAAAAATCGTAATAGGTGAAAAAGTATAAAAAGTTAAATTAAATAAAAAAGTGGAAAAAAACTCGTAATAGGTGAAAAACTTTACAAAGTCAAATAATTGCACTAGGTGCAATAAAAAATTAATAAATTGTAATAATTTATTTTTAATTATTTGAAAACTACAAAATTAAATACAGTGAGACAGTGAATGAGTAGCAATTCTAACAGTGCGAGTGGGCCCCAGAGCCGAAATGCTTATTTCGTGTTGAGCTCGGCAAGTGTTAGTAATGAGAACATTAAAAATCCCGAATTTAATAAAAACTACTTAACTGTGAAACCAAAAATAAGCACAAATCTGAATTTAAGTGCAAGTGCACCAAACTTGAATAAATGTGTTGAACAGGGCACAAACTTAGCCCAAAGCATATTTAATTTAAATAGAAAAATCACTGAAGGACCGTCTTCTTCACGGTCCTCGTTATCAAATATTGGAGAGACGTCAACAGCTGCAAAAGGCACATTAAGTCCTACAAATAAGACCGCTCCTATAGTTGCTGTTGAAGAAAAACAAAAAACACAGGTAGGAATGGACCGTTATATAACAGTATCGAAGAGAGGCAGAAGCCCAAAATCTGCCGAAATTACACCAGCCGCAAAATTATCAAAGAATGCTGAAGAGCCACGCTCGCAAAATCGTTTTGCCATCCTCCAAGAGAAAAATGATGTCCCTAACGCTGTGAATAAGCCAGTAAAACCACCTCCAATATATTTAAGAGAAAAAAATTCAAACGAACTTATAAAATTATTAGTTTCATTAATTGGTGAAAATTCTTTTTATGTGACTCCAATTAAGCGTGGAAATATTAATGAAACAAAGATTCAGGTTAATAATGAAAACGACTATCGGAGAATAGTTTCGGAATTTGAAAAACGCAAAAAGAATTTTTACACGTATCAACTTAAAAGCGCAAAAGGTCTACAAGTCGTAATTAAGGGAATTGATTCTTTTGTTGATCCTGAGGAGATTAAGAGCAGTTTGGCCGACAAAGGCTTTAAAATCAAGGCCGTATCAAATATAAGAAACAGAGATAGGATCCCTCAACCATTATTTAGAGTGGAGTTAGAACCTGGTGATGTTAAGCTGAAGAAAAATGAAACACATCCTATATATGACTTGAAATTCATAATGCACCGAAGAGTTACAGTGGAAGAACCTCATAAGCGATCTGGCCCAGTACAGTGTTCGAACTGCCAAGAATATAGTCACACTAAATCTTATTGTAAGTTGCCTACTGTTTGTGTTGTTTGTGGGGATCTTCATGACGCCTCAAAGTGCGATAAACCTAAGGATGATTCCAGGGTAAAAAGATGCAGCAATTGCGGTGGAAACCACACTGCCAACTACAGGGGTTGCCCTGTTTTCGGGGTCGTTAAACGCTCCTTGATCAACAAACCCGCTTCTACCCCTACTCAGACGACAAAAGTACCTATTACAATTATTCCCCCCGTAGCACAAGCATCCACTAGCCAATTTTCATATGCCAACGTGCTAAGATCTAACCAACCAACAGTGCAAAATGAATCACCAATAAATGATACAAACAGCCATAATTTTAGCCGTCTTGAAGGTATAATGGAGAATCTGGCGCAATCCATGAATCATTTCATGACAAGCATGACAAGTATGATGCAGGAGATGCAAAAAATGCAGTCCACGCTACTGCAGGCCATACTTAATAGACCATGAACTGTCTCAAAATATGTTTCTGGAACGCAAACGGCATACGCCAACACAAAAATGAACTTGAATATTTTCTTTTTAATAAGAAAATTGATGTAATGCTGATTTCCGAGACTCATATGACGTCGAGAAGCATTTTTAAAATAAGTGGTTATACATTCTACGACACCAAGGACCCCAGAGATAGATCATGTGGTGGCTCGGCAATATTGGTCAAATCGCGAATCAAACACCATTCATTGGGTGGTCTTTCAGAGTGCTACCTTCAAGCAACAAACATCTGTATTGAGAACTTTTGTCAAAACCTCGTGATTTCGTCAGTTTACTGTCCGCCCAGATTTTCAATAACAAAAGATCAGTATAGAGATTTTTACAAATCACTAGGTAGCCGTTTCATAGCGGCTGGCGACTACAATGCTAAGCATACATTCTGGGGCTCACGACTCGTTAGCCCTAAAGGTCGTATCTTGTACGACTCCCTGTCTGAAATGGGACTGAATGTGATTTCAACTGGTCAACCAACTTATTGGCCAACTGACCAGCAAAAAATTCCTGACGTTATCGATTTCGGCGTGGCGAAAGGGGTATCCCCGGAACTCATTGAAGTCGAGGCTTCACTGGATCTTTCTTCAGATCACTCACCCACTGTAATCACCATCAGAAGTCCTCAGCAAAGCGTAACTGATGCCTTACTTCTTGTCAAACGTCTGAATTGGTTAAAATACAAAAAATACATCAGCACTCACTGCACAGAGAAACTCCCGTTAAAAACTGCTGAAGACATCGATGCCTGTATAAAAAGCCTTAATGAACATGTCGAGAAAGCCGCAGAACATGCTTCTTCCACTTACCGCCCGAATAGGTACAACAGAGTTTTTTCTGCAGATGTTGAGCAACTATTGTCTGAAAAAAGGAGAGTCCGAAGAGAGTGGCAACAACACAGATCGCCCCAACTTAAAACTAGGTTGAGAGAATGTACCAAAAACCTTAGGATCTTGCTAGAAGCGCAAAAAGCAGCGTCTCTCAAACAACATCTGGAAGGTCTAGACGCAACTTCCCAGTCAAATTATTCATTATGGCGTGCAGTCCGAAATCTGAGAAAACCCGTAATCGCAAAACCTCCACTGCGTACTTTGAACGGATCTTGGGCACGAAATAACGAAGAAAAAGGCAACCTTTTCGTAAGTCATTTAAAAAAGGTATTCACTCCCAATACGGATACTGACATTAGCGAACTACCGCCTGTTGTTGCCAGACCACCTGTACAAATAAGATTTCAATATCTGGAGGTTGTTGAGGCTATTGATAATTTAAATGTTAAAAAAGCACCTGGGTTTGATAAAATCAGCAATAAAATGATTTTTGAGCTGCCTCGCATTGCAAAAAGATTAATCCTCTTTCTTTTTAATGCCATCTTACGGCTTGAGTACTACCCTCCGGTTTGGAAAATTGCACTAGTAAAGATGATTCCTAAGCCGGGAAAAGATCCTTGCAAAGTTGAGTCGTATAGGCCAATAAGTCTATTACCAACTATGTCCAAATTATTCGAGAAATTGCTTATAACCAAGCTGACTCCGATTTTGAATGAAAACAACTGCATTCCCAATCACCAGTTTGGCTTCAGACGTCAACACAGTACAATAGAACAAACACATAGATTGGTACAAGTCATAAGAAAAACCTTTGAGGAAAAGAGATACTGTTCGGCACTCTTTATTGACGTCTCTCAAGCTTTCGACAAAGTATGGCATGAAGGCCTGATATCTAAATTAAAGCAGAACTTGCCGGTGAATCTTCAACACCTACTATGGAAATACTTAATCGACCGTCAGTTTATGATTAAAGAAGGTGATTATTTAAGCCGTCCTCAACCTATAGGTGCTGGCGTCCCTCAAGGTAGTATCTTAGGACCAATTCTATACTTGCTGTACACAGCAGACATGCCAACAAACAATGAAATTCACACGTCAACATTTGCTGATGATACGGCATTTCTCAGTACTCACAAAGATCCAAAAGATGCCTCGATTCAATTACAGCACCACGTAACGCAAGTGGAGAAATGGGCAAGACAATGGGGAATAAAAATAAATGAACAGAAATGCACCCACGTAACATTTACTCTACGTAGGGAATCATGTCCCCCTATTCGTATTAATGACCATATAGTGCCTCAAAACTCACACGTGAAATATCTTGGTATTCATCTGGACCGTCGCCTCACATGGAAACCACATATAGATGCTAAGCTGACTCAATTGAAACTGAAAGCAGCCCAAATTCATTGGCTCATCGGCAGAAACTCCGTCCTTCGGCTCGATTGTAAGCTTCTACTCTACAACTCAATCTTAAAGCCAATTTGGTGCTATGGTATCCAGTTATGGGGCACTGCCTCCAACTCCAATATTGAGAAAATTCAACGCCGTCAAAACAAAATTCTACGAATGATAACTACCGCTCCTTGGTATATTAAAAACAACAACATACACAACGATCTTGATGTTCCACTTGTCAAATGGGAAATAACTAAACACGTGGCCCTTTATTTGGGTAAGCTGGAAACTCATCCAAATCCCCTCGCTCGAGACATCTTACAACATCCCGGTCATAGCCGTTTGAGAAGGAGGGACACCACCGCTCTCAGATGAATAAATACAAGTTGCTCATTATATCCTATCGAATTTGAAAACTAGATTTTGCCTAGCATTGGCTGGACTTATCTTAAATAACTTTAGTTTTAAGATTTGAATACCTATTGTTAGTTCATTTAATATGAAGATACAATAAAAAAGAATATGCAAAAAAAAAAAAAAAAAAAAAAAAAAAAAATAAAGCAAATTTCTTTATCTATCTTATCTAAAATAAAGTTATTTATAATTACATCAATATTATTATTAATAGAAATAAAGTAATGTATTTTTCTATAGAAAATACAAAGGACTTATAATGTAAATTTACAAACAATATGAAGCCATACATTTGAATATGAATTATTTATTTACACATGTACACAAACGGAAATTCCAAGAGTTCGAAGATTTTATCGCATGCCCTCAAAATTCATAAATAAATAGAAACAAATATAAACAGCCATATTTCATTAAAATTTATGAATAGATTTTGATGTTATTGATTCAAATGTTACGAATATTTTCATACCATACCTGACATTTCCACGATCAAACACGCGACAATTGTACGCATTTGAAGTGAAAATATAAACAAAAATTTATTTATTTATTTGTTCCCATCTAGCAGCATTTTTTGTTGCGCGCAAGAGAGGCTTTGTTAGTTTCAATATATGAGCAATAAAGATGTGATATTGAATGCAAAAAAAAACATAGTTTGTTTTCGACAGCTTCTACAAAAAAACAAAAATCTGAGAAATGAAACATAATTGCTTAAAATTATGTTATTTAACCTAAAATAATTAATAATATGTCTTTCTGTTGACAGTTGTTATGTTAAAATATTAGCATTCGTATTTTTTGTAAACTTTAGTCTGATCTAGCACGCGACATATTTTTCCGACACGTTTGAATTCAAATAATTTCAATTCAAAATATGTACCATTAATTTCTGAAGCTTTGTATTTATTATTTTTGTTATTCGACCTTTAATGTTTAAATTTACAATACACAGGGTTGGCCAAAAGTTCCTTATGGAAGGGCAAACACCAAAACATTTGTGTATTTCGTATTACTAGTGCTGAGTACGTTATGTGTGTATTAAAAAACACAGTCTATAAAAACAAATAAGCACCAAACGTATAGGGCTTGGGCAAAGCTGTTGTGAACATTCTTTATTTTCCAATATTTTGATAATTTTCTAATATCACTTTCAGTATTGAATTTTTTTATCATTTAACACAGTTACAAATTTTAAACCCTCTGGAAATACTTTTTAAGCCTTCTTTACAGCTTTTCTAATGATTGTTTTTGCCAGTTTTTATAGCCTTTTCTCAGCTGATTTGTAGCAATATTATATTCTTAATAATTTAGAGGATTTATTTCAAATATCAAAAGCAATAAATTGAAGCCTTCCTTCTTCTTTCGGCACAATTGTTACACATATCCACTCTAGTGATAGTGAACGCGACACAATTTGAAAAACAAAAATGTTTAGTGTGATTATTATATGCCATTTTTTTCTTAGTTAAAGCTACTAAGTTTTGATTTGTATTAAACTTGTTAGACACTTAATTAGAACAATCGGGGAGTAATGATAACAAATTAGGGTTTCACTATAAGAACGCGACATTAAAACATGAACAAAATCAAAGGATTTGAGCCTGAGTAACACTAAATCGTTCGATAAATGCTATATCGTTTTTTTTATTATGTTTATGTTCGAATGTCGCGTTCTTATATCTAAATCAGGTTATTGCATTAATTTATTGTTGATAGAAATATTTCAAGGAAAATATTGTATATTTTCAGTTTCCAGGGTAAATTTCTCATTACAACAACCAAAATTTATTGCAAATACATTACATTATTTATTTATTAATAAAAATAAACTTTAAAGGCTCACAAATGAATATTGTAGAAAAGTATGACAAACCCTTCCACTCATGGTGAATGTTCTAAAATTATGCCACAAAACAGATAATTTGCAAATCTAGAAAATCATACAATGAATGACGAATATTATTCTCTTTTATTAAATTTAATCTGACAGCACTTTAAATAACACTTAATTTAAGATTCAAAACTATAACAACATAACAGAAAATAAAATTAAATTAAAAAAATAAATAAATAAAATTATAGAATTTCATTAAAGATAAATAGAATAGAATGAGTGAATGAATGATATCGAGTGTATTTTTTCATACTATTCAGCTTTTTGTTAAATTTTCACAAAAAATATAGAACGTATAGTATAACATAAAGATAGAAAGAATAAAAAAAACAAGATAACACACAAAAGTTATAATGGAAAATGAAAAATGAAATGTACACACTCGTACATATGCATTGAAATTTAAATCGATTTCAAGTCAGTCGTCAGGTACGAAGAAAACAACAAGTTGCAAATTTAGAAAAAATAAACAGAAATTAAAAGAAAGTGGCACAAAACTTTATGAACAATAAGTTGTAGTAAAGAAATAATTTTGAATATACCAAATATTTTAAAAAATATTTAATAAATTGAAATCATTTGCAATATTTAGACGCCACTTGAAATTCTTGAGATATTGTAAATGACATTTTTGTTTAGTTTGTAGATAAAAGGCGTAAAAATAATCAATTACATTTTGTCCGCAACATGTTGCTATAATTTTAATGGCAACATTTTATAATTGGGTGTCATAGAAACCAATATTGTCAGAATTGGTTTTAAAACCGATAAGAAAAAATGCTTTGTTGTCATAGGGCACTGCTACACATTCAATTAATATTGAGATATTTCTAGTATAACGATATTTATTGAAAGTGTAGCAGTGCCCAATGACACCAAAGCATTTTTTCTTGTCGGTTTTAAAACCAATTCTGACAATATTGGTTTCTATGACACCCCTGATTGTAAATTAAGCCATTTTTGCAGCAAATTTTGTTGCAGTGTTTAGTTTGTAAATAAAAGGCGTAAAAATAATCAATTACATTTTACCCGCAACATGTTGCTATAATTTTAATGCCAGCATTTTGTGCTTCAACAAGATATTGAAGCATATTGTAAATTAAGACATTTTTGCGATGTTTAGTTTGTGTATTGGCCCCTCAAAATTCAGTGTTATTTACTAAAAGTAATGTTTTATAACAGTTTGAAGTTTATGCATAAACGCTTACATTTTGCTACCTTAATTAATTTAAACTTGTTTAGCAACATGTTGCAAATTTTACACTTTAACTTATTTTAATAACCAAATACATTTTTAAGTTTTGTTTGTAATTTAACTTTAATTTAAATACATACATCCAATCAACTTAAATATGTGTTAAATTCGCATAAACCAAAAAACCATAAACTATAGAATTTGTTGCAAAGTTTCTATTTGAAATGTGTATAGAGCTTTATTTTTTTTATATTTTTGCCATTGATTTACTTTATTCAATGCATTATTTATAAATTATTTATTCATTCATTCATTGAATTCAAATAATGAAAAAACTTGTTGGCATGATGGATGGTTTTATATGAGAAATTTCTCAAGTACAAGCAAAAGACAGACAGACAGCCACGTAAAGTCAATTAGCTTTTGTCTACAAGTTGTTAGATTTTTTCAGATTTTTCTCTATATTTCAAAGGTGTGAATTTGTTAAGATTTTAATAAACAATAGTTAATAAAAAAAAATTAAAAATGTTAAAATTTTCTCTGATTTTTTTTTTCGTCTTCTTTAGTTCAAGTGATATTTGCGAAATATTTTAGCAGGTTTTCATGAATTTTTAGGTTTTAAATATAAAAAAAACAAGGTTAAATTTAATATTTTTATATGTTACATTTACAAAAATATTTTTATTATAGATTAATATAAACATGAAATAGAAAAACCTTTACAAAAATAATATTTTTTATGAAATTGCATTTAACAAGAAATGTTTTGTTATCAGTTTTGTCTGTTTATGTTTTTTTTTTATATAAAATATTTGTTGATATTATGATTCATTTAGATAATGGGTTTTTTTTCAGCGGAACAAAGTATTTCTTTTAAAAATTGGTAAAAGGTTTTTGCTTGTAATTCGACCTTCACTAAAGTTTATAATTATATACATAGATCCTGTTAAGCTGGTTATTCACACAATCTAATTTATATTGAGTTGCTAAAGTTTTTGTCCATTGTTTAGCAAAATTTTAAATACACTTTTATTATCATTTCAAAAATAAATAATTAAAAATAATTTCTTGAAAATTTTCGGCTAAAAACAAGATTTAGTTGTTAGTAGCCATGGAATCGTGTTAGCTTATTTATATTGTGACAACAATTGAGGTTTATGAACACAAATGGAATTGATTCGTGTTGGAGAGCCACATATTGTCAGGAAACAGAATAATTATTATGTTTGCAAATGTTTAAAATTGAACATTTGGCAAACAATTTTTCAGTTCTGTTCTGAAGAGCACCCCTTTTGTCATCTCTTCAACTATGACTTTGATATTTATATAAAAGAATGCATGCAGAAACATTTGACGCCTCTTATTGGGTGTCACCAGTCTTCAGTAAAGTTTTGCAACGATTAAGCAACCTGTCATTATTCAAAAGCTGCTGGTTAAGTATTAAAGACATTAGTTCCTTTAAATTAACCAGACATAAATAAATTGTATAATTGTACACTTAGTTGTACTCTATTATTTCAAAGCAATATTACATTATTTTGCAAGTATACTTTAAACAAAGAGGAAAAAGTGTAAATTATTTAACAAAAGATAAGTTAAAAATGTTAACAAAATGTAAGGCCAATGTAAGCGACATGCGGCTTCGGGTGGCAGTTAGGTGTTCTCTTTGCCTCTTATAATTTTTGTAGGTAGGCAAATAAGAGGCAAATGTCAAAAAATTAAATTGATTTGTTTTTTAAATAATTAAATTCTTAAATAAACGTTTAGTGTGTACATAAAGAATATATTCATGAATTTTAAAATTTTTGTACAAAAATATATTTTAAACACAAAAATCTTACTACATATTTAGTTTCATTGCTGCGCTTACGTCAGCCCAAGCCTTTGCCCTTTAAATTTTTTCCTATAATGTACTGAAGTTTTTTCATACAATAACTTGTATTTTTTTTACTTCGGCAATTAATTTTTCGTCGTCGATTTCCATTTTATTTTTAACTAAACTCACATGACACATATTATATATGTACATGTGTATGGCAACATCGTTTTAAGCGGCAAAGTTGAACAAACTTATACTTATACTATGTTTCCACGGTACATGCTTCGCGCTCTATTCATGCTTCACACCCCAATCATGTGCGAAACAACTTGCTTCACCATACAAAATCATATTGAATCTACTTGCGAAGCATGAAAAATTGCACTCTTCTCTAATTTTTATCGCAAGTTTATCTGCACTAGCTGTAAAATTTAATATTATTGTAAACAAAGCAAATTATTTTCTTGTTGCTGGAAGTAAAGAAAGTAAATACGTACGAATGTATAATAATAAATTAAATTATTTTCCACAAATTGTAAATTCTGTTAAATTATTTTCCACAAATTGTAAATTCTGTTTTTTTTTTATTCTGTTTGTTTATTAAAGACAACTGTCAAATCGAATCAAGTTTATTAGTCATGTAAACAGCATGATTCATAAACATGATTCAGAAGGCGAAGCAGGTGATTCAAGTCGTCGTGGAAACATAGTATTAGCCGTGCGACCGCTTCTCTTAGCATTGCCAGATTAAGTAAATTGCGATACTTTAAAATTTTTGTAAGAATAATTTTGTAAGAAAGAAAACTTTTATTCACTGGTAATACTGCTGCCGCCCGCGGCAGGTTACCGCTTACATTGGCTTACCACTATTAGATTTGTAAAAACTATTTACCCTCTTAAGCATGGTACTCTGTTCAAATTTGCGAAATTTGTTGAGCAACATCAATTATTTTATACGGAAAATTTTAACAATTAGCAAGTGGTGGCAATGCCGCCGTTTTTATTGCCCTTAGGTATGCAACATTGTTTCTTTTATGTAAACAAAAACCATATGTTTTTATTTTATGTGTTAAAGAAATGGATACAAAAATTATATTACATATTATCCATGATCTTTTATGGCGTTGCGGTTGCAATGTAATTTATTGGTTTTATCCCATATATTTTATTTTTTCCGTACTGCCGATATGATCAGACGCTTCTCAATTTTACTAAATTTATTTTTGTCTTTATTTTTTATTTTATTTGTACTATTTTCAATTTGATTCATTTTTGTCTGAAATTATTAATCTAAACAGCTGTTGTTTTCAATTTCGTGCGAAATAAGTGCCGCTTACATTATTTCGCAGTTGGAAAAAATGTTGGCATATACATTTTTTGGTTGAAAAAACATGCTGCCAGAAACATTTCGTAACTTTTCACAATAAGAACAGAGTACAACTTCATTATAATTGAATGTAAACTTTTTTGGAGATTCATTTCAGCAACTTTATACAAAAGTTATCCATTTTTAAATTTCTTGAGCCGAAAAGGGTTATAATCCTTTTCAAAAAAAAATCGTCCCGCCCTAATGTACAAACATAAACACTTGTATACACGCATCCATATTAGAATGAATTGCTGAGAGATTTGAATAATTAGTTCTCTGAGAATAATAACTGCCGGCTTTGCTAGTAAAAAACATGCATGCCAGCATTGTCAGTTTAGGGGATTTATCCCCAAATTGGGGATTTTTTGTCGTGATTTAGGATAAAAATTTCATCTTGGGGATCCGGGGATTTGTTGGGGATGACAACACAATTTTAAGGGATTTTTGGGGATATTTTTTTAAAAGTGATGGTAACAAGAATGATTTTGGAGCTAAAAAATGTGCGTCTGGCAAGTCTAAAAATGTCTGTTATTATTTCTAGTGTATGGTTTCTAATAAAAAAGAAGTATGTCAATATTTTAAAAAAAAGTATATTTTTTACTGTTTAAAATGGATGCAAATACTAATTTTATTAACAAAAATCATAATGCTTCTTGGGAACGCGAAGATTGGACAAAAGGTTTGAAATATACATATACGCAGTGGTGATATTCGAAACAATTAACAACCGGTTCACTTAAAAAAATTATATTTTTGCCAAATTTTGATAAAAATAGCGAAAATTTTGAATCAAAAAATCAGTGTGGGGATTTTTGGGGATGACAAATCAAAAATTGGGGATAAGCTCTAAAAAAATACTGGCAGCACTGATGCATGCACGAAAAAAAATAAAAAAGTGAAGCATTAGTTTTTTTAAGAAAACTTAATTTAAATCAAGAAACTTTTGATTGATGTGTTTGATATGTCGATTCTAGTAAAAATTACTTGAATCAAACCAAGTTTTCATGAGTATTTTCTAATAAATTTAAGAAAATCCCTATCATTTGTTTCTTGATGCAAGAAATTCGTTTCTAATTCAAAATCAAGAAAAACTTACTTGTATTAAATAAATGAAGCTTGATCTTAGAAATATCTTCTTTTTTTTTAATAAAAACTACCTACTTTTGTATTTCTTATTTTAAGAAATTTTTGATCACATACCTAAAACGTGAATTTTTTGATAATGAGAAAATGTTTCTGTATTTAAGAAAATTTTACTGAATACAAACGAAATAAGTTTAAATCAAGCAATTATTTCTGGATTGTTGATTTTCTTGAGTTAAGAAACGAAATTGATTACTTTAGAAAATACAATTCTTTCCGTGTAGTTCGCATTAGTTCGCATTTATTTCGCATCAATTTTTTTATATAGACTTTTGATAGTATTTCGCACGAAATGATGAACAGAAAGAATACCATGCTTTAGTGATTGTTATACAATCAATAAAATTACATATGTAAATATAAAATATAACAAAAACACCAAAAAACAAATAGATTTCACTTTATTTGTTATTTTCTTAAATTCAAGGTTGAATTGAAAATTATTTCATTTAATATATTTTGCTTGAATTTGAAATGAAAATGTAAATGTCAAAAAAATGTGTATCAACATTCATATATGTACATACATACTCGTATGTATGTATGTATGCATGTTGTATATTAGGGCGATAACTATTTAACACTATTTGCGAATATCAAAAACGGCATAGTATAGTCGAGTAGAGCATTAATAGTTTTTAATAAAAAATGTGATATTTTTTTCGCATCGTTAAAATAGTTCATGCAGTCATCGGGGTTAAAGTTTGAAAACAACAATTTTTATGTCACGGAAATTTTTCAAAATTTACACCTAATATTTCTATGTATTCCTATACGTAGCATTTAAATTCTTTCTATTTTCGAATTTATTCACTGCTTTAGATTTAAAAATTTTACTCGGTTTACAATTCGTCGCGGTTCAAAATTCGTTATATGTAAAAACCTAATTAAACAGCCTTATGTTTAAAGCAATATAAACATATAAGCAATGATCTGAATTTCATAGGTTGTACCATCACTAAATGCCTAGATTACGATATTTTAAAGGAGCTTTAAAAAAAAAACACCATTTCCAATCAAAATTAAAAAAAAATCACAGAATAAACTAAAAAGTTGTAAAACTTTTTTTCCATTTAGAAAGCATGGGAAGTGTTCCGTATTTATATATGTATTATTAAATTTTGTTGTTTGTTTGAATTAATAAAAGATATCTTTCAAGAAAAGTGGGGTGTTCTTATTCCAAAATACCGAACTAAACTACATCCAATTGGCCAATTTATATGTACAAATGGTACGATATTTGTTTTTCCCATCAGTGCCTCAATAAAGAAAATTACAAAGGCTTAGAACAAGCATTTACCCAATTTCAAAAAGCAAAGGCGTGTTTTAAAAGACACTGCGTAAAAGAACCTTCAGCAATTCATTTGCAACAAGATATTTATCCACTGTGTAAATAATCGCCAACATTACGCTTATAGTTTATTAATAGATGAAAATTGTATAAATATAAAAATAAGAAATAATAAAAAAATTTTCTAAAAAAAAATTCTTAAAAGGTTTTAGAAATTTGCTTCCCTGCGTGAAATTTTTTTTTGCAAAATGACAAGAGACAGGTATTTTCAGTACTAAAACATTCTTGGCCACTCCGTAGTACTATGCACCCTAATGTGCATATGTGTAAATAAAATACTTTTAAGAGAATCACCAACCACGTGAAGTGTATTTTGCGTTTCACCACGTTAGAAACACTACAATCTATGTATATCGAACAACTTAATGTTAAATTTATGTGTAGTCATTTTGCTGTTTCTCTTTCAATTTTAAAATTCTCTCTTTTCATTTCTTAAGAAGTACTATTTGTTAGATTATTTACATGATGTCCACAGCAACTAAAAACTAAACGATGAAGTGTTATCTAATATAATATTTAATATTTAAATAAATCGGGATTTCTGAAAAAATACCAGCTGTCAAAGGATTTCACAGAATTGATTAAGTTTATTACAAACTAGGTTTCGGTTATTTTACACATTAATTGGTTCGAAAGGACCAAATTAAGGAATAATTATCAAAGGATTCCATTAAACGAACAATTTATTTATTGAAAAAAGAAAGCCCCTGAAATCTCCTTTCTTATGGGGCAGAACAGTGGTAAAGAAGGTGTACAACCTCTCTACATTCTGACAACTTCTACACAAGCCATTATATGAAAGATTTAGTAACAGCAACTAATAATCTCCTCTACGAGATTGCGTAGTGGAGTGGACACAATTTTATAATTTTCTTCATAAATATGTTGCTTGCATTTTTTAAGTTTCGTAAAACTTTTGTATACATACTTTGTAATTACATTCTGACCACATCGCGTTTGACCTCATACAAGATCATTATGTAGGCTTGTGGACTCTTAAGAGCGAAATCACCCTGATGTATCTGCGATTTTCAGTAGAGTCCAATTATGAAATATCTCGGCATCACATTAAAAGTACCACAATTGTTCCAACAATTCCCTGCAAAATTATTTGGAGTACGTGGTCCATTGTATATAGCTAAAATGTAGTGACTACATCATGGTCCTCTGTAATGCACTCATGGACCATTTCATTTTTAAAGCAGATCTTCTTGTTAGACAACAATTATTCTTGCTTTAACGACCATAATCAGTGTTGTAAAACATTTGAAGTATTTACAAGGAATAGTTTTGGGATTAGTTCCGTGTTATTGAAAGCTGGATTATATGGTCCAGTCCTAGGACATGGTAATGTTAAATGGACTAGTTTTTTTCGAACAAATGGATTGTGTTTGGAGTACTCCTGGTCCATTGTGCGTGTATGGACTACTCGCGTTTTTTGCAGGGTTGCGACCAATAGCAGTGAACACAGGGAACATTTAATAATGGAAAGGAGTTGATGTGCAATTACGCCATAGTTGAATCAGTTTCATACTCCCGTAGTATTGAGACTATTGGCAGAGTCGAGATAAACTCGATCGTTGTCAAAACTTATTGAATCTTAAAGAATTTTTAAATCGTTAGTCCCCTTATTAAAGCAATAATAGATCGATAGACCACGGTGTGAACATAATTAATTAAAAGTTCTCTTAACATCCAGGGAAGCTACTCTCCATACTTAAGGAGTTTATTTTTCAGCGCTTGTCAAATCATAGATACTGATCCATTCGCTCGATAGAGAAATTTATTCAAACAATTTATGCTTTGCTTCAATAGATGGTATAAGCTCGTAAACAGACGACAGTCGATTGATGGTTCAGTCAAGTCCTAACGAATTTCATGTCTAAGGTGTGATTGCTCTGAACTTTTCATCGATCAAAATAATCGCCATGTTACAGACAACGGTGTTGCTATAGAGCCATGCTGATTTGAATTGTACTGACTTGAGATCAGTTCCCAAATAATAGAATAATAGAGCTATTAAGTTTGAAATTTCGTCATCGTGCACGATTGCTCAAGCCATTTAACGCCAATGGTCTCTATTTATGAAGGAATGAAACTGGCAAGATTGGTAATAGAGTATATTTTATAGCAGATAACTGCTCTATAACTTCTGAGTTGCATGTATCTACTATTATTGAGAAGCCGATTTAAAAGTAAAAACAAAACAAGTAGGATTTTCCAGCACTACACAGGAACAATACCGAACATTCCCACGACAGCCGGTTCTACGCACCGGAATGACCCGATATCACTCGGCCAAGGGCTGTCAACTCAGCAATTACTGCTGTTACAACAACAACAACAACAATACCGATTGCAAAAATTGCTACTTTCCGGTCGATTTGTGTAAAAAGTTATTGAACATATTTACACATAAAATAGATTTCTGTACGATTCTTAAATCTTCTTTATGTATGTATGTATGTATGTATAGTTTCTTTAGAGATTATACACTTTAATTGTTTAGAGTTTATTTATTTATACTTATTATTAATAATTTAAGCTTTCATTAAAACTATCTTTTACAAAACTAAAAACTATACGTATATTTTGAATAAAAATCAAGAACACAGACAAAGTCTATATCATCTACTAGTTTGAGCTAAATAATGCTAAAACAACAAAAGAGTGTTAAAATTTCATTTCACAAAAGGGGAAAAACAATTAAAATGGCATTTAAAAAGCCCGAACGCAGTGAAAAAAATACAATACAAATACATAAAAATGTTGATAAAATAGGAAAAAAACAACCCACCATTTATGTAATTTATTAAAGAAATTGTTAATCCAGGAAATAAATCAGCAGCTCATAATAATAATAGTAAAGCAAGTTATAATGCACACAGGGGGTTGGTGATTAAAGTTGATAACGATGAAGAATAATCCTTGTAGATAAGATTTGTTTTATAAATAAAAAATCGCACATTTAAATTCCAACAAGTATTTTTTATTTCTTGTGTTGTAAAAAAATTTCTTTTAATTTCACTTTAATATTTATTTGTTACACTTGCTAAAATTTCACTTTTCGTATGTAGATATAAAAAATATTAAGCTTAAGCTTTATTTACTTATAACTATTTTTTAATTACTCCCAAAAAGGGGGTGAAAGACACACTTTTTGTTTTGTTTGCTGGGTTAAACAAAAATGCCAATTGTTTAAACAATTTGTTGTTTCGTTTTAAGGCACCATTTTTTTTTTAAATTATTTTGTTTGATACTTTTATATTTTTGTATTTTAATTAAACACACATTCAACTTTTTATTGTACTGTTAAATATTATTTATCATCACATTTCATATTAAAAAATCATTCACAATAATAAATTTGTATTTTTGAATAGTAGAAAAGAATTCTCAGCTTTCAGTCGGTATTTTTTTTTTTTTTGTAGGTTTTACATTGATGAGGAGGATGTGACGTCAAAAATCTGGTTATACAAGTTGTTATTATTATTGTTGTAAAAAACGGCTTTGTAGTAGTAATTTTTTTTCTTTTAGCGAAATTTTAACGAAAACATATGCCGGAAAATATTAAAGATTTATGTTGCAAAATTTCTTTTAAAATAATTTTCAAATTTCTGGTAATAGAAAGAATCACTGATAGATACACTCACTATTTCGGTATTAAAATATTTATTTTCTTCAATTAGAAATTGTTGTAGTTGTTACGTTAAATGTGAAATTTGAAACCGCACAGCAATTACACAAACAACTCAGACTCAGAAAGGCTTATTTAAAACAAAAATACCGATAAATTTAAATGGTAAAGAAAGAAAGCAAAAGCAACGTACGTTTGCACGCAGAAGAAGAAACCAAAAATTCCAACTTTTGTTTTTTTTATTTTTTTTTGTATCTTGTCGGCTAAAGATTTGCGTGGTTATGTTGTATACGTTTTAACAATTGTTTGACAACTAAATGTACGGATAATGTCTGTCTAGTGAACAGATATTGTAAAGAGCATTTTTTATTTGTTATTTCGTCTCTCTGTTATTGTAAATTAATCACAAATTATCTCTCTTTTTGATATATCTCTGTTCTCTCTTAACAAAATACTCATAAACAAGAAGCAGGTTTTGTGAGAGAGAGCGAGCATAATTGCTAGAACTAACTTTAGCAGTGTTGCCAGTGAAATTTCGAGAAAGATACATTTTAGTTTCCAAAAAGATACATTTTTCCCCGAAAAGATACATTTTGAAAAAAAAAATTGAAAATCCATTTTTAACGTTTAACATTTATTAACATAACATTTTTATTTCATATTTAATAAATATTGTCAAGAAAATGATATATAAATTCATTGTTATATTTATTTAAATCATAAATATTAGGTACAGTAAGCAAACTTTCAAATTAATTATATGTAACTATCTTTGGATGTTATCAAAACAAATTCATTTTTGTAAAAATTAAGGCGTTTATAAATTTTATAAATTTCCTGAAAATGAAAAATATGTTCATATTTCCTCAGAGAAACTTCGCACTACTAGTATCATCGATTTAGGTGGATCGTATGTTGAAACTCCTTAATGTTTTCTTTCACCATTATTAAAGCTGCTATTGTATTAGTATTGAGTCGGTTACGATGATCAGTCTTAATAAGTTTTAGTTGGCTAAAAATTCTCTCTACACATGCATTCAAAAATGGAAGTACAAATGATAAACAAACTAGTACTTTTTTAACATTTTTAAACATCGGCTCATTAACAACATATTTTAAAATAAACTCTTTTTCCCAATAGTCATCAGCGGCCATGTCGAAGCTCTTCGTGATTGAGGAGAGCGCTCTCACGCCATTCCTTATGCAAAGCATTCTGGTCGATAAAATTTAACAAAGACGGAAAATTTTTTAATACAACATTTAAATCCTTTACTTTAAAAGATCGAGCTTCCTTTAGGTAAACATATTTATAATATTAAATATTTCATCGGTAAATACGAATTTTAAATTGATATGTTTTAAAACTTCAATATAAAATAATTGGCAATAGCATTATAACTTTAAAAACCTTTGTCAGAGACGGAAAGTTTAGTATTTTATTTTTGTACATTTTGCGTCCAGATTCAAAAGATACGAAAAATGCCAGGATTATACATGGTACCTGAAGTCATCAAAAAATGTATCTTTTGTATCCTAATGGCATCACTGGTTTAGTCAGCCCTGCTTGGCAAATACTAGCGGCTAAATGTAGTGCAAATGTTTATTTAAACAAGAGAACAAACAACCAACCAGAAACAGAAACCATGAGACTAACAGCTAAAATAGTGAGTCATACATGACTGCATTCGTTCAACTGCCATAAACAAAAATAAAACAAAAACTCATAAGAGAGTGTGTTTAACAAAAAAAAAAAAAGTATTTTAAAGATACATTTTCTTATAGCTGAATTGAAGTGCTCACTTTCTAATTCCAATAAACCACAACTATTTTACAGACATTTTTTTATATATAATTTAACAAGTTAAGCATTAAACGAAAAAATATGATTTTTTTTAATAAATTTTTATTACAAATTAGTTTGAAAACTACTATTGTTACTACTGGAAATTGCAATAGTTTTTATTTATTTTATTGTACACTTCTCTACAATGCAATTCAGCAAATTTAACACTCAATTATTTCGTTTTAATGAAATCTTCGTGTATTGCCTTTATCTGTGTCTTTTTCATTCTCTCTCATTTTTCAGTCAACTTAATTACAATTAGATTTGAGTACAGAGTTGGCAAGTTTTATTCAACTATATACGAGGCTTATCGAAAACAAGGGATGCCCTGAAAGACTTTGTACGCTGTAAGAAATTCGTGTCAATGGTTTTAAAATCACTAGTCCCATGAGATATGAAAATATGACATATCACTTAACTTTTATAATTATGCAAGTTCATTTAACAGCACAAGTTTGATTCTCGTCACAGGGTTTTTTTAAATGAGTGTAACTTTTCACCTATTGGCCCTAGCAAAAATTGTGCAAAGGACTTTAGATAGCTATTTCTTCAATCATTTCAAAAATATTTTTTTTTTTAATTTTTAAAAAAAAAATTTTTAATTTTTTTTTTTTTTTTTTTAAGGCCTTTATAATCGCTTAATGGGATGCGAGTGGGATATCTATCAAAAAAAATTATTTTTTAACTCAAGAATAGGATTTTCCAATATTTGACACATGTATCATTTTCAAAAAGTGTCCAAATTGAAAAAAAAATTAACAAAAAAATTAACAAAAAAAATTAAAAAAAAATATTTTTGAAATGATTGATAAAATAGCTATCTAAAGTCCTTTGCACAATTTTTGCTAGGGTCAATAGCTGAAAAGTTACACTCATTTTAAAAAAAACCCTGTATGACCAAAATTTCCAACTTTGACCCCCTCTAACTCCGGCACTTCTGGACTGATAGAGCTGAAAATTTGTACTATCCTTGGTGCAAATTTCATCCAAATCGATTTTTAACATTGGATCACTTGACATGAAATTCACCACATATATTTCAGAGATTGTAGAACATTTATAAGCCTATATTTTTGATCGCTGAGGCGTGTGCTTTTAAACCCTATGTTTGAAGCTCATTGGTATAGAGTATACGCCTGTCTGATATTTTTCTGGCTGGTATCACTGGTTATCTCTCATTATAGGATTTCTGAATATTCAAGGCATAAAGCACACATTATCTAAACGAAAGAACTTTCCGACATAAAATAAATCAACCAAACTACTTACGAGTACATTATATAATATTATGAAAATTATATTTCATATTGAGTACATACCTGAAATGAAACAAACAAAATAATTAAAAATATTTAAAAATTAAATGTGTAATTAAAAATTATGCTACTACTTATTTATATAATAAATTAACTATTAAAGACCTTGTAAGGCCTTATAAAAATAATTGTTACATTTTACAATCAATTGCGCTTGATTAACATTAAAATATCCAACCCTGATTAAAAAACCTCAACAGATGTTGGCAACCCGCATGAAAACTACAGAGAAAAGAACAGAAAACCAAAACATCAGCAATCATTAACACTTTCAAAACAAAGTATGGCTGCACTTACAAATTCACTTCACAAATAGAAAATTAAAAAATAAAAGCAACAACAACAAGGAAATTTTGAATGAACTTTTAAAAACGAAATTGAAAATGAAAACAAAAGCAATATTTTTAAGATCTACTAAATAAACAAGCAAGTGAAGATAAATATATACATACAAATAAAATTAAATGTTTCAATATCTTAACTCAACAATTGTTAAGTAAACAAAATTCGAAAAATTGATTAGGCATTTAATGTCGAGTGCAATGCTCTTTCAGATTTAATTGTGTATTAAAATTAAAAAAAAAAAACAATTGTAAACGTCATTTAAATTGTCATAGCGGTGTTTGGTGGTACACTTCACTATCTCTTGTTTAAGGGAAAAGGTTGTTGTAAATTAAGGGTAACAAATTAGCTACTTGATGATAAGGTCAAATGGTGTCTGTCTATCTGTCTGTCTGTTTCAGGGGATGTGTGTTGCAAGGACGTTGTGTTTGTATACTTTACGCTTTAGGTGGCGTTTGTAGAAGGTTACAAGTTTAAGTAAAATGTTGTTGGATAAAATGCGAAAATAGATCAAAGAAATGTGTTACTGTTTGCGGTAGAGCTTATGAACTAAACAATATTGTTTGGCTTTATTGCCACTCATGTTAATTAAATAAAACTGTTAAAATTTTCAGCAAATAAGACAAATATTATACAATAAATTTTGTAAATGTTATCATCGATTACATTTCCAAGTATATTTATCTATTTAATGCGTCACCTATCGGCAATATCGATTTCCGAAGAATTTTAAGCCGTTCCGTTTTCATCACATCAATTGATGAGCTGCAACTCTTATTTATAAAGGTATCATATCACGAATTCGAACAAAGAAAGAGAATGTACGGAACGCATCTTGTTGCCGGAACTGTCAGCAAAATCATGTTAAAATATTCCAGGCGATATAACTTTCTTTTATTTATCGCATCAGTATTAATTAGTAATCAAAAAACGTTGTGATTTAAAATGTCTTTGTATAAAAATCCAACTGTCAACAATTATGTCCACTGCGGAAAAATTCTCTTTTTTACGACCACTAATGCTTTGTATGTCCTCCGTGTACCTTTTGTACTACTTTGATCCTTTGTGGCATACTTTTCACAAGGTTATTAAGAATTTCTGGATCGATGCTTTCCCAGGCTTCAATACAACGATCCCAAAGATCATCTATCTACCGTTTTAGGCGGTTCTTTTTTTTAAATCTTTTTTTTTTTAAGATGGACCAAAGAGATTGATCGGGTTCAAATCCGAGGACTGTGGTGGCCAATCTAAAAGCTTAAAACCGTTTTCTTTAAACCACCCTTTTGTTACTTTTGCCGTGTGTGTTTGGGTCGTTATCTTGCATGAATGATCATTTTGTCCCGGTCCAAGCCCAAATATATCAAGACTTGGTAGGTAGGAGTCTTCCAAAATGGTAACGTAGTCTATTGCGCACATCTTACCTCTAATGCGTCGTAGTACTCCAAGCTGATTTCCACGAAAACATACCCAAGCCATCAATTATCATTCCAAAGCCACTTTTAAGTGAGAAGAATCGTAAAAGACGACTCGATTTTGCCAAAAAGTACAAAGATTTTACAATCGAAGACTGGATGCGGGTAACATGGTCAGATAAGACGAAAATTAACCGAATCGGTTTAGTTTTACGGCAATGGACATGGGTTGATAAATGTGTAGGGTTAAAGGCACGAAACATATGCCAAACAATGAAATTTGGAGGTGGCTCTTCTGAATCTCAACGACGTAAAAAACGATTTGAGTTCGAAATTTATTTATGAGTATTGCAGCCCATTTTCATCTGAGTACGTAAACAATATTGAGGTTTATCGACACTGAGAATCTAACAGCCATCCCTAAATACCGACGGTAAGCGTTTTTTAACTGTCAAAATTGCTCATGCTCGTACATTTTGTATGGAGCATACCGAAATAACGCGGCGGCAACGCTTTGCTATTGAAAAATCCGATTTTGACAAGCCGTTTCACAGTGAAGTTAGTTGCAAAAGAAAACAAGAGAAATAAAACAACAATCGTTTTATTTATTTGTTTGACAACCATGTTTTTATCGTTTTGACATAACGTTGACGCTTTTGTTTAGGAATGGGGTATCAGCGCTAATGCACAGCGTAAAAATACCTTCCGCTTTCCGTCGGTATTTAGGGATGGCTGTAAGTATCATTACGATTAGACATTACACACACTCAAAGTCATTGCGGCGGGCGTTATTTGGTCGAGGACTTCGTGGTTTATAGGGTTACTGTGACTGGTAAACGATATGGCTGTGGTCTCTGGCATATTTACTTTAAATTCTAAACAAATACTCAAAATTTGTTTAAGCATTGAAAGGTTGTAATGGATAATATTAAATTCTTTATTGTAAAATTAAATACAATTCTCAGCCCCTGCGATTACTTTGCATTTCTAATAAACTAATGTATAAATGAACTCTTTTTCCCACGTCATAGCTCGTAATTTATCTCATGAAAACAGCAAAGCGTACTTCAACAATGCAGCACGTTTTTTGAAAAGAAAGTGAGTTGTTGCCCCATTAGGAGATTTAACTTAAACTTACATACTTATATATTTCTCTTCAATTTCATTTATCATTAATGATTTAATTCATACGCAAACAAGTAACTAAAAACTAATTAACATGATTTTAACATTATGACCTGTATTAATAAAATTAAACCCAAGAAGAGAAAAAAGCATAAATCTAAAACCCAAATGGAATTCTATTTTTCACTATTGCTCTGCTCCATTCAACTACAATTTTAAAATTGTAAAACAAAAACTGAAATACTGAAAAACTACAAACAAACAAATAACTAGAGCAAATGTCGGATGACCTGGACTGAAATTTTTATTTCTTTAGTTATAGTTGGCTGGTTGTTTTATGAACAAATACATTTTAACGAAACGCTATTGAGTTAGCTTTAGTTTTCTATTTATACATGTATAGATTACGATTATCACTTTTTATTTCTATTGTAATGATTTTTTTTTCTTACTTAGAACGATTATATTCTAAAGACGAAATGAAAAAAAGTAAAATCATATTTTTCTCACAATTTTTAATATATTGGAAATTTAAGTAGACCACATGCTAGAAAAGTGGGTTGAATTTGTGTGAAATTGTTTCGCATATTAGACAAATTGCGAAAATGTATTAGATTTCTTAAAAAATATTGATTTTCATTATGTGGGAATGTTTTTTTTTTTTAATAGCGCTAAAAACTTTTCAAGCAATGCATTATTTTCAAATTAATTTTAAATTCCTTGAGTTAGTAGTCTTTAAACAATTGCACATAAACTAACCATCTATTTATTAACATAAATATCACAAAGATTACAAAATAAAACTTCATCTTCTCTTAGTAGACAACCTTGACTTATTAACGCAAGTCAAGTAGTAATTTTTAATAAAGATAAGTTAAATATGTATTTAAGTGAGCAAGGTTAAAATACATAGTTTTAATAGTTTAAGGTAGAAACAATAAATACAAAACATTCAAAAGAAAAGATAAAATTTCAAATATTTAAAAAATTTTATAAATAAACAAATTACGAAAATAAAGTAACAAACCAAAAAAATTACAAAATTTTCCCCTGATGAATAAATAATCTAATCGTATACATACGTAAAAAACATGATTTTTCAATCTATTTTACAATGTCAATCTCTGGTGAGAATAATTGAATAGATTACAGAATTAAATTTATTTACCCTACATCAGATCATTTGTCTTAAAAAATGACTCAACAATTAAATGCTCCATAAAAATTATTAAATTAACTAGAAATTGAAAGCTAATAGACATAGGAAACTGCAAAAGGTAATAGCGTGTTCAGATATGGCCCTTAATTGCGTTAATCGCAATTAACGCCATTATTGAGCTCAATATTCCATATAAAATCTCAATTAATTATTGCGCAATAAGTACGAAATTGTTATAATATTGAGTAAGATTTCGAATGCAACACTGTTCACAACTGTGTTTAGTGAACAAAATTGTATAAAATGCAAATGTCAACAAAAGAAATCATTAAAAACTCAATGTGAAGGTAAGTTTGTTTACATAGAAACACAACAATCATATAGAGTATTTTTTGTATTGTTTTCCAACTGTCAAATGATTATTGAGTAAGCTGAAAATTGCGTATTCCTGAACACTTAAAATAATATTGTCAATTAACCGAATATTGACTCAATTAAGTTTCATATCTGAACACAGTATAACTAAGATTTGATTAGAAATCATCAATCATTGTGACACTGGATAACTAAAAGATATTCGATAAACATATTCATAAACATATTATAGTCATTCATGACACTCCGTCTAAATAGATGGATTTTGAACTATTTGAATGGCTGACAGTCCTTGGTCTATTGACTCCTGCTCAAAATATCAGTTGGGTTTCTGTTACATCTCTTGTACCACATCGTGTGCAATAAAATATAGGATGTGTTTTTTTTTAGATGTATAGAACTATAAGTTGGCAACAATTTTTTAACTGGCGGTTACTTTGTCAACTGTCAAGTGTTTTATGTTTACAGTCGCTAATCTACGCCAATAAGCCCGAAACGATTGACCACTTGGAGGACAACTACGGTAAAGCCAGTCATATGCCAGAAGTCATATTTAAATTATAATGCTAGAAGATTATCTTTCGAATAAATTAAATCTTTGTTTTATTCCATTTCAAAGTTCTAAAAACACAGAACTATGATTTTCAAAATAAATTTGGAAGCCTTGTTAAGACGTCAGACTATTAATATTGAAATGCCAAACCAAACTAAACATAAATCACTTGACAGCTGACAAAATGGCCGCAAGTTAAAAAAAGTGTTGTCAACTTAATGTTCTATATATCTAAAAAAAAAAACACCCTCTATGAAAGGGTCTTTCAATGAGAGCTTTCTTTAAAACAAATGAAAATCATTTAAATTCAAAAATTATATCGGATAGATGTCCACCACAACCAAGCATATAGATGTCGATTCTTTTATTAAAATTTTCACATTTTGGCAAAATGGTGGGTCTATTTGGTAAATCAAGTCATGAGTTTTCTGTGTTTAAGGCTTTAATCGGTTCGATTTGGGTCCGTGTAGACTCTATCTTTAACATAGCTCCAGTTGATCAAGCCGGCCAATTCACAGCTGAATTTTGTAAAATTATACAATCTTGAAATTTGATTTGTAATAAAAGCATTGTTTTGGTGACTTTGTGACATGTGGCATCGTCCTGTAGTTTCAACATGTCAGTGATATTCATATTATCAATAGTTCTCAAAACTAATTTCTAATCACCTTTCTAAATATCTTTACCCTTAAGTCATGCGATTTATTTTAGCCCCAATTTGTTTTCCAACTAAGTAGAGTTCATCTTCGACGACTTGCATTGTCCAAAAATCTGTGTTTTCTTGGCAAATTTTCTGGCAAGCAATAAATTTGATTAAGCTAAATAAATTTATATGAAAAGAAAAAACATAAAGACAAATTATGTAAACAATTGAGATACACGAGAACAAACAAAAAGATGAACAATTTCAATCATATAAAATCTTAGATATACAAAAATCTAGAGCGCTTTAGGTTTTGTTTTTCTAGTTGTGCTTTGTTTTACTTAATGTGGTTAAATCAGATCGCAGATCTTTGAATACACAACCCTGAGACTCACAATGTAAACAATATGTTGTACAAATAGAAAATTCTGAGATACACTAAAGGAAAAATATTCATGATATTGTTTGCTACAAAGTTGATAAGACAAAAAAAATATGTTTGGAGACGTCACAAAATAATATTAACTATTTGGTTAAAATTATATCTTTATTTATTTTCTATTGTTGGTTAATTGAAAGGTTCCTTTTCATCTATATTTTCCTTAAGTAATGTCTAAAGCAATCTTGGCATATATCTGATAATATCTCCCGTATTTTATTAATATAGATGAAATTGCTTCTCACGAACTCTCACATAAAATGCAACAATCAAATATCAAAAATTTGGTTAATAATCTTTTGGTATCCAACTCTTAGACTATAATAGATGACTTGTCACTTTGCTTTTATATAAGCCATATCAAAAAACTTCTTACCATGTTCTTATAAAAGTGAAGACGCATTCAAAGAAGTGCTCATTAATCAAAGAATTTTGTGATTTCATATCATCGCATCTTTTTTCTAGAGTACTGATTCTTATATTAAGTGCAATAAGCCCTTTATTTTCTTCAAGTGTTTATTAAAATAATAATATGTAGTCCGCAACAACAAACTCATGTTACTTGAATGAGTAACAGAAGTCTATCGAAAGAAACAATCAGGCACAACAAACTTAGAAAACTTAGTTTCTGTAATTGTTGTATTCGGATGACAACGAATGTCTGCTACCACTACTATCAGCAATAACAACCAATAAATTTATATTATTGGGCATTTTTGCATAATTAAAACTTGAAAATTATTTTTTTTTTTGAGGAACTTGTTCACAGCGTTTAGTGAATTTATTTACAAAACTGAAAACAGACAAAGTTCTTTGTTAATATTTGATGCTTATAAATAAAAACATTACGATCCAAAATGTAACATGCATTCTGCATTCCTATAACAAAACACAATTCAAACGAAAAAGCCCCGACTAAGAGAAATATTAATCGTTGTAAACATTCGTATCAGATACACAATAATAAGATAAGACAAAATGATCAAGATAAAAACACAACTACCAACAATTGTTACGAGTACTCGCATACAAGTATGGACCTACAGCAATAGCAACGATGATAATACCAGTGACAGCAATAGCAAAACGACCTTAAATGTACATATAATGTCAAATGTTTACAATGTCAATAATACTCATTCGTAAAGTGAAGTAAAGTAAAGAAATAATAATAAAATGTGTGTTGCTTACAATATACAAAACAATGCACCTCGATACATAAATCTACATACACATGTTTGTAACTACCGCTTGCATCCCTCCCAATGAGAGCAAGACCAACCAACCAACCAACGAACAGCATCATCTCATACAAATAAATCCAAAGATGATGATGATGATGATGATGATGATTATCTGTAACAAACTATTTAGGTACATATATTATATTGGCATGATAAAAAAAAGCAGGCTGGAAAAATGAAGTAAAAAAGGTTAAGTTCAAATGGATGAAAGATGAAATCAGGGCAATTATTAGTTTCATATCCAAACACATGTAACAACATTTGTTCAACAGCATGTCTGTACGTTTGAGCCGCTATGGAGGGATGTCTATTTTAACTCGTACATGTTTCATTTGTACAAGATTAGATAGTGAGAAAAACGTTTTTAAAGCTTTGAAGCCTACAAGAATTAAGAAATCGTTATTTTCTTGTAACAATAAAAAAATAAGCCAACGAATTTACTTTTAATTTACATACTCGTATTTAAAGAATTTTTAGAATTTTTGAAATATCATTTCTGTTTTATTTTACGGCTTTTTTAATGTTTGATATTATTATTTGATTTTTATTAAAGTTAAGATGCTGTTTTTTTAGTGACTGTTCATGTTTGTTATTAAATTAATTTACCAATATCCGAACATAATCCGAAGCGTCCGATTATATACATATAAAAATGCACTGTGAAATCAGCAAGTCGAGATATCAAAGTAAATGTCTTCGTTTTAGGCTTCATGTGAAACATGATTGACTACTTTAGAGGGGGCAACAAAGCCCCCAATTGGTACCGAAAAAAACATGATTGACTACTTTAGAGGGGGCAACAAAGCCCCCAATTGGTACCGAAAAAATTTATTTTTTTCATAATATGTAGATTGCAATTTCTCAGGATCTGACTCATTTAATGATCACCGAAATTTTTAAATAACGGAAGCAGAATTGTGACTTTTCTAGACCAATACTTAAAGTTGCCTACATAATGCTTTTTGAAGATGCTAAATATCATCAATAAATCATCATCGTGATATATGAAACCGAGTATAACCTTGTCTGTCATTGCCATTGTAATTACTTCATATGCTCGTTCAACTTCAAGCCGTTTATTCTTAGCAAGTTTTCTTACGACTGTGAATCGTTCATCGCTAATCAATTTTTTCCATTTTTGGATTTACTTAATCTAATACGCAATAATATTGATCACTAGATATTTTAACCTTGGACAATATCTGCAGAAATATAAGATCTAATTTCATATCACCTCCATTGACATTTCCCTAAAACTCTTTTAATTCGTATTTCTCTAATGAAAAACATTCAATCATTAATTGCCTTATACCGTAAACAGACGACAGAGTTAATGTGTATTAAAATCTCACTAATTTGAATTAAGATTTTACCGTGACAGATGACAGTTACTGCATTTAAAACAGCATTTAAACAGCTGTTTATTTGTAAACAACTGTTTAATTATGAAAAAATTTGTTTGGCATTTGCAAAAATTGTTTATGCACTAGCAACCATCAACCTGAACGTGTTGCTACATGTGGGGACCGCAGTGGGACACTCTGAAATAAGAGCAAGGCAATTGTGGAAATCTATTTTTATTATTTTAATTTTACAATTGTCTTCTTCTTATTTTAGAATAGTAAACAATTTGATAACATATAATTGATTGTCGACGATGTTGCCATATTTAAATAGCTAAATGCAGTATAAATTCAGTTCAGTAGACGTAAACTTAATGCGCATTAAGATGGGATAATTCACGAGTTAATTTGAATGAAGACTGTTAATGCAAATTAACTGTGTCGTCTGTCTACGCTATTACCTTCTCACGTTCTTTTTCGCATTTAAAAATATTAGCCTTCGTTATAAGTTTGCTGTAGACGTAACATATGCCTAATTTAATAATGCCTTTAAAATAATTTTGTCGGTAGGATCTGATCTGAATTGTTCATTCTGATTTAATTCTGAACTATCTCAAATATCCAAAGTGCACTTAATTTAAAACACTTTTTGATTTCTTTCATAAGATACGTACGTCTGTTATGGGAAGATTATTGAACACTTTTCTTGGGGATAAAATATTAAATTTTTTTTTAAGTTTTCCCATAATAATTGAAAACAATTTCAATAAACGTTATGGAGACAACTAAAGATTTTTAAAGTAAGAGCTAGCAAAAACTCAAAATTCAAAGTCAATAAAGGGTAAATAAAAGCTTAAGTCTCAGCTGACAGTAATTTGATACAAATCTTAAAAAACTTAATATCCAAATTCTTACAAGTGTTAAATAATCTTTAAAAAACTTGTTATGCATTTTCGGTATTTTTTTTTTTACAAATTTGGAACAGTTTTTTTTACCTTCAGAGGTGTGATAAACCCATTTCACTGTAGACGCATTATGAAAGCAAAACAAAAATAATAATAAGCTTTTGTTATTATTTTAACAAAAGCAGCTGCTATTTACACTAACAAAATGTTGAAGTAATCATGTGTGTAAAGGAGAGTTGCTTGCTTAAGTGTGTGCCTGTTAATACCAGCAGTTCTGGGGGACTGTCCTATAATTGAGATTTAGCCTATCATTTATACATGTGTGTGATCCTGCATAGATTACAAAGAGAGTCTGATAGCTTATTCGAAGCCGTCAAAACATGCACATACCGGTTACATAGAGTCAGTTATCTAACTAGCTAACCTAACTGATTATTGTACTAGCTATTTTCATATGTTACTAGTTATTATAACATGTGCGTATCCTAGACGGATGCCAAAGACACTGATCTTAGTAGTTGACTTATTGCCTTATTATAAATGATAAAACATGTGTAAAAAAAATTACCTCAAACAGCTATATTGCAGCAATATCATCCTCTAGTTTTGCTGCCGACCCAAAATAAAAATAAACAAAGCGGATACATTTTTTACATTTTTTTACAAATTAATTGCCAAAATTTACATGAAATTGCTGCTATGTTTATAAAGATACGGTCACATTTGGAAAATAGTTATTCAAAACAGCGTAACCACTTGTTTTAGCACAAATTTGTTTGTTGTTTATTTACTCTTACAAGAGTTTTGCAAGATCAAACAGCAGCAAATAAATTAGAACTAAATATTTGTTGTGATTTGGCCTAAATAAGAAATAAATAAATAAACGAGTTAAAATATATGTTATTTAGTGGTTACGTCTTTTTCGGCAAATAGTTGCCAAGTGTGACCGTATCTTAAGTTTTTCTTTATATTAACTCCATAAATTAATTACAGCACATCACATTCATTATTCATTTTTATTACTCGTATAACAAAGTAAGCAAATAATTTTTGCTATTAAAATCATGACTTGTTGAAATGCTTTTGAAATGCAATTTTCAATGAGAATGAAACGCCACCTAGAAGACCTTCTCAGAGAAGGTAAAGTGGAATGAGTATCGAATCTTTTAGAATGTGTAAACAGGTCTTCTATGTATAAGGCCTACAAATGGAAGCACTTGCAATTTTTACCGCTGGGATAACAAGTGCCTAACTCGTATGTATGTGAGTGAATGCTTAGTTTGACTCCATTTTGTACAATATTTATGTGTGTTGTTGCTGCTATACTCTTCAATACATCTGGTTGCATAGAAAACGAATTTACTCTATCAACCGCAATATACTCACCCTACCTGCAATATTGTTAAAAGTTTGTCTGTCTGCCGTTAAATAATGTTGGAAAATTTTGATCCAAAATGACATGTTGATGGACAACTTTTTTCCAAAAGCAAAAAAGACTGCACTAAAATTCAATTAAACAAATGTCGTAAATTGAGATGTCGTGAGTTAAGAAAATAGGAAAATAATGTTGCAGCACGTTGTTGTTGTCACACGTAACGGCAACATGACCTAAATGAAGGGCTGACTGCCTGCTCATTCTTGGTTTTCTTGAATAAGTTCAATGGGTATGCTTTCTTTAGCAGTTAAACAAATCGAAATTAAAGCTTGTTAAAATGTTTAAGTCACAAATTAGATAGAGGAGAGTATATTGCATGAACTAAGCAAAACATACAAAATAAAAAGTAGAACAAATATTTAAAAAAAAACGAGGTAGTCGTTATTTTTTTTTTCATTTTTTTTTCATTTTTTTTTTTTTTTTCATTTTTTCAACTCATCTTTATTTAAATTTTATATATACATATGTAATTAAATTTTTCGGGATATTATCTATAGATGTTTTTTGCATCTCAGCCAAAATTCTCATGATATATAGTAACGGCACATATGGTCGGTAAGAAATCCTGAGCTTCGTAAAACGTAAATTAATCGATATACGTCATCGTTATATCGATATAAAGATAAAGCAAATACTCCCGTTGCCGCATGCAAGTAATTACTTGCAAATAGAGTATAAATATCATCTAACTATGCTAAATATATTCTTTCGCGCGAGCGCAGTTAAGAGTTTAATCGGATCTTAACATAAATAAGTCTACGGGGCCGGATGGTTTACCAGCACTGGTCTTAAACCAGTGTCCTTCGACGCTAGCTCGTCTATTAGCTATCCTTTTCAGTACCTTCTACCGTGCCGGTGAATTTCCTATGTGTTGGAAGGTTGCTAATGTAACGCCGATTCCTTAAAATGGACAGGCTACCACCCAGATAATAAACGCCCAATAAAAATTTGCTTTGCACTTTCTAAAGTTATGGAAAGTATGGTAAATTACCATCTTGTGGAATATCTGGAGTCCAACAATTTACTTAGCGACTGCCAGTAGTTGACGCTCAACGTAATTGAAATTTTTTAATTAACGCCTAATTGAATTCAATTATCCATACAAAATTTCAATTAGGATAATTGCTTCATTAAGGCCCAATAAAACAGTGCGTATTTAAGTGCCATTTATTTTTAAATTGCATTTAAGTACAAAATTTTGTTTTTCACTGAAAACTTAAATGCTACTTAAATGGCCAACGATGTCCATTTAAGTGCAACTTAAGTTTTAAACATTGAACATATGGTTTTGACATTTGTTTTTGTTTTTTTTTTTTCTTTTCAATCATGCTGCTGTATTTTTTAACAGCGTCCAACAAGAAGTCAAAAGTTGGGACTTCTTTTATCCATATTTATGCCACCAAATTTAATATATAAAACACACAAAACAATAAAACACACAAAACAATACAACAAGTAAACACAAAAACCGAAACACAAAATTGTTGGCAAATTTTATTAAAAAAATCAGCTGTTTTCTGAAATATATCGATAATTTTGTTGACATTTCAAAGTGCTACCATATTTTTACCACAAAATCATAACAGCAATTAAGTATGACTGAAAAAATGAATCTGTATTTAAATGCAACTTAAGTTTTTATGAAAATTAACTAAAACTACACTTAAATACGCACTGTTTTATTGGGCCTAAGAGTTAATTGTTCTAATAATTGTTAAAATTAAAAATACAACCCTGTGACAAGTAATAACTAAAATGGCAGCTGATTCCATTTTAAATTAATAAAGAATATTTTTAGGCTGAAAATTATAATATTACAAACAAATACAGTGCACTAGGGAAAACGTCATTAACGTCAAACGCTAATTAAATTAGCAATATTGAGCATGTGTGAACACTTTTTAATTAACCAATAATTGACTCAATTAAAAATACATGTCTGAACACCATACTACTAGTCGTCCTATCTGAAAAATAGCGTCGTTCTATACATCGTTTTGGCGAAGAGTCTGGCATGGTGCTTATTTATCGAATCTTATTGCTTTTGGTGTCGGTGATAACTTCTCTCGAGTTATATCGAGTTTCCTCAGAAATAGCTCTATACGAGTTGTTATAGATGTGATCTCATCAGACGAGTTCTAGGTTAATTCAGGGGTACCGCAAGGCTCCGTTTTTTCTTCTACTTTATTTCTTTTTTAATGACCTACTACATCAAACTTTGCCATTGATATTCATTCAACCATAGACCAAACCCTTTAGAGATTGGGATAATGAGGCAAAACAGGAATGATACACTTAATCAAGATCTTGTGACAATCTCGAAATGGGCTTTGTGCGAATAGAGTCATTTTTAACGCACAAACGCACGAAAGATCATGTTGCTTCATCTGTTTTAATTGGCGGTATAAATATAAGAAGTCAGACGCTCTTGATGTTTTAGGCACGAGAATCCAGTGTGATGCCCGCTGGACTAAACACATTTTTCATGTGTCAATATAAACGTTCAAGTGTCTTGGGTTCTTAAAACGGTGTAGGAAATACTTCACTCCATCTGATCAGAAAATGAAATACAACTCTCCTATATGGGGGCGGTGCTTCGAAGTCTATCTTGGAGTTACTCGACCGCGTACAGAAGAGGGCGAAGCTAATTATCGGGTAATCAACCATGTGGATTTATTGGAGCATGACCGCAATGTAAGTTGTGTTTCACTGTTCTATTAATACTATAATAGAATGAAATCAAGCAACTTGTTCCCGAAACCCGTAGTTTTTTACGGAATACACGTACTTCAGTCAGGGCTAATCGATTTATCGTCGACTGAAGAGTGTATCGCACATCACAATACAGGGAAAATTCGTTCTTTAGCCGTCCTGTCCGTATGTGGAATAAACTTCCAGCAGACGTATTCCCTGTCACTTTCAATATAGGGAAATTCAAATCAAATTTTCATCAAATTTCCCTCCCATAACCTATTTTCCACAGGGCCTCCGAGTGGAATTGCACTTAGTGCACAACCCTTCCTATCCTACACTAGCAAGTGCAAGTTCATATTTAATATGAACTTATAACCTATTTTCCACAGGGTCTCCGAGTGGAATTAATTGCACTTAGTGCACAACCCTTCCTATCCTACACTAGCAAGTGCAAGTTCATATTTAATATGTCGCTAACAAAGAAACTTCTAGCAAGATTTTTTCATAACATTATTATAATTTTTAAAAACATATGCACTTAGTATTGCCGTATTGGCAAAAGAATTTTTTTTAAATGCATGAAATGTATGCTTAAAAATACTATTAAGATGTGTGTGGTGTAGTTGTGTTCTTTTTTCTTTATTATTTTTTGTTAAACCTCGAAAATCTGTTATAAACATTATTTTTATTTTAGCACTGTTTCAGTTATCTTCATTTATCATTTTACTTGCGGCACGTGGCAAAAATTTACTTACAAGCAAATGCTCTTGCAAATTGAACTGTAAGCGCGAAAAATTAGGATTGTGTAAGTAAAAAACTGGGGGGTTACTCTCTATTGCGATGCGAAAGCCAATGCGATGCGATAAGCATACAAAATGTACGGTTATCGCATCGCATTTGCTTTCGCATCGCAATAGAGAGTAACCCCCCTGTAAGTGTATTAAGTTTTACAAACTTGCACTTGCATGTGGCATGTGGGGGTTATATAATCACAAATGTTCACCCTTACACATTGGATAAAATATGTATTTCATTTGGTAATGCGTGCAAAACGCAATAATTAGTTTACACGTTTATAAAGAAATAATCTAATCGTATAATTAGTAGTATTAAAGGTTAAATAAAAGAAAACTTACGTATACTTAATAATAATAACAATCTGATTGCCTAAACATTTTTGTTAATTATCCTTTTAGTTGCATTTTAATGCTTGAAAAGTACAGAGAAGAGAATTTTTTCTGGGAATTGAAGCTTTTAAAAAAAATTGGTAGCAACTCTTTCGTTTTGTCAGTGATTTGTTTTTTAAATATAACTATGTCAGAAAATTTAATACCTAGAAAATTATTTGTACGATTGCTAAACAATGAAACATCAAAATAGAAAGTAAAAAATCCTTGAAGTTCGGGCATTTTCGGTTTTAATTATTGCAAAAAAGTTAAATTTTCCAAAAGGTACTGTAAATTAAGTTATAAAACGATGCAAGCAAACCTTAAACACTTAAATGTCAGTGCACAGTGGGGCAAAAACGAAAATTTTCGAAATAAATCTGGTAATTCTAAACGGCTGGTCCGATCGCGATAGACTTGCAAAGGAGAATAGGAGTTTAAGTTTTGAAGATGGACTCCACATGCCTTCCAAGGGAGAAGCTATGGGGTTCAAAATAGGGCAGCTTTGGCATGTAATTTGTAAATTCCAGACTTATTCCAAAAAAAAACTTCGATTCTACCCTATTGAAAAATTTAAGTACTGCAAAAAGAGGGGATGATGAATTGAGAACTATAGTTAAATATCAAAAATGTAGTGAAAAGAATAATGCTCTTAATATGTACGACACATTTTTAACAAAACAGTCTGTTTTACGCATCAATTTAACAATTCAACTGCCTTAAATATGTAAAATGAACTTCAAATAGCTACCGGGACCAACAATATATGTTGCAACGAAACGAGGTGATGCAGACCAAAAATATAAGTATAGAGAAATAGATAAATATGGCAAAAAAAAGGCAATGGTTTGGCAAGAAAGTGGCAGTTTTGATCTGAAGAACATCACTTTTGTCACCTTGTTCAAACATGAACATAAAATTTTAAGTTTTTGATAAGGATATTCCTAAAATGTGTTTATCACACACTGTGATAACACAAAATACGCTTATCAGCGACTGGTACGCCTGCAGTAAGTAGATTATTTTGGTTTTAGTTTAAGATTAGTTTTTAAGGTCTTTATGTAAATAAAGAAACATATTTTGTTGATGAGGAAATTCCTACAATGTATTAATTACACAGTGTGATAACACAAACACAGTATGGAACTTACAACTGTGATACGAAGTATTAAAAAATTTTAAATTTTAAATTGTGATATTCTTATTTATTTTTGCAATTATATATTTTTAAATTAATTATGTGTTTTATGTCATGTTATATGTACGTTCTAAAACAAATATTATTTTTGAAAATTAAATGTGAAATGTAACTAAAGATAATTTATTAATAAAAATCCCTGAAGATGCTAGAAATATCCCAGTGAAACGTTGGAGAAAGAAAAATTAAACAAATTACCTTTTATTTGAATGGAAATACAGACCTTGAAAGCCTGATTAGAAAATTCTAAAACATAAAACAAAATACGCTTATCAGCGGATGGTACGCATGTGTGCGGTTTAATTTTAAAATAGAATGTCAGTATAATAGAAATGCTCAACGGGTTTAGTTATTTATTGCACACCTCTTCCAATATGAATTTGGCTAATTATACATTAGTTAGACGTCACCATTCATCAGTACAGTTTTAGCGCGATATAGCTCATTATTCAAAAGCAGCAATGAATTGCTATCGAAGCAATCGTGAACCAAAGCAACATGTTCTCAAATGTGGCCAATTGAACAATAGTGGAAGAATATTGTCAAAGAAAAGTTAAAGCTGAGTGGTACTGGAGTTCTTGGCAATAAAACTAATTTAGCGATTTGTAACAATTATGCAGCGCAGATGTGTTTTCTTTTCGCTTTTCTTTAATATCAAAAGTATTCAATTCTGTGGAATTTTGACAAAACAACCAATGTCGAAAAACTGAATTTTACAGGAGGACCAAAAAACACTTTTATAGGGTCACAGAATCGTCCCAGAACATATCTAAGCAAATGTAACCTATTTTTATGGTGGAGAATTTAAATACCTTTATTATACAATTTGCATCTTTCTTCCAGATACAAATGTTGCCGAGAAAATGTCCAAAAACCCAGATGTGTTGTTTTGTCAAAATAATTTTTGATCGAAAAATCAACCCTTCTCTAGATAAACTTTTTTTTCATACTGAAAAGTAACAAATATTTCGCAACTTTTGTCGGGACTAGTGCTTTTATTAAAATGAAATAAGAAAAATTCAGTGACATATGTTGTTTTCTTAAATAGAATTCAGTTTATCTTAAACGAATATTATAAAAAGTTATGCTTTCTATTAGACCAATTACATGTATTTTTAGGTACGAAAAAGAAAAGTTGAAATTAATTAATTTAAAAATACAAATACGAAATAGTTAATATATTATAATATATTCTAGTTCACATTTATATTAAATTGCTTTAATTTTTATTATTCAGAAAAATTAAAGAATAATTCAGTCTACAGCTAATCATATTCGTCAATATCCTAATCATCTTCCAATTGTACTTCACCTTCAACGTGCAAGTTATTGTAAAAATTATGAAACTCTGCATTTATAAATGGCAGAACGGACTGTAAATCACGTTTTCTAATGTATTAGTATTTCTCCACGTGCATTTGTTCTTTAATATACTACCAAAGTCAAAGTATTGATCTCGTTCCATCTAGATTGCATTGTATTTGTGATTTGTAGTTGCTATTAAAGTAGCCCAGTCATGTGGGTGATGCATGGAATTCACAGATTTTTTCTTCTTTTTTTCTATTTGGGCATGAGCCGTGTCACATTCCATATGCGTGTGTCCAACAACCAGAAACTTGTAATCAATTAATTCTATAGTATGATGATCTTCTAAATATCGGCAGTTGAACAAAGGTGTAATTCCTTCGATAAACACGGCACCCTCTAGAAAAGTCGGAAATTCTAAAATCATTGAAAATTCCATACAAATTGACAAACTTTTTGGAGCCGTGATGTAGGTACCTTTAAAAATGCTGATAATTGCCGTAATCTTGTAAATCTATAATTCTTGTAGTCAATGTATTCACTTGGGAGAGAGTCACTGCTCCTCCAAAACTTTGGAACCTTTGTTTTTTTTTTTGTCTTCTTCTGTAAATTATTTTTGTTTTTCAATATTAGGAAACAACATATTTTCATTAAAAACGTCTTAATTTGTTACACATGCACACGACAAAAGCACTTGATTTGATATAGGTTCCTCTTATTTCATTAATTCCCACTTCACTAAAGCACTCATGTTAACATAGGTTGTTTTGTCACAATGAATGCTAATGATCAAATGGCTATTAAAAGAACTTAACTTTAGAAGGGAACGTGTTATTTTCGTTTATAAATTTGATAAAAGAACATGACTGCAAATAGGTTGTTTTGTCAAAATAATTTTAGTAAATTATTGGAAACCCATATTCAAATAGGTTCTTTTGTGAAAATTACGTTATGATATTTCTCTTTGTTCCCTGCAGCGTATTTCGATATGTGTTCTTTTGTCAAAAGCAGATTGTAAAAATTGCGAGATAGGTTGATTTGGGGGGTCCTATATCTTCCGATCTACACTATCTAGAAACACGCTGAAAAGACAGAAAGATGCGCTTTTAAAACTTATACATATGGTTTAAAAAGTGAAAAATTGTCCGATCTCGAGTTAGGTTCTTTTGTCAAAACTCCACAGAATTGTATTCTTAGGTTTATTCATGCACCGTACTGTTTACGCATCAAAATAAACAATTCATGGTGTTTTTTTAAATCTCTTGCTATAAATTTTACCAGACGTTTTTATCATTGCTCAGCGTAAAGAGTTTCAACTTTAATTATATTTAACAACATTATAATAACATTTATAATAATCAGGAAAACGTTTGCTGTATGTGGGAGGCGTATAAACATCTGTTTAGTCGTATATTTTCAATCCATATTTGCAAATCATAATTGAGAATATTTACGAGTAGAGATAATATGACAATATGTACATCACCGTTAGACACAAAGAAGTTTATTTATTTAATTATGTTTTGAACAATAAGTTTGAAAAAAATCATTAAGTACCTTCCGGTTGCCACAAAAACAAAAACTCATTATAAAACTTTAAACAAAAATTAAAACAATTAACTAATACCAACACTAAATTTCAGCAGCAACATCACCAACCAACATCAATACCACATCATCATAATCATTCTGGTCTATTCTGAATAGGGTAGCCAGATTTGAAATACGGAAAAACAGTACATCTCATACAAAAAAACAGTACAATTCAAAAAAAAAAAACAGTACATTTTATTTTTCAACGAAAACATAACTCTTTATTCATGTAATAACATTTTTGTAATATAAATTTAATAAGCAACAAAAAAATTGTTAAAAATACTTAAAAATATGAGATCGTAACATATATTATGAACGTTTTTGAAGAAGGTACATAGAAAATACAATTTAAATGACATATTGTATCTTTCTTATCAATAAAGTCCTTTTAGATTACAATATTTTTGCTTTGCTTGTAATTCAAAGTTTTAAATTTATTAGTTTTTGTAAATCAATCTGTATATGTATTAATTTACATTACAAAAGTGAACTTTAAATTTAATGTCAACTCAATTTTACTCCTTTTTCAATATTTTTAGTAAGAATAATGCTGTTCCCATTTATATGGTGTAGAAATTTATTATTTAAAAATCAAGAAGTATCATTTATCGAAAAAAAAATCCAAGTAACATTTTATCATAACCCCCTATAACATGACTACTTTAAAATTAAATGTGCCATCAGTTTTTCGAAAAATGTATAAACAACGATATCTTTATGAAATCCAATTTGTTTTTTTAATATTCTTCATGTTAATCTACAATGTTTAATGGTTAGAAATGCCTTTAGAGCAATGATGTCCATTTCATGAAACAATTGTTGTTGTATTCATTTCACATGGACAAACAAATTTGTTTGGACACTATTGCTTTAGAGCCATTAACACTGATCTCCTAATCAACTTTAAAGTAGATTAAAACCCGATAAATAAATCCTTTTCTTAATAAAGCAATACACTGAAGAAGAAATTTTTATTTTTATCAATATTTTTTTCAATTTTAATATAAATAAGCTTTTAACGAAAAAACAGTACAAAAAAAGTACAAAAGTGTAAAAAACAGTGCATTTGCGTACTGTTTTGAATCTTGTGCATAAAACAGTACATTTCAAAAAAAAGAGTACGCGTACTGCTAAAAACAGTACGTATGGCACTCCTAATTCTGAAACTCAACCTCCGCATAGAGTTAAATAGATGAAGAACAAAATAAAACAAAATACGATATACCTACATATTAATAAAATAAAAAAAAAGAAAACTAAAAATCCACTTAAATTAAAATAAAATGCTGGAGAGATAGAATTAAGCATTAACGAAAAGTGTTGCGATGCGATAGTTAAAGCATGCAACCTTATTTGATTTGGAAACCAACAAAATACAAAAAACAAAACTCGTAAAATTATAAAGCTTCTGTAATTTGTGTGCAGTGTATGTGTGAGTATATGTATGTGATAACTTCCTCCGATCCAAAACTAAAAGTCTCTTTATACACTCTACTAACTTTAAACTAAACTATTGATGGGGATTATGCTAGTTATGACGATGATTATGATGAAAATGAAGTTGAAGAAGAGTCTGGTAAAACTCGTACTCTTAGCAATACAAGTATGTAGTTGGTTGCACTTGTTTTGCCAAACTTATTTTCTTTTATAAAAAAAATAAAAGTGGAAAAATATTAGAAAAAATCAGTTATATAGATAAACAATAATGCAAACGAGACATGACTAGAGGGTATTATTCATATGTGTTTTAATATACGCAGCCACATTGATCAGTTTTTTGCTCTACCTTAAATTTAGCAATGAAATTTCTCAAAGCAGGAAAAAATTACTTCCACTACCGCCATAAGTGTAGAAACACAAGCTTGCGGTTAATTTTTTTATATGAAGTTTTGACAACACCAAATTAAATTCTATTATTATTATTTTTATTACGATTTCTCCAAACTTTACATATTACATATCAAATTTGTAAGCATTAAATTTTCAATCTCTCTTCAATGAATTGAAGAAAGAGCTAGACAAATGGAGAATAGAAGTAAATGCTACGAAAGAAAAGAGAGTTTCCCCCAATACAGATATATAATACCATAATTCCCGAAGAGAATTTTAAATAATATCTTGGTATATGTACATCTCGACCACCTAACAAGGATCCACCATATTTAATCTAAAGCAATTATAAAACCATTATGGCTATATGACATTTTAGCTATGGGAAACAGTCAAGACTTCTAAGAATAATAGCAGGAAGTCATTTTTACTTTAAGAATCATAACATCCATAGGGTTCTCAATATTCCTACATGGACAAATTACTAGATCATAAAATTAAAATTTGCCACGGTGATAGTTCTGCTTACCTAAAGTTGTCCACTTGACACATTCCTTCATACCAATAAAGGCGATGTTTGTAAAACCGCTTCAGATTATCAGTTGTAAAACTGATTCGAACTATTAAAACTAGAAGACAAAATTTACAATAATACAAATGGAAATTCAATACCTAACTACCATTTCTACCAGGACAATGATCCGTGGAATAAGGTTTATAATCTGGGGTCATGGTTGTTGTACAACTACCCGCATGTTATCCCTGCGTTATGCCCATCGAAAATTTCTGAAGTTATCTCGATTCTAACATTAAAAACAACACATTTCGTAAAACCATCTATTGCGATGCGAGAGAAAAATGAAACGTAATCGAACAATTGGTACCCTTTATTGCGTATTCGTATTTTCTCTTCGTCCGATAAGCGCAAATCTCTTGCAATAACACAATATCAAACGCAAAGGGAACGCATCATGTAAGTAAGGAAAAACGCGGAATAGCAAACTTCTCGAAAGAATGTCTGACAGAATTATTGAAGATTTGGATCCCAGAAAATTGATTTGAACATCCAGACTCAGACAGGCAGACAGACGAACATGGCTTAATAGACTCCGCTATCTATAAGGATCCAGAATATATATACTTGATATGGTCGGAAAATTATTTTGTGGAAATTACAAACGGAGTGACAAACTTATATATGAACTCATTAAGGTGAAGGGTATAATAAGGAGAGAAAGAGAAAAAATTATGTACAAAAGTGGCGGTCTAGGGCCTATTAAACAGTGTTGTACACCACGTTAAAAATATCTGGTGTACTAATCCTCCTATGGTAGAATAAGAGGTATGCGCCCTCGTAACATATAGTTGGAACTGTAAATGGCCTTCAGATTGCCAGCCCCTTCAAAACATTCTCTAACGAGAGAACGCGCTCTTTCGAGAAAAGCTATTCCCGATCTCACCATAAAGGAATCAATCCTACTTAAATCGACCCCTCCATATATTGCCCTACAAGAAGGCCTGCGATAAATGCCGTCATGCCGTAGTCCGTCCCACTAGCCAAGACATGATACCAATATTCGTCTCTCCTACAAGCCTTTCCATCTAAGCAGATAATAATCTTAACCAGACTGAAAATGGATTACCTGATTACGATAAAGCAAGAGTCTAATTCTCTTAGCCGAGAATGTGCCCAAATGGCGCATAAGTACATTTAATAGGTTCCAGATCGTGAACTATCTGGCAATCCTTAGGGAAGATATAATTGATCTGATATTTACCTTACAGTCTTGCCAATATTCAGACGAACTCGCACATTTGGAAAAATATTCCGCAAGTTTTGCCAAAAGATTGAACAAGGATATCGTCAGCATATATTAAGAAGAGGTCACCCTCGGGAGGTCTAGGAATATCACTAACAAAAATCTTATATAATACCCAGGGCCCAGTCTTTCTGCCGATCGATAGTCAGCCACACTAACGCTAAAACTCTGATTGTCGAGAAAGTCGTTCCTTCCTAAACCAAACTGCAAAATCCACCAAGATTTCCCTGTTATCTTGTCACTAATGTCCGACAATAAAAAAAAAACTCCAAAAGTTTGCCAAAAGAAGACAGAAGTGAAATCGGCCTGTAGATGCTGCTCTGCTTTGGTTCTGATTTTGGCTTAAGAATTGGTACAACAAGGGCCTTCTCGGAAAATACCCGACCTTCAATCAATGCTTAAACAATATTGCAAGAAAACGTCAAGTCAAGCATGCGTACATGCCGCTACGCATTTTTTTAATCTTAAAGTTTGGTAAATACTATCGCCAATGTTCTGAAAAACGCAAAACGCTTAAAATTGGCGTTTTCAAATTCAATGCGATAACACATACATATGTAACCACACGGGCATGTGTGAAAAACAAGCGCACTGTGAATTAAGCATTTTAGTCCTAAACTCGTGGTACCAAAATATATTTTTATTTTTGGTAAATGATTTTAACTGATAAGAAAAAAGTTTGGATTTAAGAGCACTTATTCTATGTTATATACAAGGTGGCGCAAAAGTAATCCTCCTATCAGAAAATGCTATAAATATTGCGAGGCCCCAAATGTCAGCAAAATTTCTTCAAAATTTATTTTAATTTAGTTATTAATAGTTATTAAATAAATAAATTTTGAAAAAATTTTGCTGTTTACACGAGTTTGAAGCATTTTGAAGAGCAATTTTGAAGAAAATTTCAATCGTGTAAATCTAGCTTTAGTAGTTTTTTAATACAATTAGTCAATATTTCAGCTTAATTATCAATTTCACCAAGTAAATACATGAACGAGTGAGTAAATTGGAAAAATGTATGATTATTGCTATTCGTTCGTTTGCTTATAAATAAATGTTTGTTATTTACGAGAAGTCTGAATGGATGACTGACTAACAAACTATTTATGTATGTATTTATTTATCTATCCGTCTATTATCTAGCCTGGCTAGATGGCAACTACTTACTAATCATCATCATCTTGTTCATTATGAACATCCAATTTTGTTAGTTGTTCTCGAAATTTGTGTTCATTTATTGTTCATACGTATATTGCAATATCGTATGGTGGTGGTGTAATGAGTAGTGAGTTTTAAGAGTCATTTTGCATTGCAACGATTGCAGTAATGATGATTACACTTACAGCTATGGGTATAATGAAGATAATGATGTTGTTGCTGCTTGTCTATGATGTAGGCAAACTAAATATGATAATGCAAGTCCGTGAACACGAGTTGTTTATACTCGACGTATAGACGTCGTCATTATTCATGTTTCTTTTCTACCACTGCCACCATTACCACCATCGTCATGAGCAGCGGCTCTATGCTGGTACTCGTACTCTAATATAAACGTATTTGCAGTCGTTATCGTTCAGTGAGTGTTGCGGTAAAAATACATGAATGATGTATTTTTATTTGTTCAAATACATTTTAGTTTTGTTTTGTTTTTTTTTTTATTTAAAAAATATAGGAAAAGAATACAATGCACTTGGAGAAATGATGGTGATGATGATGCATATACTTAATTACTTACTTACATATTTTTACAATATTAAAAAAAAATATCATTACCAAATGATTTTGGTAAAAGGGGGAAGTAATTGTTTATACTCGTGTAAAGTATTACAACATTTAATCCGCTATTTAAAATATGCAGTAAGTTTGGAACTAACGTGTAAATATATTAACATCCTGTATACATTCCGGGTTTATCAGAATCACTTTTTTAAAACAAATTATTTTTTTTTTATAAATGTTTCTTAAAGAGATACAAATCAATTATAGATATAATTTTTCTGATACTTCTCTAAATGTTCTAAAAATTATTGAGAAATTTCGACTTGCAATGATTAACCAAGAGCATTTGTCGTTTGCTTTCAAAATGGTCCTTAAATGGCTGGTGTTAGGCATAAATTACATAAATCTTTATTAGTTAAGATTTGATTAGTGGATTACGAAATCCATGTGTCCCATTGTGAAGACGACAAACATTGAATCTACAATCTCTGGCTAACAAAGATAAATGAGCTTTATATTTAGCTCATTTAAAATTATATAAGTGATTTCATTGTACTGCATATTATAAGAAGGCGTGAATAATCAATGCTATGCATGTAGGTTTTACTAATTTGTCCGAGACCATTAAAAATCGTATTACAATCAATGATGAAAGTAGCGTTTAGTACAACATTTCTTAGATGATGAATTTGTACAGCTTTAACATGACAGTCTCTAATTCTCTTTGATAATTTGAAAAATTAGGGTCGTTTATATAATCGGCTAAAATGTTTGCTGTTATGGATGGTAATTTTTTTCGATAATTGGTTGTGTAAATATGAGTTATGCACCTTTAATTGATTGAATTTATATTGCTGCAAGTGCAAAATATTTAAGTATCATTTTAGAAAATTGAAATTTGTTGGGTACTTGCCTTGCGAAGCACTTAAAAGCTAGTGAACTCGGCTCGCCATCGCATTGTACGTCCTGCGAGAACATACTAAAGAGCACGTCTTGCAAATAGCATACTTGTATGACTTGCCATAAACATACAATTTGCAATTTCTCGAACAGGACTGCAACGATCAATGAACGAACACCTCGTTTAAGAGTTTGGCTATCTAATCACTGCCATCATAGTTGTAGTCAATTAGCATGACGCAAGACTACTACTACTGCCAAGGACGAAAAATTAGAATTTACTGCGGTTGAAATAGGCCGCTATCTGACCCTTTCCAAAGGCGGATTGCCAGCATAGCTGTCACCACTAACTACAATGGCTATGTTGTTTTAGCAACAGCACCTAGGACAAATTCGTGGTCCGAAATTTCAGTCATTTAACCAACTGTCATTTTCCAGCTTTGGGTATCAACTACAACCAGCACGTGACCCACGAAAAGACCTCAACCAATTTCTGTTAGGGAACCTACACTCTGAAAACCCTTATCAGAGAACAAGACCCAAGGCTTTTAACTAACCGGTGCTCCTAAATGGGGTGAAACAATCAAACTCAGTTTCGAACTCCGTGCAGTTCACGTAATCTCCCAAGGATTGTAATAGCGTCAAGATGGAATTACACCAGAACAAATTACTCTTTGGGGTCCGGCACCATTGCAGTTGTAATACGAAATACAAAGTTTATTTACTTTAAACTTTAAACACCCATTTTGGCTCAAGGTGCTTAAAGCTGCTGTCGGGAAATGGATAAAAAAAATATCAAAACCTTCGTTGCGTGATGCTCAATAACCGAAATAAATCTAAAAACGCAGTCAGTAGGCAAATCATATCGGAACACCATCTACATAAGGAAATTAAGCTCTTGGATCTAAAGACATGCTGACACAGCAGCTTCTCCTAAAAAGTAAATGCAGAAGTTATTCCAACTTCCAACAACATGGATCGAGTGTCTCTTAAAGTAATATAGGCAGTATTCATCGCAACTCGTATAGGGTCTAGTCTGCCACCGATTACATAAATGATGATGATTGCTTTTCTAAACTGGGGCCAAATTACCGCATTCGATATCGAGTAAAATTTATCGTAGTTTTCTTATTTGAGATTATGGCATTCGATATCGAGCAAGAAATTTAGTACATTTTATCATAATTTCGATATCGAAATCAGTTTTCGATATCGAAATCAGTTTTCGATACCGCATTCGATCACGAATGCGGTAATTTGGCCCCTGGCTACCAATTGAATTTCTGTCTAAACAATTGACTATTAAATCTTCTGCATTACATTGTCACTTCTTAAATGCATAATCATAAAGCTTTCGGGATCTTGATTCCTTCTTCTTTAGTTTCAACGGATTTCCGTTTATATCTTTGCGCCATGACATGGAGTTTTTAAACTTTTTATACACTTTATAGACAAGATGCGGATTTTGAGTTAAAATTAAAACTATTTTCGTTTCCATATGCATTGTGAACCAGTTTAATGTTTTAAAGTAGAAAACCAGTTTTTGATTTATTCAAACAGTTGCAGTTTCAAAACAAATCGATCAAAATGAAGAATTACTTTAAAATTAAAAACCAGATTATTCAGGTTTTTAATACTGTAAGTAGTACTATTGGTTCTATAAAGTGCCAAACGTATTTTATTAAAAATGGAATGATAATAACATGGAATTCTTTACTATTATTTTGCTCCACTCTGCTTTTCCAAAAATTCGTTGCAAATGTCCTATTGACTTTTGCACGTTCTACACTTTGTCATATTTTGGTAAAAAATAAGTTTTTTTAAGTTATTTCGATTTTAAACAAAAACAGTTGATGCTGATTTCGGTGGTAATTTCTTAAATAATTTAACAAAAATATCGTTTATCAGCGCTGCTCACTTGAGAAAAAAATATTTTACTAGGGAACTTTAATAAAAGGGTTCAAAACAAACAAAAATATCTGAAATAATTGGATTTTCGCGAAAGATGGTTTATAATGCCAATAAATGTGTTAAATCATATGCAAATTTGCTTAATCGGAAAAGCCACCGCGAAATACAGCATTTCGTGAGGATAATGAATGAAGAAATAGGGTTAAATGTTTCCAGACGCTTCAATGAAAATCAACTTTATGGTCGTATAAATTGAAAAAGACACTTCTGCCAAAAAATAAGACACGATTGTATTTTGCAAAACTACACCGAAACAAGGATATCAAATTCTGGAAAAATGTGCTTTTCACAGATGAAACCAAAATTAATCAGATTGGTCCTGACGATAAAGCATTTTTATATTGAGAAAAAAACATGAATTCAATCCCCGTTATACTACTAAAACAGCTGTATATAATAAAAAAAAATAAAAAGCTATTTTAAAACTTTTAATCTTGATATTTAAACCATGATACTGAATATTCAAGATATTCTTCTAACTGTTTGCATTAATCTAAAAATTAATAGCTTTTTATAAAATCTCTCGATGATGTTGTAATATAAATATTTATAAATACGTAATATAATTATAAAAATGCTTTTATAGCATAAGTAAAATTCTATCTTCCCAATATTTGTATAAACGTAAATATAATAAACCACAAGCTGGTCATTCTAACTTAAATATAAATTAGAATTATTACTGCAAAGGGGTTTCTGATATTTTCCATCTTAAAAATTTATTACAAAGTTTAGCATATTATTATGCATATACTTATACTGTTGTCTTTGCTACCGGCTAATATTGTATTCACCATCATAAATAATACTTGCATACAATTATACAGTGATCGACAATCGTTTGTATACACATAGAAAATTTTTTTAAATTGCTTACATTTGTTTGGATTACTTGTGTTTGTAATTTTGTTTACACAATTACATATGTAAACTTGAACCAAAAAGATGAGCAAAAGTATCATCGATAATGAAATATATTTCTTAGACAATCTTATTTTTCGAGATTAAGGTCAGTTTTTTATTATTTTTTTATTTTTATTTTTTTATTTTTCTATTTTTTTCCAATATTTCGCTACACAATGTGTAGCATCTTCAGGGAAACAATAACAAAATTAAGAAATTTAATAACAATAAAAATATTTTTCAAAAAATAACAGTAATTGTCATAATTTAAATATTACACAAACAGAAATATTGATATGAAAAATATTTTAGTTTTTAGTTTTTGTGTTTTTATAAATTAAGTGTCTATAAGTTTGAGCAACATTATCTGTATCTACTTTAAAATTGATTCTAAGATTTTTTGGTACATTAATAATTTCTAACATTTCTAACATATAACGACGTTTATAATTATTTTCTGTTTTCAAAACTGAAAGTCGGGATAGTGATTCAAATTTTTACAATGTGATGATAATGCTGTTTTTTGTGATGATATATCTCTATATTTTTGATCAGATTTGTGTCCAGCTATTCTAGTTTTTAATTTATTTTTAGTTGTACCTACATATACTTTGCTACATTTTTCATTGTTATTACCATTACATGGTATTTTATAAACTACGTTTGACATTTCTAATTTAGGTATCCTATCTTTTATCTTACTGAATAATCTACCTACTGTATTATACATTTTTGGAGCCATTTTATATTTGGTGTTATCAAATATATTAGATTTTTCTATTCTTTCGGATATTTTAGGTACATAAGTTAAAGATTTATATATTTTAGGTTCAGAAAATCCTTTTGTGTTATTCATTTTATTTTTGAATTGTCTTATTAATTTACAAATTATATTAATAGGGAAATTATTATCCTTTAATATCTTGTTAATCGTTTCTATATTTTTCTTGTGGAATTCCTTCTCACTTATTGTCAATATTTTCTCTATAAGATTTTTAGCTGTATTAATAATAATTCTTTTAGGATGTTTTGAATAGTAATTAATGATTCTTCCTGATGATGTAGGTTTTTGATACCAGTCTATTAATAATTTATTACCTCTCTTTATTATTAAAGTGTCTAAATAAGGAAGTATAGAATTACATTCTTTTTCCATAGTAAATTTAATATTTGGATGAAAAGAGTTAAAAATCATCAATATATATTCCATTTCACTTTCTGAAATTATGCAAAACAAATCATCTACATATTTTGTTAAAACTTTTGGTTTTATAATCAATTTTTCAATACAAGTGTCAAGTAATTTTTCCATGACAATATCAGCAATAATTGGAGAAGCTGGTGATCCCATTGGAAGGCCTATTTTCTGTTCATATATATTGTTATTGTATTGAAAATATCTGCTATCAATTATACAAAATTTTAAAATACGTAAAAATAGATCTTTAGAAATATTTGTATGTTGTTCAATTATATTCCATTTTTCATCTATAATACTTATTGCTAAGTCTACAGGTATGCTAGGGAACAATGATACAACATCAAGTGAAATAAGTTTTTCATTCTTATGAATTGTTACATCCTTTATCTTATCTTTAAACTCTAATGAATTCTTTACATTATATTTAGAGTTTAAAGTTAATTTTTTAAGAATGTCAGTAATATATTTACAAAGTTCATATGATGGAGAGTTAATACACGAACAAATTGGTCTTAAAGGAAATGTCTCTTTATGAATTTTTGGTAATCCATATAATTTAGGAGCTGTTGCCACATTTGTTCTAAGATTGTTCTAAGTGAGAAAACTGCATTTAGAAATGCATTCTGATGTTGTAATATAAAATTACTTAAAACTAATAAAAACTATGGATATTATGATTCCATCAAGATGTATTTCAAAAGCTACCATTACGTCAAAATTTTTGAGTTCGCAACAAAATCTATATTTTTGTCTTGAAAATAAAGAAAAAAAAAACTTAACTTAGCCACGACATTGAAAGATTCATAAGAAAGTATGTGTGAACTCTGTATAAGATCAGGGCCAAATTACCGCATTCGATATCGAGTAATATTGATCGTACTTTTCTTATTTGAGATTATGGCATTCGATATCGAGCAAGAAATTTAGTACATTTTATCATAATTTCGCTATCGAAATCATTTTTCGATACGATAGCTCATTCGATCACGAATGCGGTAATTTGGCCCCAGATATAATGGACGAAATTATTTATAATGATAATTATTCGGCTGTAGTAGTGTGGGGATGTATTTCATATTATGGAACGATCGTCAGAAAATATTTTACTGTATTTGAGTCTTATGGTGAATTTCATCCTAATAACGATATATTTTAGAGTTTTTTTTTTTTTTGGTATTTCAGTTATCCTCGGAAATGAACCCTGTATGGGAACTATGACCAATTATGGGCTGACCATTATAATGTTCGTTACAATGATTTATATATATATGTGGATTATTTATGTCGAATTTAAACTTGATAATGATGTTTGTAAAATATTTAGGTAATATTCGGAGATAGAGGCTATGGTCAAATATGGACCGATCATCATAAAATTCTGTGAATTATTAGTGTCGAATTTCAACTTGATTTTTGTGTGATTTTTATAAGAGATTTATAAGCATTTAAGTTGTTTTCGGAAGCGGAATTTATATGGGGTCAAATATGGACTGATTCAAACAAAAAATCGTTTTATTTCTTTTTTTATGAAACTTATTTTTGCTGATATCTCGGATCTTACTGGACCGATTTTTCCCCTTTTCAATGCCAAATATTTCGGCAAAACAAATGTTTGGAAAAATTTCATTGTTCTAATGCTTGGTTTTCACTATGTCAGTTTTGTTGTCAAATTGCCTAAATTGTTATGAAATTACCAACAATTTGGACAATTTGACAACAAAACTGACAGTGAAAACCAAGCATAAGCCTCTATTGTGCCCTCAACAGACGGACAGATGGACGGACATGGCTAAATCGTCTTAGAATCTTACAAAGACCCAGAATATATAAATGTTTTGGTTCAACGACCAATATTTCGATGTGTTACAAACGGAATGGCAAACTTAATATACCCCCCATCTTTTAGGTGGGTATATAAAAGAATTCTTCATCCTGACCGTTATTAATTCATTTTATAGCAATCGACCATTACTGATCCAAATTAAACATCGGTGGTGAAGATGCAGTGGTCATGTTTCTGATACCATTTAAAGTTTTGCATTTGTTTTATAATTTCAGTCATCTCAAAGATATTACGATTTATTTTAAGAGGTTTTAGTAACTTACTTAATGAAAGCCGTATGTGAAATACAATACAAAACTGCCTAGAGGTCTAATATGCAAGGTTTGGATTTAATTTCCAAAAAAAAAAAAAAATATTTTCCAATTGCCGTTTCAACTTCAGAATGTTAGCCCATCGAAAACATAATAAATTAATTAAAGTGCCTCTAAACGAATATCTCACAAATGTCTTAAATAAATAAAAGAGAGAAATATATTAAAATATTATTTTATATTTTTAATAATTACAATATTGCTATTGAAATTTCTTCAAAAATAAGAGAAAAATGATTGCGTTCAAACGTTTGTCTACCACTGTATACATGCATCGTGCTCATGTATATGTATGCGGTGCTTAAGTATGTATGAATTTATTTAAAATTATACTCCACCCTAAAGTGAAATGCTTAAAACCATGACATTTTCCATTGTTAAATACAGGTGTTTGTGTTGTTTCATTAAGTATTTATTCACTGAAAAATTGTTAAATATTATTTTTATTTCGTTTTTTTGGTGTTTATACATTATTTTAGGGATCATTTACAAAATAAAGGCACAAGTTCATTTCCCCGTCATTAAAAATAATATTAAAAATATGACTGTGTGACAGTATGTAAAGGAGGAAATAAAATGAGATCAAATTATTATTTCGAAAACATTATCTACAAAACTTTTGCATTGTTGTTTTTTTTACTTATAAAGGAGTTTTCAACAAGAACTTTGTTTTCCAACAGGGTCATATTGGAATAATATGAAAGTGTTTTCAATTTACTTGTAGACATATCAGTAGTAGAAGCTTTGACAATTGTTGCAATGAATAAAATTTCGCTTAAAAATCGCATTAAAATATTAACAATTCATATATGAACAATCCGCTGGCTTTTCTTGAAAAATAATTTTGCCAGTCGAAGTCCATTTTCATTTGTGTTAATACGTCATTAAGCTAAATTGAAAAGCCAAGAGCCGTTGCATGCTGAACTTGCCACTGTATGGTGCGCTATGTTGTCCATAGACGTTACTGGGCCATATTTTAAATATTTTTGACATTCTGCGAAATGCGGATACAGTGATTGGACCACAACGAAATTTTGATCATGCGATTTAATACCAATGGATCATTTTAATTAACAAAATCTGGAAAATAAAGGAACATAAAAAATACAATTTAAACGGAAAAGTAACAGATTTTTCGCATCAAAATAAAGTAAACAGGTATATTAAATTTAAAAAAAAAAACATTGTATTTTCGTAGTTCTTTTGCCTTTGTCACAGCTGACAGTCTTCTAGACATAGAATCAAAGAGTTTTTTAGTAAAATCAAGCGAAATATTGTTCCATTCATCCTGCATTACTGTCTTTAGGTTATCCTTGCAAGAAACATTTCTTTGCCATTTTTTTGTGCAAATTTTTGAACAGGTGCTCAATTGGATTGAGGAAGTAAAGTTTTTGGACAATGATTGAGCAAGCACTTTTTCACAATTTTGGAGGTATGCTTAGGATCATTGTCCTGTTGCAAAATCCAATTCTGCGCTATTCTAATATTCTAATTTCTGCAATATTGTTTTCTTTTAAATCTCGAAATAATCATCCTTTTTCACTGAAGATTCTATAAATGTAAGATTATCAGACCATTAGTGATTATATTAGTGATTTATTACTAAAGGCTTCGTTTTCTTGGTTCGCAATATTTTTGGGGGGGGGGGGGGGGGGGGGGGGGGATTTTGACTCTAAATATTTCAAACTTTCTTTCTTCGTTGATAACAATAGTATTCCAAAAAAAATTGAGGCTCGTTTATATATTCAAACGTTTGGTTTTGTTGTTTCTTTATATAAAGGGCTTCTTACGTGGCACTCTACTGATGCAAAGGTTTTTCAAAAGTTTTCGTAATATATTTAGATGTTGGGTTTGCTCTTACCTCTTTTATAAGCTCTTACATCAGTTTTTTGTAAGACGCTTTTTTCGTTTTGCATAAGGCAAATTTTCTACGGTTTTGTGTTTGGTATACTTGTCTATAATTTTTTATTGTGCAGTGATACTTTACCTTTTACTTTTTCTATGTAAGTCTATTATGATTTGCCGAGTTTCAATTGATATTTATCTTCCCATTGTAAATTTTTCATTACCTAACGTCACAACTTAATCTCTTTTAATGATAAATTACGAAACTTGCAATTATTTTGATCGGTATTTTCGAACAAAGAAAAATTAAAAGAATGATGCCACTGTTTACTTTATTTTGACGAGTAAAAATTGGTCTATTTGTCTATTCCTAAAATGACCAAATTGCCACAATAAAAAAATATATATAATTTTTTAGGAAAAAATTAAAAATCGATATTAATCAATTTCTATACGTTGGAGTTTAAGTCATCTTATAATTTTTTAATTAAATTATTAACTACCCACCACTTCCAATGTAGTGCCACTCGTTGATATATTCACCACATACCATTGCACCGCCATCATATATGTTTTAATACGCTACGCTGTGTTCTGTACAGTCAGTAAGTTCTATAATCATATAAAAAATTCTCTTTCATCAATGTGCGTACACATACAATATTTTTATAAATTCTACCAAAACCGTCAACAACAATAACAATAAAAGTAACAGCAAGAGCAACAATTTCGGCTTCGTTGCTCACCTGTCTCGTCACCGTTGTTGGTTACACTTTTTTCCAAACACAAATATGTTTTTTAATAGTGAGTTTGGTTGTTTTTGTTAACAATTTTTTTTATTTGTATTTACTTCGAATACAAATAGATGAGTGAGTGATTTTATACAAAATGAGACCAATTTATTTTTTGGGTGTCTTTATTTTCCAGTGTTAAAAACCATTAGAAACAACCTCGTCAAATTCAGTGAAGTAGTATGAATCGGCAAAAAATGTTATCAGCACGATCTATGCGGAAACAGCATGTCTTAGTTATACCAGAACTACTCTTGTTTTCCGCAGCCTTCTTTTTAGCCTCTAAAAGTATTGGTGTCGTCTATATGAATGTGCTAAAAAGCCGCCGTAAAAAAAAAACTAACAAATAAATCCTTTTGTATATATTCTCGTTCTTTCTGACTTGCATTGAGGATGATCCACGAAGAATTGTTTTGTTAACACGACGTAATGTTCCATGACAGGGAGAACTTTCGTTTCCTCGTGTAGATGGTTATTAAACGTTTAAGCAGTATTATAACAACTTTAAATATTTCTCCACTGTATTACACTCAACGAAGGAAGAATGCTCCAACTGTTGTCGGCTAGCATTTTCAATGGTTCAGAATCGGAATTTAGACTTTATTGACTACGACGCTAATATTACGGAAGAATTCACGTTGATAAATTTACAATTGTTGGTTGCCAGTCAGACAATATACTCGATATTTATGCTATTGATCTCAATCAACTCCAAATTTTTCCAGGTTTATGTAATCATTTTTAATTGGAATGAAATGATTTGCTTCGTTTGTTAATATCACCAGGTTTATCAAAGAAGAAGAGCTTTTGAATGTATATATCAAGATTTTCATTTTATTTCTTAAGCTAGATTTAATAACTATTAAATAAATAAATTTTGAAGAATTTTTGCTGTTTACACGAGTTTGAAGCATTTTGAAGAGCAATTTTTAAGAAACTTTCAATTTGACTAAATTGATTAAAGTCTGGCGTAACGATGAAGAACTAAAAGAAAATGTTCAAAAATGCATTCAGAGCACGTCAAAAAGGGTGCAAGCTGTAATTGATGCCAAAGAAGGTTCTACGAAATATTAAGATTTTTGTAATATTTCTTTTCCTCAAATATATATTTTTAAAACAAAAGAATTTATTTTTAATTGAATTAGAAACACTTAATTTACCTAAAATAACAAATAAAATGATAAATATCCACTATTTTAAAATGTTATACGGCTTCAAACTAAACAATTTTGCATGTGTAACTAATAATTTGGCCACCCACGTTTTTACAACAGAATAAAGACATTTGCAGCACCTTTGCTACATCAACAACATCTAGAAATCTAGATCGTTCTATTTTTACAGAGCCATATGTATATCAAACGTGTGGAGAAAAACTTAATGAAATTTAAGCTTTATTTGATAACTTTGCTTTAAATTTATTGTTAGTAACTCATCTGCTGGTAATTATGCACGATGTTTCAACGCTATAGCTGAAAGGATGTCGCTGCTATAAATGCTAAAAAACTAGTAACTCATGTTATTAATTGGCAGTAGCTGAGAAATGAATATAAGTCGTAAATACCATTGTGGCTAATTATTGGCTATAACCTACAGATACCTTATTAACACCCCAAATTTCTATTGTACCAATTGTACTCAAATTTAACCAAATCACACTTAATTTACATTCTTTAACCTTACTATAAAACAGTCATAGATTGTAATATGAAAGAAGAAATGTATTTAGTACGAATAATAAATGATTGATAATAGGAAGTATATCAACATGAAAATCTTTTTATAAACACACAGTATTTAGCAGCGAATATAAAATATTAAAATTTACAGAGAATCTTTTAGTTATTTCATCTCAACCGGCCAAATATTATCAACTCAGTGACAGCTGTAATTACCCAACGGGTTGCCCCAGGGAAGAACATTCGACGACAACAACAACAACATTTACCATTTCTGCAAAAAAACTGAAACTTCCAAAGAATACTGTTTTTGGTGTTTAAATAAATAATGCCAGAGATATTAAACAAAAAACGGAAAATGTTATTAAAATAATAACATTAGCGCAATTCACAATCTTGTGCAAATGGTATTGCATCATTGCATTTGCAAAAAGCTTTAGCATATTTTTTGCTTTGCACTAACAAAATGCACAGCAAGAGCAAAAATATACTAAACCTTTTTACACAAGATTGTGAATTGCGCTATTATCTTACAAAGAAACTATAGACAATATAAATTTACGAAAATTGGTACATTTCGTAAAAAGGCAATGATTTGGCATGTAATTTCCAGTTGTGATGTAAAGATCACCTGTTGTCACCTCTTCCACTATGACTTTGGATATGTATATAAAATAATGGCTGCAGAAACTACTCCTGCCTCTTACAAGAGGTTACTACTCTTCAGTAAATATTTAGCTCCCTGGCATTATTCTGCAAGCTGCAAGGGTTGTTATCGAAAAAATGAGTTCGACCAATTGAACAATATTGGGGTATTGTCGAAGGGAAGCGGAGTGGTACTGCTGTTCTTTACTATAACAAGTTTTAGCTAAGCAGAGCAGGTGAACCAAAATGTGCAACAGTTAATGCGATCGATCAAAACAAAAGCACGGATTTATATATGTAAGAGGAAATAAATTTTAGTTTTATCTTGGCTTTTCTTAAATATTAATAAAGAAGAGTCAATTTGTGATTCAAAAGTAATCAATAAAACATTATTCAAATTATACAAACCCTTTAAAAATTATAAGTTGGTACCATTATTTCTACATATACAAGTAAGTGAAGAAACATAATTCATTATGGTGTTTAAATTATTTTATTATTTTATATATTTTAGTTAGACACAAAAGCAACTATGAAACATTGTAGAGTCAATTCGAGTCTAGAGTATAATTAAGTTGAGTACAGGGAGTATTTTATTTAATAAAAATAAAAATGTAAAAAATCGAATGGAATGGTTAATAAGAGTGAGTATAAATACTCAAGTACTCATACTACGATGTCTGTTGTACTTATTGCTCTTGTTGTTGTTCTGGTTGGTTGATTGCATTTGGTGGTAACAAAAGTGCGATCACCCGATGTCGTTTTTTTTATTTTGTTTATTTTTATTTACTTGTTTATTTATCTATATGTTATTACTTTTATAGGTACAAGTGTAATAAACAAACAGGGTTATATTTATTTTAAATGTTTTTATTTACAATTAAAAATGTTTTTGTGCAAGCAATTTTGTAATTATAGGAAAGATTTTATATTCAGAACATTCATATATTCTAGATAAATGAAATTTAAGCACCTAAATAAATTAGCTTTACCCTTCACCTTCATGAGAAGGGTATATATAAGTTTGTCATTCCGTGTGTAATTTCCACAACATAATTTTCCGACCCTATAAAGTATATATATTCTGGATCCTTATAGATAGCGGAGTCGATTAAGCCATGTCCGTCTGTCTGTCTGTCTGTTGAAATCAGTTTTCTGAAGTCCCCAGATATCTTCGGGATCCAAATCTTCAATAATTCTGTCAGACATGCTTTCGAGAAGTTTGCTATTTAAAATCACCAAAATCGGTTTAGGCCAACCAGAGATATGGACCAATATGTGAGACAACGTCCAAAAAAATTTTATATTTGTTGTCCATTTTATTGCAATATTTTGAAATATATTGCAGATAATACCATGAAATTTTGTATACGTTGTTTGTATGATAAAAGAAGAAAGTGTGCAGAAAATAGTAAGAATCGGTCCATGATTTCTCATAGCCCCCAAACAAATATATATATTCCCGAAATATGGATTAATGATAAATAAATGCCTTTAAAATTGGAATATCAAGACAAAATTCAGCAAAAATATTTTTTATACAAAAAGAAATCGCAAAACGAAATTTTTTTTAGTTCGGTCCATCTTTGACCATATACCCCATATAAAGTCCACTTCCAAAATTCACTTAAATACTTATAAAACAGATATAAATAATGTTAAACGGCTAAAATTTTACATAAATAATCTTTATAGGCAAAAAAATTGTTGTACTAAATTTTATGGTGGTCGGCCCAGAATTGGTCATAGCTCCCATACAAGGACCACATCTGAAAAAGACATTTTTCCCTATATATATTGTATAAATATCAGTACCGACTCAAAACTTTGCACAGATCATTTAAATATATACAAAAATCATCCCACAAAATTTTGTGAATTTCGGTCTATTTTTTACCGTATGCCCCATATAAAGCCCTCTTCCGAAAATCACTTTAATACTCATAAATCTCTTATAAATAAGGGTACCAACCCAAAATTTTACACGGATCATTTACATACATGCCTAAATCTAACTGCTGGATTTTGAGAAAATCAGTCCATATTTGACTATATCCCCCAAATAAGGTCCACTCTCGAAATCCACGTTAATACTAATATATATCTTAAATATACCGTTATGTTGAAATTCGACGTGAAATATCCTCATATGCAGGAAAATAACTGTTCCAAAATTTAAGAAGATCGGCCCATAATTTGTCATAGCTGCCATATAGAACCATTTCCAAAAAACAAATAAATTCGGGTCAAAAAATATTCTTTTCGGATTTAACCCATATTCGGTCCATATTTTATAATCATGATATATATCGTTGGAAAGGTATTTTTAATACCTATTATTTAATGTCCCCTCGAAAATAGGCGTGACCGCCAACAAATTTGTTTTTTGCTGGTATCTCCTCTAAAAGCCCTATTTGATATTGTTTTTTTTTTTTTTTTTTTTTTGAGCAAAATCACTAAAACCGAATTGTACCCCTTTTTTATACTCTGTTTGTTAAGTTACACTCAAGATTATTATGAACATCAGACAAACTCTGTAAATTATGGTAAGAATTGGTAATTAAATCGAAATTAGATAAAATTTCAAAATATTTAACATAAATTATGTTGGTCGTAAAATTGTCTTTCAAACAATATATCAAATACTAATAAAATTTGCACTAAGACTGAATAGAAAACACAGAATAAGGATATTCTAGTCCTATAACCAGTGTAGTTTTTGTATTTCTTATTACGTTTAAGTGGAGGGTATTTAAGATTCGGCTCAGCCGAATATAGCACTCTTACTTGTTATTTTACACTTTTTTTATATATTTTTGAATTGTATTTATTGTTGCTGTTACAGACATGGTTACAAAAAACGCAAATGAAATATAATAATTATTTAATTTCAAATTTGTCTACATAAGTAATTATCATTGAATGATGGATTTTTTTAGTAATTAGAAAAACATCTATTTGGCATCTACTTTAAGCATTTACTTATATGTCAGATGATTTGTTAATCCAAAATGTATGTAAAAAATTAACTTTTTTATATTTTTGTCTACATCTCCTATATGTTTTCTATATAGTTATGCACCTATATAAAGTATTTATTATTTAAAAGGTATTTACATACATATATATTTATTTCTGGTCATTGCCCAATTTTATATTATTGTTTTTTTTTATTGAACAAAATATAAACAAATTTTACATACCTTTTTCATATTGGCTACAGCTTCTTCGGCTGCTTTTACGGCCACTTGAGTTACACCCACACCATCGGCCGAAGTGGCATGTGTTGATGGCGAGGTGGCATAAATGAACAAGGGCAAAGAGGTAAAGTTGCGCAATGTATCGCCAGAGTCCTTAAAACGGCGACATAATAATAAATTCTTGGCTTGTGTTTCCGATTTCTTTTGTAAAGCCAAACCTGAGATTTCTGCACATGCTGTGTTGTTGTCTGTATTACTATGATCTTTAAAAATGCCACACCTATGAGGCTGCTCCTCATCTTCAGCATCTACATCGCCACCGCCAACATTATCGTCAGTATTTTTATAATCCATTGATTGAGTGTTGGCAGTAGAACCGTTAGTGTTACATGTAGACGTTGTTATTGTTGTTGTAGTATTGTTGTTATTGTTGCTAATGTTGTATTGTTCGTGTGGGGATGACGATAAATTCGATGCTAGAATTGTTGGCGATGGTGTATGATGCGTGTTAAAACAGTGACTATTGATGGTACTGCTGCTGCTGCCACATATGGTAACACTGGAGGTGTCATCGCCACCATCCCCACTGCCGCTGCCACCTCCTCCACCCTCATCTTCATAATGTATCAATGTTGCCATAGAATTTTAACAACAAACACAAAATGATCGTACATATATTTTCAAGGAAGTTTTATTTTACTATGTGTATTTTATGTTTAATTCTCACCACTAAATTATCTAATTTAAGACGAAAATGGCGATTGCTTATGACAGAATTTTAAAAGCACACAAACTTTAAAGGAAAAATGTAAAGGAATCACTATAAATTTATTTTATTTACAAAGACTTCTTGAATTGGTCTTTGTTCTGAGCTAAATATATTCGTAATGCTTTTGTTTAAATGGACGGTTAGTTGTTGTTGTTGATTTACAAGCATGTTGTTACAAACATGCGTCATAAAATCTTAAAGATTAGTTATATTTATTTTGCACTTTTTATCACCGATTTTTTTACAAAATAGATAGACTTTTTATTGTCTGGTTATAAAATTCACAATTCACTTGATTTCACTTACAATTGTTGTAGGTATTTAGTTTTTGTAGTTATACAAGATTTATCCTTTGATGCGACAATGTTAAACTTTTTATCTTGAATTCTTTTTATGCTAAAATTCTTGCACAGACAGGGAGTAACCCACAAAATTAGCTTTGCTTGGTGTTGAAAAGAAAAGTTCGAGAGTGGAGGAAGGGACACACCAAAACTCACAAAATTAATATTGCAAAAGATGGAGAAAAGCGAACGGCAAGTAACCGCAGAAATAAAATTGTCACGATAGCAAAAATTGCACTTTTCGCATGCTTATCAACGATTTTTTATCATTCGATCAGATAATTATGTACACAATTTCATTATGTTTAAAATTTTTTCAACATTACAATATTTTTTCGATAATTTCATTAAAAATTTGTTTCACTCATTTTTTTCCTGTCAATGTAGACGACCTTAAAGACACTTTCTTTTTAGTTTGAATTATGTTTTTACTTTATATTCACCAAATTCTTTCTTATATTTGTAAATTTATTTCTTATTTATTATCTATTAAAAGGTATTAAAAGTATTATCTATGTTAATTTTTAATAAATTTTCTAAGTTTTGCCACCGTTGTTTTTCTTTTTATTCGTGCGACGGGTGCGATTACAAATATTGTTTTATTCATTCTTTTTTATTTCTCATTCGTGCAATTTGTGGAAATGACAATTGGCAGCTGGTAGTAAGAGAATTGCCAGGTTAAAATTCAAAAAAATATGTTTAAAGGAACATATCTAACAATGCAACTTATATAAATTATGTAAAATTGTATTTAATAAAATATTATTATGGTCTAATATAAAAACAATTCATCAGGCATAAAGTGTGTTAATATGAAAAATATTTACATATGTTGCCAAATGTAATTGTTAAGAACACTGAGCAAAATTTTTGATAGTTAATAATCATATAACATTATGACATTATGTGTTGCAAAAATTGATTTCATGTAATACTATGTTTCCACGGTACATGCTTCGCTCTCTATTCATGCTTCACACCCCAATCATGTGCGAAACAACTTGCTTCACCATACAAAATTTTAAAAGCGAATCAAGTAGATTCATATTGAATCTACTTGCGAAGACGAAAAATTGCACTCTTCTCTAATTTTTATCACAAGTTTATCTGCACTAACTGTAAAAATTTAATATTATTGTAAACAAAGCAAATTATTTTCTTGTTGCTGGAAGTAAAGAAAGTAAATACGTACGAATGTATGCTTTTTTTCATATAAACTAACTAATTTTCACTCAGTTTTTTTTGTCCATTAAAAAAAAAATATTTTCCACAAATTGTAAATTCTGTTTTTTTTATTCTGTTTGTTTATTAAAAACAACTGTCAAATCGAATCAAGTTTTTTGGTCATGTAAACAGCATGATTCATAAACATGATTCAGAGAGCGAAGCAGGTGATTCAAGTCGTCGTGGAAACATAGTATAATACTACGTTTCCACGGTACATGCTTCGCTCTCTATTCATGCTTCACACCCCAATCATGTGCGAAACAACTTGCTTCACCATACAAAATTTTAAAAGCGAATCAAGTAGATTCATATTGAATCAACTTGCGAAGCACGCAAAATTGCACTCTTCTCTAATTTTTATCGCAAGTTTATCTGCACTAGCTGTAAAAATTTAATATGTATTATTGTAAACAAAGCAAATTATTTTCTTGTTGCTGGAAGTAAAGAAAGTAAATACGTACGAATGTACATATGTATGTTTTTTTCAAATAAGCTAACTAATTTCCACTCACTTTTGTTTGTCCATTAAGAAAAATTATTTTCCAGAAATTGTAAATTATGTTTTTTTTTATTCTGTTTGTTTATTAAAAACAACTGTCAAATCGAATCAAGTTTTTTGGTCATGTATACAGCAAGATTCATAAACATGATTCAGAAAGCGAAGCAGGGGATTCAAGTCGTCGTGGAAACGTAGTATAAGAAATATTTTTTTTAATTTCATTATTCTGTAACATATTTATTTCAGTGTATAGTCAACTGATGAAAACAAGTACTCGATAAACAAAATAAAGACATCGATAACTCGATTTATATTTAGTGCCGAATACAGTACATATTGATATTTCCCTTGCTGATGTAAATAACAAACTTTGTAGAAAATAAAAATAATGTCTTTGGTGGCTTATGATGCTAGCAGTGATGAGGAATCCGATTACGAAGATGGCGAAGCCCCTAAAGCTATTATTATAGAAAACCCATCTGTAAAAGTTACACTTGTTCAACAACAGGATAAAGTTGCTAAAACCAATGGCCATATAAGTGATGAGGATGATGATTTTATTCCATCTGACGAAGAAAGCGAAAAGGATTATGTTAATAGCCTATCAAAGCTTTTGCCTAAACCTAAAAATAACACAAATCTTGCAGATATTTTGGAAAACTTTTCCAAACCCACCTTTAACGCGTTGCCCACTCCGAAAGCTATTAGCGCACAAATAGATATTGAAGAAGATGATGATGAGTTCCTGCATAAGAAACCTAGTCAGGAAATAATTGAAAAGCCCAATAAAAAAATTGAAGTTAAAAAAATGCCCGTAAAAATTACTATACCATCTTTGAAAAATTTCCAAGATGTTGAAAGAGAGATAGCAGACAAAGCAAAAAACAAATCTGCCATAAGTCACACAAAAACATCAGCTTCATCAGGACTGTTAAGTATATTGCCGAAAGCAAAGTCAGAACAAAATTTCGTAAAAGTTGCCAGCATTACAAGAGAAGAAAAAATTACTGCGAATAATTCAGTAATGACTGCAATGCCGGCTTTTGTACCTGATGCAGTAAAACACAGACGCCCAGCTACCAACACAGAAGACATCGATAGAATCAAGCCAAATAAAAAGAAGTTACTTAATCAAGCAAATAAAATGCCAGCTTCAAATAACAAAAATTCCGATAGTGATGATGATGACAACACAGACTCCGGCGTTGGCGACTTTTTCTCATTCAAAACCGATAAAAGTCTTCCTGAAGTTTCAGCTACAGAAATTAATGCTTTAGTAGCCAAAAAGGCGGCAAAAATGGCTGAGACTACTACAAAATTTCTGAATGCAACTGAAGTTCGAAATTCGAATGAAGTGGAGGAAATGCAAATTGATGAACATGAATTAGAAGCATCTAGAAAACGTTATCACCAAGAACAGCAGTTGAACCCAGAAGCATTACAGGCACTAGTCGGAGGTAGCACAAAACGAAGACGTCAACAACAGACAGACATTCAAGTAATTGATATAAATAGCTCACAGGTGTTGCCCAATAAAGATGAATGGATGCGAACAGCTTTGGCTTCATCGACAACTTATCAACCCACCGGTGTATTAGTTGACGAGGAACCTGCGACGGGTACTAGACGCAAACATCAAATTACATATTTGGCTCACAAGGCCAAGGCGAATGAAGCTGAATTGCAAGCGATGTGGTCAGCAAATCGCCAAAATAGGCGAGCAACTCAGAGCAAATACGGATTTTGAATTGTTTTTTATATATTATATCTTAGTATTTTAATAAAACAAAAAATTTTTCCAAACATCACTGATTTATAAAATATTTATACAAATATGGTAGCATTCGGAAAAAACCAAGATCACTGAAAAACTCTAAATTTTCATAATATTTTTACTGTTAATATTGACATTTTCTTTGTGCCGACCAGATATATATGTATATAGAACACGGACTTTGTTAAAATTACATTTTTTGTATTTAAAAATTTTCTCAATTACCACCGTCATGTAAATTTAAAAAGTTGTTTTTAATTTTTTATAAACTATGTACAGTGGGGAGCAGAGGTTGGTACATGTTCTTATTTTCTGCATTTGCAGGTGCATAAAAATGGTAATAACAAAGCGATTTAAATTATTACTTTTTATTTTATTTATTAATTAGTGGATTACAATAATGATCTTAAAACAAAACAAAAAAACTACGTATTCAGGGAACAAACTAAATTAAATTAAATCTTATGTACTCAGTTTTGCACTTTCAGGAAACAAAAAAACTTTTAAATTTTTAGTACTTAGTCCACAGCCCTTTATTTTTTAATACACTATTTATGCGATTGGGCATACTTTCAACCAACTTTTGGATAATTTCATGTGGAATTCTCTGCCACTCCAGCTCTACACGTTGCCACAACTCAGCGAAGTTCGACGGAGCTGTTCGATACTGTCCCAACCGTCTTTTCACAATTTACCACAAATTTTCAATTGGATTGAGGTCGGGACTTTGCGGAGGCCACTGCATCAATTGAAATGTTTGCCCATTCAACCATTCCTTAACGATTTTCGAGGTGTGTTTTGGGTCTCCATCCTGTTGAAACACAACTTCTTACTCAGGGTATGCGCTCAGATCTACAAAATCGGGAAGTTGAATCTGCAATATTTTTAAATAGTCTTCTTTTCTCATGATTTCATAAATCTTTTTGCCACAATGTAAAGGAACCCCAAACCATGATGATGCTTTACAATCTGTTTAACATGGTGTCGTGGTATACTCTCCCGCTGTCGACGCCAATAATACTTTTTACCGTCAGATTGATATCGGTTAAACTTGGATTTATCTGACCATATTACGCGTTTCCAGTCATCAACAGTCCAATCTTTGTGTAGTCTGTCGAATTTTAAACGTGCTGAAACATTTTTATCTGACAGTGCTGGTTTAGGTTTTTTACAGCTGAGATGTATCCAATATTGTGTAGCGCTCTTCTTGCTGTACATCGGCTAACATTTTTATTTATTGCTCAGGAAGCTTCTTTTAGGACTAAAGACGTGTCTGCTCTCATTTTTCTTATTATAGGGCGTGCGTCTCCATCAGATAATAATCGTTGGCGACTGAAAGCCTGTCTTTAGAAGCTACATTTCGCCGTTTTAACACTCTAACAACTACTGATTGGCTTATATTAAGCTCTTTTGCTATCATACGTGACGAGGAGTCATCCGTTGTTTTATTTATTATCAAATTTTCCACGGCTATCGATAGTTTCTTAATTTTTCAAAAAATATTAACTTTTACTTTTTTAAATTAAAAAAAAACGACGTTTTTGGAACACGGAGTTATTCAATTATGATTTAAAACTAAAATTCATATTGACAAAACTAAAGATTGCAGCAACAAATTTCAAAACTTAATTTCAAATAACGGTAAATTAATAAATGTTTCAATTATTTGGTTGATAACAAGTGTGAGCAAAACTGAGTACATACAAGTTGTTTTGTTGTTATTTAAATTACAATCTTGTTTTATTGGGCTTTTATTTCTCTTATTAAGAATTATGTAAAGAACTAAATAAGAATTAAAATAGAAAAATAAATTTAAAAATCGCTCCATTATTACCATTTTTATGATCTTTACAATGCAGAAAATACAAACATGTTCTCACCTCTGCTCCCCACTGTATGTATATCAAGAAATATATACAGGCATGTGATGGAAATCGAAAACGAAGTCAATTTTTTCGTAATATTTCGGTATTGAAAAACTTTTATCACATAAAATATATAGATATTGGGCTACTAAAGAGAATCTTAAAACAAAAATTTTAAAAGTTAGATTAGAAATGCATTAAAATGTATTTCCAAAACTCATTCGTTTTCGATTTCCATCACATGCCTGATAATATAGAAAAGGTTACAAATTTATTATTTACAAATATCTATAGGCTTACGATATGTCTTAAATAATCCTAAATTACCAGGGAGCAGCAAAAATGTTATGCTTATAATTAACAAATCCAAAACATCAACTACAAACAATGTATTAAAATAGAAGATCTTTCGATGATCTTGATTATGCCAAGCTATTTGGTCTGATATTATTATTCAAAATCTGCATAAACCTGTTTGTTTGCATTTTCTTTACAAAAAGTAAACAACATTTTAGAATATAATAAATTTTGATGCATAACTGTAAAATTAGAAACAAAAGTTTTTATACCTATTAGTTTTTTATTTTTTTATCAATAAAATAATACAAATCTGATGGAAGTAACTTAAAGTTAGTAGTATATGAGTATGAATTAATTTCACTGACTGATTGCCTTGATTGATTAACTTATTATAATGACAGTATTTTGTCTGCTTTACAATGATTAACGGTTAAACACTTCAATTTCGTATTCGGGAAGAAGGAAACTTTTATTTTTTATTATTCTGTGCTAAAAACTAAACAGTCTTTCTGTACACTCGTCGTTGTTCTTGTTTCTGGATTTCTCCTGACGTCACCACGATTCAATGTTGTTGAGGCGACCAAAAACGTAAACAATTGAAGCCGACAATAAAATCCAAATTGGAATCATTGTTACAAATATCGATATTTCTAATTCCGGATACTCCAGCGTCAGACATATCATAAGCTGGGAGGCAATTTTTAGCAAAACACCACCAATGTACCACTGATAGTAGATCAAAAGTTCCTTGAGACGCTTGAGATTTCGCCACTTGCGTATTATTTTAATAATGACGTAGATGATGAGAATGCCATCGAATACCCAGAGGGGTATAAATACTAAAAACCAATTCCAGTGTGTTCGTGGATCTAGGCGTAGGCAAAGTAAAATTAAAAATACCAGAACAATAAACCACGTAAACAATGCTCGGTGAGCTAAAGTCATTTCGTCCACCGAATTTTTGCAATAGGTTTCTTCTTAGTTTTGTTTTTATTCCATACAACATATTACTTAAAGGAATGCATTCCTACAAAATAATTTGTAATTATCATAAATTATTCTGGATGAGTTTATAAAATTCACAACCCTATACAGCTGCAATTTTTTAATTTGTTTAGATTAACTCCGCATACTCATAATTAGTTAAAGAGTTATTTTTGATATCAAAACTATTCAGCAACCGTATTCAATTTTATTTTTGTTACCGTCAAGAGTGTGTAGTAGTAAACTTTTGTTTATGGATTTCATTACTTTAATTCTCCAAGAACGAAAGCAAACATCTGTTACACTTAAAAAAATAAATTGAAATTAGTTTGTACTTTACAAGGCGAGAAAATTGTAGACTTTCGAACTTAACTTTTTGTAAAAAAAGTACATACATTTCAAATTTAAATAGTCTACATTGTTCAATCCATGGTGTAATTAAAAGATGATTGCAAATCGGTAACAAATACAACACAATAGATACAGAAACAACAGGTATTTTGTTTGTGTAAAATAATGTACTACTTTTGACATAAGTAAATTGTAAACAAAGTCAGTCAGCTGTGCTACTGCAGTCACTTTGTACAGTTGTATCATGGTTCAAGCTGAATTTTTTACGTCTTGTTAGGGGGCTCGCAAAATTTATAGCATTTTCTGATAGGAGGATTACTTTTGCGCCACCTTGTATATATATGGATCTATATACATATGTTTCAAATTTCAATAAAATCGTTTAATACGATTAGACGTTCGCACACGAAAAAAATGTTCCATAATTAAAAGCATTTGGATAATTTTTTTAAAATTATAAGCTGTGTTTTGTTGTAGTTGCAGTTGAGTGTTAGAAAAACAGCAATAATTCAGATTCCAGATCAGATTTTGCACAATCTCTGATAACAACTTTAATTATTTAGAAAGATATTTTCAGTCGAATTACATCAAATTAAATACACTTTAACATGAGAATAGTACGGTAGGTTACGTTTTTAACAAGATACCTTTCAGACTGCCTTTCATCCCGAGAACAATTGATTTTCTAATATGTGATTTTTTACCCTTGAATATATTATATTTTTATATCAGTGCGTCAGTACTAAAATCAAAATATTTATCCATCCCTCTAAAAGGCTTAATTTTTCTAATAATAAATAATCACAATTTTCTGAATAGTAAATAATAAATATCCCATAAATAAATTTTATTTTATGAATAAAAAACTCAAGATTAAGTTTTTAATTAAATTTCTATGGAAAACATTTCACTTAAAAATAATTAAATTTAATTTTTAAAATATAACTTGTAATCGTCGCGGTGTCAGATTCATTATATTATATTTATAAGATTATTTAAATATTATATTATTATAGTAAATATTATGTACAATAAATCTTGAACTGAACCAATTTTTACTAAAATGTAACTTTATAAAAAAAAAACATTGGAATGGTTTATTATATTAGAATCATCTCAGATCGGTGAAAAATCACCTTAAATAGATCTAATTAGAATAAAATTTAATTGGTGAACTGTATTTTATAAACTCCAATTTAATTATTATTACAATTAAGAATAATTATTGTCTTATGCAGAATACAAGTATAAAATAAAATTCGTAAGGGATGTGTGAGATTTTTTCCATTTTGATTTAAAAGGAAATGTTCTTATTTTTTTACTTTTAGTCGATTTTTTAGTATTTATTTATTTTGTGTTCACAACTGATCAATATATAGGTAAAAGCGTTTTTTAAAATTTTTTTTATTTATTTTTTAGTTTTTAGTAACGAATAGCATTAATTTATTTACATTATAATTTCCATGCTAATTCCAGGTCTATTGTTTTCCTTAGTAAAGTAGAAAGGAAATATGATTAAGCGTATAAATCGGAATGGAAGGATGTTTATTAAACCGGGTTGACCGCAAATGTCCAAAAAAATTTTCCAAAGTCTAACGCAGATATTAAAGATCACCTTCAGACATTTAAGAAAACATTTTTTTTGCGATCGGAACCCGTTTAAAACAGCCAAAAGTTGTTTCTAAATCTTCACTTCGAAAATCAAATCTTGTAATTTGTCCTGGTGAATGCCTGCAAAGTTTCATCCATTTATTTGCATTTAATAAATAAAAAAGAAGACAACTATACTCGTATAACTTTAAAAATTAATAGAGTTGCATTTTTCGATTCTGTATGGCTTATCATAACTGGTATTTATTTGTTAAAATATAAAAAAGTAAATTCGCGAACTTATCACATTCATGGTTAAAAATAAGATGAAATAAATTCATATGTATAACGGTATTTTAATTTAATTTTGTCAACTTTGAAATTTCAAAACTCTATTTTTAGAGTTGAAACTATTTACGGCGAATTGGAAAATATTGGCTACAGGTTGACTCAAATATTTTTGGACATCCTTAAGTTATGCTGTAGAAACTTTCTTTAAAAAAGCACATTGCCTACTTTTAGGGTGACAAATTTTCAATGACCTTGAAAAATTTGGAATAACGGAATTTGTGGTGAATTTCTAAAAACTCACCACGATTTGTTTTACTCACCACTTTTATACTCACATCCTTAAGTTATGCTGTAGAAACTTTCTTTAAAAATGCACATTGCCTACTTTTAGGGTGACAAATTTTCAATGACCTTGAAAAATTTGGAATAACGGAATTTGTGGTGAATTTCTAAAAACTCACCACGATTTGTTTTACTCACCACTTTTATACTCACCACGATTTTTTTACTCACCACATTTTTAATCAGCAAAAATTAAAAAGAAATTTTCCGCTAGCCAGCCCCACCCACCACAAACTCCAACACTCCAGTCTTCTAGTAACAACTTCCTCCACCAACACCACAGAGTATAAACCAACACTCCGTGGGTCGTCGTTGAAATTTTTAGAAGAACAACCGGGTTCGTTGTATATATAGCGAACTTTAAAAAAAAGAATATGGGAATTTTTCGTTGGTGTTTTTCAACTTTGATAATCTATTTTTAGAAAAACAACTTTTTTTTTTTGCAAAACGCGCGCATTAGCTTTATACGGTTATCTCTTTCATATTTAGCAAAAGAAGAAGAAAACGGAAGAAGAACAATTAATATAGTGTATACTGCCTAACAAGTAGCTTTCATATGGCTGAATTGGTTTCAAGTTTTATCTAGTGCTTTCGGTGGAGAGCAGTTTAACTGTAGTGCGATTCGTCTTTTTATTTTGCAAATTCGTGAAAAAGGTCCAATTGGTCGTCGTCTTTTGCCGACCGAATCTTTTGTACGTTCGTTGTGGAAACACGGCAGTCGTCAAAATCAAGTGCGATTTGTGGTGCAAAGAATTGTGAATTCGTGGTATTACATCGAATTCATTTTGCCAAATCTATAATTTAGTTAAAAAAAAGGAATTTGAATTTATTCTTTTTCTAACGTTCATTTTTAATTTTTTATTTTTCGTACAATTGAAGTTGAATTGATTAAATAAAATAAGCTTTTTTCATTCTTCGTCTACACACGACTATTTGGTGTGAGCTCTTTGTGCTACACACACTGAAAAAAGTTTAGTGAGGAGCGGCGGCTGGCTTCACAACAGACCACACATCATATAAAAAGAAAAATTTAAAAAAAAGTATAAAAAAATATTAAAAACAAACCACATCAAACATTGAATTTGTTAATCAAATTTTAACTATAAAATGGCGTTAAAAAGAATTAATAAGGTATAGTATTTGCAAATTGAAAAAGAACTGAAAAGACAAGGGAAAGGCCCTTGAAAAAGGCAAGATATTGATAAATGCAAAAAGTTCAAAGAAATGTGTTAAATTTGTTTCTGTTTTATTATAAATTAAAAAAAAAGAACAAAAAATTTATGCAAGAAATGTGAAACGTCGTCTCGGAAAGTGAAAAAATTAAACGAATAAAAAATGACGGGGAAAAATTGATCGAATAAAAAAAGATGGGCGACCAACGAAGAGAACCCAAACGATGAGACACCAATTACACACATCCACATATATTTACTATATGCATGTACATATGTATATATCAAAACACAGCACACGAAGTTTATTTTTTTCATCAGATTGAAAGTTTTTATTTTTTTGCTTTAAATTTTTGTAAAATAAAAAGAATTAATGGAATTTCAAAAGAAAAAATGTGTGGTGGCTAAAAACCACGAAAAATACAGTAAGAGTATACTTTTTGCAGATTTTCTTCTGTTCAAATTTTCAATGAAGATCAAAAACTTTTTAAACCATGAGGGAGTCTATTAACTTTAAATATTGCCAAAGTGGGAGGATTGGAAAAGATAACACCGGGAATGATATTTTTTTTTATTTCATGTACAGCATGTGGATGTAATGACATGATGCTTGCAAAAGCAATTTTTACAGCATAAATTGTTAATTTCTGATAATTTGCGATTTCTAACCGATACTTATAAGGTAATTCCCTTAGAAACTGCTCCAGCCTGTTTTGTAGATTCTGTAATTAATAGGAAATTCCTTAAATAAACTACCAAGAATTTCATCGAGGTGTTATCCAATGGTTTTAATAGTATACACAGCAATTATACATATCATAGGTCTTTTTGCAGTTGCTTTTCTGTCCCTCTGTCCGTCCGTTCGACCGTTTTTCTTTCTTTCCTTCTCGCCTATAAGCAAAAGAAACCAAGTGCTGTTGCTATCAAAAAATAAGAAAAAGCAAGCAAAATATAAAAATACTCCAGTAATGGGGAAAGGGAAACAAAACATCGATGACAGGCAACATAACCTTAAATTTATTATATTGTACATACATTAAGGACTAAATAAAAATTATTAAATTTATAATTGTGTGGATAATTATATTATAACAAGCATAATTATCAAATAATCCCTTACATTTTTATTTAAGAAATATTTAGTTCCTCCTAAACAAACAAAAACAACAAAACCTTCTAGAATAAAGTGTTGCTAATATTCCAATTTCCAAAAAACGCTCAAATTTTACAAAAGAATTAAATTTTAGGTTAGTTATAATTTATTGATTTAAATCGAATTTCTTATAGAATATCTGTTGCAATTTGAAAAAAACTGCATAGTTGTATATTTTTACGTAGTATGAATAAGATTTATTTTACAAAAAAAAAATTTTGACTTTTCTAGTTGTGTTTTGTTTTTCAATATAATTTCAAACACGCCTGTAATAGGGGAATGTGAAGACCATGTTCAATAATATATTTATCTTAAAATGTCCATATAAAAGGAAATTTTAAGTTGGTGTTTATATAAAAGATAATATGAATTTGCACGTGTGTATATAGGTACATACATATGTATGTAGGTAAAAACAATTGCATTAGAACTAGTGCTTAAATTACATATAAAACGTTAATTTCCTATCCTAATGCTTATAAGTTATTGGTCATAATTAAGGTATAGTTTTATATTTATTAAATGAAAATTTTTCCTCTTGCGAGTATTAAACAATTTTTTAAAAACAAGTAAATGTCTATCTGTTCAAAAATCTGCAAATGTTAATTTTTCGCTTAGGTAAAGCTATCTAAAAGTTATGTTATAAAGGCCACTCTTCTGTTGAAATTTCGATCGTAATTTTTATTAAAAGTCCTCAATAATTCCACACGTCTTTTTTGTGTTCTGGTATAATGTAATGTTATGATCACATAAAGCTTATATGCGCATAACAAACTAAAATATGCAAGCATACATTTTTTTTAGTAATTTTATTGAGGTATGCATATAAATATTTATACGCTACACCACCTTAGTGGGGAGGGTATATTGGATTTGTGCTGATGTTTGTAACGCCTAGAAATATTGGTCCAACACCCACCTTAAAGTATACCGATCGACTCAGAATCACTTTCTTGAGTCGATTTAACGATGCCCGTCTGGCTGCCTGTCCACGTAAAGCTTGTGCGCAGAGTACAGGTCGCAATTTTAAAGATATTTCGATAAAATTTGGTACATAATATTTTTTCGACCCAAGGATGGATGGGATTGAAAATGGTGGAAATCAGTGCATTATTTCACCCGGCCCCCATACAAATGTCTTTCCGATATTGGGGTTTAAAGATCACAAATGTTTGAATTATGCAAGTATCCACACAAATTTCATCAAAAATGAGTGGTACATGAAGCCAAATCACATCTACAAATTTTGTACAGATTGGTCCATAATTACTCGTGACTCCCATATAAGGCCCACTTCCGAAAATCACTTTAAAGAGCATAACTCTCTCAAAAATGTTGGTATCCAAATAATATTTAACACAAATATATTTCATATGTATACAAATAATACGGTACAATTATGCTAAAAAGCATTTAGCATAATTTTTAAAAATTTCAATGCACTTTCGAGATACAAAATGATAAATCTAGCACTGAAAGTGCTATAATGGCAACACTGAAAAGAGTAATAGCAATCAGCATTGTCAACTTGGTGCGAAAAATTCTTTAGTTGGTGCGCGGTGCGCTTTTGTTTTAAATTTTTGGTGCGCTTTTTAATTTTTGGTGGCACCAAAGCAAATTCAACACAACTTTTTGTTTAGTGTGAGAAAAAATATTTCTACAATAAAATACACCTGTTTGAGTACCATTTCATTCAACACTTGAAATTTTTTTGTGTATTTCAGTTCGTTTTTTAATTTTTTCTAAAATGTGCTGAAATCCTTATTTTTACTAATTTTTAATTGCAGTTTTTTAATAATTCATAACTCATGAAATCTATACGATCAAAAAATTTATTTTAAATACAAATGTATGATAAATGAAATCAAATTCTTCAAACATCTTTGTTTGAAAATCAAATTAACATTGTAAACATGTAAATAAAAATTTTTGTATAACCTGATGGTTTGGTCTACTGAACCAGGGTTAGACTACCAGTAGAATCCTAACAAATTTTATTGGAAAAAATCAAATACGAAGTACTTTAACTAGAAAACAAAAATATATAAAAAAGTACCAAATATGTACTGAAATTAGCTTTTTTTCCAATTAGTACTTTAGTTCCGAATATCATATTGAGTTAAATTTTGAGTGGTTAAATGCTTATTTTATCTTTATTAGCTCATTTAAAAAAGGCTTTTAACTATTATTACTTTTACTAATAAACGTTGATAAAAAGTTTTTTATAGAATTTATGATATTAAAAAATTTCAAATTAATTCAATAAATATTTGAAACAAAAACGAAATTCTTAAATTGGTGCGTTTTTCCATTTTGGTGCGTTTTGAAATTTCAAAGTTGACAACGCTGATAGCAATAGCAACGCAACAAAAAAGTCATTAAAAACAGCGACGTTGACGTTTCTTTTTATGCTTTGCAACTTTTTCTATTTGTGGTTTCTTTTTCTTCTTTAACAACATCAACTTTCTATTTCTTTTCATCAAATGCTTTTAAAGCTCTCTTTTATAAAAATGCCGTTATATTGTTGTCTCATTCTCAAACATATGCACATGTATGCTAAAGCACAAAGGTGGCAGACCATAATAAACACAATACAACTCTGCTTCTGCTGCTGATTTTTACGCCCTTGTTTATTTTAGTAAAGCCGGCTTAATTCAAACAAAAATGTATTTTAGTTTTATTTAATTCATTGATAAATTCAACATGCATTTTCTTTTAAAATGTTCGATTTTAATGGCATTACATATTAATACAAATTATACACTTTTTTATTTATAGTCATCCTATCGTAATTATTTATTGACGTAATGTTTTTATTTTGCGTACGTAGACGTTACTTTCTGTATTTTTTTTCTTTCTTTGTTTATAAAGCAGGGTTGTATTTTGAACAATGCAAAAACAAAAACAATTGTAAATTGATTTTCTATTTTTTTTAACAAGACTGTAAAAATCAGTTTTAAAAATTCATAAATGAGTGATAGATAGCAATGAAAGTTTTATTGATTTTGACATAAATCTGGATAAAATAGTAATGAAAAAGGTTACATGACAAATATCAGCTGACAGAGTTTTGTTGAATTATTAAAATCAGAATTTCGAAAATTAAAGTTTATTTGAGATAAGTTTAATGTTAAGTTGAAGTTTTGTTAAACCTACTAAAAGCTATAGATTAATTTGCAATATTATTTTCCAGGAAATGCATTTTTAAAGCGAAAGTTTTCAATACTGAACTGTCAAATTGATATGATTAATACCTACCTACGTACCTACATGTTCTTGAAATTTGTGATATTTTTTTGATGATCGATTATATTTTTATAATTATGATTTAATCTATATGATCAATGTATGTAATGGCATCACGTGAGAACGGCTGAATCGATTTGGCTGATTTTTTTCTATTCGATTCGAAATGCTCAGGAGATGGTTGTAAAAAAAATCAAAAATTCCGGGTAAAACTCGAAATTTTTTTGAGTCCGTCAACTTTAATAAAAAAAAGTTCCCTAAAGTATGCTGTACAAATTTAGATATTTTCAGGGGTGTCATAGAGAAAATTATCTTTTATCTTTTTCCTTCTCATTGAAAAATACTTGACTTGACTGTCAGAACTGATGAGTGTGAAACAGAACTTAATGTGTTCATTTATTTCTAACTTCCTGAAGCAATTTAACTGTATAAAAACAGTTTAAATAATGGGTAGTATTATTGATTCCGCACGGAAAGGAAAATTAAGCGGAAAGAAATATCGATCGATATTCATTCCTGCGGTATGTCGCAATATTTTCTGTGTATAGATGATACCGCAAAAAGGAAAATACCGCAGCAACGGAATGAGTAATTTTAAATTATGCTTCCGCACAAAAATTTTCTTTCCGCAATCGCGGAGCGGAGTGAATAATTCAACCCAATATTTATCTACGAGGTTTAAAACTAGATACCTATCTGCCTGATTTATTTAATGGTAAATGATGGTATCGATATACATACATACATGTAGGGTCTAATTATTTATTCGGTTCAGCGATTGCGGAAATTTTTTTTTAATTTGAAATTATTTATTCCGTTGCTGCGGTATTTTTCGTTTTTGCGGTATCATCTACACAGACAGTATTGCGGCACTAAGAGCTAAATCAGGAGAATAAGGTGGGTGGTCAAGCAACTCGTACTTTAATTCGTTGATTTTCGCCATTGCTAAAGCTATGTGTCCACGATGGTCAGATATTACAACGTTGTCATATCTACCAATGTGCTAGCAATGTACTGACATTGAAAAATTTTTAGCAACAGTTAAATTGTCAGTTTACACGACTGTAAGAAAACTAACAATTTCATTTGCACACAATTGTCACACAATGAATTTATCTTTCAACCGAAATTGTCAGTTTACACGGTTGTCAGATTGTTGTGTGGCATTGTCAAATTCGTTTTGCAGCTCTGTGTGTGTGTTTGTAAATTTTATTAATGCACACTTTAATTTAATTCTTTAATTTTCTTACACTTTTTTCCAAAATTTTATCAATGCACACTTGTTTGTTTATTATTTATGTATATACAGAGTTGCATTTAGAAATATTTTTTATGACAATGCTGTCATTGGCAGATGCATAAACTTTGCACGTATGACAATGAAAAGTGTTTGTCAATTGTCTTAAAACAATGACAATGACAAAATTGTGTGTTTACACGATTGTTAGATGTCTGAAAATGTTTTTGTCTTCCAATGTACAGAAAATTTTAAGTTTACACGGTTGTTAGACATTTTCTGCACATTTTTCGGACAACGTTGTAATATCTGACGATCGTGGACACATAACTTAACACTCTTGTACGCTGTTGATCTTCCTCAATGCTTGTACGACCGCTTTTAAATTCAGCAACCCAATTTTTTACTGTTGCATGAAGGAGCACTTTCATCTAACTCATTTATCATATCATTATAAATTAATTTTTTGTCCCGATGAACCTTTTTTATTTAAATATTTAATGAAACCACGAATTTCTAATTTTTTCATTGTAAAAAAATTGCGGATGCGTCTGTTTTGAACACCTGGTTCTAACTGAAAGAGTTGCCAGATCGGAAAGAAATTTAACATACTTTCATAGCAGATATGGAAGTTTCCAAAACACTTAACTTTTTTCTGTTTATACTGCTCTTTTTATTCTAGGCAAAGAAATTTCCGAACCGCCCTCGTATATTGGCATGCTAATCTTTTATTTGTTATTAAAAGTTCGAAAAGAACAATATAATACCACGTCTGTTTCCAAATTATTTAAATGAATAGGTACAAATTAAAAAATTAATTTCTATAAAAATCTAGATGTTAATTTTCATATGATTCAGCCGTAAATTTTGTTTATATTAGAACAGTTACGAGTTTCTTTCTAATTATCTAATCTAAATACATATTGTTTCTATGAATGTAAACATAATTTTGTAGTTTCAATATAAATTTCATACTTATAAAAAATCTTCATATTTCAAGCATTTCCTAATTTTTAAACTTAAAGAATAAAGAGCCATGGTCAAAAGAACCTTAATTTTCTTGGCATCAAGGTTGTGATATAATGTGCATGATATAGTGTGATATTTTTAGTAAATAAAACTGTCGCTGTGGGATTAATATGAAAAAGCTATTCGCAGATTTACATATTTCATTTTTTATTTCATTAAAAAGTCATTAGTGTTTTAAACTGTTGTTAATTAGTAAACAGTATTTGTAATTTTTCGCTTGTCTTAATTTTAGACTTAAATGGCCTCTGATAAAACGATTACTAAAGTAAATAAAGGTTTACAGAACGAGTATTGTACTATAAGATATTAAAGACATTAAACAGCTCTGATAATCAGGCATGTTCTGAAATCACGGTGATTTTAAATCACGACCGATTTTGAAATCACGGGAGGAATATTTTGGTGTTCTGAAAATCACGAGATTTTTAATTTTTTGTAGTGATTTTGATTGTTCTAAATTGTGTGTTGACTACTAAAAACTAAAAATAAATCACGAAAATTGTAAATAAATCTAAAAAAATGGTCCGCAAAAAATACAACGTCTTACCAAATTTGTAAATTTTAAGTTTTTTTCTGTGTAAAATAGTTGGTTTTATTTCAAAAACAAATAAAGAACAAATGATTTTAAGTGTATGTGATAATTTTATTACAAGACTTCAAAGCAAAATGCTTAAACAACTCTATGTGATTTGAAATCATTAGGCTGTTAGATGACCGGTTTTAAATCACGAGATTTAAATAATTTTTGCTCACAGAATACCTTTTCAGTGATTTCAAATCACTTTACGAAAACGTGATTTTCAGAACATGCCTGATAACTAATAGATGGTAGGCTTTGATCGAATGGTACGTACATTATCAGGAGCAAAGATTTAAATAATTTATTTAAAAGACATGTTTGTATTAATTCTTAAATTGATTGTATTGTATGTAATTGTAAAATCATTCTAAATTTATAAATTTTACTAGCTGACCCGGCAAACGTTGCTTTGCCTTCAAATTGAGCAGAAATAATAGATTTTTAATTTGTGGTTTGTATGGGAGGTACCACGCCCCTTTGTCCGAATTGTAAATCTAAACCACCCGGGGCGCCACCCAAACGCATACAAAAAAATTTATGCAAATCGGTCCAGCCGTTTAGGAGGAGTTCAGTCACAACAAAACGTACAGTAAAATTATATACATATGTAAATTTGTAAAGAAGATAGATACCTAGTATAATATTTTTATTGATTTTATATTTACTAATTTTAATTAATATTTTTTAATAATTTTATAAAGATAAATAAAATATCGATTATTATTAAACTATTTGTATGTTTTATTTGCGAATTAACGAATTGGTGTTATAAACGTGTCCATATTTATTAAATCAATTTTATGTTTTCTGGTATATTCTATAATTTAATTATTTTCTACTTTCAGAATATACTTACCTATACACAAACACACACTCAAACACGTATACAACATGCATACATATGTATATTATTTTGTGGTGGCTTTTAAAGAAAATTTATTTTTAAAATTTTTCGTATTTTTCTGTTTCAGTTTTTTTAAAATTATACATACATATGTATGTATTTAGGTACAACAAAAACAACATGCATGTTATGTTTTTGTTTTCTTTAATTTGTTTTCTCTGACGTTTTGTCAACGTAGGCCGTTTGTTGTTCTTGATCATTTCGATGGACGAATTAAGAAATATGACTATAAGAGTTGAGTGGCTCTTGTCTGTCTTTTTATTTCTTCCTGATATTACTTTTATGCAAACATTCTACGTTGCCATATACACAAGCAAATAGTTATATACAGTCAGAGTCAAAATTTAGTAGGTATACAGCAAACATTAATAAAATAATTAATAAAATAAGTACAGTGCAACTTCGACAATCCGGACACATACACCCCTATCGTGAATAAAAATTCCACGTGAAATTTGTTCACTTTTATTTTTTTAACACTGAATTTAAATAGGAAAATATGAAAAGTGAACAAATTTCACGTGGAATTTTTATTCACGATATGGGTGATATAGATTTAGGGTCGGTCGGATTAACGAATTGTCCGGACTATAGTAGGTGAAAATATTGAAATAATCGAAGTGAATTTAATTGTATGTACATACATGCATTGTACTATGATTTATATATATTTAATTATATATTATATATATTTAATTATATATTATATTAAATTATTAAAAATAAGTAATTATAGGTATTCGAAATAAATTAGGCAACCTGTCTAATAGTTTTTCCCTCATCAAGACTTTTCCTTTAAGGAAAGAAAACCTTAACCAGAAAATAAGCAATTTATCCAAAGATGAACTCCGAACAGCTTTAACGGAAATTCTATGTCCCCGATTATCGTTCACAACACTAAAATGTTGTGTTGTCTCGACTACAACACAACATGCATTTTATTAAGATTAAGCCGATAAATGTTGTGAATCGTAATCGGGGCTTATGAAAAGGTGATTAGATGCTGTAATTAAACTGAAACCAACAAAATATTAACTTAACTTTTGGATTTTTTGTAATATTAATTGGGGTATTATCTTTTAACTGCATTCTAATTTTTTACTGATTTCTTCTTCCCACGTAATTTCCATGAAATCAATTTTAATTTAAAAAATTTTTTTAAACAAGAAAACCTTAAATTAAATTTTAAGTTGATTCAAACTTACTTATATTTCTTATTATAATAAAAATATTTTGCTTCATAGATGAAAAAGCGTGCTGTGTACTAAATTTTGACTCTTGGCTCTGTATATACATATATATTTTTTCTAAATAAAATATGCATGATACTATAATACAAGTTAGAAATATTACGGAGCGTTTCTTTACTTACCTTTACATCGTCAAACTATTGGTGTTATCACAGCATTTAATATACTAAACATAAACATTATCATTCTGAAATAAAAATAAATTTAATGGATGAAATTTAATTTTTCTTCAACAATATCCAAAAAAATATTTTTTAAACAAAACTATGAATAATTAATTTTATTTCTTATACATTCCTTTTTGGGTTTTCCATATTTTCTCTTATTTGACGTTATAGGAATTGTATAATTGAGAATATATGATCTAATTAGTGTACCTTATATCATTGTGTCATGAAAATACGTACATATTTAAAAAAAATTGGAAAAATAAAAACATCTGCCGGCATTACCTTTACGAAAATGTAATTATAACACGACAAATACTTAAACACTGTTTATAGAATTTCAAATACAATAAAAAAAAAGAAACCAAAAAATGTAATGCATTGTTGCTAGAAATTCTTCTTTATTTTAAAAGCTTATCTAACATAAAACTCCAACATACATATTTTATGTTTCTTCTAAAATCTCTAGTTTAGAGTTTTTTTTTTCATTGTAATCGAATTTTATTATGGTTTCAAAATATTTTGTCTCTTGCCAAAAAAGTAACACAAAATTTAAAACAGCATAGAGGCAAATATATATATATTTTTTCCATTACAGGGTCAATGAACTTTCATTTTATTTTATACACATAAAAATTATATACATATTTACATGTTTATTGTATTAAATTTTGCATAAAGTACCAAACACATGTGAAAATGTGAATATAGTGTGTGTGTTGCGTGTATTAACGTCAGTTTGATTTGCTTTTAAAGTTTTTCTTTTATGCTTGAATTCTACTAATTTTCAAAGGCGGTTATTGTTTATTTGCGTATTTATATGTACAAACAGTTTTACAAAGTATTTCATATAGGTATTTAGAATTAAGGTTTATTTATGGATTTATTTGAAACTACATTTTAAGAAAGAGTTCCAATTGTTCAAAAAAGCAAATTTTGGTAATTTGAATTAATAAATATATTTTTTGCATATTCAACATCTTGTTTTTTAATATCTCTTAAAATTATTTTGCTAATGTTCTTAATTTTCTTTTTGTGTTTTAGGAACTACAAGATTTGGGCAGAGATCCACCTGCACAATGTTCAGCTGGACCAGTTGGCGATGATTGTAAGTATTTGATTAAATTTTCTATGTGAATAAATAAGTTGTTCCTACAAATGGATAATTTTGATTTTGTTCTAACCTTCTCTTTTACAATTAATACTTGAAAATAATTTCTTATTATAGTTTATTTGATCTTTTTATTATCAATATTTTAGTAATTGTTCAAGCTTAAGGTCTTTTTTTTATATTTAAATTTTTATTTTCAATATTTCGCTACGTCTTTGTGTAGCTTCTTCTGAAAAAAATTGTTTAATTTTATAAATTTAATTTTATAAATTAAATAATTAAAATAAAAATTTAATTTAAAAAAAGACCTTAAGCTTGAACAATTACTAAAATACTGGAAAATAATATTCAGGGGTGTCATAGAAACCAATATTGTCAGAATTGGTTTTAAAACCGACAAGAAAAAATGCTTTGGTGGCATAGGGCACTGTTACACGTCCAATAAATTTCTAGATATTTCTAGTATCACGATATTTATTAAACGTGTAGCAGTGCCCTATGTCACTAAAGCATTTTTTCTTGTCGGTTTTAAAACCAATTCTGACAATATGTATTGGTTTTCTATGACACCCCTGATTAATATGGAAATATAAAAGTTTATAATCTGGAGTAAATACTCAGCAAAATGTGCTTCGAAACTAGGTTATTTTCAAAATTACAGATTATTCACCTTTTAAACTTTTAACTACAAAAATACAGTAAATATATGTATATATTTTTTATTTGTAAACACTTTCAATTGTTATTTACAATTAATATTCAAGTTTTGCCACCTCCATGCCAAAATAGATTTGAATTATCCCAAACAAATCAAAAATTTTAATGTAAAACTTTTATTTACAAGTTACAAACTTTTTGTAATTTGAAAAAATTTGTTATAAAAAATCGTACTTAAATTGTTGTCTACGCACTTCATTGAATTAAAATGAAATTAAAATATAAAAAACCAGATTATTTTTAATTTTATAAAAAACTTGGGGGACAATTAATAACAACTTTATGAAAATTATCTGCTGTTTAGCGATAAAAAAAAAATAAATTATTATATAAAATCTTATATTTTTGCAAAAATAACCAGTTTGGATTTTATAAAACATTAATGAATGATGATTGCAAACTAAAAAGCAGAAATCAATAAAAGTTTTCTTATAAAAAATACTCATTCTAAAAATGTCAAAAAATACGAGAGAGACTTAGTCATCAACTTGCAATTTGACAACTTCAAAAAATGAAAGATACAAAAAGAGAATTTTTAATTTACAATAGATTCTTCGTGTGTTACAAGTACACAACAACGACAACACGAAAAAAGTGACTCAAATTGCACATACATACTACATACTCAGTTTGAAAATTACACCAACTAACAAAACAAACCAACAATAAAAATGTATATGTATGTATGTATATTCAAAATATAAATTAGCAAAGTGTGGGTATTTTAGGTGGAGTAATAATAATAATTGTTGTGTTGTTTTCCATGTGAATATTTAAAATTCAAGGCTTTTATTTTCTGGCAGTTAGAAACTCCAACCAACCATTTATATTGTAATTTTTGTTTAGTAAAACGAAGATCGATATTGTGAATTAGCTAGATACTGTCCTGTTTACAAAGACCACTCGATTATAACAGGGAAAATACTTTTAGAAAATTACGGAAACTTTTATTAATGTAAGTTTCAATATAAGTAAAAAAAAACGATAACAGATTTTATAAGGTATTTAGTTAAACGTTAGTTTAGAGTGTATATGCACTAAGTCCAAATACAAATTGTGTTTTTTTTTTTTTTGTACAGAACTAATAAATATAAATACATAGAAGGTCGCGTCAGCATTTACTTTAGTATCTGCGTAAAAAACGTTTTTAATTTCATATTTTTTTGTATTTTCTGAGGCATGCATAAGTACGAGTTTAAGAACTTCTTTCAATATACTTTAACTCTGGATAAAAATGTTATAATTCTAGTCAAATAGAATTGAATATAATTGTGTTTTTAAAAACAAAAAGCTCCAAATGCATTTAATTTCAAGATAATGTTAGCTATTTGATAATTTCGATATTTTAGCGGTAGAAATTTGATCGATTTAGGCGAATCAGGCTTTTTACATTAAAGTGTTATTAGAAATCATGTAAATATCGAACCAATGTAAATTTCGAACCAATGTAAATTTCGATGAATTGGCAACATTTTTTCATTGGTGGAATATGTTTCAGTTCTAGTTTTTTTAGACATGAGTTTTGCTGCAATACATCAGTAAAACAGTAAATAAATCGATTTTGAATTTTCGTTTTTGGTAATAGTGTAAAAATTAGCATATAATCAATAAATTTTAATAACAAAATGAAACAAATACATACTTATACATATAATGGTCATATTTATAATGAATTTTTATTTTGTGAAAGGTTTGTTAAACAAAATGTCCATGAAAAATTTCTTTTCTCTAAACCTTTGTTAAAATACAAGTTTCATAATTAAAAATAGGGTTAATTTCGTCGTTTAAATTGTTTTTTAAATATGCCTATCAGTTGAAAAAAACAAAAAAAAACTACTAGATAAGAATATTAGCTGAATGTATACGCTATCGCTTTTTAAAGGAAATGTTCGATTTTATGGATAATAATAAACAACAATCAAAAGTGATTTCTTTTTAAAGAACTCAAATGGGATATTAAAGGGCAGGGCATACTATTTCGACATGTATGTACTATGTCTGGATTATAGTGTTCGAGGTGTGATAAATGGTAATTGATTTTGAATTCCAAATTTTATTACAAAAAATATTAACAAAATGATTAAAAAGAAAACAAGATATAAAAAAAACAAAAATAATTTCAATTAACATATAAGAAAGGTATTATTAAAAATAGATAAATCAATTTTTGGTTTACTTACCACCTCTACATTGAATTAAATGAAATTTCAATTTAAAAAACACCAACACTTGACGAAAAGAAAGTTTTTATGGCTAACTATATTTTCTTATACGAGTACAAATTTATTTTCACAGAATTTTTAGTATCCTCGTATATATTTAGCTCATCTTTTTATTTTCTCATATTTATTTACAAACATTTAATATAAAAAATTAATGTTTCTTTATTTTTTCTATTTTATTTCAGTATTTCACTGGCAAGCAACAATAATGGGACCGGTAAGAATAAATACTAATACAAAATTTATGTTAGAGGAATATATGTACATATATACATAAATTCACAAAATGTGAATATATTTTAATCACATTTTATAACGCTATAAACGTTTTAACACCTTTCGCTATTTATTAACATAGAATAACCAAATAGTACCATTAGGTTAGGTTTTTGTTGTGTTGGGTTGACAGCTAGTGTAGGTACGTAGAACCGGCTGACGCGGCAGATCAAGATGAAACAACATTTCAATTTATGCCCAAAAAGTGGTTAGCGACCTAGTCCTACTTTGCTATGTCCAGAAGATCTATGGCACACCCAGCGGAAGTAGCACGATTCCTTGGACTATAACTAGCAGAACCCCAGATTAATAGTAAAATTGTTATGTTTCTACAACAACAACATCAGGTTAGGTTAATTGATACAGCCCTCTTTGATTCGTCCATACGTTAGCATTGTTTTTGCTCCAGGAGTGACACACCATAATATACAATCACCTGATCGCGTCACAGTTGAGCATCAAATCGATATTCATCATTGACATATTTACTAGCCATTGTAGATAAGATAACCATTGTCTGCTAGAATCACATAATTCAGATTAGATAAATCAACGCCCCTTCTTTCGATTCTTCATTCTGACTACTTCTGAGGTGGTGTCCCGTAATCACAGGTATGAGTAACCTCAATTGCCCATTGTTAAACCAATTGAGGATAACGTTCGACGAGCATAGATATTTGTAATATATACACATAATAATCGTGAGGGACTTGTGCCTGAGGAATACCCAGCAGATTTTCTAAGTCAAAAGTACTCTGAGAATGAAGAAAAATATCATTGATTCGCTTTTTTGTAAGTTTGATCCATTAGTTCTTCAGCAACATCCATAATATTTTTATTTTGATATTTTTTTATAATTTAGAAAAATCAAAAAGACAAACATACCATTATGTTATTTTCACTCAAAAAACTACCACTAAACATTACCAACTTAAAAGGCCCAAACATAATGTGCATAAACTGGCTTAAAAGGCCCAACTATAATGTGCATATGCTAGCTTAAGCAACCCTGCGAATACATATAAATTGTATGTGGCAAACTATAATGTACTTAACGAAACTTTTCGTTAAGTTTTTCAACTGTCATTTGCTTAAGCAAAGAGCGAAACTGATCGCACATTCTGTACGGAATCAGCTGTTTGTTGTTGTTTGTTTGTGTTTTGAACAAAATGGAGAAAGAAGAAAATATATTTATTTTAAATTTAATAGAAAATGCGGAAAAAATAAGTGCCTTTACAATAAAAGGGATCCTTTTTATTTTAACAAAAATGTCTTTCTGTCGTGGTTTATTTCTCTGACAGAACAAGAGCGTCTTCTTCTTTTACAGTGTAGTTCACTTATTTCTTTTAATGTGCACAGGCCTTCAAGCGCTAACTTTAATATTTTTATATTATTTAAATTTTTAAGTTTTTTCTCCATTTTTGCAAACACAATACGAAAATTAACAAAACATATGTAAACGTTTATTATTATTTACAATGTAGTGCTGCCACAGCTGTACATTTTAGTACTTTTGTCGATAAATTAAGAAAAAGAAAAAGTTATGCCTTTCTGGTACGAAGTTTTCTTTTAATTATAAAATAATATAATAATATTTATGAAATATAGTCTTTTAATGGGTTTTTGTTAAAATAAAAACATTTTTTTTAAACATAAATGAGCAACTGTGGACAAAAAGATTCAAAGTCATTGTAGCCACCTGAAAGTTAACTCTGAACTGGTTATGCATTTGGACAGCCTTTTCGTTAACTTTTGCAATTTGCTTAATCTTGCTTATGCATATTATAGTTGGGCCTTTATCCTGTATTAACAGATCAAAATTGCCCAAACAGTATTTATTGCTCATTTATTCTGTAAATACTTAACGGATTTTTTTGAACGTTGGAAGGCAAAAATTTTAAGTTTACACGGTTGTTAGACATTTTCTGAACATTTTTCGGACAATGTTGTAATATCTGACGATCGTGGACACATAGCTTTACGTGTTGTGCTGATCGTTAGTTACATCAGCATCATCATTTTTTTTTTTTTTTTTTTTTGTAGAATTCCTCTAAGAATATGTGGTATTAAATAACAAAATTAATGCTGCAAAATCAGCATTAATAAAATTGTAAAGCAATAGGGAATAATTAATTTGAATTTGTAACTACTGCTATAAAGATATTTTGTTTGCAACTGTATTTTATATAAATTTGTTTCCTTCATTGCAGCCTGACAGCCCGTACCAAGGTGGTGTATTCTTCTTAACAATTCACTTTCCAACAGATTATCCATTCAAACCACCTAAAGTGGCTTTTACAACGCGCATATACCATCCAAATATTAACAGCAATGGATCGATTTGTCTCGATATATTAAGATCTCAATGGTCGCCAGCACTTACTATATCAAAAGGTAAATTTTAACTATTTTTATTCGCTTGATGAATTTCATAAATATGAGCTACTAATGTTGTTTATTTGTTTTACGTTGCAGTTTTATTATCAATTTGCTCTCTACTCTGTGATCCAAATCCAGATGATCCACTTGTACCAGAGATTGCAAGAATATATAAAACCGATCGGGAAAAATATAATGAATTGGCACGAGAATGGACTAGGAAGTATGCTATGTGATGCGTTCCAGTTTGTATAATTGATTCGTCGTCGATGTCGTCGTTGTTGTTGTCGTTGTTGTTGTCGTTGTCGTCATCTTCATCATCATCATCACCAACATCACCATCAATGTCGTCGTCGTCATTAACATTGTCGTTGTCGCCATTCAAGTTGTCAACAACATTGTGCTTTCCATTGTTGTTATTATTTTTCATAATAATGACAATGAAATGTTACTACTACTACAACAACATGCACGCAATTATGATGCCAATGATGATCTCGTCAGCATTATTATTATTGTTAGTGTCGTTGTTGTTGTTAATGTCGTCGAAAAATAGTTACAACATTGACAACTATTTCATAAACGGCAACAACAGAAATATCAACAACTGCAACAACGGCGACAAAATCAAATATTACAACATTAACAAAAGCCGCAGCATCAACAACCGCAGCCGCACCAGCAGCAAAAACAACAACAGCAACAACAATAATATCATCCATAACTAAATGATGTGTATTGAATGATTTAAAACAAAAAAAACATAATAATATAATATAATAATAATGATATTTGATTAAATTGATGATTGAATGATGAACTACAACCAATTGTTTTGTAAAGAATGAAAAAAGAATTATACAAATAATAATAATAATTATAAATAAAAAGGCAAAAGAAATGAGAAAAGTAGAGGATGAGATGAAAATGATGATGGTATGAAGATAAATAATAATAAAAAATACATACAAAATTAAAGGAAAAAAAAACTAAAAAATAAAAAGGATTTTGCTACTACTACAACAACAACAACTTAAATTAGCAACAAAATTTTGAAAAACAAAAAATTACGATTGTAACGCTCTTTAAATAAAATAAAAACAAAAATTAAAAAATATATATAAATACAAATACCTACATACACACAACACATTCATACACGAAAAAAGAAACAAAAACAAGAAAGCATGATGATGTGAAAGAAATATTTAATAATAATAATAAATATAAAATTCATTTATTCAGTTTAATTTACAACCAACAACAAACAAAAATAAAAAACGCAGTAAAAACAGAAACTTAAATATTCAATTACTTGCCGGCCTAAAGACCGCCAGTCCTCTTTCAAATAAATTTTAGTAAGAAGCCCTTCAAATAGAGCAGAGAAGAATCTACTACATATTGACAGCAAAGTTACTTTTAAAATGTTCTCTCTATTTACATGCCACCTCTCGTTTAATTTTAAATACAACAGAACTTGAGAAGGACTAACATCTACATACATTAATCTCCATCTTTTTAAATAAGTTTTCAACAACAAATCAATCGATCGTTGTATTGTCAGGGATAATGAACCAATACTTTTTTCTAAATCCCTTTTGTGTTAACGACAGAGTTCTTATTATATTACAAGAATATAACTTTTAGCAGTTTTCCACTTTTTTTTAATAATTAATTTTTTATACTTCCTTAAAAAATAATTTTAACTACTTTGTAAAGCCAGTCCGATCTAACTCCTTATGCATACATATTTAAATTTCTTATAGACGTCGTATTTTTATATTTACATACACATATATATAATATTATTTTTTTTTAATTTCCCCTTGAAACAATTCAATTTAAATAATTTTTCGTCATCTCGTAGTTCTTCATCTCTGTATATTTATGATGTTCACTTGTTTTAGGTGTAATCTAAATAAGAAAATATATTTTAATTTTAAATAATTTTCAAACAAATAAACGTATAAAATTTAAGTGCTTTTTTCATTAAGTTTTTTTTTGTTTCTTTTTTTTAACTGCTCTGTTCGACAAAATTACGAGGGCGGTTCGGAAACTTCTTAGCCTAGCACAGAAAGAGAATAGTTAGTTTTTCAAAAACATTTTTATTTTTCAATGAAATCTCTTGAAACTTCAATACACTGGTCCAACGCTTATCTAGCAATGTTGTTGTTGTTGTAAGAGCATTAATTGCTGAGTTGACAGCCCTTGGCCGAGTGATATCGGGTCATTCCGGTGCGTAGAACCGGCTGTCGTTGGAATGTCTAGCAATTATATCCCTTGATTAAAATAGTTTTCTTTAAGGCCTTCAAAATAGTGGTTTACAACTGTAATTGCATCTTCATTACCAGCTAGCATTTCTTTAGATTTGGAAACAGTTAAAAGTCACTGGGAGCTAAATCAGGAGAATAAGGTGAGTGGTCAAGCAACTCGTATTTTAATTCGTTGATTTTAGCCATTGTTAAAACACTTCTACGCTAGTAGTTTTCTCGAATTTTTACATTTCCAAAATGTTGCAATAGTACTCTGAATTTATTGTTTTACCCTTTTGCAGATAGTCAATCAATAAAATACTCGTGCCTTTGAAGTCCCAAAAAACCGTTGCCATAACCTTACCAGCCGATTGAATTGTTTTTGCCTTCTTTGGGCCACTCTCCAGCTTCAGTCCATTGCTTGGATTGTTCTTTTGTCTCTAGAATAAAGTGGTGGATCCATGTCTCATCAACAGTTATGAAACGAAGCTAAAAATCCATTTTTTTTTCTTAAAACGATCCAAATATGCTTGAGAAATTTTCATTCTCTTATTTTCTTATTTTCATTCTATATTAATCATCCCTATTCTGACTTTCGATTCGAATCGAAATTTTCTCCGTTTGGCAAATTTGGTATTCAGAGTTTCGATTCCGCTACGTTTCTTTCGATTGTAGGTATTCAATCGTAGTTACGTTTTTCTACGCTTATATTTTAGCAACGGAATTTTTTCGATTGCTCTTTTTATAAACTTAAAAAGTGTTTAATTTCAGGTAGTTTTTTATTACTATGTAATATATTTTTATTTTGGCCGAAAAGGCTTAATATTACAAATAAATGAATAAATAAATAAATAATGTAAGTATAAAATGTTTAAAAAGTGATGTATATACATTTTTGTTGTACGGCCAATCAAGAGGTGATATGCGGCAACGGAGAACATGGTTAAACAAATGTGTAATGGTAGAACGAAGGAGTTTTGAATTACTGTCACTACAAACAGGAAAGCAGCCTATTTATTTATTTTTCCAGGTCAAAAACAACGACATCAGAGCAATACGAAGAGCTGGCAAGATTAATGTCAACAAAACAGGATATTGCTTGCGACTACCATAAACGATCCAAGTAGGAAGTTCAGGGGCCAAATTACCGCATTCGTGATCGAATGAGCTATCGTATCGAAAAATGATTTCGATATCGAAATTATGATAAAATGTACTAAATTTCTTGCTCGATATCGTATGCCATAATCTCAAATAAGAAAATTACGATCAATTTTACTCGATATCGAATGCGGTAATTTGGCCCCAGGTATTTTCTTTTCAAGCTTTTCAAGCCTTACCTCTGTGTTATGAGTCACATTGTTCTCCTCTTCCACCAATAAAGCCACTGCTATCGATTCCATTTCTCCTTCAAATACAAAAATTAAAAATACCACCTCCGGCTTGACAGGATTCTTAGCACTTAAATATTTTGCAACCAAAAATGATTATCTTTTTGATTATTACTAATTCACAAGTCTTTTGTATTATTTTATTTTTATTATTTCTCCTTATTAATCGCACAAAATTTTTTATTTTCCTATTTTTATTGTTTGTTGCGACTTGTTTATTAAAATAGTAACAAACTTGCTCATTTCTTTGTTTCTATTCCACATTTCATAGTAACAAATTGTTTTTGTAAACATTGTTGTCTTGTTCTTTCGATTCAATTTTTTGTTTGGAATACCAATTTTCGATCGTAGCGTAACTGAATGCGGAGACGTAATCGGACCTCAGAATATGGGTGATTATGTACTTTTGTCAGTTCGCTGTGCTACTGCACTCACCTTGTATATTTACACCATACGTTTTATGATGTAATAACTAAATTTTGACAATAAAAATCAAATATTTCGCAAATAATATACAGTTGATTCAGAAAGTGAGTGCTCACCCATATGGATAGTTTCCATCCGTTTTGGAGTGTTATATACTAGCCATAACTTAGTATTATGAGCCGCGTGTTTGGGGTAGTTGTCTTGTGTAAATATGTATGAAGTTTTCTGATATACCCATTTTTAGGGATGGAGATAAGGATCGAAAGCAAAAGCTTTCCAAATACAATGTAAAAAGTATACAAATTCGATTTTTTATTTTCGAATCGAAATACACAATAACCTTAGAGTTTTTAAAATGTCAATATACTTCCTATGATCCATTATGCCATCGGTTATATGTAAATTTCCAACTCTTTTCAACTTTTTTTCTTTTAACTCATTTGGTTTTCTCCACTCTACATCTTCCATCGTTTCAATATATATATTAAATCCGTAAGAACCACTGTTCCAAAAGTCGTTCGATTTATTTCAATGTTCTTTGGCATATTTGTATTTATTTGTTACCTCCTTACCAGGAGGATTTACTTAGCCTTGATATATGTACATATATCATAACGCCATCACCAATATCCGGCTCACGCTTAAAAGGGGTCTCGTGAAGGAAGATCCACCGTCCTATACCTTCGTATGGGAAACCGGACTTCCCGAACTCCACTCCTGAGTTTTAATGGTCTCCACCAATATCAAAAATGAGTTTTGTTTGGTACTCCACCACGACAAACTTATAGGTTATAAAACCATAAAAAAATATAGCATGTGGTCAATGCAACTTCGAGAAACTGTAACACGGTACAGTTATACGACGCCAAACATTAACCAATGCGAGTGAGCCGCAAGACTCTCGAAGGTAGCGAAACAAGGCCTGGGAGGTTACTCTCCATTACGATGCGATAACCATACAAAATGTACGCTTACCCTTAAAAGATAATAGCAATGACGCGCGAGTTCTTCCTCCACCCAGAGCTGATTTACGACTGATACTCTCTCTCTTCTTTGGCATATTTAAGTCGTTTGATCTTGTTTACTTTGCTGATATAGCGTTCCTTATAGGGATGCCAATCCCAAAATCCCGATTTTTTAAATCAAATCCCGGGATTTTTTTTGTTAGTATTTGTGTAAGAGATCCATTGAAGTATGTATAATTGTTTTTATTTGCTTTTTCACTTAAGGTAAATCATTTTTAATAAGAGAAAATTATTATAATTATAATCAATATGCCTTGATAAGGTCTTTTGACTATTTCACCAATTGTAACAACCAGTTGTTCGAATTTATTATTTTTTACGTTCCGATTCCGTGGTTTTATTTTGCTTTGGTCACATTACTAAACTTTTTTAATTTATTAACTATTTTATTGTTGCAAATTATTCCGTTATTTGTTTCCAAATCAGGGCTACATTTGCGTGTTAAATTTATGCGGCTTCAATGCTAAACTAATTTTAATTTATTGATTTCAATAAGGATACCACAGGCATTGATTAATCCAATACAGGATATGTTTAATAAATTTTTGAATTATTCTGCAAGGCAATTCTTAACTCGTATAGCAACTAAACTTGAGTTATGTTGCCAATTGACATGAAAATTGTTATTAGGTTAGGACATACTTGTTCAAAAGGAAATGTTTAGACTCAATGAAATCACTTGCTCTACTACGAGGTCCATCTGGCCCGTATTTGATGTAGAAAGGACGAATTCACTGCTTAGTTTTCGTCGCAACCTAATAAGGCTTATTGTCTCTTTATTTACAGGCCACTGTACTTTTGGAGCTCACGCCAGAAGACTAGGTCTACACGAATGATTACTGTAGAAGCTGTCATAGCGAGGAGGAAGAAGAAGCAATCACCCATTCCTCTGCCAATGGCCGGCTTTATCAACAAAAAGGGAACGTATATACGGTGCTTGGGGGAACTATCAAGGATGAATCCAAAATGCGTCTATACCTTTGCCATGGAATCTGGATGGTTTGAAAGGGAGACAACCAATGCCGAGTGATCGACAGGTTGTCCACCAACGTGGTAACACAATGGGATAAACATGATGGACCCAAGTGAGTCGTTTTTCTAAGAACGTCTGCCCATGGAACCTAACCTAAGTTTAGAATGGTTGTGTGCAACCTCGTGAACACATATACACGGAGACTTCGTGTCGTCCACTGTGATTCCCTTCAAAGAAAGCCTAAAAAAGCCTTATTGGAAGTAAAGAGAAAAGTATGTAAATAGTGGAAACATAGAAAGAAGAGAGAGTGAAGAGAAAAAGAAGAAGAAAGGTGAGAGGACAAAAAATAAAACAGAAAAACAACTACAAAAATATCGGTCTTAAACACATAGTTCTGTCATTAAACCAGCGTATGCGTTGTTCATTCGTGTAGCGCTCCATTTTTACTAACCTCGTACCTTCTACTAGCAAACAATAACAAATGTCAAACAATGACACTTCGAATGGCGCCAAATTTAAAAATTGCGTTCTAGTTGGGACACCCTTTATCTACTGTTTATGTCTTTTATTTTGAACACTAATGACGCAGTCATGTTCATACATACATACATACATATTTGATGAGTTTTAAACATTTGTTCAGCATCACTCTGTATCTGCTGGATGGAAAATATACGCAATTTACTTTTAAAATATATATACGTAAGTACGTACATATGTACACACCTATCTGTAGTATGTTTAGCATACATATTTAAAATTTTTCAAATAAATTTCCAAACATTCAAAATTATTTTTAGCATTAAACGTTTTCAGGTAAGTAAGTGGGTGGATATTTCTGTGTGTTTCAATTTTCTATTTATTTCATGATTACTAAGATGCATTTTATAAAATAACATTGGGGTTAGCAAATGCTTCTGGACTAAATTAAGGCTTTGTCCCTAAATAAAAAATGAAGCTTTCTGAGCTTAACAACTGAAAATAGTTTTTGGGAGTATCAATTGATTTTGAAAAACGTTTCTAATGTAGAGTAAAGTTAAGTGAGATAAATAATATTCTGACATTGATATGATGACTTGACAAATATTATTCACACATAATGTACTTTCTTATTTATAGATAGCGGAGTCGATTAAGCCATGTCCGTCTGTCTGTCTGTCTGGATGTTGAAATCAGTTTTTTGAATTCTGTCAGATATGCTTTTGAGAAGTTTGCTATTTAAAATCAGCAAAATCGGTTTAGGTCAACCAGAGTTATGGACCAATATGTGAGACAACCTCCATAAAAATTTTATATTTTTTTTCCATTTTATTGCAATATTTTGAAATATATTGCAGATAATACCATGAAATTTTGTATACGTTGTTTGTATGATAAAAGAAGAAAGTGTGCGGAAAATAGCCCCATACAAAAAAATCTTCCCGTAATATTGCTCAATTATACATAAATGCCTATAAAATTGTAATATCAAGATAAAATTCAGCAAAAATAAGTTTTATGCAAAAAGAAATCGCAAAACGATTTTTTTTTTTACTTCGGTCCATGTTTGACCATAGACCCCATATAAAGTCCACTTCCAAAATTCACTTAAATACGTATACAACAGATATAAATAATGGTAAACGGCTAAAATTTGACATAAATAATCTTTATAGGCAAATAAATTGTTGTACTAAATTTTATGGTGGTCGGCCCAGAATTGGTCATAGCTCCCATACAAGGACCACATCTGAAAAAGATATTTATCCCTATATTTGTATATTGTATAAATATCGGTACCGACTCAAAACTTTGCACAGATCATTTTAATATATACAAAAATCATCCCACAAAATTCTGTGAATTTCGGTCTATTTTTAACCGTATGCCCCATATAAAGCCCTCTTCCGAAATCCACTTTAATACTCATAAATCTTTTATAAATAAGGATACCAATCCAAAATTTTACACGGATCATTTACATACATGCCTAAATCAAACTGCTGGATTTTGAGAAAATCGGTCCATATTCGACTATATCCTCCACATAAGGTCTACTACCGAAATCCACGTTAATACTAATATATATCTCAAATATACCGTTATTATGTTGAAATTCGACGTGAAATATCCTCATATGCATAAAAATAACTGTTCCAAAATTTAAGAAGGTCGGCCCATAATTTGTCATAGCTGCCATATAAGAACCATTTCCAAAAAACAAATAAATTCGGGTCAAAAAATATTCTTTTCGGATTTAACCCATATTCGGTCCATATTTTATAATCACAGAATTTAATTCCGTTCGGAAGTGAAATTAATTCGTATTTTGCTTCTATAGAAAAAGTACAAGAACAAATTTTATCGTCTTATCTTCCCTGCCTAAAGGTAATCAGCTTAGCTTGAAGAATTGCTTTGTGTAAATTGGGACTAACAAATATGTTTCCAACACGGTAAAACATGGCGACAATTAGCAATGTTCAGGGGTTGTATGGCTACATTAGAAGATTATCTCGACATTTTAAAAAACAATGCAGCCCTTAGTGTAGAGAAATTAGAACTAGCACAGAACTGAATTTTCCACCAGGACCTTCCAAATTGTAAAAGATCAATCATTGTCCAAAAACTTTAGATCCTCAATCCAATTGAATATCTGTGGAAATATATGGACAGATATATTTCTTGCAAGGATGGTGAAACAAAACTATGAAAACTCGTTGATTCTACGTCTAAAAGATTGTCAGCTATGATAAAGGCGTAAGGAATACAAACAATATACTAAATTCAATGTTTTACATAATTTTAATATACATTTTTACTTCATTTTGACGCAAAAAATCTGGAACTTTTCCGTTAAAATTTAATTATTTTTTGTGTTTCTTATTTTTCTAGTTTTTGTTAATATTTTTCTTAAGTTACTTATGAATTATGCAGTATATTTTTTTTTAATTTGTAATTGTAGGAAGGATATAGTATATTACAACATTTTTCAACAATATTTGTGTTTACTTTATATTGACGCTCACAGTACATGCTTAATGGGCCAAAGGTGTCATATTTATTTATGTAGATGCAATTGGGTTTTCGAAATGTTTAAGCTAAAAACTGTTCATCAAAACCTTCCCTTTTGATTAAAAGGAAAAACAGTGATAAATGTTTATAAAAAAGAGCTTTCATGAAAAGCTTATGAATATACTCGTATGTATGTACATATTTTCCCCAAAAACATTAAAATGTTAAATTAACATTATCACTGTGTGTGCTTTGGGGCTGTTCGGCTGAGCAGCTGTTGTTGAGGTATAAACAACAACATTGCATTAAACTGTTGCTTCAATGGGGTACTAATTGTTTGTTGTTGTTCTTTTTATTTGGTTAAATTATTATATTTTTATACTCACCACCAAAAAGTTAAAGGTATATTAAGTTTGTCATTCCGTTTGTAAGACATCGAAATATTGGTTGTAGAACCAAAATGTCTATATATTCTCGGTTCTTATAAGATTCTAAGACGATCTAGTCACGTCCGTTCGTCTGTGAACAGTGAAATTTTTACTAAACATTATTTGATCCGAAGCCGAAATATTTGGTATTGAAAATGGACAAAATCGGTCTAGTAGTATTCGAGTTATAGATCAAAGTTTCAGACAACCTCGATATATTTCAGATAGTTTTTGCAATTTTCTATAAATATAATGCATATACATAATATCATGAAATTTTGGACATGATATATATCGTTTAATTTAATGTATTACAAATTATCAGACACCCAGTAGTTCCCGAGATATAGGCCTATATATTTTCAACTTTACGGGACCGCCCCCTCCAAAATAGGCGTGACCGCCCCAATTTTTTTTTTATTTCAATCAGAATTTAAAATTCTATTAGTGATAAAATTTTGATAGTGATTTGAAAAAAGTCACTAAAACCGACTTAAGCCAATTTTTGAAATTCATACCTTTACGCAATTGTGAATAAAAGCGAAACGCGTTCATCGATTTTCATGATTTATGTCTCATTTTGTTCATAGGTTATGCGAATTTACTTGACACTTTTTTTACCTTTTTGGATTTTTTATGAATTAAAAATAAAAAAATTAAATTTTTTAGGCAAAAAATAGTTTTTTTCTTCATACATTTATTTATAACTGCGAAACTGTTGCTTATGTAGCGAAACGTTGTATGAACCGATTAAAGGAATTCTTAATTTGTTTCAGCTTATTCGGACTAGTGGTTCTCGAGTTATGACAAACAAAAGAGCCTAAAACGTGACAAATTCCCTATACGATACTCACTAACTTCAAATTAGTTTTTAAATTACTTCTTCATGTAAAATGACCAAACGAATGATGCAGAAGTTCTTCTTTTTGAGGCTACTTTCATAAACAATTATCAGAATTGAGTCCCGAATCAATCACCTGAAAAATGTTGTACAGTGTAATTATCGTTGCCGATACTAAATGTATCAAAATGTATTCAAGTATTTATAAATCACACTACTGGTATTTGGTGGTGGGTATATAAGATTCGGCACAGCCGAATATAACCTCTCAGTTGCTTGTATTGTTGTTGTTTATTGCTATAATATGCATGTACGAATGTACATATGTAATGTATGTATGAACGAATATTTCGCAAGTTTATGTTGCCATCAGAGAATCGAATCGAAAGTGCAGAAAGCAGCAACAGCAGCAAAAATGTGGAAGAAGAGAATATACAGACAATATTTTTGATCCCAATTGTAAAAGTTTCAGTTAGTTTCGATCGTTTCAGCGGTTCAGTGATACAGAACGTAAACGTGAGCGATTGAAAAATTATCTTTTTATAGTTTGTAAAAGAGAGCAATAAAAATTGCAATTCATTCGGTTAAAATACATTTTTGAAATAATACAGTGATACAATTTGGTCAGAAAATACCAATAACTGATAATAGTATAAAAATACATAAATATACCTACATATAAATAATTACAAATCAGATCAGAAAAATCTATGTGAGTGAGATAAAATAAATGAAAAAACTAAAGATTAATTGTGCAATAGTTATTTGATAAACTGTTCCTTCTGTGTTTTAAATCATCATCTGTACATAGATATCAATCTATTATGCAAACAAATTGTTTTAGTTTTTATTTGTAGTTTATTTTATAATTGGTTCTTATTGTTGTGCTGTTGTTATACATTTCCACACAACATTTCTCTCACGTGTGTGCATTGTTTGCTTAATCTGTTTCATTGTCTAAAATACCGTTTTTTATATATTGATTTTAATTATGTACGTTTCTTTATCTTCTCAATTGATTTCATTTGATTTCATCTCTTTAGATTTGTTCTCGATTCTCATGATTAATTGTTGACCACACTCAACGGTTTTTTCTCGCGCACTTTTATCGTTCTTCTTTTACTTGTTACGTTAACGAATAGTTTATCCGATCCGATTCGATTTGCTTCGATTGCAATCGTTTGGGTTTTTTTTTGTTAGTTTAATTATTTGGGGTTTTAGTTGTTGTTGCTGTGAACTTGCTCCATTATTGTAATTATGTGTTACAATTTGGCCGTTATTCAAAATATTATTCTATTTGGGTATTTTTTCCTTATGATGGACGTACTACGTACATACATATGTATGTTCAATTGTTAATATTTGTTTTTTTTTTTTTTTTGCTAAAATTCCCTTTCATCTTTATGGCGAAATGTTTTTGTGTGTGTGTACATTTTTCTTGATTGTGGCAATTAAAAAGTTTTTAATACATTAATTAAATTTAGGTTCGTAGTTGGGTTATGGGTTGTGTAATTTTTGTTTATAAAAAAACTTAAGAGAGTGTTTGAAATTATTACAATCGAATATCGTTAAATTTTGCTTGAATAAGAAAAATTTAATATCATACACCAATATACATATGTACAATGTACATGTTAGTGTAGGATTCTGATAATTTTAGTAGCGACAAAAATAATAAATAAATATATTGATAAAAAAAGAGGCAAGCGCCTTCGAAAGGGCTCTAAAATACACGTATACGTAATACGTACAGAACTTAATATCTGATATAGATGTACATATATACATATGTATATGTACATACATACCTATATAAAATTAAGGTACTAACGTTGTTTTTGATCATAGCTCAGTCATTTAATGTTCTATTTCACAGTTTTCGACACCAAATTACGAACTTACTTACTTACATACAGTGTTACACAATATTTTGTACACAAAATGTTGTCCCTTATTTTTAAAGAAACTGAAAATTTGCATACATATTTTTACATGGCGATTTGATTTAATAATATTGTAATCTACATATTTCGCTGTATTAATAATTTAAAAAAAGACTGAAATTTTAGTGTGAGATTTGTTCGTACGAACTTTAAGTTTATTAATTTTTTTAAGCGTTTGAATTTAATTTTTTGATAATAGTATAATTTTTAAATAAAATTTCTATGTTGATTTAACTTCAAAAACTGTCATTCATGTTCATAAAACTTGGCACCAAATATTCATAAACATTTTTAATGGGATAACATTCTGAAATATAAACTGGCCATCGAAAAATAATAAATTTTTGTTTTTTAGACCCTTAGGCTGCATATATAGTTTTTCTCATTCGGTTTGCCATAAGTAATGCTACTAAAACCTCTTACGATAATTCGAGCAATATTTCAGAATACATTTTAAGTGAAGTTAAACAAATGCCAAACTTTAAGTCGTATCAGTAATACGACATGATCTTCATCACTGTCATTTAATTTTGATCAATAATGGCGTATTAATAAAAACATAATCAATTTGTTTTCATTCAAAAATATTGCTTTTTATCTCTAGTTTCATTCATGATAAACAAACTTTTTAAAAAATCATCGAATATAGTGGTTAGAACTTTATTTTTTTAATGTTAATTTTAATGTATTCGGTATCAAAATAAAGGCAATAATCCCTTTTAATCGAGGTACATACTTTATTTTATTTAAAATTCGAGATTTTAAACTTAATAGTGTCCAAATTAGGAGACCTTGAAAACCTCGAAATTAGGCACAAATCATTATTGCAAATAACTAAGCGTCCAAAAATGAAAATATGTATGTATGTTGAACCAGCAAAAAATCTTGAATCAAAATATATGAACAACTTTGTTAGATCATGCAACATATTTTGTTTCTAAACACATGAATATAGAATATAACGAGGTGAAATTTACCCATTATCTGTCGGAATTTCTAAAGCATCATTCGATAGGTCATTAAAATTGATTTTATTTGACATTCATATTGTATATACTTAGTATCAGGGTTAGGTACAAAAATCCTTGTTATTTAGTTATATCTCAGTAATTCATTGGACGATTTTAAACAGTACTGGTTCCAGCAAAAAACAGTGTAACATTTCGGTTTAATATCGATATTTCTATAATATTTACGTAGGTTAATGTGTTTTTCGGAAGTGGTCTCCATATGGAAAAGTTCGTTTCGATAATTTGTATATATATGCGGATTATTTGTGCCGAATTTGAACTTGATATTGATGTTTATAAGAGATTTTCGGGAGGGAATTTTATATAGGGGATATTGTCCAATATGGACCGATAGTTATAAAAATCGGTGTACTGATTTGTATATACATGTGGATTATTTGTGTCGATTTCCAACTTGATAATGATTTTTATAACAGATTTATGAGTATTTAATTTATTTCCGGAAGTGGACTTTATCCTTTTATGATTTCCCTTAGCATGACACATATTTTTGCTAAATTTTGTATTAATACTGCTTTTCTATAGGCATTTATGTGCTATATTCCGGGAAGACAAATTGGAGGCTTTATTTCTCATACGTAGACCTATTTTTATAATTTTCAACAGAACTTGTCCTTCTATAATAAAAATAGAGTGTACAAAAATATCTGAAATATATCGAGATTGTCTGAAACTTTGGTCTGCAATTAGGTTAATCCTGAACGAATTTTCAATACCAAACATTTCGGTGAAACAAAGAATGTATTGGACAAATTAATTGTTCTAAGTTTTTTTTCGAAGCTCTATCGTGACTTCAACAGACGCACCGACGGACGGACATGGCTAGATATTCTTAGAATCTTATAATGATGCATAATATATAAAATAACTTTTCGATGTGTTATAAACGGAATAACAAACTTAATACATATACCCCCATCTTTTTGGTGGTAGGTATAAACAATAATAGGTGGTAAAATCATCATAAGATTTTTTTTTTTTTTTTTTTTTTTTTTTGCATTTAATTATTTATTGAATCTTCAAAATGAAATGACAATAAGTATTCAAATCTTAATACTAAAAAGAAAATAATAAGCCCAGCCAGTGCTAGACAAAAATTTTTATGATACTAAAAAAATTTCACATCAACTGATCCAGTCATCTATTTTGCGCTTGAGTTAAAGCAAGGGTATCCCTCCTTCTCAACCGATTGTGGCCACTAAAGTTAAGGATGTCTCGTGCAAGGGGGTTTGGATGGTGTTCAAGTTTGCTGACATACTTTGACGCATATTTTGTAAATTCGACTTTTACTAATGGCACGCCTAGATCTTTGTGGATTCGAGAATTTTTAACATACCATGGTGCTGCAGTAATTATACGTAGAATTTTATTTTGACCCCTTTGAATTTTTTCAATGTTGGATGCTGAGGCAGTACCCCATAATTAATTTCCATAGCACCAGATTGGCTTTAGTATTGCATTGTACAACAAAAGTTTGCAATCCAATTTCAATGTAGAGTTTCTGCCGATTAGCCAATTAAGTTGCACTGCTTTTAATCTCATTTGTGTAAGTTTCGCTTCAATATGAGACTTCCAAGTTAAACGGCGGTCGAGGTGAATGCCGAGGTATTTGACTTCATTGTGTTGCGGGATAATTTGATTATTTATTCTGATGAACGAGCAGGTATCTTTTCGCAATGTGAAAGTTATATGAATACATTTCTGTTCGTTAACCCTGATTTTCCAAAGCTCTAGCCAATTCTCTAGTTTATAAACATAATTCTGCAAATTCTGTGATGCAACTTGGTGGTCCTGATGGACGCTGATAAAGGCTGTATCGTCTGCAAAAGTTGACGTATGGATTTTAGGGTCTGACGGCATGTCGGAGGCATATATCAAATATAAAGTAGGACCCAGTATGCTACCCTGTGGCACACCTGATTCAATTGGCTGAGCGGTACTTAAAAAATCACCTTCTTTGATTTTAAATTTGCGACCGTATAAATAACTTTCCATGAGTTTATGGGTGTTAGCAGGCAGAGTTAATTTTATTTTGTGCATTAAACCGTCATGCCAAACTTTGTCGAACGCTTGCGACACATCAATGAAAAGGGCGGAGCAGTATTTTTTGTCTTCAAACGACCCTCTTATCACATTTACCAATCTGTGTGTTTGCTCGATGGTGCTGTGTTTAGCTCTGAAGCCGAATTGATGATTAGGAATACATTCAGTGTCATTCAGAATTGGAGTCAATTTAGTCATTAACAATTTTTCAAACAGTTTTGAAATTGTCGGCAGTAGACTAATTGGCCTATATGACTCCACTTTGGTATGGTCCTTCCCTGGCTTAGGAATCATAGTGATCATAGACACCTTCCAATCTGCAGGATAGTATTCTAGGCGTAAAATAGCGTTGAAGATAAAGAGGATAATTCTTCTTGCTACACGAGGTAACTCCACAAGCATTTTATTGCTGATTTTATCCATACCTGGAGCCTTTCTAAGGTTCAGAGTACCAATAGCGTTTTGGACATCACGAAAGTTTAGTCTTAGAGGTACAGGAGGCCTTATAACAAGTGGTGGCAAATCAGATTCGTTATTATTTGAGTTGTTTATAGTAAACACATTTCTCAAATGGTTAACAAATAAAGTCCCCTTCTCGGAATCATTTCTAGCCCAGTCACCAGTCGGATTTCGCAAAGGAGGTTTTCCTCTTACTGGTCTTTTTAAACCTCTTGCCGCCCTCCATAACGAGTAGTCAGATTGTGGGGTACTATCAAGACCTTCCAAGTAAGATCTAAGTGAGGCCGTTCTTTGGGTTTCTAAGAAATGTCTTAGTATATCTCTGCATTCCCGTAGCCTAGCTTTCAGTTCAGGAGACCTGTGAATTTGCCACTCTCTTCTCATTCTTCTTTTTTCTGATAGGAGATGTTCGAGTTCAGAGAAATAAGTTCTGTTTGTCCTATTTCTACATTCAACGTGATAAGTGGAAGCGTGATGCACAGCTCGTCGAAGGTCCTCGGTAAAGTTGCCAATCGACTCATCAATATCGTCGGTAGTTCTCAACACAACATTTTCCGTGCAATGAGAACTTAAATACTTTTTGTATTTTATCCAACTTACTCGGGTCTTAGTCATGTTCATAAATGGAGAACCACACACTTGAGGGAAATGCATTGAAATGATAGTAGGAGAGTGATCTGAGGACAAGTCCAGTGAAGGATCCACTTGCATCCATTCTACAGGGATATTTTTCATTACCCCAAAGTCAATAACATCGGGAATCTTCCGTCGGTCCGTCGGCCAATAGGTGGGATGTCCACTTGAGAGTACATCTAAGCCCATTTTAGCAATGGTGTTGAAGAGTACGCGACCCTTTGGGGTTACCAGACGTGAACCCCAAAATGTGTGTTTGGCGTTAAAGTCACCAGCAACTAAAAATCTAGCTCCAAGGGATTTAAAGAAGTTATGGTATTGGTGTTCTTTTATTGAAAATCGAGGCGGAGAATAAATCGATGATAAAACAAATTTGTATTGACAGAATTCAATGCAAATGTTTGTTGCTTGGAGGTAATCCTCACTTATGTTATTCATTAGATAATGCTTTATTCTGTTCTTTATAAGAATTGCCGAACCTCCACAAGCTCTACCGCGGGGGTCTTTAGTATCGTAGAACTCGTAGCCATTAATTTTGAAGTACCCTGTCGACGTCAAGTGAGTTTCAGCAATCATCATAACATCAATCTGCTTATCCATCAGGAAGTATTCCAGTTCATTTTTATGTTGGCGGAGGCCGTTCGCGTTCCAGAAACAAATTTTTAAATAAATCATTTCTTTAAAATGGCTTGCAAGATAGTGGATTGCATTTTCAGCATTTCCTGCATCATGGATGTCATGGTGGTCGTGAAAGTGTTCATAGTTTGGACAAGTGTCTGCAATGTTGTCTCTAGATTGTTGATATGCGGCTCAGAATATTGGGGTTTAGGTTCCTGCTCCAGACCTGGCATATAACATTTAACGACGTTTGCGTAAGAAACTTGTCTAGAACTTGGCGCGTTTACATGACTAGTGGACCGTAATACTTGAGGGAAATTGTCACTCGATGCTAAATTTGGCTGTTGAGGGCGATTAGGCAATACTGACGTCTTGTTGGTTCTTATGCCTTTCAAATGAGTGTAAATTGGACAACCTCTATAATTTGCGGTATGATTACCTCCGCAGTTACTGCATTTTTTGATTTTTGAGTCAGTTCTCGACTTATCGCATTGAGCAGTTGCATGTAGCTCCCCACACGCAACACAAACTGTCGGCAATTTACAATACGCCTTCGTGTGACCAAATTCTTGACAGTTGAGACACTGGACGGGTCCCTGACGCTTATGTGGTTCTTCCACGGTGATTCTACGATGCAGAAGGTACATCAGATTGTAGATGGGATGGGATTAATTTTTCTTTAAGACAACATCTCCAGGTTCCAATTCTACCCTGAACATGGGCTGAGGGATCTTTTCACGGTTTCTAATATTCACTACGCTCTTGATTTTGAACCCTTTGTCCATTAAACCGGATTTTATCTCCGCGGGATCAACACATGGGTCTATACCCTTTAGAACGACTTGGAGTCCTTTTGCGCTTTTGAGCTGGTAGGTATAGAAATCCCTAGTCTCCCTTTCCAGCTGGTTGGACAATTTTCGAAAATCATCTTCCCTATTCACTTGAATTTTTGTCTCGCAGATATTTCCATGTTTCATTGAGGTTACGCTAAACATGTTTTCACCTATTACAGCAACAATTCCTTGTACCAATTTACTGGAAGTCGGCTCTCTCAGATAAATTGGTGGGGGCTTAAACGTCTTCTTCGGAAGTTCTGGCTCATCCGTCTGGAGGAGAGCAAACCTATTTTGATCATTACTCACGGTCTTAGGAGCTTTTGCATTTGATGACACTTGAGCAGACTTCGGGCTCCTCTGTCGCTTGAGAACGGTTATGTACTTATCCATACCTACTTGTTTTTTGGGTTTGACTGCACTATTTGATGAAGATGATGTTTTTACATCTGTTGAAATCACAATATTGGGCGAACAGGAACGACGCCGTTCCACGGCTCTTGCAGTGAGAAAATTCTCCAAAGATTTTTTTATGGATTCTTCCTCAGAGATGCATCTAGTTTTTCTAGTCGAGCTAAGCTCTTTCTCAGAATTACATCTGAGAGGAACACTCATACAGTTTTTATGTGATGTTTAATGTTTATTTTTTTTTTTTTTTATATATTTTAACCTATTACGATTTTTTTCACTTTTTTGTTTAATTTCAACTTTTTACACTTTTTCACCTATTACGATTTTTTCACCGAAAATTCAGCCGCACTAAAAGTAACACGTCCGAACAGTTCGATGAGACGAGACTGAATGATGTTAACTATTCCCAAATTAATTATATCTATTTTTGAAAAAAAAAAAACTAGAGAAGGGTGGTAAAAAAGTAAAAATAAGTAATTTTGATCGTAAGTAAGGTGCCTCATATTGGAGACGTCTGGCACCGTCCCTGATTGGTTTATGTTGTCCAAATTCAAAGTCGATAACACTCTCTAGGTATGTGTGAGTGACT